>CP141153.1:61083824-61708824 GCA_035233585.1 Antiaris toxicaria
GGAGAATCTTGTTAGAATCCTACTTAAATTTTGAATCCGAATCCTAACAATAATGGACGAAAATTTTGAGGATTATCCTCATGGAATTTTCAGATTTTTTGTGGATAAGGTTCAGGGAAAAATTCAAGTTTCAATCCCAATTGAATTTGGATTTTCTCCTCCCTAGATTATGGCCAAAATTTTGAGGGAAGATCTCTTGTAGATTTTTAGTTATTTTGGATAAGGATGAGATAAGATTCAAGCTTGAAAATCCTAGTGGAATTTTGATTCTTCCCTTATCCAAAAGTGGCCTAAATTTTTGTTAGGATTTTCCCCCTTGGATTTTCAGATTTTTTGGTCGAAAAAGGGAGATAAGATTCATGTTAAAATCTTGTTTAGATTTGAATTGGATAATCCTAATGTTGGCCGAAATTTTGTTGGGATTTTCCCCTTGGCTAATTTCAGATTTTATGTTATGGATAAGGGAGAAAATCTTCTCCTAATCCAATTCGAATCTAGAGAATCACCTCATGCAAGTCTATAAATAGAGGTCCTGCACTCCAGTTCTGTTAGACCACAGACTCTTAGGTGTGCAAGCTTATTGTTGCATAACTCACCATGACAATAAGTTCTTTAGAGATCTGGGTGGTCGGAAGAAGACTAGCAGTGCTAGCATATCGATCAATTTTCAGAGTGCCCACACACTCAGCCATTCGGGATTTCGAGAATAGTAGAAAAGGCTAGTTGGTTGAAGTCTCTGGTCATTCTCCTCCTACAAGATTGGCGTCCTTGAGGTATGAGTTTAAATTGTTGTTGGTTTATTGTATATGACATCATGAGATATTTAACGATCTTGAAAAATTTTTATCATTACGCGGCGCCACTCTAATACGTTTTTACCGATTTATTTCCTTCAATTGATATCAGAGCCATGACATGACTATGTCATGTACATAAATTAGACAATTATTTTTCCCAAAAGTTAAATTTGATTTAAAGGTTGAAATTTTGATTGTGTGAAAAATTTCAATTTAATTGGGATTCAAATTAATTTTTGGAGATCCTAATAGTTAAATTGGAATATGACACGAAAATTGAGAACGACCCCTCGGAATAGGCCATCGGGCCTTGGTGGGGCTGCAGCCCCTGCCCTCGGGCAGGATGGGGCTGCGGCAGCCCCTGTACAGGCCATGACCACCTACGGCTGCTGGCTTGGCTTATAGCCGAGGGTGGCCGTGGCCTCCCCAAAGCGTGCGGCCTGCCGACTGCTGCGCCCAGCCTAGCACTGCAGGCTTGGCCTGCAGCCGGGCAGGGCTGTACAAGGGGCGGCCATGGGCTGCCAGCCCCTCGGGGTTGGGGGCTGCCTACAGCGGCTGCTGGTCTCCAGGTGCGGTGGGGCGACGGTTCTAAAATCGAAAAATTTTGATTTTTAAATTTGAGATTTAATTTTAAATCATGTTTAAAAATATGTAATTGAAAATTTAAAATTTTTGAAATTATATATTATTACACATGATGTTTAAAATTGTTTATAATTTGAATTTGAATTTTAAATTTGAAATTCGAATTCAGAATTTGAATTTGAAATTTAAAGTTTTGAAATTTAAATTTTAAATAATTCTTAGGATGAGAAATAAATGGAAAGGCTACATAAAAATAGATACAAGAAGATGGAACAAAATTCAAGACCCAAAGAATGCTTTGGATGGAATTTTGTAATCTTTATTTTCTTTGTTCTAGGATGGAACCATAGCTTGGTTATTTATTCTGTCAATTATTTTTTCTGTGATATGTCGTGGATGTATAAATATGTATTGATGGATGTTTTATATGCATTTTTTATAACATGTCATATAGGATAGGTGAGTGCCGCTCATACTATATTGATCATACATAATTTGTCAAAACTTGCATGTTTTTCAAAATATTGAGTGGGGGTTTCAAACAAAACCCACAGCCTCCATTGTTGGTCCATATGTGAAAGCATGGTAACGCCTCGCATCAGTTCTACCTTGACCACACCCCTACGTAGTTGTTTACCGCCGGCGGTATACTAGATTGGATCTCCTATGTGGAAAACGTGTTCGGGTACGATTCTATTCATGACAACCCCTTAGTGGCTTGGTAGGACGTGGATTGGGCTACGTAAACAATGGTTATACACTCAAGACTCGTTTAGTTATTAACCTTCCCTAGAAGCTCTATTAACTAAACTGGTGGCCAAATAAGCGGTTATTAATATATGTCTTAACCTTGGAGGATTTAAGGTAACATATATTACTTGGACGGGGTCCATGTTCTGGATATTTGTTTCATGACCACCCCTCGGTGGCTTGGGACAATAGGTTATGAGAATTACCATTGCAATGCTACACGTTTTTCAATTATAATTTTATTTTAGTTCAAAATGTCACTGACACCCCTCATTTTAATACTTACTGAGAATAAACTGAATGGCTATAATTATAAAGATTGGAAAAGAAATCTATTGATAGTTCTCAGCCGTGAGAGACACAAGTTTGTACTGGGCGAACTATGCCCACCAGGGCCCAAACCTAACACACTGCTTGAGGAGGTCCCAGTTGCTTATACTCGTTAGAGAGAACCCAATGAGATAGCTCGATGCTACATTCCTGCTAGCATGATAAGTACCTTACAAAAGCAGCATGAGACTTATCAAGTTGCTGGGGAGATCATGGAAAATCTGGAGGACATGTTCAGAGGCCAAGAAAAATTAGCTCAACAGTCCGCTATATCCAGCATTGTGAACTTTAAGCAAAAGGCGGGTACGCTAGTGAAGGACCATATAATCATTCTAATAGGATTCTTCACTAAGGCTACTTAGAACAGTGCTTAGTTGGACTACAACACCTAGATCGAGATGGTGTTCAAAACTCTGTCTAAAGATTTTGTGGGGTTTAAGGCCACATACAATCTGGTGACAAGGGAGTTAGGACTAACCGAGCTCATGAAGTAACTCCAAGCTTATGAGCGGATGATCATGGATGGGGATACGGTCCAACCCAAAGGAGAGGCCAATTTGGCAGAATCTTCCAAACCCTCATGGAAGATGAAGAGGCACATCAGAAGCAAGCGGCTTCTAGTTCTTGTAATCCTCCTGTCTCAGATGGGAAGAAAAAGAAGAAGAACAAAAAGCCTAGGGACCCTAAAAAGTCCAAGTGCTTCTACTGTGGGAAGGTAGGTCACTTTAAGAAGGCTTGGCGAGAAATCCTAGCTACCAAGGGCAAGGAAGGTAAGAAATTTCACTACTTAGAAGCGTGTTTGGTGGAAGAATCGAAAGACACTTGGGTCATTAATTCGGGCGCCACTAATCATGTTTGTGTTTCTATGCAAGGGTTTGCAGAAACGAGAAGTCTACATGATAGGAGCCTCTCGTTGCCGACTGGAGACGCAGTTTAGTGGCGGCTGAGATAGTGGGAGATATTTATTTTTATTTTGATGAATTTAGGTTTATTTTATTGAAAAACTGTTTTTATGTTCCTAATTTTAGGAGGACCTTATATCGATAGCTTGTTTAATAAAGGATTCTTATTCAGTTTCTTTTAGTAAAAAAGTTTATATTCGTAGAAATAAGTCTTTTATCTGTTCTGGATGGATGAATGGAAACCTATATTTGATCAAACCAAAGATGTACTCACTGCTTGACACCTAATTAATAGATAACTCTAAAAGGTCGAAAGTTTCTCACTCTAACAAGGCGTATCTTTGGCATTTAAGACTTGGTCATATTAATTAGGATAGGATTCAAAGATTAGTGAAAGACGGTCCTCTGGAATCTCTGGAGGAGGTACGTCTTCCTCAATGTGAGTCTTGTCTAGTGGGAAAGATGACTAAGAGGTCTTTTGGAGCTAAGAGTACAAGGGCCCAGGAGCTCTTAGAAATTGTGTACATTGACGTATGTGGCCCCACGAATGTCACAGCACAAGGAGGGTTTGAGTATTATGTCTCCTTTATAGATGATTACTCGAGGTATGGATATGTGTATCTGATGCACCGCAAGAGCGAAACCTTTAACAAGTTCAAAAAGTATCGTGTGGAAGTGGAAAAGCAATTGGATAAATCCATAAAGACACTTCGATCTGATCGAGGTGGTGAATACCTCTCTGATAAATTTCTAGGACATCTTGCAGAGAATGGGATATTATCCCAATTAACTGCACCTGGTACTCCACAACAGAATGGTGTAGCCGAAAGGAGAAACAGTACCTTATTGGATATGGTACGGTCCATGATGAGTTATTCAACGCTGCCATTATCATTTTGGGGATATGCTTTACAAACGGCATGCTATATTCTGAACCAGGTTCCAAGCAAATCAATTGCTAGAACTCCGTATGAATTATGGTGTGGTAGGAAGCCCTCCCTTGGACAAATGAGAATATGGAGCTACCCGGCACATGTACTGGATAGGGATGCGAAGAAGTTGGAACCAAGATCAGAACTGTGCATGTTTGTAGGGTATCCAAAGGGAACTAAAGGAGGTCTGTTCTATAACCCGAAGGAACAAAAAGTCATTGTTTCGACCCGTGCAACATTCTTGGAGGAAAGTCACTTGAATGACTTTAAGCCTCGAAGCAAAGTGGTGTTAGAGGAGTTATCGGGTGAAAGAACTGCTCCATAGGTTTCGGTATTGGACGCAAGTCTGAGTTCTGGTGAAAAACCTGTAGACGATCAACAATTTATGGTGCCTCGTCGTAGTGGGAGGGTTTCGAAGAAACCTAATTTCTTCATGTATGATACTGAGGTATACCAGACCGAGGCTCATCAGCATGAGGATGATCCGGTCACCTATGATGAAGATATAAATGATGTTGATTCTAAATCTTGGAAACAGACTATGAACAACGAGATGGATTCTATGAAATCCAACTCTATTTGGGAACTTGTAGATTTACCAGATGGGATAAAACCCATTGGATGCAAATGGGTCTACAAAAGAAAGAAGGATGCAGAAGGGAGAGTGGAAACTTTCAAAACTAGACTGGTTGCAAAGGGGTACACGCAAAAGGCTTGAATCGATTACGGTCAAACCTTTTAGCCTGTTGCTATGCTGAAGTCTATCCGTATTCTTCTGTCCTTTGCTGCGGCTCTCGATTACGAGATCTGATAAATGGATGTCAAGACGGCATTCTTGAATGGCCATCTTTAGGAGTGTATCTACATGATACTGCCTGAAGGGTTCATAGCAAAAGGCCAAGAAAGGAAAGTATGCAAGTTGCTTAGATCCATTTATGGATTAAAGCAAGCATCCCGCTCATGGAACCAGAGGTTTGATCAAGTGATTAAGACATTTGGTTTTGAGTAGAATATTGATGAACCCTATATTTCTAAACGTATTAAGGATGGAAAAGTGATCTTTCTGATACTCTATGTCAATGATTTACTACTCATTGGGAATGATGTAGGGAATTTATCATCGGTCAAGCTTTGGTTACACCAACAGTTTGACATGAAGGACTTGGGAGAACCTAATTATGTTCTAGGCATTCGTCTCTTTACAGATCAAAAGAGCAAAATGATAGCGTTATCTCAAGCTTCATACATAGATAAAATAATTGACAAATATGCAATGCAAGAGGCAAAGAAAGGTACATAACCTTTTATTGCCGGTCTAACTCTTTCATTGGATGATTGTCCAAAGACATCGAAAGAAAGAGAGTGTATGAGTAAGGTCCCTTATGCATCTGCTGTGGGTATCCTTATGTACGCTACGCATAGCACTCGCCCAGACATATGTTTTGCAATAGGTATGGTAAGTCGATATCAAGAAAATCCTGGAACCAAGCACTGACAAGCAGTAAAGCATATACTTAAGTATCTTAAGAGAATGAGGGATTATATGCTGGTGTATTCTGGAGGGGACCTAACACCCGTAGGATACACGGACAGAGTCTTTCAAACTTACAAGGATTCGAGGAAGTCGACATTAGAGGGCACATGGAGGTAGGATTAGTAAATGTATGTAAGATTGCGTCCGAGGACAACATTGCCGATCTCTTTACTAAGACTTTGGTGGCTAGAAGCTTTGAGAGGCATGTAGAGGCGATGAGGATGCGTAACATGGCACATCTACTGGCTTAGGGCAAGTGAAAGATTGTTAGGAAATGCCCTAAGCATTAGAGACATTTTGATGTATTTATTTTGAACTGGATAATAAAATTATATATAGAGATTATTCATTACACTGCTATCTGTCTTCATTTTATTTACATGTTAAGGTAAATGTAAGCAAATATAACTCCCAGACTGCTTATGTTAAAACTGTTAGAACGTTGCATGCAATGGACTTTTGTATGCGAGAAGACAATGTTCTAAAGTAAGCGGTCTAAACTAAGGTCTATAGCCTATAGGGTTGGACCGAGCATCTAACTCATGTTAAGACTATTATGTTGTCTAAAGCCTTGGAGGGGATGATTTGTCTTGACTGTCTGGAGCTGGACTCCCAAGTAGAGACATAGATATGTTGCTTGGTGGTTACATATTCGACCGGGACTAAAGCGTGATTGATCTACGAAGTCCGCTTTGAGTAGATCGATATGCTTTTGACGTTCATTGTGTAGTAACCTTAATCCTGAGTAGATGGACAGCTCCATGTATTGTGTACTTTGATGTTCCAATGGCTAAAGCGTCTCAGAGGTAGTAAGCTTATAGACCGGTTCGTTGGGTGCATGACTTGTATACGATGAAATGTTCGTTTACAGATATCGAAATCATAGCTCTGATGAGGAGTTAAGGGTATCCTCTTAAAGGCATTATACTGAATGTGAAAATGGACAAGGCCTTGGGTCATTTGCTGGGCGGATGACTACTTATTCACATATTGTGAATAATCATTTTCTTTATTTGGTAGTATAATGGAACTTTAAGATAGCCTGATCAGTAGGATTAAACAGACTTTGACCTAAGGCTGATCATGGATATAATATGAGGGTTTTGCATAGATGACAGGGTCATTGGAGGATAGCTTGTCACAGGTTTACATAATACGCCATATAATTAGGAGTTCAGTTTCAGATTTATAGTGGTGTGACTATGAAGTTAGTGATCATATGATTGAGCTGTTCGGTAAAGAATGATGATCATATGGATTTGTGGGAGCCAGATTATATATGTCCAATTGGTCCCTCTACTAGCTCCACATAATTCCTTAACGTTTGGCAAAATTGATTTGTGTATGCTATTGATTGGTTGGTTATGCATCGATGGTGTTGATATAGGATTAGGATGGTAGACAAGATTCTCTCTGGTTGGATTTAGATTTTGTTTTGGATAATAGAGTACACAATTATTCGAACTCCAAATAAAGTTGTCATGATTTTATTTGAGATTGGATTGGAGTTATAGAAAATTATCCATGAGAATAAGAATTTGAAATACAACTGTTTTGTGGATTTTGAAATTTTGAAATTTGAAATTTTAATTTTGAAATTTGAAATTTGAAATTTGAATTTGAAATTTGAATTTGAAATTTGAAATTTGAAATTTGAAATTTGAAATTTGAATTTGAAATTTGAAATTCAAATTTTGAATCACAGTCCAAGTGGGATTCGAATTTCTTGTGGTAAATCCACAAGGAATGAAATTCGAATTCGAGTTGGATATGAAGAGGAAAATCTTGTTAAAATCCTACTTGAATTTTGAATCCAAATCCTAACAAAAATGGACGAAAATTTTGAGGATTATCCTCATGGAATTTTCGGATTTTTTGTGGATAAGGTTCAGGGAAAAATTCAAGTTTTAATCCCAGTTGAATTTGGATTCTCTCCTCCCTAGATTATGGCCGAAATTTTGAGGGAAGATCTCATGTAGATTTTCGGTTATTTTGGAAAAGGATGAGAGAAGATTCAAGCTTGAAAATCCTAGTGGAATTTTGATTCTTCCCTTATCCAAAAGTGGCTGAATTTTTTGTTAGGAATTTCCCCCTTGGATTTTCAGATTTTTTGGTTGGAAAAGAGAGAAAAGATTCATGTTAAAATCTTGTTTAGATTTGAATTAGATAATCCTAATGTTGGCCGAAATTTTGTTGGGATTTTCCCCTTGGATAATTTCGGATTTTATGTTGTGGATAAGGGAGAAAATCTTCTCCTAATCTAATTCGAATTCAGAGAATCACCTCATGCAAGTCTATAAATAGAGGTCCTGCCACTCTAGTTCTCTTAGACCACAGACTCTCAGGTGAGCAGGCTTATTGTTGCATAACTCACCGTGACAATAAGTTCTTTAGAGATCTGGGTGGTCGGAAGAAGACTAGTAGTGCTAGCATACCGATCGAGATTTAGATTGCCCATACACTCAGTCATTCGGGAATTGGAGAATAGTAGAGAAGGCTAGCTGGTTGAAGCCCTCCAGTCATTCTCCTCTTGCAAGATTGGTGTTCTTGAGGTATGAGTTTAAATTGTTGTTGGTTTATTATATATGGCATCATGACATATTTAATGATCTTGAAAAATTTTTATTGTTCCGCTGTGCCACTCTGATACGTTTTTACTAATTTATTTCCTTCAATTGGTATCAGAGCCATCTCATGACTATGCCATCTACATAAATTAGACAATTACTTTGTCTTTTTATTTACGTATGGATTGGATATTTGGAGAGTGGCATTCTAGGATTCTTTTATGCTGCTATCATGGATTATGTATGCAGTATGTGGTTATTTTAATTTTTTGAATTATTATAAGCATGCTTGTTTATGCCGGTTAAGGTTCCTTAGAATTTAGAAAAATTGTATCTAGGATTTTTTATGTAACCATGGGAGCAGTTTATTAATACTGTAATTTTCCCATGGATTTTAATTATTATGATTAGAATTTTTTGTACACCGGAAACGGTTTAGAATTTTTTATGTAATTATTCTTGGAGGAGATTGAAGATTGAAGACCGTAATTTATTTTTTCCAAAAGTTAAATTTGATTTAAAGGTTGAAATTTTGATTGTGTGAAAAATTTCAATTTAATTGTGATTCAAATTAATTTTTTGAGATCCTAATAGGTAAATTGGAATATGGCATGAAAATCGAGACACGACCCCTCGGAATAGGCAATTGGGCCTTGGTGAGGCTACAGCCCCTGCCATCGGGCAGGATGGGGCTGCAGCAGCCCCTGTACAGGCCATGACCTCCCACGGCCGCAGGCTTGGGCTACAACCGAGGGTGGGCGTAGCCTCCCCAAAGCTGGCCACAGCCTGGGCGTGCAGCCTGCCGGTTGCTGCGCCCAGCGTAGGCGTGCAGCCTAGCGCTGCAGGCTTGGCCTACAGCTCGACGGGGCTGCACAAGGGGCGGCCGTGGGCTGCCAGCGCCTCGGGGCTGGGGGCTGCCCATGGCGACTGCTGGCCTCCGGGGGGTAGTGGGGCGACGGTTCTAATATCGAAAAATTTTGATTTTCAAATTTGAGATTTAATTTTAAATCATTATTAAAAATATGTAATTGAAAATTTAAAATTTTTGAAATTACATATTGTTACAGTTGATGTTTGGAATTGTTTAAAATTTGAATTTGAAATTTAAATTTGAAATTCGAATTTGAAATTTGAATTTGAAATTTAAATTTTTGAAATTTAAATTTTAAATGATTCTTGGGATGAGAAATAAATGGAGAGGCAACATAAGGATAGAAACAAGAAGACGGAACAAAATTCGAGACCCAAAGAATGCTTTGGATGGAATTTTTGTTAGGAAATGTCCTAAGCATTAGAGACATTTTGATGTATTTATTTTGAACTAGATAATAAAATTATATATAGAGGTTATTCATTACATTGCTATCTGTCCTCATTTTATTTACATGTTAAAGTAAATGTAAGCAAATATGGCTCCCTGACTGCTTGTGTTAAACTGTTAGAACATTGCATGCAATGGACTTTTGTATGCGAGAAGACAATGTTCTAAAGTTAGCAGTCTAAACTATAGTCTGTAGTCCATAGGGTTAGACTGAGCATCTAACTCATGTTAAGACTATTATGTTGTCTAAAGCCTTGGAGGGGACGGTTTGTCTTGACTGTCTGGAGCTGGACTCCCAAGTAGAAACATAGATATGTTGCTTGGTGGTGACATATTAGACCGGGACTAAAGCGTGATTGATCTACGAAGTCCGCTTTGAGTGGATCAATCTGCTTTTGACGTTCATTGTGCACTAACCTTAATCCTGAGTAAAAGGACAACTTCATATATATGACTTGTGTACTTTGATGTTCCAATGGCTAAAGCATCTCAGAGGTAGTAAGCTTATAGACTAGTTCGTTGGGTGCATGACTTGTATACGATGAAGGGTTCGTTTATAGATATCGGAATCATAGCTCTAATGAGGAGTTAAAGGTATCCTCTTAAAGGCATTATACTGAATGTGAAAATGGACAAGGCCTTGGGTCGTCTGCTGGGCGGATGACTTGTTATTCACATACGGTGAATATTCATTTTCTTAATTCGGTAGTATAATGGAACTTTAAGATAGCCTGATCAGTAGGATTAAACGGACTTTGGCCTAATGCTGATCATGGATATGATATGAGGGTTCTACATACACGACAAGGTCGTTGGAAGATAGCTTGTAACAGGCTTACGTAATACTGTATATAATTGGGAGTTTAGTTTCAGGTTTATAGTGGTGTGACTCTAAAATTAGTGATCATATGATTGAGTTGTTCGGCAAAGAATGATGATCATACGGATTTGTGGGAGCCCGATTATATATGTCCAATCAGTCCCTCTACTAGCTCCACATAATTCCTTAACGTTTGGCAAAATTGATCTGTGTATGCTATTGGCTAGTTTATTATGCATGGATGGTGTTGACATAGGATTAGGATGGTAGACAAGATTCTCTCCGGTTGGATTCAGATTTTGTTTTGGATAATAGAGTACACAATTATTCGAACTCCAAATAAAGTTGCCATGATTTTATTTGAGATTGGATTGTAGTTGTAGAAAATTATCCATGAGAACAAGAATTTGAAACACAACTGTTTTGTGTATTTTGAAATTTGAATTTTAAAATTTGAATTTTGAATTTTGAATTTGAAATTTGAATTTGAAATTCAAATTTGAAATTTGAATTTGATATTTAAATTTGAAATTTGAAATTTAAAATTTGAAATTTGAATTTGAAATTTAAAATTTGAAATTTGAATTTGAAATTCGAATTGGAAATTTGAAATTCAAATTTTGAATCACAGTCCAAGTGGGAATCGAATTTGTTGTGGTAAATCGACAAGGAATGAAATTTGAATTTGAGTTGGATATGGAGAGGATAATCTTGTCAGAATCCTACTTGAATTTTGAATCCAAATCCTAACTGAAGTTGGACGAAAATTTTGAGGATTATCCTCAATGATTTTCGGATTTTTTGTGGATAAGGTTCAAGAAAAAATTCAAGTTTCAATCCCAGTTGAATTTAGATTCTCTCCTCCCAGAAAGTGGCCAAAATTTTGGAGTGAATTTCCTAAGAGATTTTCGGTTATTTTGGATAAAGATGAGATAAGATTCAAGCTTGAAAATCCTAGTGGAATTTTGATTCTCTCATATCCAAAAGTGGCTGAATTTTTTGTGGAGATTTTCTCCTTTGAATTTTCAGATTTTTTGGTTGAAAAATGGAGATAAAATTCTAGTTAAAATCTTGTTTAGATTTGGATTGGATTTATCCTAAAGTGGCCGAATTTTATTGTTGGGATTTTCCCTTGGAAAATTCAGATTTTGTGCTTATGGATAAGGGAGAATATCTTCTCCTAATCCAATCCGAATTCAGAGAATCACCTCATGCAGGTCTATAAATAGAGGTCCTGCCACTCCAGTTCTCTTAGACCACAGACTCTCTGGTGAGCAGGCTTATTATTGCACAGCCCACCGTGACAATAAGTTCTTTAGAGATCTGGGTGGTCGGAAGAAGACTAGCTATGCTAGCATACCGATCGAGGTTCAGAGTGCCCACACACTCAGCCATTCGGGAATTGGAGAATAGTAAAGAAAGCTAGTTGATTGAAGCTCTCCAGTCATTCTCTTCTTGCAAGATTGGTTTTAGATGCGGCGCTTAAATCACAAAGCTTCCCTGACCAACATTTGAAATGGTCAGCATTGGAGTGCTTATGAGTCTTCATTTCAGCTCTTGAAAGCTTTCCTCACACTTGTCGATTCACTTATACCTCTTTCCTTTCTTGGTGAGCTCTGTGAGCGGAGCAGCTAACTTTGAGTAGCCTTCAACTAAGTGTAGGTAACATCCTATTAGTTTAAAGAAATTGTGAATTCCTGTTACGTTCCTCTGAGCTGGCCACGTGCTAACTGCATCAATTTTCATCGGGTCCACAGATACTCCTTCCTTGGGGACTACGTGGCCTAGGAAATGGACCTTCTCCAGCCAAAACTCGTACTTGGAGAACTTGGTGTATAACTGATGGTCCTGTTGCATGCGCAAAATGATAATTAAGTGCTCTTCGTGCTCTTCCTTCGTCTTAGAGTGTATAAGTATGTCATCAATGAACACAATGACAAACTTATCCAAATAGTCCTTGAACATGCTGTTTATCCGGTTCATGAAAGTTGCTGGCGCGTCCGTTAATCTGAGCGACATGAACAGAAACTTGTAATGTCCGTACCGCGTTTGAAAGGCTGTTTTGGGTACATCTTCTTTCCTGATTCGTAATTGATGGTACCCTGAACGTAGATCGATCTTCAAGGACATTGCAGCGTCTTAGAGCTAATCAAATATATCGTCAACTCACGGCAACAGATGCTTGTTCTTAATCGTAATCCTGTTCAACTCTCTGTAGTCGATGCATATTCTCAGTGGTCCATCTTTCTTCTTCACGAATGGTATGGGTGCTCTCCAGGGTGAATAGCTCTGTCGAATGAATCCCTTATCTATTTAGTCCTTTAGCTGGGCTTGGAGCTCTTTTAGCTCTACAAGGCCCATTCCGTAGGGGGCCTCAAAGATGGGGCTGATTCTAGTAGACGTTCAGTCTCGAACAAGATCTCGCACTCTGGTTGGAGCCCTGCAAGATCTTCTGGAAATATCTCCATGAATTCCCTGACTATCGGTACGTTGTCGGGTCCTATCTCTATTCCTTGAGTCTTATCTGCTACGTATACTAGGAAGTCCGTGCATCCACTGGATAGCATCTCGCGAGCCTTCACTGCTGATATCATCATCTTTGGTTGCTCTGGCGACAAACCCTTGTAGATGAACTTTTCACATCCGATTGGTTCGAAAATGATTTTCCGCCTTCAACAGTTTATGACAACGTTGTGTCCTGAGTTTTTTTTTTTTGGCAGAATCTGATGATGCAATGAATGGGTGGCTCCAGAATCAAGTAGAACTAACGCATCAAAGTTGGTGATAGAAAGCTGGCCTGTCACCATTGCAGAAGTTACAGCTTCAACGTCACTCCCCGTGTAAGCATAGATTCTCCCTTAGCTGTCTGAAACTTTCAGTATACCTTGTGTGATTGAAAGGTCTTCGATCCTGGTCTAGTTGGTGTGAAGTTGATTATTCCCAGTGCGGGGTTGATTCTGTCGATTCTGCAGGTTGGAGTGGCAATTTTTGTTTTGGCATAGTGGCCTTCCTTGCCACAGATGAAACAACCACTTGCTCTCTGCTTGCATTCTCCTGGGTGCCTCTTTCCGCATCTCGTGCACGTCGGGTATTGGCTGTCATTCCTTCCTGGTCGTCTCTCTTCTGGGTAAATTCTTCTGTGAATCTTGATTGCCCTAATTCCCCTTTTCTCTTATTGTTGTTATGGGAATGCCTACTATTCTGGCCGGTTCCCACATTCTGCCCTCTGTATTGTGACTTGGGGTTCTGCTTCTCCTGAGCCTGCTCGGCTTGCGTTTTCTCCTCCTTTCGTGCCTTAAAATTCTACGCCTTTCGCTCCTTATCATGAACCGACCAGTACTCAGCTCAGATAGTCTTGTTGACACATTCTGCTAGTGTCGCTGGTCCGTTGCTTCCGCCACAGACCTAAACTGTGATTTCCGTTCTAAACATCTTCAGCATTCGTCTGACTTTCTCCTTTTGGTTGGTACCAAATCTGGACAAAGTTGAGCCAACTACTCAAACTTCTTGACTGCCTCCACAACAGTCATACTACCTTGGTGCAGGTTGTCGAACTCGTCTTACTGTGCTACTAGTGCTTCCTCGTCGAAGTACATCTCCTTGAATTCCTCAATGAAATCGCTCCAGCTCATTTCTCTGATGTTCCTCCTAATGGTTACCATCTTCCACCACTAACGCGCCTCATTGCACACGGTGAAGGGTGCGTACATCACTTTCTCTCTCTATCTATTAACCCTATAAAATCCAAGATTACTTGGATATCCATTAGCCAATCATCGGCCTCTATAGGGTTGGTGATTCCTAAGAATTCTAATGCTTTCATGCGTCGGAATCTCTCATACAAGTCGCCTTCCCTAGGGATTGGCAAAAAAAACAATTGCTGCTATGAGAGTAGCCATTACTATAGGCGCTAGTGCCTCCTGGGCTGGAGGAGCTGCTTGTTCCCTCAGAGTTTCTGGGGCTGCTAGAGCCTCCTGTGCTAGCATCTTTACTGACTGTGGTGCCTGGGGTTGCTGGCCCATCTGTTCCCTAAGCTGGTTTAGCTCCGGTTGCTAGTTCTCTATCATCTCTCGCATAGCTGCGATCTGTGCTATCAACTCATCCTCTCGGGATGCTGGGTTTAACTAAGCTCTCGTTCTTGCCATGTTTTCCTATGTTAACCTATCGTACAGTGGAAAAGGAAAATATAAGTCTCTTAAATTCTGTACGTGGGACTCGTATCACATATCATTTTCTTTCTTACTTAACAATCTTACTTAAACATTATGGATATAAATATACACACTATATCCACCTTTCTTTCTCTCATACTGTGATGTTCAATACAATTACCGCATTGTATAGGGACATCGTCTGAGTGCTAGGATTCGTCCTGCACTTCCTGTCATATCATACTCACACTGTGGAAAAAATTTATATCTGGCCCCTAGGGCAAAGCTTTACTACTTATCTCATAATATATTTCACATAATTTATATACATATATTCAAGATTCTAGTTCAGTGGGAGTGACACACACTTCCCTTATACGATCACAACAAGTACATTATGCTACAACTGACGGGGGAGAGCTACTGCTTCCCTCTATATTTTTTCATAACTAACATTCCCGCAGAAGGGTTACTACTATTGGAAGGACAATCCTGATTCAGTATCAGGCATCTCCTCATCATCACTATCGCTGAGTGGGAATTCCTCTGGGTTCTCCTCTTCTTCTCAGCTGAAACGGACCTCGTCATCACTGGCTATGATGACTTGGGGTTCGTACATCCCCATCTATTTGTCATTACTAAAGCGGTCGGGGATCTCCTCTCCCTCATCGATGGGATAGGCATCGGAAAGAGTCTTGTCATCTTCACTTCCATGGGGTGTTCGGGAGACATACGGGCTGGTTCGGGGTTCTCCATTGGCTCCCTATTGCCCTCGTGTACTTCTGGCTAGTGCTCGGCCATGAACTCTTCATCAGTCAGTTGGGGTGCTGGTTCTACCGGGTCACCCTCCATAACGGCGGCTGCTATAATGCCTTGGGCTTGTGCAGGGTTCCCGAGGTTGAGCACTCTTCTCTCAGCGTTCACTATCTTCTTGATAAGGCTTGCTAGTCCTGCTTGATCGCTCTTCTAATTCTGTTTGGCAAGGTCTCTTTCTCTCTTTAGGTCTTCTCCTGTCTTGATCCACTTTTGTCTCGGCATGTATTGTAGAAGTCCATTTTGGTTCCTTGTAGTGAACAGCATACGTTAGAACTGTATCACCTGACATCAGCTGTAGTCTTTCAGTCCGATGAACAAATTCTCGTATATCCATAACTCTAGAGAACTTAGGCGGTTTCACTCCCCGCTTGCCCATAGAGAAAAATTGAGGCTGATGCTGGACTGCTCTGAGAGATTGGCTCGATCGTAGTATGGTGAAACTCGACACAGTTAAGAGCTCATCCTGGTCATAAGGATCCCGATACGCACGAGAGTATCTTCCTGAGAGATATCAACAGCCAACAGGACTTAGTTATCCTGGTCAATGACGTACAATCGAGGAATCACTTTAATAATGTGAAACCAGTCCTGACATTCTCATAGAGTGCCGGAGTACTGTTTGCCACTCGAAACTTAGTGGACAACTAGCTCTGAAGATCGGTACAACTCGAGCAGCAATCCATGTTCTTTCTCTGAGCAGTTTTTAGCACTGCACGGTCGTGATTTTTCGTATAATGATCTTAGCATCTTTTCATCTTATCCTCGCCATCATAGATTTCGTCGTTTCATTACTATAAAATGTTATCTTCAATAGATAAACATTTACTGACTAAAAAATAAAACTAACTTACTTGGACAGATGAGGCAGGCATACGGCGATGTGAGGTAGGATGGCAGGAAACCGCTCTGATGCCAACTGTGACGCCCCGTGCCCTCAGCGGCCCGGACCGTCACTGTAAACTTTATTACTTGCTTCTTTAGCTTTTACATATACTTCCTCTTTAAAACCGATACTTAAACTTGCTGAATTTAATACCACAAATTTAGAGGGATTTTTTTTTAATATACACGTACGTATTTACTATTCACATACGTATACTATTAAAATGCGGAATTTGAAAAACATAAGGATTTCAATTATACATACACACTTATATACTTGTTTATCTGATTAATATTCACCAGACACTATTTAAATATACTATTCATACATATACTATTTACCGTTCCAAAATACCAATTAATCTTTACTATTCAAAATACTATTTAACTGTCACCGTTCAAAATACTATTTACTCATACTGTGCGGAAGAATACTCGCGGTGTATCCATAACCTCATCCTCACATCCACCTCTGCCGCCATCATCGCCCCTTGGTGTTTGCGCTATAGGAAGCTTACCTACAGCATAAACACACTCCGTGAGCTTTACGCCCAGTAAGTACAACATGTTAACCGCAAAACATGTTTAAAACATAACACATACTTAAAATCCTAAGCATGATATATATCACTTAATAAATCACATACCATATAAGCATATCACATATCAGCTCACATATCATGTCATCATATAACATGTCATAACACTGAATATAAAACTTCACATACTTTATGCATGACAGAAGCATCGTGTATTGTATGCACTCTATTGAAAAAGAAAGCATAGCGAACTATAACTAATGCATGGTCCGATTATGTTCATTTATGCTTCAAACTTCTCTTTTCTTTTCTTGTCTATTTAGGGCCCATGTGTCAGTACCGTGTGCGCGCAGGCCAACGGTAACGCCCGAGGTCAACTAATGCCAAAGAGCCATCAACTGATGCTCAACTTTCGGCCTTAACTTTCTTTAACTGGAAACCCCTTCGATTGAAGGAGCCGGTACGACACACCTACTTGTTTCCATCTTGTTTAACTGTTCTAGTCATACGCTTCTCTAAGCTGTCCCCAATCCTACGCGGTAGGGATCTATGACTTCTATCTTGTTCTTTCATCAATCTACTCGATTGTGAAACTATATGCTCTTATGTATGCTGTGCAGCATCGTGTGCAAGATACATACTTAAAATACTGGAAAAGCATCATTTTAAATTCATTTTATCCATGCTGTAGGCGGAGTTGTACTTACCTGTCAGCAGACAGTTTATACTCTCGCCTTCGTCATAATACAGGTACCTCCCTGTGATCATAATGCATTACATTAACATTCACTCTTAGGTCACCGTGGTCATTAGTGACTAATAAAAATTCTCGTTATATGGTACCGATCCTTATCGGTACTAATTGCCCTCTTCTTAAGAATTTGATTTTCTAATCGTGGTTAATTAATTTGTTTACTCAATAAATTAATTCACGTCGCTCTTAGGTCACTCTATCGTTAGGAACTAATAAATTTATTGTTATGTGGTACCAATGCCTATCAGTACCCAACTGCTCTGCTTTGGGAAATTTGATATCTAATTTTTAATCGTGCTTGATTAATTTGTCTACTTGATAAATTAATCACTGTCTCTCACTATCCCATTCAGACTTGGTCCTTGACTGACTAACCGACCAGTCAACTGACTGAATACCTCTCGTATGACCATTTAGCCTGTCGGGTTACTGTTACCGATGTAATCGCCCCAAATTTTATACTTAGATCACACCCATCCCTTGGGTGGCACTATTCCGATCTAGGGGTCGTTTTCTTACATTTCGAGATTTCTAATTTGGCGGTTCACTAATCCTGTAAACGTCTGTCCTTCTTTCCTGGACCTAGGTCATCGAGGGGCCTCGGGTTCCCATCCCGATCACATTTTCACCCCTCGTTTCCTAAAATACCCCTTTGTGCCGTTTTAGAAATTTCGGCAGCATTTCCGCTTAATTTTTGGGTTTCCGGCGTTTAGGAAATGCCTCAAAACCATCTAACCTATTCTAATCTGCCACGTACTAAACTAGAGGCCTAATTTTTACGTAAAAGCTCCGCTTTTTACGTAAAAATATTCACATTTCCTCACATTCTCTTTTTCGACATTTCATCCCTTTTTCTTACAATTCCTCAAGTCAGTAAACCATAATTCATACATAATTATTTCTAATAATAAATTGAGGAATCAAGGGATCAAAACCACTACCAAAATCGTTCCCGTCGGCGGTCGGGTGAACTGTTCGATCTCGATCACACAATCATTGAATCATCGTTCTCCACTTTTGAAACTCCGGTTTGCAAATCCGATGCCGCGGATGTGTCCGGAACGTCAAAAATAGGCCAACGGGCCATTCTTCAATTTTCGGTCTCCGGGTCGCCATTGACCGGCGTTGACCGGCGTTGACCACAGCGGCGATGGGAGTGGCGACCACCATCTTGAAGAGCTCGATGAGAGGAACCCATTGGTGGTGTCAATTTCACCAATCGAGGCTCTGATCGCCGGAAATCGGCCCTTGAAAAGTCGACGACGGCGGCGGTGTTGGATCTTCATTTTCCAGTGTTGTTGCCCAAAATTGATTTAGGGCTTTTGATCTACGTGTTGTTCTGATCATTTTGATGCCGACCTTGCAACTCAACTCCACCGGAATAGCGAGATTCGATGGCGGCAATGGCGACGGCGACAGCGAACCTTGGGTGGTGCGATCCGGCTGCTGTTGACGTGTAATGAAGCCTAGGTTTTGTTCTACTCTTCACCACGAATCCATTAGGACCAAAATCGTGGCATTTGGACGTCGGACGGCGGAGAAATCACGGTTTGAAAAATTCAGCCACCGGCGGCTTTAGGCGGCCCGTGCGGCGTTCTCCGACGTCGGTTCCGTCGACTCGGCACACCGTTGGACTCAGCTCGTCGAGAGCTTTCCAATGGTGCCGATGGTGTCGAAAATGGAGGCCGGATTCGATGGTCGGTCACTGTTCATCTTCGTGTGGTATGGGGGAGGGAGAAAATGAGATTTGGAAAAATATGGGGGCTATTTTTCTAGAATCCGCAAAATTTCGTACTTTATACTAATTTTTTTTGAAAAATTTTAGGATAGGCTATACTGACTAATTTGGGCGTGCTGAACCCAAATATATCAGTTTTATCTTCATCCGAGGTCGTCTCGACTAGCTTCCCGATACTGCATGGTTCCCGGTCAAAAATTACTTTTTGTGCTCAAATGACTAATTTGAGCATTCTAATTCCAAATATATCAATTTTATATCAATAAAAGGTCATCTTGACCAATTTCTTGATACTGTGGTTAGGCTTACACTGTGTTGACACTGTGCACGTATAACGAGGCGTTTTCGCGTGAAATTTCAAACACAGCCTCCCTTTACTAATTTGGACGTGCTGATTTCAAATTTATCAGTTTTACGTCCATCTGAGATCTTCTAGACCAGTTTTCGGGATCTGTATGTTCCCGTCTCGAAAAATGTGTCAGGTGTCCGATTGACTAATTTGGGCGTCCTGAGTTTAAATATATTAGTTTCAGGCGAGAAAAGGTCGTCTTGACCGTCATCTCGATACTGCGTATCTTTTAAACAAAATCTACATTTTATGCTCAATTGACCAGATTGAGCCTGCTGACTATTAATATGTCAGTTTTATGCCAGATTAAGGCCGTCTTGGCCACTATCCTAACACTGCGTTTCTCATTATTCACTATTCACTATCTGACTGACTAATCTGAGCGTTCTGACTTTGATTTTGTCAGTCTATGGGCGAGAATAGGTCATCTAGACCACTTTTCTCGATACTGTACATCTATTAGGGCAATTATCGCTGCTGCGCTCAGGTGACCAGTCTGAGCGTACTGATGACTAGCTCATCAGTTTTGTATCATGAAATGGTCGCCTTGACCGGTTTCTTGATATTGCGTGTCTCAACGCATACTCACATAATAGGGTGGACCGATTTCACTGTCGGTTGCCCCTTTCACTGCATGAATAGTAATTAAACGTTACTATTCCCATTTAATTCGTTCAACTGAAAAGCACACTGTGTTTATTAACTTAATTACATCATTACATAGTAATTAATTTTCATAATTCATGAGAGTCATTACAGTGGCTCTCGGCTCATTACACAGCGTTCTACACGAACTCTTACGCATGCGTGTGCAACGCAACACGGGCGTGTACATTTCAGACATGGGCATGTACTAGTTGAGACTACTCAAAACGGCCATGACTTTGAAATACATTCATCTATCTGAGCGGTATATAGCCTCTTACACGGCCGTGTACTTGACCGTGTTTCTTAAATTTGCACTAAAAGACATTAATTTATGTCCATTTTATTCCTTAGTGACTTATTACATGGTAAGTAGGTGTCATGAAAATGGCGGTCATTACACTTCTAATCCTCCTGTCTTGAATGGGAAGAAGAAGAACAAGAACAAGAAGCCCAGGGACCCTAAAACGTCCAAGTGCTTCCGCTGTGGGAAGGTAGGTCACTTTAGGAAGGCTCGCTGGGAAATCCTAGCTGCCAGGGGCAAGGAAGGTAAGGAACTTCACTACTTGGAAGCATGTTCGGTGGAAGAATCGAAAGACACTTGGGTCATTGATTCAGGCACCATTAATCATGTTTGTGTTTCAATGCAGAGGTTCGTGGAAACAAGAAGTATACATGGTAAGAGCCTCTCGTTGCCGACTGGAGACGGCAGTTTGGTGGTGGCTGAGACAGTGGGAGATATTTATCTTTATTTTGATGAATTTAGGTTTATTTTATTGAAAAATTATTTTTATGTTCCTAATTTTAGGAGGAACCTTATATCAGTAGCTTGTTTAATAAAGGATTCTTATTCAGTTTCTTTTAGTAAAAGAGTTGATATTCGTAGAAATAAGTCTTTTATCTATTCTGGATGGATGGAGAGAAACCTATATTTGATCAAACCAAAGATGTACTCACTACTTGACACCGAATTAATAGATAACTCTAAAAGGTTGAAAGTTTCTCACTCTAACAAGGCGTATCTTTGGCATTTAAGACTTGGTCATATTAATCAAGATAGGATTCAAAGATTGGTGAAAGACGGTCCTCTAGAATCTCTGGAGGAGGTACGTCTTCCTCAATGTGAGTCTTGTCTAGAGGGAAAGATGACTAAGAGGTCTTTTGGAGCTAAGGGTATAAGGGCTTAGGAGCTCTTAGAAATTATGCACACTGATGTATGTGGACCCATGAACATCACAGCATGAGGAGGGTTCGAGTATTATGTCTCCTTTATAGATGATTACTCGAGGTATGGATATGTGTATCTGATGCACCGCAAGAGCGAAACCTTTGACAAGTTCAAAGAGTATCATGCGAAAGTGGAAAAGCAATTGGATAAATCCATAAAAACACTTCGATCTGATCAAGGTGGTGAATACCTCTCTGACGAATTTCTAGTACATCTTGTAGAGAATGGGATATTATCCCAATTGACTGCACCTAGTACTCCACAACAGACTAGTGTAGCCGAAAGGAGAAACAGGACCTTGTTGGATATGGTACGGTCCATGATGAGTTATTCAACGCTGCCATTATCATTTTGGGGATATGCTTTACAAATAGCGTGCTATATTTTGAACCAGGTTCCAAGCAAATCAATTCCCCAAACTCCGTATGAATTATGGTGTGGCAGGAAGCCCTCCTTTGGACATATGAGAATATGGGACTACCCGACACATGTACTGGATGGGGATGCGAAGAAGTTGGAACCAAGATCAGAACTGTGCATGTTTATAGTGTATCCAAAGGGAACTAAAGGAGGTCTGTTCTATAATCCGAAGGAACAACTAGTCATTGTTTCAACCCATGCGACATTCTTGGAGGAAAGTCACATGAATGACCTCGAAGCAAAGTAGTGCTAGAGGAGTTATCAAGCGAAAGAACTGCCCCACAGGTTTTGATCTTGGACGCAAGCCTAAGTTCCAGTGAAAGACCTATAGACGATCAACAATTTAGGGAGCCTCGTCGTAGTGGGATGGTTTCAAAGAAACCTAATTTCTTCATGTATGATACTGAGGTATACCAGACTGAGGCTCATCAGCATGAGGATGATCCGGTCACCTTTGATGAAGCTATAAATGATGTTGATTCTAAATCTTGGAAACAGGCTATGAACAATGAGATGGATTCTATGAAATCCAACTCTGTTTGGGAACTTGTCGATTTGCCAGATGGGATAAAAATCATTGGATGCAAATGAGTCTATAAAAGAAAGAAGGATGCAGAAGGAGAGTGGAAACTTTCAAAGCTAGACTGGTTGCAAAAGGGTACACGCAAAAGGCTGGATTCGATTATGATGAAACCTTTTCGCCAGTTGCTATGCTGAAGTCTATCCATTGCTGCGGCTCTCGATTACGAGATCTGGCAAATGGATATCAAGACGGCATTCTTAAATGGCCATCTTGAGGAGTGTATCTACATGATACAGCTCGAAGGGTTCATAACAAAAGGCCAAGAAAGGAAAGTCTGTAAGTTGCTTAGATCCATTTATGGATTAAAGCAAGCATCCCGCTCATGGAACCAGAGGTTTGATCAAGTGAATAAGACATTTGGTTTTGAGTAGAACATTGATGAACCCTGTGTTTATAAACGTATGAAGGATGGAAAAGTGGTCTTTCTGATACTTTATGTCGATGATATACTACTCATTGGGAATGATGTAGGGAATTTATCATCGGTCAAGCTTTGGTTACACCAACAGTCTGAGATGAAGGACTTGGGAGAAGCTAATTATGTTCTAGGCATTCGTCTCTTCAGAGATCAAAAGAACAAAATGATAGCGTTATCATAAGCTTCATACATTGATAAAATAATTGATAAATATGCAGTGCAAGAGGCAAAGAAAGGTACACCACCTTCTATTGTCGGTCTAACTCTTTTATTGGATGACTGTCCAAAGACATCAGAAGAAAGAGAGCATATGAGTAAGGTTCCTTATGCATCCGCTGTGGGTAGCCTTATGTACGCTATGCTTTGCACTTGCCCGGACATATGTTTTGCAATAGGTATGGCGAGTCGATATCAAGCGAATCCTGGAACCAAGCACTGGCAAGCAATAAAGCATATACTCAAGTATCTTAAGAGAACGAGGGATTATGTACTGGTGTATTCTGGAGGGGACCTAACACCCGTAGGATACATGGACAGAGTCTTCCAGACTTGAGTAAGTCGACATTAGAGGGCACGTGGAGACAAGATTAATGGATGTATGTAAGATCGCGTCCGAGGAAAACATTGTCGATTCCTTTACTAAGACTTTAGCGGCTAGAAGCTTTGAGAGGCATGTAAAGGCGATGGGGATGCGTAACATGGCACATCTACTGGCTTAGGGCAAGTGGGAGATTGTTAGGAAATGCCCTAAGCATTAGAGACATTTTGATGTATTTATTTTGAACTAGACAATAAAATTATATATAGAGGTTATTCATTACATTGCTATTTGTCCTCATTTTATTTACATGTTAAAGTAAATGTAAGCAAATATGGCTCCCTGACTACTTGTGTTAAAATTGTTAGAATGTTGCATGCAATGGACCTTTGTATGCGAGAAGATAATGTTCTAAAGTAAGCGGTCTAAACTAAGGTCTGCAGTCTATGGGGTTAGACCGAGCATCTAACTCGTGTTAAGACTATTATTTCGTCTAAAGCCTTAGAGGGGACGGTTTGTCTTGACTGCCTGGAGCAGGAATCCCAAGTAGAGACACAGATATGTTGTTTGGTGGTGACATATTAGACCGAGACTAAAGCGTGATTGATCTACAAAGTCCGCTTTAAGTGGATCGATCTGCTTTTGACGTTCATTGTGCAGTAACCTTAATCCTGAGTAGATGGATAGCTTCATGTATATGACTCGTGTACTTTGATGTTCCAATGACTAAAGTGTCTTAGAGGTAGTAAGCTTATAGACCGGTTCGTTGGGTGCATGACTTGTATACGATAAAGGATTCGTTTACAGATATCGGAATCATGACTCTAATGAGGAGTTAAGGGTATCCTCTTAAAGGCATTATACTAAATGTGAAAATGGAGAAGGCCTTGGGTCGTCTGCTGGGTGGATGACTTCTTATTCACATATTGTGAATAATCATTTTATTTATTCAGTAATATAATGGACCTTTAAGATAGCTTGATCGGTAGGATTAAACAGACTTTGACCTAAGGCTGGTCATGGATATCATATGAGGGTTCTGCATACATGACAAGGTCATTGGATGATAGCTTGTCACAGACTTACATAATACGGTATATAATTAGGAGTTCAGTTTTAGGTTTATAGTGGTGTGACTCTGAAATTAGTGATCATATGATTGAGTTGTTCGGTAAAGAATGATGATCATATGGATTTGCGGGAGCCTGATTATATATGTCCAATTGGTCCCTCTACTAGCTCCACATAATTCCTTAACGTTTGGCAAAATTAATTTGCGTATGCTATTAGCTGGTTGATTATGCATAGATGGTGTTGACATAGGACTAGGATGGCAGATAAGATTCTCTCCAGTTGGATTCAGATTTTGTTTTCGGTAATAGAGTACACAGTTATTCGAACTCCAAATAAAGTTGCCATGATTTTATTTGAGATTAGATTGGAGTTGTAG
Source organism: Antiaris toxicaria (assembly GCA_035233585.1). Lineage (NCBI taxonomy): Eukaryota > Viridiplantae > Streptophyta > Magnoliopsida > Rosales > Moraceae > Antiaris > Antiaris toxicaria. The sequence goes on from CP141153.1 coordinate 61,108,874, forward strand.
AAAATTGTCGACGAGAACAAGAATTTGAAATACAACTGGTTTGTGGATTTTGAAATTTTGAATTTTGAAATTTGAAATTTGAATTTGAAATTTGAATTTGAAATTTCAACTTGAAATTTGAAATTTGAAATTTGAAATTTGAAATTTGAATTTGAAATTTGAAATTCAAATTTTGAATCACAGTCCAAGTGGGATTCGAATTTCTTGTGATAAATCCACGAGGAATGAAATTCGAATTTGAGTTGGATATGGAGAGAAAAATCTTGTTAGAATCTTACTTGAATTTTGAATCCAAATCCTAACAATAATGGACGAAAATTTTGAGGATTATCCTCATAGAATTTTCAGATTTTTTATGGATAAGGTTCAGGGAAAAATTCAAGTTTTAATCCCAGTTGAATTTGGATTCTATCCTCCCTAGATTATGGCCGAAATGAGATAAGATTCAAGCTTGAAAATCCTAGTGGAATTTTGATTCTTCTCTCAACCAAAAGTGGCCGAAATTTTTGTTAGGATTTTCCCCCTTGGATTTTTGGATTTTTTAGTTGAAAAAGGGAGATAAGATTCATGTTAAAATCTTGTTTGGATTTGAATTGGATAATCCTAATGTTGGCCAAAATTTTGTTAGGATTTTCCCTTTGGATAATTTCAGATTTTATGTTCTGGATAAGGGAGAAAATCTTTTCTTAATCCAATTCGAATTCTGAGAATCACCTCATGCAAGTCTATAAATAGAGGTCCTGCCACTCCAGTTCTCTTAGATCACAGACTCTCAGGTGAGCATGCTTATTGTTGCATAACTCACCGTGACAATAAGTTCTTTAGAGATCTGGGTGGTCGGAAGAAGACTAGCAGTGTTAGCATATCGATCGAGGTTTAGATTGACCACACACTAGCCATTCGGGAATTGGAGAATAGTAGAGAAGGCTAGTTGGTTGAAGCCCTCTGGTCATTCTCCTCCTGCAAGATTGGCGTCCTTGAGGTATAAGTTTAAATTGTTGTTGGTTTATTGTATATGGCATCATGAGATATTTAACGATCTTGGAAATTTTTTATTGTTCCGCTGCGCCACTCTGGTAGCTTTTTACTGATTTATTTCCTTCAGTTGGTATCAGAGCCATCTCATGACTATGCCATCTACATAAATTAGACAATTACTTTGTCTTTTTATTTATGTATGGATTGGATATTTAGATAGTGGCATTCTAGGATTCCTTTATGTTGCTATCGTGGATTATGTATGTAGTATGTGATTATTTTAATTTTTTGAATTATTATAAGCATGCTTGTTTATGCCGGTTATGGTTCCTTAGAATTTAGAAAAATTGTATCTAGGATTTTTTATGTAACCATGGGAGCAGTTTATTAATACTGTAATTTTCCCATGGATTTTAATTATTATGATTAGAATTTTTTATACACCGGAAATGGTTTAGAAGTTTTTATGTAATTATTCTTGGAGGAGATTGAAGATGAAAGACCGTAATTTATTTTTTCCAAAAGTTCAATTTGATTTAAAGGTTGAAATTTTGATTGTGTGAAAAATTTCAATTTAATTAGGATTCAAATTAATTTTTGGAAATCCTAATAGGTAAATTGGAATATGGGATGAAAATCAAGACACGACCCCTCGGAATAGGCCATCGGGCCTTGGTGGGGCTGCAGCCCCTGCCCTCGGGCAAGATGGGGCTGCGGCAACCCCTGTACAGGCCATGACCACCCACGTCCGCAGGCTTGGCCTGCAGCCGAGGGTGGCCGTGGCCTCCCTAAGGCTGGCCGCAGCCTAGGCGTGCAGCCTGCCAGTTATTGCGCCCAGCGTAGGCGTGTAGCCTAGCGCTGCAGGCTTGGCCTGCAGCCCGGCGGGGCTGCACAAGGGTTGGTCGTGGGCTGCCAGCCCCTCGGGGCTAGGGGCTGCCCACGGCGGCTGCCAGCCTCCGGGGGCGGTGGGGCGACGGTTCTAAAATCGAAAAATTTTGATTTTTAAATTTGTGATTTAATTTTAAATCATGTTTAAAAATATGTAATTGAAAATTTAAAATTTTTGAAATTACATGTTATTACACATGATGTTTGAAATTGTTTAAAATTTGAATTTGAAATTTAAATTTGAAATTCAAATTCGGAATTTGAATTTGAAATTTAAATTTTTGAAATTTAAATTTTAAATAATTCTTGGGATGAGAAATAAATGGAGAGGCTACATAAGGATGGATACAAGAAGACGGAACAAAATTCAAGGCCCAAAGAATTCTTTGGATGGAATTTTGTAATCTTTATTTTCTTTGTTCTAGGATGGAACCATGGCTTGATTACTTATTCTGTCAATTATTTTTTCTATGATATGTCACGGATGTATAAATATGTGTTGATAGATGTTTTATATGTATTTTTGATAACATGTCATATCGGATAGGTGAGTGCTGCTCATACTATATCGATCATACATAATTTATCAAAACTTGCATGTTTTTCAAAATATTGAGTAGGAGAGGGTTTCAAATAAAACCCACGGCCTCCATTGTTGATCCATATATGAAAGCATGGTAATGCCTCGCGTCAATTCTGCCCTGACCACACCTCTCGGTAGGTGTTTACCGCCGCCGGTATACTAGATTGGATCTCCTATGTGGAAAACGTGTTCGGGTATAATTCTATTCATGGCCACCCATCGGTGGCTTGGTAGGACATGGATCGAGCTACGTAAACAATGCTTATACACTCAAGACTCGTATAGTTATTAACCTTCCCTAGAAGCTTTGTTAACTAAACTGGTGGCCAAATAAGCGGTTATTAGTATATGTCTTAACCTTGGATGATTTAAGGTGACATATATTAATTGGACGGGGTCCATGTTCCGGCTATTTGTTTCATGACCATCCCTCGGTGGCTTGGGGCCATAGGTGCTGAGAATTACCATTGTAATGCTATATGTTTTTCAAGTTTCATGTCGGAACATACTTGTATGTTTTGTTTGCTAAATTATCCGTATATTTGCTTGGGCTTTGTTATGATGTCAAGTACAATTTTATTTCAGTTCAAAATGTCACTGACGGCCCTTGTTTTAATAGTTACTGTGAATAAACTGAATGGCGATAATTATAAAGATTGGAAAAGAAATCTGTTGATAGTTCTCAGTTGCGAGAGACACAAGTTCATACTAGACGAACCACACCCACCAGGGCCCAAACCTGACACTTCGCTTAAGGAGGTCCCGGTTGCCTATCCTCGTTGGAGAGAATCCAATGAGATAGCTCGATGCTACAGTCTTGCTAGCATGACGAGTGCTTTACAAAAGCAGCATGAGACTTATCAAGTTGCAAAGGAGATCATGGAAAATCTGGAGGACATGTTCGGAGGCCAAGAAAAATTGGCTCGACAGTCCGCTATAACCAGGATTATGAACTCTAAGCAAAAGGCGAGTACTCCGGTGAAGGACCATATGATCACTTTAATGGGATTCTTTGCTAAGGCTGCTGAGAACGGTGTTGAGTTGGACTACAACACCCAGATCGAGATGGTGTTCAAAACTCTGTCTAAAGATTTTGTGGGGTTTAAGGCCGCATACAATCTGGTGACAAGGGAGTTAGGACTAATCAAGCTTATGAAGCAACTCCAAGCTTATGAACGGATGATCAAGGATGGGGATGCGGTCCAACCCAAAGGAGAGGCCAATTTGGCTGAATCTTCCAAACCCTCACAGAAGAGGAAGAGGCCAAATCAAAAGCAAGCGGCTTCTAGTTCTTCTAATCCTCCTGTCTCGGATGGGAAGAAGAACAAGAAGCCCAGGGACCCTAAAAAGTCCAAGTGCTTCCATTGTGGGAAGGTAGGTCACTTCAAAAAGGCTTGCTGGGAAATCCTAGCTGCCAAGGGCAATGAAGGTAAGGAACTTCACTGCTTGGAAGCGTGTTTGGTGGAAGAATTGAAAGACACTTGGGTCATTGATTCAGGCGCCACTAATCATGTTTGTGTTTTTATGCAGGGGTTCGTGGAAACGAGAAGTCTACATGATAGGAGCCTCTCGTTGCGGACTAGAGACGACAGCTTGGTAGTGGCTGAGGCAGTGAGAGATATTTCTCTTTATTTTCATGAATTAAGGTTTATTTTATTGAAAGACTATTTTTATGTTTCTAATTTTAGGAGGAACCTTATATCGGTAGCTTGTTTAATAAGGATTGTTATTCAGTTTCTTTTAGTAAAAGAGTTGATATTCGTAAAAATAAGTCTTTTATCTGTTCTGGATGGATGGATGGAAACCTACATTTGTTCAAACCAAAGATGTACTCACTGCTTGACACCGAATTAATAGATAACTCTAAAAGGTTGAAAGTTTCTCACTCTAACAAGGCGTATCTTTAGCATTTAAGACTTGGTCATATTAATCAGGATAGGATTCAAAGATTGGTGAAAGGCTATCCTCTAGAATCTTTGGAGGAGGTACGTCTTCCTCAATGTGAGTCTTGTCTAGAGGGAAAGATGACTAAGAGGTATTTTGGAGCTAAGGGTACAAGGGCTCAGGAGCTCTTAGAAATTGTGCACACTGAAGTATGTGGCCCCACGAATATCACAGAATGAGGAGGGTTCGAGTATTATGTCTCCTTTATAGATGATTACTCGAGGTATGGATATGTGCATCTGATGTACCGCAAGAGTGAAACCTTTGACAAGTTCAAAGAGTATCGTGCAGAAGTGGAAAAGCAATTGGATAAATCCATAAAGACACTTCGATCTGATCGAGGTGGTGAATAGCTCTCTAATGAATTTCTAGGACATCTTATAGAGAATGGGATATTATCCCAATTGACTGCACCTGGTACTCCATAACAAAATGGTGTAGCCGAAAGGAGAACAGAACCTCGTTGAATATGGTACAGTCCATGATGAGTTATTCAACACTGCCATTATCATTTTAGGGATATGCTTTACAAACGGCATGCTATATTCTGAACCAGGTTCCAAGCAAATCAATTCCCAGAACTCCGTATGAATTGTGGCATAGCAGGAAGCCCTCCCTTGGACATATAAGAATATGGGGCTGCCCGGCACATGTACTGGATGGGGATGCGAAGAAGTTGGAACCAACATTAGAACTATACATGTTTGTAGGGTATCTAAAGGGAGCTAAAGGAGGTCTGTTTTATAACCCGAAGGAATAAAAAGTCATTGTTTCAACCCATATGATATTCTTGGAGGAAAGTCGCATGAATGACTTTAAGTCTCGAAGCAAAGTTGTGCTAGAGGAGTTATCAGGTGAAGGAATTGCTCCATAGGTTTCAGTCTTGGATGTAAGTCTGAGTTTCGGTGAAAGACCTGTAGACGATCAACAATTTTGGGAGCCTCGTCGTAGTGGGATGGTTTCAAAGAAACCAAATTTCTTCATGTATGATACTGAGGTATACCAGACCGAGGCTCATCAGCATGAGGATGATCTGGTCACCTTTGATGAAGCTATAAATGATATTGATTCTTAATCTTGGAAACAGGCTATGAACAATGAGATGGATTCTATGAAATTCAACTTTGTTTGGGAACTTGTAGACTTACCCGATGGGATAAAATCTATTGGATGCAAATGGGCCTACAAAAGAAAGAAGGATGCTGAAGGGAGAGTGGAAACTTTCAAAGCTAGACTGGTTGCAAAGGAATACGCGCAAAAGACTGGAATTGATTACGATGAAACCTTTTTGCCTGTTGCTATGCTGAAGTCTATCCATATTCTTCTGTCTATTGTTGCGGCTCTTGATTACAAGATCTGGCAAATGGATGTCAAGACGACATTCTTGAATGGCTAACTTGAGGAGTTTATCCACATGATACAGCCCGAAGGGTTCGTAGCAAAAGGCCAAGAAAGGAAAGTCTGCTAGTTACTTAGATCCATTTATGGATTAAAGCAAGTATCCCGCTCATGGAACCAGAGGTTTGATCAAGCTATTAAGACATTTGGTTTTGAGCAGAACGTTGATGAACCCTGTGTTTGTAAACGTATTAAGGATGGAAAAGTGGTCTTTCCGATACTCTATGTCGATGATATACTACTCATTGGGAATGATGTAGGGAATTTATCATTGGTCAAGCTTTGGTTACACCAACAGTTTGAAATGAAGGACTTGGAAGAAGCTAATTATGTTCTAGGCATTCGTCTTTTCAGAGATCGAAAGAACAAGATGACAGCATTATCCCAAGCTTCATACATAGACAAAATAATTGACAAATATGCAATGCAAGAGGCAAAGAAGGGTACACCACCTTCTATTGCCGGTCTAACTTTTTCATTAGATGACTGTCCAAAGACATTAGAAGAAAGAGAACGTATGAGTAAGGTCCCTTATGCATCCACTGTGGGTAGCCTTATGTACTCTATGCTTTGCACTCGCATAGACATATGTTTTGTAGTAGGTATGGTGAGTCGATATCAAGAGAATCCTGGAACTAAGCACTGGCAAGCAGTAAAGCATATACTCAAGTATCTTAAGAGAACGAGGGATTATACGCTTGTGTATTCTAGAGGGGACCTAACACCCGTAGGATACACGGACTGAGTCTTCCAGACTTGCAAGGATTCGAGGAAGCCGATATTAGAGGGCACGTGGAGACAGGATTAGTGTTAAAACTATTAGAACGTTGCATGCAATGGACTTTTGTATGCGAGAAAACAATGTTCTAAAGTAAGCGGTCTAAACTAAGGTCTGTAGTCTACGGGGTTAGATTGAGCATCTAACTCATGTTAAGACTATTATGTTGTCTAAAGCCTTGGAGAGGACGGTTTGTCTTGACTGTCTGGAGCTGGACTCCCAAGTAGAGACATAGATATGTTGCTTGGTGGTGACATATTAAACCGGGACTAAAGCGTGATTAATCTACGAAGTCCGCTTTGAGTGGATCAATCTACTTTTGATGTTCATTGTGCAGTAACCTTAATCCTGAGTAGATGGACAGCTTCATGTATATGATTTGTGTACTTTGATGTTCTAATGGCTAAAGCGTCTCAGAGGTAGTGAGCTTATAGACCATTTCATTGGGTGCATGACTTGTATATGATGAAGGGTTCGTTTACAGATATCGGAATCATAGTTCTAATGAGGAGTTAAGGGTATCTTTTTAAAGGCATTATACTAAATGTGAAAATGGACAAGGCCTTGGGTCATCTGCTGGGCGGATGACTTCTTATTCATATATTGTGAATAATCATTTTCTTTTTTAGGTAGTATAATAGAACTTTAAGATAGCATGATCAGTAGGATTAAACAGACTTTGACCTAAGGCTGATCATGGACATCATATGAGGGTTCTGCATACATGACAAAGTCATTGGACGATAGCTTGTCACAGACTTACGTAATACGGTATATAATTGGGAGTTCAGTTTTAGGTTTATAGTTGCGTGACTCTGAAATTAGTGATCATGTGATTGAGTTGTTCAGTAAAGAATGATGATCATATGGATTTGCGGGAGCCTGATTATATATGTCCAATTGATCCCTCTACTAGCTCCACATAATTCCTTAACATTTGGCAAAATTGATTTGTGTATGCTATTGACTAGTTGATTATTCATGGATGGTGTTGACATAGGATTAGGATGGTAGACAAGATTTTCTCCGGTTAGATTCAGATTTTGTTTTGGATAATAGAATACACAATTATTCGAACTCCAAATAAAGTTGTCATGATTTTATTTGAGATTGGATTGGAGTTGTTGAAAATTATCCATGAGAACAAGAATTTGAAATACAACTGTTTTGTGGATTTTGAAATTTTGAATTTTGAATTTTGAATTTTGAATTTTGAATTTTGAATTTTGAATTTTGAATTTTGAATTTGAATTTTGAATTTGAAATTTAAATTTGAAATTTGAAATTTGAAATTTAAATTTGAAATTTGAAATTCACAGTCCAATTGGGATTTGAGTTTCTTGTGGTAAATCCATAAGAAATGAAATTCGAATTTGAGTTGGATATAGAGAGAAAAATCTTGTTAGAATCCTACTTGAATTTTGAATCCAAATCCTAACAATAATAGATGAAAATTTTGAGGATAATCCTCATGGAATTTTTGAATTTTTTGTAGATAAGGTTCAGGAAAAATCCAAGTTTCAATCCCAGTTGAATTTGGACTCTCTCTTCCCTAGATTATGGTCAAAATTTGGAGGGAAGATCTCTTGTAGATTTTCGATTATTTTGGATAAGTATGAGATAAGATTCAAGCTTGAAAATCCTAGTGGAATTTTGATTCTTCTCTTATCCAAAAGTGGCCGAAATTTTTGTTGGGATTTTCCCCCTTGGATTTTTAGATTTTTTGGTTGAAAAAGGGAGATAAGATTCATGTTAAAATCTTGTTCAAATTTGAATTGGATAATCCTAATGTTGGTCAAAATTTTGTTGGGATTTTCCCCTTGGATAATTTCAGATTTTATGTTGTGGATAAGGGAGAAAATCTTTTCCTATTCCAATTCGAATTCAGAGAATCACCTCATGCAAGTCTATAAATAGAGGTCCTACCACTCCAGTTCTCTTAGACCACAAACTCTCAGGTGAGTTGGCTTATTGTTGCATAACTCACCGTGACAATAAGTTCTTTAGAGATCTAGGTGGTCAGAAGAAGACTAGCAGTGCTAGCATATCGATCCAGGATCAGAGTGGCCACACACTCAGCCATTCAGGAATTGGAGAATAGTAGATAAGGCTAGTTGGTTGAAGCCCTCCGGTCATTCTCCTCCTGTAAGATTGGTGTCTTTGAGGTATGAGTTTAACTTGTTATTGGTTTGTTATATATGGCATCATGAGATATTTAACGATCTTGAAAAATTTTTATTGTTTTGTTGTGCCACTCTGATACGTTTTTACCGATTTATTTCCTTCATGTGTCAGTTAAGCTTGCTCAACACGACCATGTCTTGGAACACATTCACTTAACCCGAGAAGTATACGGCTACTTACACGGTTGTGTACCTGACCGTGTCATACTATATGGCTATGTACACTTACACGGCTTCTCTCACATAAACAGTCCGATCAGTACACGGTCGTGTACCTGACTGTGTAAATACTCTAATTTTATTCCATAATGTCTCATTGCATGATAAGTAGGTGCCATAAAAATGGCGGTTCTTACAGTCATGAGGTGATCCCTTGAATTCGAATTGGATTAGGAAAAGATTTTCTTCTTTATCCACTCATAAAATCTGAAAATCCTAGGCCAATATCTAACTAAAATTTTCAGTCACTTTTAAGATTTTGTATTCAAGATTCAAGTAGGATTTTAACTTGAATTTTATCTCTTCATTTATCCATAAAAATTGATTTCCCATAGTGCCAAAAACATGACTAGATTCAGCCATTAAAATGTAAGGAGAATCAAAATTCGAATAGTATTTTCTAGCTTGAATTTTACTTCACCCTTATCCACCAAAAAATCCAAAATTCCCTTGGAATTATCCATGCAATTTTCGGCCACTTTAAGGAGGGAGAGAATCAAAATTCAACTAGGATTTTCTTGCTTGAATTTCCCTTGAACCTTATCCACAAAAACCGAACTCACCCAGGGAGAATCTTTCCTAACAAATTCGGCCAACTTTGGTTAGGTTTAGGATTCAAAATTCAAGTAGGATTCAAACAATATTTTCCTCTCCATTATCCATATCAAAACCAAACTCCCATGTGGATTTATCCACAAAGAATTCGAATTCTACATGGATCGTGACTTAAAATTTGAATTCAAATTTTAAACTTCAAATTCAAAATTCAAATTTAAATTTTGAATTCAAATTTCAAATTCAAATGTCAAATTTGAATTTCAAATTTAACTTTCAAATTTCAAATTTAAAAATTCAAAATTCAAATTTCAAGCTCTACAAAAAGTTGTATTTCAAATTTTATTCTCATGGATAATTTTCTATAACTCCAATTCAATTTCAAATAAAATCATGGTAACTTTATTTGGAGTTCAAATATTTGTATACTCTATTATCCAAAACAAAATCTAAATTCAACCAGAGAGAATCTTGTCTATCGTCTTGACCCTATGTCAACACTATCCATGCAAAGTCAACTGGCCAGTAAGCATACACAGATCAATTTGCCATTCATCAAGGAATTGTGTGGAGCTAATAGAGGGACCAATTGGAGATATATAATCGAGCTCCCGTGATTCCATATGATCATCATTCTGTACAAAACAACTCAATCATATAATCACTAATTTCAGAGTCACACCACTATAAACCTGAAACTGAACTCCTAATTATATACCATATTACGTAAGCCTATGACAAGCTAATGTCCAATAACCTTGTCATATATGCAAAAACTGTTAGGAAATGCCCTAAGCATTAGAGACATTTTGATGTATTTATTTTGAACTGGATAATAAAATTATATATAGAGGTTATTCATTACATTGCTATCTATCCTCGTCTTATTTACATGTTAAAGTAAATGTAAGCAAATATGGCTCACTGACTGCTTGTGTTAAAACTGTTAGAACGGTGCATGCAATGGACTTTTGTATGCAAGAAGACAATGTTTTAAAGTTAGCGGTCTAAACTATGGTCTGTAGTCTATGGGGTTAGACTGAGCATCTAACTCATGTTAAGACTATTATGTTGTCTAAAGCCTTGGAGGGGACGGTTTGTCTTAACTATCTGAAGCTGGACTCCCAAGTAGAGACATAGATATGTTGCTTGGTGGTGACATATTAGACCGGGACTAAAGCGTGATTGATCTACGTAGTCCGCTATGAGTGGATCAATCTGCTTTTGACGTTCATTGTGCAATAACCTTAATCCTGAGTAAATGAACTTCTTCATGTATATGACTTGTGTACTTTGATGTTCCAATGGCTAAAGCGTCTCAGAGGTAGTAAGCTTATAGACCGGTTCGTTGGGTGCATGACTTGTATACGATGAAGGGTTTGTTTGCAGATATCGGAATCATAGCTCTGAGGAGTTAAAGGTATCCTCTTAAAGGCATTATACTGAATGTGAAAATGGACAAGGCCTTGGGTCGTCTGCTGGGCGGATGACTTCTTATTCACATATGGTGAATAATCATTTTCTTAATTCGGTAGTATAATGGAACTTTAAGATAGTCTGATCAGTAGGATTAAACGGACTTTGACCTAAGGCTGATCATGGATATCATATGAGGGTTTTGCATATATGACAAGGTCATTGGATAGTAGCTCGTCACAGGCTTACGTAATACAGTATATAATTGGGAGTTCAGTTTCAGGTTTATAGTGGTGTGACTCTGAAACTAGTGATCATATGATTGAGTTGTTCGGTAAAGAATGATGATCATATGGAATCACGGGAGCCCGATTATATATGTCCAATCAGTCCCTCTACTAGCTCCACATAATTCCTTAACGTTTGGCAAATTGATTTGTGTATGCTATTGGCTAGTTTATTATGCATGGATGGTGATGACACAGGATTAGGATAGTAGACAAGATTCTCTCCGGTTGGATTCAGATTTTGTTTTGGATAATAGAGTACATAATTATTCGAACTCCAAATAAAGTTGCCATGATTTTATTTGAGATTGGATTGGAGTTGTAGAAAATTATCCATGAGAACAAGAATATGAAACACAACCGTTTTTGTGGAATTTGAAATTTGAATTTTGAAATTTGAATTTTGAATTTTGAAATTTGAAATTTGAAATTTGAATATGAAATTTGAATTTGAAATTTGAATTTGAAATTCGAATTTAAAATTTGAATTTGAAATTTAAATTTGAAATTTGAAATTTGAAATTTCAAATTTGAAATTTGAATTTGAAATTTGAATTTGAAATTTGAATTTGAAATTTGAAATTTGAAATTCAAATTTTGAATCACAGTCCAAGTAGGATTCGAATTTGTTGTGGAAAATCCACAAGGTATGAAATTCAAATTTGAGTTAGATTTGGAGAGGATAATCTTGTTAGAATCCTACTTGAATTTTGAATCTAAATCCCAACAAAAATGGACGAAATTTTTGAGGATAATCCTCATGAAAAAAATTCGGTTTTTTGTGGATAAGGTTCAAGGGAAAATTCAAGCTTCAATCCTAGTTGAATTTGGATTCTCTCCTTCCCTGAAAAGTGGCCGAAATTAGGGAGAAAATCTCCTAGGGAATTCGGTTATTTTTGGATAAGGTTGAGATAAGATTCAAGCTTGAAAATCCTAGTGGAATTTTGATTCTTCCTTATCCTAAAAGTGGCCGAAAATTTGGAGAAGATTTTCTCCTAGAAATTTCGGATTTTTTGGTTGAAAAAGGGAGATAACATTCTAGTTAAAATCTTGTTTAGATTTGGATTGGATTTATCCTAAGAAAACTGAATTTTTTGTTGAGATTCTCCCTTGGAAAAATTCGGATTTTATGGATATGAATAAGGGAAAATATCTTTTCCTAATCCGATTCAAATTTAGAGAATCACCTCATGCAGGTCTATAAATAGAGGCCCTGCCACTCCAGTTCTCTCAGACCACAGACTCTCAGGTGAGCAGGCTTATTGTTGCATAGCTGATCGTGACAATAAAGTTCTTTAGAGATCTGGGTGGTCAGAAGAAGACTAGCAGTGCTAGCATACCGATCGAGGTTCAGAGTGCCCACACACTCAGCCATTCGGGAATTGGAGAATAGTAGAGAAGGCTAGTTGGTTGAAGCCTCCGGTCATTCTCCTCCTGCAAGATTGGCGTCCTTGAAGTATGAGTTTTAATTGTTGTTGGTTTATTGTATATGGCATCATGAGATATTTAACAATCTAAAAATTTTTATTATTCTGCTGCGCCACTCTGATACGTTTTTACCGATTTATTATCCTACAAAAACCTCATATGATATCTATGATCAGCCTTAGGTCAAAGTCTGTTTAGCCTACTGATCAAGCTATCTTAAAGTTCTATTATGCTATCAAATAAGAAAATGATTATTCATCATACGTGAATAAGAAGTCATCCTCCTAGCAGACAACCCAAGGCCTTGTCCATTTTCACATCCAGGACAATACCTTTAAGAGGATATCCTTAACTCCTTATTAGAGCTATGATTCTGACATCTGTAAATAAACCCTTCATCGTATACAAGTCATGCACTTAACGAACCAGTCTATAAGCTTACTACCTCTGAGTCGCTTTAGCCATTGGAACATTAACGTACACAAGTCATATACATGAAGTAGTTCATTTACTTAGGATTAAGTTTATTGCATAATGAATGTCAAAAGCAGATTGATCCACCCATAGTAGACTATGTAGATCAATCATGCTTTAGTCCCGATCTAATATGTCACCACTAAGCAACATATCTATGTCTCTACTCGGGAGTTTATGCTCCAGACAGTCAAGACAAGCCATCCTCACCATGGTTTTAGACAACATAATAGTTTTAATATGAGTTAGATGATCAGTCTAACCCCATAGACTATAGACCTTAGTTTAGACCGCTTACATTAGAACATTGTCTTCTCGCATACAAAAGTCCATTGCATGCAACGTTCTAACAGTTTTAATATAAGCAGTCAGTGAGCTATATTTGCTTACATTTACTTTAACATATAAATAGAATGAAGACAAACAACAATGTAATGAATAACCTCTATTATTAATTTTATTATCCGATTCAAAATAAATGAAATACATCAAAATGTCTTTCATGCTTAGGGCATTTCCTAACACATGTTCTGGCTATTTGTCCCATGACCACCCCTTGGTGGCTTAGGGCAATTGGTGCTGAGAATTACTGTTGCAATGCTACATGTTTTTTCAAGTTTCATGTAGGAACATACTCGTATGTTTTATTTGCTAAATTCTCTTTATATTTGCTTGGGCTTTGTAATGATATTCTTGTATAATTTTATTTCAGTTCAAAATGTCACTGACACCCCTTATTTCAATACTTACTGAAAATAAACTAAATGACGATAATTATAAAGATTAGAAAAGGAATTTGTTTATAGTTCTCAGCTGTAAGAGACATAATTTCGTACTAGACGAACCATGCCCACCTTGGCCCAAACCTGACACACCACTTGAGGAGGTCTCGGTTGCCTATACTTATTGAAGAGAATCCAACGAGATAGCTCGGTGCTACATTCTTGCTAGCATGACGAGTGCTTTATAAAAGTAGCATGAGACTTATCAAGTTGCTAGAGAGATCATGGAGAACTTGGAGGACATGTTTAGAGGACAAGAAAACTTGGCTCGATAGTCTGCCTTTACCAATATCATGAACTCTAGGCAGAAGGCAGGTACTCTAATGAAGGACCATATGATCACTTTTATGGGATTCTTTGCTAAGGCTGTCAAAAATGGTACTGAGCTAGACTACAGCACTCAGATCGAGATGGTGTTTAAAACTCTGTCAAAGGATTTTGTGGGATTTAAAGCCACATACAATCTGGTGATAAGGGAGTTAGGAATTACCGAGCTCATGAAGCAAATACAATGAGTGCATGATCAAGGATGGGGATGCAGTCCAACCTAGGGGAGAGGCTAACTTGGCAGAATCTTACAAACACTCTGGGAAAGGAAAAAGCCAAAGAAGAAGCAAGCGGCTTCTAGTTCTTTTATTCCTCCTATCTCAGATGGGAAGAAAAAAAAGAAGAATAAGAAGGCCAAGGACCCTAAAAAGTCTATGTGCTTCCACTGTGGAAATGTAGGTCACTTCAAGAAGGCTTACCGGGAATTCCTAACTACCAAGGGCAAGGAAGGTAAGGAACTTCATTATTTAGAAGCTTGTTTGGTGGAAGAATCAAAATATACTTGGGTCATTGATTCGGGCACCACTAATAATGTTTATGTTTCTACGTAGGAGTTAATGGAAATGAGAAATCTACATGATAGTAGCCTCTCATTGCAGACTAGAGATAGTAGCTTGGTAGTGGCCGAAGCAGTGAGAGACGCTTATCTTTATTTTGATGAATTTAGGTTTATTTTATTGAAAGACTGTTTTTATGTTCCTAATTTTAGGAAGAACCTTATATCAGTAGCTTGTTTAATAAGAGATTCTTATTCAGTTTCTTTTACTAAAAGAGTTTATATTCATAAAAATAATTCTTTTATCTATTCTGGATGGATGGAAGGAAACCTATATTTGATCAAACAAAAAATATACTCACTGCTTGACATTGAATTAACAAATAACTCTAAAAGGTTGAATATTTCTCACTCTAACAAGGCGCATCTTTGGCATTTAAGACTCGGTCATATTAGTTAAAATAGGATTTAGAGATTAGTGAAAGACTATCCTTTGGAATCTCTGGAGGAGGTACATCTTCCTCAATGTAAGTCTTGTCTTAAGGGTAAGATGACTAAGAGGTCTTTTGGAGCTAAGGGTACTAGGGCTCAGGAACTCTTAAAAATTATGTACACTGACGTATATGGCCCCATGAACATCATAGTACGAGGAGAGTTTGAGCATTATGTCTCCTTTATAAATGATTAATCGAGGTATGTATATGTGTACCTGATGCACCACAACAGTGAAACCTTTGATAAGTTCAAAGAGTATTGTGCAGAAGTGGAAAAGCAATTGGCTAAATCCATAATGATACTTTGATCTGATCGAGATAGCGAATACTTCTTCGATGAATTTCTAGGACATCTTGTAGAGAATAGGATATTATCCAATTGAATGTACCTAGTACTCCACAATAAAATGGTATAACTGAAAGGATAAATAGGACCTTATTGGATATGATACGGTCCATGATGAGTTATTCAACACTGTCGTTATCATTTTGGGGATATGCATTACAAACAGCATGCTATATTCTGAACCAAGTTTCAAGTAAGTCAATTCCCACGACTCTGTATAAATTGTGGCATGGCAGGAAGCCCTCCTTTAGACATATGAGAATATGGGGTTGCCTGGCACATGTACTAGATGGGGATGCAAAGAAGTTAGAACTAAGATTAGAATTATGCATGTTTGTAGGGTATCCTAAGGGAACTAAGGTAGGCCTATTCTATATGCCGAAGGAACAAAAGGTCATTATATCAATCCATACAACATTCTTAGAGAAAATTCACATGAATGACTTTAAGCCTCAAAGCAAAGTGGTGCTAGGGGAGTTATCGGTTTATAGAACTGCTCCACAGATTTTCATCTTAGACACAAGTCCAAGTTCTAGTGAAAGGCCTGCGATGATCAATAGTTTAGGGTGCTTCATCGTAGTGGGAGGGTTTTAAGGAAACCTAATTTCTTCATGTATGATGTTGAGGGATACCAGGTAGAGGCTCATGAACATGAAGATACTCTGGTTACTTATGATGAAGCTAAAAATGATGGTGATTCTAAATTTTGGAAATAGGCCACGAACAATGAGATGGATTCTATGAAATCTAACTCTATTTGGGAACTTGTGGATCTACCGGATAGGGTTTCCATTGGATGCAAGTAGGTCTACAAAAAAAAGAAGGATGCAGAAGGGAGAGTTGAAACTTTCAAGGCAAGACTTATGGTAAAGGGATACATGCAAAAGGCTGGAATCGATTACGATCAAACCTTTTTACCTGTTGCTATTCTTCTATTCGTTGCTACAGCTCTCAATTATGAGATCTAGCAAATGGAAGTAAAGACGGCATTCTTGAATGGCCATCTTGAGGAAAGTATCTATATGATACAGCCCGAAGGGTTTGAGGTAAAAGGCTAAGAAAAAAAAAGTCTGCAAATTATTTAGATCTATTTATGGATTAAAGCAAGTATCCCATTCATGGAACTAATGGTTTGATAAAGTGATCAAAACATTCAATTTTGAGCAGAACGTTGATGAACTCTGTGTTTATAAACATATTAAGGATGGAAAAATGGTCTTTCTTATGCTCTATGTCGATGATATACTACTCATTGGGAATGATGTAGGGAATTTATCATCAGTCAAACTTTGAGTACACCAATAGTTTGACATGAAAGACTTGGGAGAAGCTAATTATGTTCTAGGCATTCATCTCTTTAGAGATCAAAAGAACAAAATGAAAGCATTATCCTAAGCTTTATATATAGATAAAATAATTGACAAGTATGCAATACAAGAGGCAAAGAAAGGTTCATAACCTTCCATTGCCAGTCTAACTCTTTTAATGGATGACTGTCCCAAGACATTGAAAGAAAAATAATGTATAAGTAAGGTCCCTTATGCATCTACTGTGGGTAGCCTTATTTACGCTATGCTTTGCACTCGCTTGGATATATATTTTGTAGTAGGTATGGTGAGTCAATATCAAGCGAATCTTGGAATCAAGCAATGGCAATTAGTAAGCATATACTTAAGTATCTTAAGAAAATAAGGGATTTTATGTTGTGTATTCTAGAAAGGACCTAACACTCATAGGATACATAAACTCAGACTTCCAGACTTGTAAGGATTCGAGGAAGTTGACATCAAGATCAGTATTCTTACTCGGGGGAGGTGCCATTATGTGGAGGAGTGTGAAATAAGGCTACACAACTGACTATACGATAGAGGCTGAGTATATGGCTGCGACTGAGGCATCTAAAGAAGTGGTTTGGTTTTGTAAGTTCTTTAGAGACCTTGAGATACTTCCAGGTATTGAGAAGCCTATCACACTCTATTATGATGATAGTGCAGCTATTGCCAACACAAGGGAATCTAGACACCATAAGAGGACAAAGCACATAGATCGGAGGTACCATATAATTAGAGGGCACATGGAGACAGGACTAATGGATATATGCAAGGTCACGTCTGAGGACAACATTACTAACCCCTTTACTAACACTTTGGTGGCTAGAAGCTTTGAGAGCCATGTTGAGGCGATGGGGATACAAAACATGGCACATCTACTAGCTTAGAGCAAGTGAGAGATTGTTAGGAAATGCCCTAAGCATGAAAGACATTTTGATGTATTTCTTTTATTTTGAACTAAATAATAAAATTATATTTAGAAGTTATTCATTACATTGCTGTTTGTCCATATTCTATTTACATGTTAAAGTAAATATAAGCAAATATGACTCACTGACTGCGTATGTTAAACTGTTAGAATGTTGCATGCAATGGATTTTTGTATGCAAGAAGATAATATTATAAAGTAAGTAGTCTAAATTATTGTTCATAGTCTATAAGGTTAGACCGAGCATCTAACTCATATTAAGACTTTTATATTGTCTAAAGCCATGATGGGGATGCTTTGTCTTGACTATCTAGAGCATAGACTCCCGCGTAGAGACATAGATATGTTGCTTGGTGGTGACATATTGAACCGGGACTAAAGCGTGATTGATCTGTGTAGTCCATTATGAGTGGATCAATCTGCTTTTGAAGTTCATTATGTAATAGCCTTAATCTTGGGTAGATGAACTATTTCATGTATATGACTTGTGTGCTTTGATGTTCTAATGGCTAAAGCATCTCAGAGGTAGTAAGCTTACAGACCGATTCATTAGGTGCATGACTTGGATACGATAGAGGGTTTGTTTACAGATATTGAAATCATAGCAGTATACTGGATATGAAAATAGACAAGGCCTTGCGTTGTCTGCTAGGTGGATGACTTCTTATTCACAAATGGTGAATAATCATTTTTTTATTAGGTAGTATAATGGAACTTTAAGATAGCATGATCAGTAGGTTGAATGGACTTTGACGTAAGGCTGATCATGGATATTATATAAGGGTTTTGCATGATAAGATCATCGGACAATAGCTTGTCACAGGCTTTTATAACACGACATATAATTAGGAGTTTAGTTTCAGGTTTATAGTGCTATGACTCTGAAATTAGTGATCATATGATTGAGTTGGTCGATACGAGCAATGATTATATGGATTCATGAAAGCCCGATTATATATGTCTAAGTAGTCCCTCTACTAGCTCTACATAATTCCTTAACGGATGGCAAATTGATCAGGGTTTACTTATTAGTTGGTTATCTTGCATGGATATGGGTGGTGTCCACATAGGATAAGGATAGAAGACAAGATTCTCTCCTATTGAATTCAAATTTTGTTTTGGATAAGAGATTATACAATTATTTGAATTCCAAATAAAGTTATCATGATTTTATTTAAGTTTGAATTAGAGTTATAGAAAATTATCCATGAGGATAAATTTTGAAATACAAGTTTTTTGTGGGGTTTGAAATTTGAAATTTCAATTTTGAATTTGAAATTTGAATTTGAAATTTAAATTTAAATTTGAAATTTGAATTTGGTATTTGAATTTGAAATTTAAATTTGAAATTTGAAATTTGAAATTTGAATTCAAAATTTAAATTTAAAATTTGTATTTGAAGTTTGAATTTTGAAATTTGAACTTTGAAATTTGAATTCAAATTTTGAATCACAAAATCATGTTATAGCTGAATTTTTATACATAATGGCACAATGAAAATTCAGTTTTATTGTGGATAAGGGAAAGGAAGATCTTTTTTGAATCCTTCTTGAATTTTGAATCCTAATCCCTATCAAAGTGGCTGAATTTGTTGAAGGGAATCCCACCCTTTAGGAATCAGTTTTTGTGTGGATAAGGATGAGTGAAAAATTCAAGTTTCAATCCTATTTGAATTTTGAATCTCTCCCTCACATGGTGGTTGAATTCTCTGTGGATAAAGCCTAAGGGAGTTTGGATTTTTTGTGGATAAGGGTGAAATGAAATTCAAGTTAGAAAATCCTATTTGAATTTTGATTCTCCTCACACTTGGATGGCCGAATCTAGCCATTTTTCTTGGCCTAGGGGAAATTTGGTTTTAGTGGATAAATGAAGAGATAAAATTTAAGTTAAAATTCTGTTTGAATTTTGAATACAAAATCTTGCTAGGGTGGCTAAATCTTCCCATGTTTTTGGCCTATAATGAATTTGGATTTTGTGTAGAAGAAGAGGAGAAAATCTTCTCTTGGTCCAATTCAAATTCAAAGGATCACCTCATGTAAAACTATAAATAAGAGTCCTACCACTCCAGTTCTCTTAGACCACAGACTCTCAAGTGAGTAAGCTTATTGTTGCATAACTCACTGTGACAATAAGTTCTTTAGAGATCTGGGTGGTCGGAAGGAGACTAGCAGTGCTAGTATACTGACCGAGGATCCAAGTGCCCATACATTCTATAATCTAGGAATTCGAGAATAGGAGAAGGTTAGTTGGTTGAAGCCCTCTGGTCATTCTTCTCCTGCATTCTTGGCATCGTCTGAAGGTATAAAATTATTATTGTTGATTTATTGTATTTGACATCACAAGATATTTAACGATTTTTAAAAATTTTTGTAATTCCGTTGTGCCACTCTGATATTTTTTTTCTATATACTAATTGAGATAAGATTCAAAGATTAGTGAAAGACGATCCTTTGGAAACTCTGAAGGTGGTATGTCTTCCTCAATGTGAGACTTGTCTTGAGAGTAAGATGACCAAGAGGTCTTTTGAAGCTAAGGGTACTAGGGCTTAAGAACTCTTAGAAATTGTGCACATCGACATATATGGCCCCATGAACGTCATTGCATGAGAAGGGTACGCGTAATATGTCTCTTTTATAGTTCAAAGAGTATCATGCAGAAATGTATAAGCAATTAGGTAAATCCTTAAAGACACTTTGATCTGATCGAGGTGGCGAATACCTCTCCAATGAATTTCTAGAACATCTTATAGAGAATAGGATACTATCCCAATTGACTGCACTTGGTACTCCACAATAGAATGGTGTAGCCGAAAGGAGAAACAGGACCTTGTTGGATATAGTACGGTCCATGGTGAGCTATTCAACATTACCGTTATCATTCTGGGAATATGCACTAGAAACAACATACTATATTCTGAACCAAGTTCCAAGTAACTCAATTCCCAGGACTCTGTATAAATTATGGCAAGGCAGGAAGCCCTCCCTTAGACATATGAGAATATAGGGCTGCCCGATACATGCACTAGACGGGGATGCAAAAAAGTCAGAACCAAGATCAGAATTATACATATTTGTTGGATATCCTAAGGAAATTAAGGGAGGACTATTCTATAACCTGAAGGAGCAATAAGTTATTCTTTCAACCCATGCAACATTCCTGGAGGAAAGTCATGTGAATAACTTTAAGCCTTGAAGTAAAGTAGTGTTAAAGGAGTTATTGGGTGATAAAATTGCTCCATAGGTTTCGGTCTTGGATGTAAGTCTGAATTCTAGTGAAAGACCAACAGACGATCAATAGTTTAGAGTGCTTCATTGTAGTGGGAGGGTTTCAAGGAAACCTAACTTCTACATGTATGATGTTGAGGTATACCAGGCCAAGGCTCATGAACATGATGATGATCCGGTCACTTATGGTAAAGCTATAAACACTATTGATTCTAAATCTTAGAAACAGGCCATGAATAATGAGATGGATTCTATGAAATCCAACTCTGTTTAAGAAATTGTAGACCTGCCAGATGGGATCAAACCCATTGGATACAAGTAGGTTTACAAAAGAAAGAGGGATGTGGAAGGGAGAGTTGAAACTTTCAAGGCTAGACTAGTAGCAAAAGGATACACACAAAAGGTTAGAATCGATTACAATGAAACCTTTTCACCTATTGCTATGCTGAAGTCTATCCACATTCTTCTATCTGTTGCTGTGACTCTCGATTACGAGATCTAGTAAATGGACGTCAAGACAACATTCTTGAATGGCCATCTTGTGGAAAGTATCTATATGATACAATCCAAAGGGTTCATGGTGAAAGGCCAAGAAAGAAAAGTTTGCAAGTTGCTTAGATCCATTTATAGATTAAATCAAGCATCCCACTCATGGAACCAAAGTTTTGGTCAAGCAATCAAAACATTCAATTTTGAGTAGAATGTTGATGAACCTTGTGTTTATAAACTTATTAAGGATGGAAAAGTGGTCTTTCTGTTGCTCTGTGTCGATGATATACTACTTATTGGGAATGATGTAAGGAGTTTATCATCGATCAAATTTTGGCTACACCAACAGTTTGATATGAAGGACTTGGAAGAAGCTAATTATGTTCTAGGCATTTGTCTCTTTAGAGGTCGAAAGAACAAAATAATAGCGTTATCCCACGCTTCATACATAGACAAAATAATTGAGAAATATGCAACGCAAAAGGCAAAGAATGGTTTACAACATTCTATTGCTGGATTAACTCTTTCATTGGATGATAGCCCTAAGACATTAGAAGAAAGAGAGCATATGAATACGGTCCTTTATGCATCCACTATGGATAGCCTTATGTACACTATGCTTTGCACTCGTCCAGATATTTGTTTTCCGGTAGGTATGGTGAGTTAACAGCAAGCGAATCCTAGGATCAAGCACTGGCAATCCGTAAAGCATATACTCAAGTATCTTAAGAGAATGAAGGATTATATGCTGGTGTATTCTGGAGGAGACCTAACACCCGTAGGATATACGGACTCAGATTTCCAGACTTGTAAGGATTCAAAGAAGTCGACTTCAGGATCAATGTTCTTACTTGGAGGAGGCGCCATTGTGTGAAAAACCATGGAAAAGGGTTGCACTACTAACTCTACAATGGAAGCTAAGTATGTGGTTACAACTGAGGCATCTAAAGAAGTGGTTTGGCTCTACAAGTTCTTTAAAGACATTGAGGTCATTCTCGGTGTTGACAAACCTATCACACTCTATTGTGATAATAGCGTGGCTGTGGCCAACATAAGGGAATTTAAGCACCACAAGAGGATAAAGCACATAGATCAAAGATACCATATAATAAGAGGACATGTGGAGGCTAGACTAGTAGATGTATGTAAATTTACATCTGAGGACAACATTGCTGACCCCTTTACTAAGACTTTGGTGACTAGAAGCTTTGAAAGGTATGTTAAGGTGATGAGTGTGTGAAACATGGCACATTTACTGGCTTAGGATAAGTGGGAGATTGTTAGGAATACCCTAAGTTGGAAAGACATTTTAATGTATTTAATTTATTTTGAATTGGATAATAAAATTATATTTAGATGTTATTCATTACATTACTGTATGTCCTCATTCTATTTATATGCTAAAGTAAACGTAAGCAAATACGGCTCACTAACTGCTTGTGTTAAACTATTAGAATGATGCATACAATGGACTTTTGTATGGGAGAAGACAACATTCTAAAGCATAATAAACTTTGGTTCGTAGTCTATAGGGTTAGATCGAGCATCTAACTCATATTAAGACTATTATGTTGTATAAAGCCAATTAGGGGATAGTTTGTCTTGACTGTCTAGAGCTTTAACTCCCAAGTAGAGATATAGATATGTTACTTGGTAGTGACATATTGGACCGGGACTAAAGTGTGGCAGCCAGGAAATTTCATCATTCTTGGAAAACTGGTACATGGAATGTACATGATGAATTCCAAGTTTAAAATGTGAAATGCTGTGATTTTATGTGTGTATGCGTGTGTGTCACACACAGTATCAAGAAATTGGTCAAGACGACTTTTTTTAATATAAAATTGATATATTTAGAATCAGCATGCTCAAATTAGTCAATTGAGCATACAAAGTAGATTTTGACCAAGGAATATGCGTATCAAGAAATTGGTCAAGATGACCTTTTCTTGAAATAAAACTGATATATTTAGAATCAGCATGCTCAAATTAGTTAATTGAGCATAAAATATAATTTTTGATCGGGAAACTACAGTACTGGAAAACTGGTCGAGATGATCTCGGATGAAAATAAAACTGACATATTTGGGTTCAGCACGCCCAAATTAGTCAGTATAGCCTATGTTAAAATAAATAAAAAAGTATAAAAGGGGGGAAATCAGTAATTTGCAAAACAGTCCCCATTTTTCTTCTCTCCTTCTCTTTCCTCCCACACCACCGAATGTAAACAATAACTGACCAATGGCACTGATGTCCGTTTTCAACGCTGCCGGTACCATTGGAAAGCTCCCGATGAGCTGAGTCCAACGGTGGGTCGACGAGATGGAACCGTCGCTGGAGGACGCCGCACCCGCCGACCAAAGCTGCCAAAGGCGTGTATTTTCCTAACGCCGTAACTCTGCCATCCAACCTCTGATCAAGGTGATTCCAGTCCCAAAATTTTCGTGGTGAAGAGTAGCACAAAATCCAGGCCTCATTTCACCTCAACAGCCACTGGATCGCGCCACCAAAGCCTTTGCTGTCGCCGCCCTGGAAGTCACTGATTCTGGCAGAGGGGACCGACATCGCCTGGTGCAACATGCTTAGAATGACACGGGAACAAAAGCCCCAAATCAATTTCAAGAATCGACGTCGTCACGGTGGAGATTGAAGCTCGCCATCACCGTCCATGGTTCGAGGGTTAGTTTTTGAATATGGGAGTTCCAATTTAGGAAATTGACACCAAAAATGGATTCCTCACATTGAGATATACGAAATGGTGTCCACTATTGCCCACGCCACCGCTGGTCAACGCTCGTCAATGGCGGTCAATGCCGAAGAACGGCGACCCAGACCCCAAAATTTGGAGAATGGCCATTTGGCCTATTTTCGATGATTCGGACACGTTTGTGGCGTTAGAATTGCAAGATGGAATTTCAAATGTGAAGAACGGAGAAACAAAGTTTGTACGCACGAGATGGAACGACTCTGTCGATCGTTGATTTGAGTCAACCTACCCGTTGGATGTCGTTGAACGACTCCAGTAGTGATCTCGATACTTTCATTCCTCAATTTATTAATTAGAATGATTAAATATTAATTATGGACTATTTGTATGAAAAATGGTCGAAAAAGAAAATGTGTAAAATGTGAAGATTTTTACGTAAAAAGTTTGAATTTTTACATAAAAATTAGGCCTCTGGTTTAGTACGTGGTAGATTAAAATTGGTTAGATGGTTTTGAGGCGTTTCCTAAATGCTAGGAACCCAAAAATTAAGAGGAAATGTAGTAGAAACTTCAAAAATGGCACAAAAAGGTATTTTAGAAGACGAGTGGTAAAAATGTGGTTGGGATGGAAACTAAAGCCCCCTCGATGACCTAGGCCTGGGAAAAAAGAATGGACATTTTGATGAATAGTAAATTGAGATATTGTAGCAAACAATGCCGTAAAAATTTAGTAAGGCCTATGAAAAAATTATTTCATGATTTTTGGGCATAGAATAACCCGACAAAATATTAAGGTGAAAATGTTACGGTCCAAAAACCCGTCAAGTGTAAAACAGTCATTTTGATTGAAAATTTCAAGAATGATAAAAAAGGGCCCTAAGAGACTCAGAATGGCTTAATTAAGTTTCTAAGGACCAAATCAAGTTGTAAATCAAAGAAAAGTAAGATTATGATGAAAAATCCCTTTAGGAGCAAAATGGTAATTTTGTCAAACGTTCGGGACACAATAGTAATTTTGCCAAAAGTTAACACAAAAGTTATAAATGGAATATTAGACCTGTAGGATAATAAATCGTTAAAAACGTATCAGAGAAGCGTAGCGGAACAATAAAAATTTTAAGATCGTTAAATATCTCATGATGCCATATACAATAAATCAACAACAATTAAAACTCATACCTCACGGACGCCAATCTGCAGGAGGAGAATGACCGGAGGCTTCAACCAACTAGCCTTCTCTACTATTCTCCAATTTCCGAATGGCTGAGTGTGTGGGCACTCTGAACCTCAATCGATATGCTAGCACTGCTAGTCTTCTTTCGACCACCCAGATCTCTAAAGATCTTTATTGTCACGGTGGGCTGTACAACAATAAGCCTGCTCACCTGAGAGTCTGTGGTCTGAGAGAACTGGAGTGGCAGGACCTCTATTTATAGACCTGCATGAGGTGATTCTCTGAATCCGAATTGGATTAGGAGAAGATATTCTCCCTTATCCATATCCATAAAATCAGAATTTTCCATGGGAAAAATCCAATAATAAAATTCGACCATTTATGATAAATCCAATCCAAATCTAAACAATATTTTAACTAGAATTTTATCTCCCTTTTTCAACCAAAAAATCTGAAATTTCCTAGGAGAAAATCTCCTCAAAAAATTCGGCCACATTTAGGATAAGGGAGAATCAAAATTCCACTAGGATTTTCAAGCTTGAATCCTATCTCATCCTTATCCAAAATAACCGAATTTTCCTAGGAGATTTCCTCCATAATTTCGGCCACTTTTCAGGGAGGAGAGAATCCAAATTCAACTGGGATTGAAACTTGAAATTTTCCCTTGAACCTTATCCACAAAAACCAAAATTCCATTGAGGATATTCCTCAAAATTTCGTCCACTATTTGTTAGGATTTGGATTCAAAATTCAAGTAGGCTTCTAACAAGATTATCCTCTCCAAATCCAACTCAAATTTGAATTTCAAACCTTGTGGATTTTCCATAACAAATTTGAATCCCACTTGGACTGTGATTCAAAATTTGAATTTCAAATTTGAAATTTGAATTTCAAATTTCAAATTTCAAATTTCAAATTTCAAATTTCAAATTTAAATTTCAAATTCGAATTTCAAATTCAAATTTCAAATTCAAATTTCAAAATTCAAATTTCAAAATTCAAATTTCAAAATCCACAAAACAGTTGTGTTTCAAATTCTTGTTCTCATGGATAATTTTCTACAACTCCAATATAATCTCAAATAAAATCATGGCAACTTTATTTGGAGTTCGAATAATTGTGTACTCTATTATCCAAAACAAAATCTGAATCCAACAGAAGAGAATCTTATCTACCATCCTAATCCTGTGTCATCACCGTCCATGCATAATAAACTAGCCAATAGCATACACAAATCAATTTGCCAAACATTAAGGAATTATATGGAGCTAGTAGAGGGACTGATTGGACATATATAATCGGGCTCCTGCAAATCCATATGATCATCATTCTTTACCGAACAACTCAATCACATGATCACTAGTTTTAGAGTCACACCACTATAAACCCGAAACTGAACTCCAAATTACATACTGTATTACGTAAGCCTGTGACGAGCTACTATCCAATGCCCTTGTCATGTATGCAAAACCCTCATATGATATCCATGATCAGCCTTAGGTCAAAGTCCGTTTAATCCTACTGATCAGGCTATCTTAAAGTTCCATTATACTACCGAATTAAGAAAATGATTATTCACCATATGTGAATAAGAAGTCATCCGCCCAGCAGACGACCCAAGGCCTTGTCCATTTTCACATTCAGTATAATGCCTTTAAGAGGATACCTTTAACTCCTTAGAGCTATGATTCCGATATCTGCAAACAAACCCTTCATCGTATACAAGTCATGCACCTAACGAACCGGTCTATAAGCTTACTACCTCTGTGACGCTTTAGCTATTGGAACATCAAAGTACACCAGTCATATACATGAAGTAGTTCATTTACTCAGGATTAAGGTTATTACACAATGAACGTCAAAAGCAGATTGATCCACTCATAGCGGACTACGTAGATCAATCACGCTTTAGTCCCAGTCTAATATGTCACCACCAAGCAACATATCTATGTCTCTACTTGGGAGTCCAGCTCCAGACAGTTAAGACAAACCGTCCCCTCCAAGGCTTTAGACAACATAATAGTCTTAATATGAGTTAGATGCTTGGTCTAACCCCATAGACTACAGACCATAGTTTAAACTGCTCACTTTAGAACATTGTCTTCTCGCATACAAAAGTCCATTGCATGCAACGTTCTAATAGTTTTAACACAAGTAGTTAGTGAGCCATATTTGCTTACATTTACTTTAACATGTAAATAAAACAAGGACCGATAGCAATGTAATAAATAACCTCTATATATAATTTTATTATCTAGTTCAAAATAAATACATCAAAATGTCTCTAATGCTTAGGGCATTTCCTAACAAGACCCCTAAGTTTATGATTAGGAAATGAAACGTAGAACTTTTACATTTTATTTAGCTTTATATATGAAATGAGGATTGAAAATAACCGTGATTATTTCGGTTATAGGGATCTGCTCTAGACTCGATGAAGGGATGTCTGCGGACCAAAAAAGCAAGAAAGGAGATATGAACAGAAGTATCTATAAGTTCAAACATGTGATTTGATTGCAACATGAATTTACTTAACACATTTATGTGTTATATGTTATGTGTTATAAGTTTAAACATTTTCATGTCTGCAACATGAATAGACTGTTATGCCTATATAAGTTCGGACATTGCATTGACAGTAGCATGAACTGACTAACTTATGTCTGTTTTAATGTCAAGATGCCATGATATGAATGTTACAGAAGCCATGTTATGAACTATGTGTTATGTCCAAGTCAAATGTAAACTGACTTGACATGTTTATGTCCATGTGTTATATGTAGTGAGTTTAGATATTTTATTGTTTGTAACATGAATTTACGTAACATGTTTATATGCTATGTATGACATCTAAAGTATGTACCAAGGTGTTATATGCACACTAATGTGTAAATAAAATACACAAAAATAAGAAAAGAAATGTAATAAGGTGTTCTAGACCAACGAGGCAAGGATAATGCCATCGGTTAGGAACCGTATGAAAGATGGTAATGAAACTACTTTGGCGTGCTGGTCTCCCACACAGGTGGAGGTTCCTCATATTATGTTATGTTATATCAAGTTCATGTCAAGTAGACTGTAGAGGATTGGCCAGTAGATCACTCCCCAGAGTCCCTCTCAGTCATGCGCATACTACGGTACGACCAATCATGAGACCTAAAACCAGAATGTAATGAAAGATAAAGACCAAAGACTCAAAATGTAGCCCATAAACGAGCATAAGATATACTAACACTACAAGTACCGTTGCAGTCAAAGTCACTGTTCATGGTCAACGATACTGTTCACAGTCAATAATACTATTCATTGTCAGAGTTACTATTCATAGTGAAGAGTAATGCATAAGTAATGCATGTTATTTGTTATGTTAATGATCCATGCTATGTTCGATGTTAAGGATGTTTAAGCATACGTAAGTATATTTACGATGCTTAAGTATATTTATAAAGTTTTATGTATTTAAGTATGATAAGTATATTCATGATGTTAAATGTGAAAGTATTTTCACGATGATTAGTATGTTAAGTATGTTATGTTTACGATGTTTAAGCATACATTAAGTATGCTATGTTTAAATTACAATATGTTTACGATGTGAATGTTAAGTATGCTTCATGTTTTGTTTATGATGTTTGAGCATACGTTAAGTATGTTATGTTTAAAATATGATATGTTTACGATGTAAAGTATGTTAAGTATGAAAGTATATTCATGATGTTAAGTATGTTTAAAGTACGTTAATTATGTTGAAGTATACGACAAGTATAATTATGATGTAAAGTATGTTCAAGCATGTTCAAGTATGTACAAGTATATTTACAATGTTATGTATGTTAAGTATGAAATTTAAAGTAATATATGATATATGTTATGTTAATGTTCTGATGTCATAATTGGTATTAGATATGCTCTATCCGATATGGTATGAGTGATGTTAAGTATGTTTAAGTATGAATTTTAAGCAAGTTATGTTTTACGTTATATTAATGCTCTATACTATACGGTATGAGTCTTATATGTCATGCATGTATGTTTGAACTTACTAAGCCTATGGCTCACAAATTTGTTCATGTTGCAGATAAACAACCTGCATAATGATAAGACAAGTGATGGATGATGAATGAGATCTGCATGTGCCAAGGGACTGGGCAAGGGTTATGATACTGCTATGAGTCTTCCGCTGAGCTATTTAAAAGGAGTATTGAAATGATAGTTTATAATGTATATCAAGTTATGACAATGTAAAAGATTTACTTTAGTAAATGTTTTATGAAAATACAGTTTTCAAAGTTCAGTTTAAAAGAAAAAAAAAATTTATTTCCTATTTTCGCGATAAAATGGGAAGTTAAAATAAGTATGTTTTTATTCCCTATTTTCGCGATAAAATGGGAAGTTAAAATAAATATGTTAAAAAAAGTATGTTAAAAATAAGATACCAGCTATCACAGGTGGTATCATGTTTAAAGTTAAAAATAAGTTGCTGACGACCCATGAGGTGACGGTCTATCGCAGTCGGCTTCAGAGCTCGACCGCGATGGCGCACTAAGTTCCGGTCGTCACATAAAGTGTAATTGATCTGCATCGTCCACTTAAGTAAATCATGTCACTTTTGACATTCATTATGCAATGACCTTAATCCTGAGTAGATGAATCACTATATGTATATGACTTGTGTACTTTGATGCTCCAATGGCTAAAGTATTTCAGAGGTTGTAAGCTTATAGACCGGTTCGTTGGATACATGACCTATATACGATGGAGGGTTTGGTTACAGATATTGGAATCACAGCTCTAATAAGCAGTTAAGGACATCCTCTTAAAGGCATTATACTGGATGCGAAAATGGACAAGGCCTTAGGTCATCTGCTGGGTAGATGACTTCTTATTCACATATGGTGAATAATCAATTTATTATTCGATAATATAATAGAACTTTAAGATAGCCTGATCAGTAGATTGAACAAACTTTGACCTAAGGCTGATCATGGATATCATATGGGGTTTTGCATATATGACAAGGTCATTAGACAATATCTTATCATCGGCTTTTGTAATACAATATATAATTGGGAGTTCAGTTTTAGGTGTATAATGGTGTGACTTTAAAATTGGTGATCATGTGATTGAGTTTTTTGGTTTAGAACAATGATCACATGAATTCACAGGGATCCCCGTTATATATGTCCAATTGGTTCCTGTACTAGTTCCACAAAATTCCTTAACAGCTTGTAATTGGTCGGGATATATTTATTAGCTTGTTGTCTTGCATTTAGTGAAAAATAAAATCCAGATCACCCTCCTACAGGGTGTAGGCGTTTTTCTCAGTGAGCCAGAGGGTCAAAATTATAATTTTATATTATTCAATAAATAGGATAAATAATTGTTAATATTTATTTCTGGATGATAAGATTTGAAATTTAAATTAATTGTATTTGAATTTGAAATTCAAATATGTGATTAATTTGAATTTTGAAAATCTTGTTTTAAAATAAATTTTTGAAATTTAAATACTATTTGAATTTGAATTGAATAAAATCTTGCCATTGCATAGACAAAGGTGGCATTCACAATTGGATAAGGGTGGAAGACAAGATTCTCTGCTATTTGAATTTTAATTTTATTTTGGATAAGAGATTATACATTTATTTGAATTTGAAATAAAGTTGCTATGATTTTATTTGAATTTGAATTGGAGTTGTGGAAAATTATCCATTTGGATAAAATTCAAAATTCAAATATTTGTAGCGTTTGAAATTTGAATTTGAAATTTAAATTTGAATTTTGAATCACAAACCTTAGTAAAACCGAATTTGATTATGAATAAATCCAGCTAAGGGAGTCGGTTTTTCTAGTGGATAAGGGAGAGGAAATCTTATCTGAATCCTACTTGAATTTTGAATCCTTCCTCGCACAAGAGTGGCCGAATTCTTTAAGCTTATCTCTTGGGAGAGAATCATTTTTTTGTATGGATAAGGAAGAGAGAAAATTTAAGTTTCAATCCTTTTTGAATTTTAAGTCCTCCTTCCCCTGGTGTGGCCGAATTTAGCCCTAATATTGGCCTAAGGGGAATTGGTTTTTAAGTCCTTAAAGGAGACAAAGTTCAAGTTTGAATCTTGTTTGAATTTTGAATCCAAATCCACCCTTAGTTGGCTGAATCTATTCATGGTTTTGGCCTAAAGGGATGTAGGAAAATAAATCGGTAAAAACGTATCAGAGTGGCACAGCGGAACAATAAAAAATTTTTAGATCGTTAAATATCTCATGATGCCATATACAATAAATCAACAACAACTAAAACTCATACCTCAAGGATGCCAATCTGCAGGAGGAGAATGACCGGAGGCTTCAACCAACTAGCCTTCTCTACTATTCTCCAATTCCCGAATGGCTGAGTGTGTGGGCACTCTGAACCTCGATCGGTATGCTAGCACTGCTAGTCTTCTTCCGACCACCCAGATCTCTAAAGAACTTTATTGTCACGATGAGCTGTGCAACAATAAGACTGCTCACCTGAGAGTCTGTGGTCTGAGAGAACTGGAGTGGCAGGACATCTATTTATAGACCTGCATGAGATGATTCTCTGAATTTGAATTGGACTAGGAAAAGATATTCTCCCTTATCCATAACCATAAAATCTGAATTTTTCCATGGGAAAATCCCAACAATAAAATTCGGTTTTTTAAGGATAAAACCAATCCAAATCTAAACAAGATTTTAACTAGAATTTTATCTCCCTTTTTCAACCAAAAAATCCAAAATTTCCTAGGAGATTATCCTCCAAAAATTCGGCCACATTTAGGATAAGGGAGAATCAAAATTGCACTAGGATTTTCAAGCTTGAATCTTATCTCAACCTTATCCAAAATAACCGAATTTTCCTAGGAGATTTCCTCCATAATTTCGGCCACTTTTCAGGGAAGGAGAGAATCCAAATTCAACTAGGATTGAAACTTGAATTTTTCCCTTTAACCTTATCCACAAAAACTGAAATTCCATTGAGGATTATCCTCAAAATTTCGTCCATAATTTGTTAGGATTTGGATTCAAAATTCAAGTAGGATTCTAACAAGATTATCCTCTCCAAATCCAACTCAAATTCGAATTTCAAACCTTGTGGATTTTCCACAACAAATTCGAATCCTACTTGGACTGTGATTCAAAATTTGAATTTCAAATTTCAAATTTGAATTTCAAATTCAAATTTCAAATTTCAAATTTCAAATTTCAAATTTAAATTTCAAATTCAAATTTCAAATTCGAATTTCACATTTAAATTTCAAATTCAAATTTCAAATTCAAATTTCAAATTTCAAATTTCAAAATTCAAGTTTCAAAATCCACAAAACGGTTGTGTTTCAAATTCTTGTTCTCATGGATAATTTTCTACAACTCCAATCCAATCTCAAATAAAATCATGGCAACTTTATTCGGAGTTCGCATAATTGTGTACTCTATTATCCAAAACAAAATCTGAATCCAACTGGAGAGAATCTTATCTACCATCCTAATCCTGTGTCATCACCGTCCATGCATAATAAACTAGCCAATAGCATACACAAATCAATTTGCCAAACGTTAAGGAATTATGTAGAGCTAGTAGAGGGACTGATTGGACATATATAATCAGGCTCCCGCAAATCCATATGATCATCATTCTTTACCGAACAACTCAATCATATGATCACTAGTTTCAGAGTCATACCACTATAAACTTGAAACTGAACTCCCAATTATATACCGTATTACGTAAGCCTGTGACGAGCTACTATCCAATGACCTTGTCATATATGCAAAACCCTCATATGATATCCATGATCAGCCTTAGGTCAAAGTCTGTTTAATCCTACTAATCAGGCTATCTTAAAGTTCCATTATACTACTGATTAAGAAAATGATTATTTGCCATATGTGAATAAGAAGTCATCCGCCCAGCAGACGACCCAAGGCCTTGTCCATTTTCACATTCAGTATAATGCCTTTAAGAGGATACCTTTAACTCCTTAGAGCTATGATTCCGATATCTGCAAACAAACCCTTCATCGTATACAAGTCATGCACCCAACGAATCGGTCTATAAGCTTACTACCTCTGAGACGCTTTAGCCATTGGAACATCAAAGTACACAAGTCATATACATGAAGTAGTTCATTTACTCAGGATTAAGGTTATTGCACAATGAACGTCAAAAGTATATTGATCCACTCATAGCGGACTACGTAGATCAATCACGCTTTAGTCCCGGTCTAATATGCCACCACCAAGTAACATATCTATGTCTCTACTTAGGAGTCCAGCTCCAGACAGTCAAGACAAACCATCCCCTCCAAGGCTTTGGACAACATAATAGTCTTAACATGAGTTAGATGCTCGGTCTAACCCCATACACTACAGACCATAGTTTAGACCGCTAACTTTAGAACATTGTCTTCTCGCATACAAAAGTTCATTACATGCAATGTTCTAACAGTTTTAACACAAGCAGTCAGTGAGCGATATTTGCTTACATTTACTTTAACATGTAAATAAGATGAGAACTGATAGCAATGTAATGAATAACCTCTATATATAATTTTATTATCCAGTTCAAAATGAATACATCAAAATGCTCTAACACTTAGGGCATTTCCTAACAATCTTCCACTTGTCCTAAGTCAGTAGATGTGCCATGTTACGCATCCCCATCACCTCTACATGCCTCTCAAAGCTTCTAGCGACCAAAGTCTTAGTAAAGGGATCAGTGATGTTGTCCTCAGACGCGATCTTACATACATCTACTTGTCCTGTCTCCACATGCCCTCTAATAATGTGATATCTCCGATCGATGTGCTTGGTCCTCTTGTGGTGCCGAGATTCCCTTGTGTTGGCAATAGCCCCTGTATTATCACAGTAAAGTGTGATAGGCTTGTCAACACCCGGAATGACCTCAAGGTCTCTAAAAAACTTACGTAGTCAAACCGCTTCTTTAGATGCCTCAGCCGCAGCCACATACTCAGCCTCCATAGTAGAGTCAGCTGTGCAGCCCTGCTTCACGCTCCTCAACACAATGGCGCCTCCTCCGAGTAAAAACACTGATCCAGATGTCGATTTCCTCGAATCCTTACAAGTCTGGAAGTTTGAGTCCGTGTATCCTACGGGTGTTAGGTCCCCTCTAGAATACACCAGCATATAATCCCTCGTTCTCTTAAGATACTTGAGTATATGCTTTACTGCTTGCCAGTGCTTGGTTCAAGGATTCGCTTGATATCGACTCACCATACCTACTGCAAAACATATGTCCGGGCGAGTGCAAAGCATAGCGTACATAAGGCTACCCACAGCGGATGCATAAGGGACCTTACTCATACGCTCTCTTTCTTCCGATTGTAGGAAAATAAACCGGTAAAAACGTATCAGAGTGGCGCAGCGGAACAATAAAAATTTTTAGATCGTTAAATATCTCATGATGCCATATACAATAAATCAACAACAATTAAAACTCATACCTCAAGGACGCCAATGAACAGGAGGAGAGTGACCGGAGGCTTCAACCAACTAGCCTTCTCTACTATTCTCCAATTCCCGAATGGCTGAGTGTGTGGGCACTCTGAACCTCGATCGGTATGCTAGCACTGCTAGTCTTCTTCCGACCACCCAGATCTCTAAAGAGACGAATGCCTAGAACATAATTAGCTTCTCCCAAGTCCATCATGTCAAATTGCTGGTGTAACCAAAGCTTGAACGATGATAAGTTCCCTACATCATTCCCAATGAGTAGTATATCATCGACATAGAGTATCAAAAAGACCACTTTTCCATCCTTAATACGTTTATAAACACAAGGTTCATCAATGTTCTGCTCAAAACCAAATTTCTTAATCGCTTGATCAAACCTCTGGTTCCATGAGCGGGATGCTTGCTTTAATCCATAAATCGATCTAAGCAACTTGCAGACTTTCCTTTCTTGGCCTTTCGCTACAAACCCTTCGGGCTGTATCATATAGATACACTCTTCAAGATGGCCATTCAAGAATGCTGTCTTGACATCCATTTGCCAGATCTCGTAATCGAGAGCCGCAGCAATGGACAGAAGAATACGGATAGACTTCAGCATAGCAATAGGTGAAAAGGTTTCCTCGTAATCGATTCCAGCCTTTTGCATGTATCCCTTTGCAACCAGTCTAGCTTTGAAAGTTTCCACTCTCCCTTCCGCATCCTTCTTTCTTTTGTAGACCCATTTGCATCCAATGGGTTTTATCCCATCCGGCAAATCTACAAGTTCCCAAACAGAGTTGGATTTCATAGAATCCATCTCATTGTTCATAGCCTGTTTCCAAGATTTAGAATCAACATCATTTATAGCTTCATCATATGTGACCGGAACTTCCTCATGCTCATGAGCATCGGCCTGGTATACCTCAGCATCATACATGAAGAAATTAGGTTTCTTCGAAACCCTCCCACTACGACGAGGCACTGTCACGGCCCAAAATTTAGAAACGTGACACGGCAACCAAATCATAATATCAACCCGAGATTTAAGGAAAAACATTTATTTCGAAAAACGGGTCGACATTATAATTTAGCTAAGCCTAATTATTTATAAAGCAGTATCATAACCATAGAATAAAATAAAGGATAAAATAAATGCTTTTTAATGCGGAAATCAAACACAAAATCGGTTTTCAAAAGAAATTACAAACCATAAAAATATTCCCAAGCATAAAATTTAAATAACATGAAATAAAGTCCAAACTTAATGTCTCATTACATCAGAACGAGAAACATAAAGAAGAAGATGGAGAAAACGGATAGCATCATCTTCGGTAGTAACGGATATCTCAATGATTTTCGGAACTGCTACCTCCCGCACCTGGAAATAGTCATTTCGAAATCACAAAGAAAAAAAGGACGTGAGCGCGGGCTCAATAGGACAGAAACAAAGGTGGGTTAACAGATAACATTTAAAAATATGGCATAATATTCGTTTCTAAAAGTAATCAACAATTAAAAAAATATACATGACATAATAATCATAACAAAAAAAATAATCAACAATTTCGTGAAAAACACTTGTAATGCAAGTTTTATTCTGCTGAGGACTTAGCGTAGCTGCAATATACGTGCCCCAATATTAAAATAATAAATCATTAAAACAACCATCATATTATGAGTGAGGACTTGTCGTAGCTATAATATACGTGCCTCGAATTTGAATTATCCTAGATCATCTCGTTACAGTCTAAATAGGCCGAACGGCCCTGCGCAGGTTTAGGGACCTTCCCCCATGGCGTCAACTTCGGGACGCACGCATCATTTACAATGATCGTGAACTAGAGCTCAATTATGTTCACCGGATTATTCAAAAGATGGTATTTACCAAGTTATATTATGCCATTAATCAAAACACTCTTTAAAATACACATTTATTACAAAATACCTTGCATGCGTTTATTTCATCAAAAATAGTATAATAATTTCATAAATCGAAAACAGCATGCCATCAATAAAACAGGAGAATTTAAAACACTTGACTACTCCCAGAAAAGGCTTGAACGTCCTACCTTGATTATCGCACAAGCGTTACGATAACGTGATCCACAAATCCAGCAAGAACGTCAAATAAGTCCTATAATCACAACATATGATCAGTCTAGGTCTAGACATAATCATCCAATCATTTTTAGTGTGCCACAAAAGGATTTTAAAACGTTTAATAAACATTTGGGATTTAAAATTTGTGAAAAACTCTAAGTTAGGATATTTCTGGGCATGGGCAGACTGACCTAGGCTGAATGTAAAATCCATATTAATTTATTTTTCATCCCAAAAATTCTAAATTTTTAATATGTTAAACTAGACATCCGTAGCTTTAATTCCATATAATTTTTATAACTTTTGGACATCATTTGGTCATTCAACTAGGCCAAAAACCGAGGGTTGTTTTCAGGCGTAAAAATCTGGGTTTCAGTTTCGGTTCAAAACCTGGCAGTTCTGTCCGCCTGTCTTAGAAAAATATTTTGACTGGGTAAACGGATGAGTTTGATTCTGAAATTTTTCTGGAATTTAGGGGACATCTTGAATTTAATTTTAGGCTCAAGAATCACTCAAAAATCGTTTTTAAAACTCAAGTTATGGCTGACACAAATTTACTGTTCATATGGTAATTTTCCAGATTTCCGTTTTTCTGTGTCCGAATTTCGATTAGCCTCAAACCAATTCAATTTTCATCCAATGATCACGAAATTTTGTGGAAAACCTTATTTATATGTCATTAACACAACCCAAGAATCAAATTGACAAAATCATAAAATCTTACACATATGATAATAGGGTTTTTGAAAAGGGGATCAATGAGGTAAAATTTTAGGGTTTGAGAGAAAATTCACACCTTGTTTGTGCTGCCCTATTTTTGATGCTTGGTCTCCCTTTTGGCTGAATTTGTGTGAGTATTGGAGTCTTCAAAACAGTATGGAAATAGTGGAGAAAAACCATATAAATTTCGGATTTAAAATCAAAAGGAGAAGGAAGGAAAAAGTTTGATTTCTCACCTTGTTTTTGTCTCAAAAGTTGTTGAATCTTTGAGCTGCCTTTTGGTAGGTTTTGTTTGCTGTTTTGGGTGTGTTTTGGGAGAGAAAATTCAGAGAGGGGAGAGGGGAAAGCTGGCCGAAATTTTGAGGGTGAAAGGAGGGGTGAATGAGAGTTAAAAGGGGGTTTTTATACTAGGTTTTTTTCTTTCCCTATCTCTTCCTTGTTTGGCTGAAAATTTTAAGGGGCAAAAGGGAAAGTTTTTGTGCTGTTTTGAGGCTAGGGTTTTCTCTCTTATTTCCCCTTAAGTGGCCGAAAATTATCCCTTAGTTTTTAAGGAAAAAATAATTTGAATTTTAATTGAGTTTTAACCTAGCTTTTAATTCAAATAAAATCTCCTTTATTTCCTACACTTTATGGCCGAATTTCTTCTTTATATCTAAGGAATAAAATTTGAATTTGAATCCTCCTTGGATTTGTGGAATTTAAATTTTAATTAAAATCCCAAGTGATGGCCGAATGTTTTAGGGTTTCTTTTTTAAGTTCAAATTGTTGACTTTTTGAGCGGAATTTGACTAGGAAACCAACCTAGGGTTTCTAAAAGATTTTTAAATTAATTTTTGGCACACTAATTTTATTTAAATTATATATTGACCCTTAAATAAAATTTAAGGCGTCACAGGCACCCTAAATTGTTGATCGTCTGCAGGTCTTTCACTGGAACTCGGACTTGCGTCCAAGACCGAAATCTGTGGAGCAGTTCTTTCACCCGATAACTCCTCTAGCACCACTTTGCTTCGAGACTTAAAGTCATTCATATGACTTTCCTCCAAGAATGTCACATGGGTTGAGACAATGACTTTTTGTTCTTTCAAGTTATAGAACAGACCTCCTTTAGTTCCTTTTGGATACCCTACAAACATGCACAATTCTGATCTTGGTTCCAACTTCTTCGCACCCCTATCCAGTACATGTGTCGGGCAGCCCTATATTCTCATATGTCCAAGGGAGGGCTTCCTGCCACGCCACAATTCATACGGAGTTCTGGGAATTGATTTGCTCAGAACCTGGTTCAGAATATAGCATGCCGTTTGTAAAGCATATCCCCAAAATGATAATGGCAGCGTTGAATAACTCATCATGGACCGTATCATATCCAATAAGGTCCTGTTTCTCCTTTCGGCTACACCATTCTATTGTGGTGTACCAGGTGCAGTCAATTGGGATAAAATCCTGTTCTCTACAAGATGTTCTAGAAATTCATCAGAGAGGTATTCGCCACCTCGATCAGATCGAAGTGTCTTTATGGATTTATCCAATTGCTTTTCCACTTCCGCACGATACTCTTTGAACTTGTCAAAGGTTTCGCTCTTGCGGTGCATCATACACACATATCCATACCTCGAGTAATCATCTATAAAAGAGACATAATACTCGAACCCTCCTCGTGCTGTGACGTTCATGGGGCCACATACGTCAGTGTGCACAATTTCTAAGAGCTCCTGAGCCCTTGTACCCTTAGCTCCAAAAGACCTCTTAGTCATCTTACCCTCTAGACAAGACTCACATTGGGGAAGACGTACCTCCTCTAGAGATTCCAGAGGACCATCTTTCACCAATCTTTGAATCCTATCCTGATTAATATGACCAAGTCTTAAATGCCAAAGATACGCCTTGTTAGAGTGAGAAACTTTTAACCTTTTAGAGTTATCAGTTAATTCAGTGTCAAGCAGCGAGTACATCTTTGGTTTGATCAAATATAGGTTTCTATCCATCCATCTAGAACAGATAAAATACTTATTTCTACGAATATCAACTCTTTTACTAAAAGAGACTGAATAAGAATCTTTTATTAAACAAGCTACCGATATAAGGTTCCTCCTAAAATTAGGAACATAAAACAGTCTTTTAATAAAATAAACCTAAATTGATCAAAATAAAGGTAAACATCTCCCACTGCCTCAACCACCACAAAGCTACCATCTCCAGTCCGCAACGAGAGGCTCCTATCATGTAGACTTCTCGTTTCCACGAACCTCTGCATAGAAACACAAACATGATTAGTGGCGCCCGAATCAATGACCCAAGTATCTTTCGATTCTTCCACCAAACACGTTTCCAAGTAATGAAGTTCCTTACCTTCCTTGCCCTTGGCAGCTAGGAATTCCCGGCAAGACTTCTTGAAGTGACCTACCTTCCTACATGCTAGCAAGGATGTAGCATCGAGCTATCTCATTGGATTCTCTCCAACGATTATAGGCAACCGGGACCTCCTCAAGTGGTGTGTCAACGATTAATAGTTCTCTCGCAGCTGAGAACTATTAATAGATTTCTTTTCCAGTCTTTATCATTATCGCCATTCAGCTTATTTTCAGTAAGTATTGAAATAAGGGGTGTCGGTGACATTTTGAACTGAAATAAAATTATACTAGACATCATTACAAAGCCCAAGCAAATATACAGATAATTTAACAAATAAAACATACAAGTATGTTCCTATATGAAACTTGAAAAACATGTAGCATTGCAACGATAATTCTCAGCACCTATTGCCCCAAGCCACCGAGGGGTGGTCATGAAAACAAATAGCTGGAACATGGACCCCGTCCAATTAATATATGTTACCTTAAATCCTCCAAGGTTAAGACATATATTAATAACCGCTTATTTGGCCACCAGTTTAGTTAACAGAGCTTCTAGGGAAGTTTAATAACTAAACGAGTCTTGAGTGTATAACCATTGTTTACGTAGCCCGATCCATGTCCTACCAAGCCACCGAGCGGTGGTCATGAATAGGATCATACCCGAACACGTTTTCCACATAGGAGATCCAATCTAGTGTACCGGCGGCGGTAAACACCTACCCAGGGGTGTGGTCAGGGCAGAACTGACGCGAGGCGTTACCATGCTTTCACATATGGATCAACAATGGAGGCCGTGGGTTTTGTTTGAAACCCTCTCCCACTCAATATTTTGAAAAACATGCAAGTTTTGACAAATTATATATGATCAATATAGTATGAGCGGCACTCACCTATCCTATATGACATGTTATCAAATATGCATACAAAACATCCATCAATACATATTTATACATCCATGACATATCATAGAAAAAATAATTGACAGAATAACCAAGCTATGGTTCCATCCTAGAACAAAGAAAATAAAGATTACAAAATTCCATCCAAAGCATTCTTTGGGTCTTGAATTCTGTTTCGTCTTCTTGTATCCATCTTTATGTAGCCTCTCCATTTATTTCTCATCCCTAGAATTATTTAAAATTTAAATCTCCAAAAATTTAAATTTCAAATTCAAATTCCAAATTCGAATTTCAAATTTAAATTTCCAATTCAAATTTTTAAACAATTTTAAACATCATGTGTAATAATATGCAATTTCAAAAAATTTCAAATTTTCAATTACATATTTGTAAACATGATTTAAAATTAAATTTCTAATTTAAAAATCAAAATTTTTTGATTTTTAGACCGTCGTACCGCCGCCTCCGAAGGCGGCAGCCGCCGTGGGCAGCCACCGGCCCCAAAGGGGCTGGCAGCCCATGGCTGCCCCCTATGTGCAGCCTTGCCGGGCTGCAGGCCAAGCTTGCAGCGCCAGGCTGCACGCCCACGCTGGGCGCAGCAGCCGACAGGCTGCAAGCAGCGCCTGCAGCCAGAGGCTGCATGCCCACGCTGCGGCCAGCGTTGGGCAGGCCACGGCCACCCTTGGCCAAGCCTGCAGCCGTGGGTGGTGTTGGCCTACACAGGGGCTGCCGCAGCCCCATCCTGCCCGAGGGCAGGGGCTGCAGCCCCACCAAGGCCCGTCGGCCTATCTCGAGGGGTCGTGTCTCGATTTTCATGCCATATTCCAATTTACCTATTAGGATCTCCAAAAATTAATTTGAATCCCAATTAAATTGAAATTTTCCACACAATCAAAATTTCAACCTTTAAATCAAATTTAATTTTTGGGAAAAAATAAATGACAGTCTTCAATCTTCAATCTCCTCCAAGAATAATTACATAAAATTTCCTAAACCGTTTCCGATGTACAAAAATTCTAACCATAAAAATTCTAAGAGACAAAAATTAAAATCCATGGGAAAATTACAGTGTTAATAAACTGCTCCCATGGTTATATAAAAAAATTCCTAAATACAATTTTTCTAAATTCTAAGGAACCATAACCAGCATAAACAAGCATGCTTATAAAAATTCAGAAAATTAAAATAACCACATACTTTATACATAATCCATGATAACAACATAAAGGAACCCTTAGAATGCCACTCTCTAAATATCAAATCCATACATAAATAAAAAGACTAAGTAATTGTCTAATTTATGTACATGGCATAGTCATGAGATGTCTTTGATACCAATTGTACGAAAATAAATCGGTAAAAACGTATCAGAGTGGCGCAGCGGAACAAAAAAAATTTTTTAGATCGTTAAATATCTCATGATGCCATATACAATAAATCAACAACAATTAAAACTCATACCTCAAGGACGCCAATCTACAGGAGGAGAATGACCGGAGGCTTCAACCAACTAGCCTTCTCTACTATTCTCCAATTCCCGAATGGCTGAGCGTGTGGGCACTCTGAACCTCGATCGGTATGCTAGCACTGCTAGTCTTCTTCCGACCACCTAGATCTCTAAAGAACTTTATTGTCACGATGAGCTGTGCAACAATAAGCCTGCTCACCTGAGAGTCTGTGGTCTAAGAGAACTGGAGTGGCAGGACCTCTATTTATAAACCTGCATGAGGTGATTCTCTGAATTTGAATTGGACTAGGAAAAGATATTCTCCCTTATCCATAACCATAAAATCTGAATTTTTCCATGGGAAAATCCCAACAATAAAATTCGGTTTTTTAAGGATAAAACCAATCCAAATCTAAACAAGATTTTAACTAGAATTTTATCTCCCTTTTTCAACCAAAAAATCTGAAATTTCCTAGGAGATTTTCCTCCAAAAATTCGGCCACATTTAGGATAAGGGAGAATCAAAATTCCATTAGGATTTTCAAGCTTGAATCTTATCTCAACCTTATCCAAAATAACCGAATTTTCCTAGGAGATTTCCTCCATAATTTCGGCCACTTTTCAGGGAAGGAGAGAATCCAAATTCAACTAGGATTGAAACTTGAATTTTTCCCTTGAACCTTATCCACAAAAATTGAAATTCCATTGAGGATTATCCTCAAAATTTCGTCCATAATTTGTTAGGATTTGGATTCAAAATTCAAGTAGGATTCTGACAAGATTATCCTCTCCAAATCCAACTCAAATTCGAATTTCAAACCATGTGGATTTTCCACAACAAATTCGAATCCTACTTGGACTGTGATTCAAAATTTGAATTTCAAATTTCAAATTCGAATTTGAAATTCAAATTTGAAATTTCAAATTTCAAATTTAAATTTCAAATTCAAATTTCAAATTCGAATTTCAAATTCAAATTTCAAATTCAAATTTCAAATTTCAAATTTCAAAATTCAAATTTCAAAATCCACAAAGCGGTTGTGTTTCAAATTCTTGTTCTCATGGATAATTTTCTACAACTCCAATCTAATCTCAAATAAAATCATGGCAACTTTATTTGGAGTTCAAATAATTGTGTACTCTATTATCCAAAACAAAATCTGAATCCAACCGGAGAGAATCTTGTCTACCATCCTAATCCTGTATCATCACCATCCATGCATAATAAACTAACCAAGAGCATACACAAATCAATTTGCCAAACGTTAAGGAATTATGTGGAGCTAGTAGATGGACTGATTGGACATATATAATCGGGCTCCCGCAAATCTATATGATCATCATTCTTTATCGAACAACTCAATCATATGATCACTAGTTTCAGAGTCACACCACTATAAACCTGAAACTGAAC
The DNA here is from genome assembly GCA_035233585.1 of Antiaris toxicaria. Taxonomy (NCBI): domain Eukaryota; kingdom Viridiplantae; phylum Streptophyta; class Magnoliopsida; order Rosales; family Moraceae; genus Antiaris; species Antiaris toxicaria. The sequence continues at coordinate 61,152,710 of CP141153.1, forward strand.
TCCCAATTATATACCGTATTACGTAAGCCTGTGACGAGCTACTATCCAATGACCTTGTCATATATGCAAAACCCTCATATGATATCCATGATCAGCCTTAGGTCAAAGTCTGTTTAATCCTACTAATCAGGCTATCTTAAAGTTCTATTATACTACCGATTAAGAAAATGATTATTCACCATATGTGAATAAGAAGTCATCCGCCCAGCAGACGACCCAAAGCCTTGTCCATTTTCATATTCAGTATAATGCCTTTAAGAGGATACCTTTAACTCCTTAGAGCTATGATTCCGATATCTGCAAACAAACCCTTCATCGTATACAAGTCATGCATCCAATGAACCGGTCTATAAGCTTACTACCTCTGAGACGCTTTAGCCGTTGGAACATCAAAGTACACAAGTCATATACATGAAGTAGTTCATTTACTCAGGATTAAGGTTATTACACAATGAACATCAAAAGCAGATTGATCCACTCATAGCGGACTACGTAGATCAATCACACTTTAGTCCCGGTCTAATATGTCACCACCAAGTAACATATGTATGTCTCTACTTGGGAGTCCAGCTCCAGACAGTCAAGACAAACCATCCCCTCCAAGGCTTTGGACAACATAATAGTCTTAACATGAGTTAGATGCTCGGTCTAACCCCATAGACTACAGACCATAGTTTAGACCGCTAACTTTAGAACATTGTCTTCTCGCATACAAAAGTCCATTGCATGCAACGTTCTAATAGTTTTAACACAAGCAGTTAGTGAGCCATATTTGCTTACATTTACTTTAACATGTAAATAAGACGAGGATAGATAGCAATGTAATAAATAACCTCTATATATAATTTTATTATCCAGTTCAAAATGAATACATCAAAATGTCTCTAATACTTAGGGCATTTCCTAACAAGGGAGATTTAGATTTTGAGTGGGAAAAAGGGAGAAAAATCTTCTCTTGGTCCATTTCAAAATTCAATAGGTCACCTTATGCAAGATTATAAATAGGGGACCTTTCACTCCAGTTCTTTTTAGACCACAGACTTTCAGGTGAGCAAGCTTATTGTTGCATAAATCACCGTAGCAATAAGTTCTTAAAGAGATCTGGGTGGTCGAAAGGAGACAAGCTGTGCTAATATACCAATTAAGGATCTGAGTGCCCACACACTTTGCTGTCTAGGAATTGAAGAATAGTAGAGAAGGCTAGTTGGTTAAATCCCTCTAGTCACTTCCTCTGGCATCTTAGGCATTTCCTTTGAAGGTATATTGATTGTTGTTGATTTATTGTATATGGTATCATGAGTAATTTAGTGATCCCAAAAAATTTTTTATGATTTCGCTATGTAATTTTTATCAATTTTTCCTACACATAATACTAGAACCCCCCTCGTGCAATGATGTTCATGGAGCCATATACGTCGGTGTGCACAATTTCTAACAGTTCTCGTGCCCTAATTCCCTTAGGTCTAAAAGACCTCTTATTCATCCTACCCTTAAGACAAGGCTCACATTGCAGGAGACGTACCTCCTTCATAGTTTCCAAAGGACAGTCTCTCACCAACCTTTGAATCCTATCCTAATTAATATGATCAAGTCTTAAATGCCAAAGATACACCTTGTTAGAGTAAGAAACATTCAACCTTTTAGAGTTATCCATTAATTTAGTGTCAAGCAGTGAGTAGATCTTAGGTTTGTCCAAATAAAGGTCCCCATCCATCCATCCAGAATAGATAAAAGACTTATTTTTGCAAATATCAACTCTTTTATTAAAAGAAACTAAATAAAAATCTCTTTTTAAACAAGCTACTAATATAATATTCTTCCTAAAATTAGGAACATAAAAATGGTCTTTTCATAAAATAAACATAAATTCATCAAAATAAATATGTATATCTCCCACTACCTTCGCCACTACCAAGCTACCATTTCTAGTTTGCAACGAACGCTCTTATCATGTAGACTTCTCATTTTCATAAACCCCTGCAAAGAAATACAAACATGATTAGTGGCACCCGAATCAACGACACTTGTCTTTCAATTCTTCCACAAAACATACTTTCAAATAAGGAAGTTCCTTACTTTTCTTGCCATTGGCAGCTAGGAATTCCTTACAAGACTTCTTAAAATGGCTTACATTCCCACAGTGAAAGCACTTAGACTTTTTAGGGTCCTCAAGCTTCATGTTCTTCTTCTTTTTCTTCATGTCAATGATAGGAGGAATAGATGAACTGGAAACTGCCTATTTCTTCTTTGGCTTTTTTTGTTCCCTGAGGGTTTAGAAGATTCCACCAAGTTGGGCTCTCCCTTAAGTTGGATCGTATCCCTATCCTTGATCATCCGCTCATAAGCTTAGAATTGTTTCATGAGCTCGGTAAGTCCTAACTCCTTTGTCACCAGATTATATGCGGCTTTAAACCCCACAAAATCCTTAGACAAAGTCTTGAACACTATTTCGATCTGGGTGTTATTGTCCAATTCTGTGCCATTTTCAACAGCCTTAGTAAAGAATCCCATAAGCATAAGCATATGATCCGTTATCGGAGTACCTGCCTTTTGCCCAGAGTACATAATTCTTGTAATAGCAGATTGTTGAGCCAATTTTTCTTGGCCTCCAAACATATCCTCCAAGTTATTCTTGATCTCCTTGGCAACTTGATAGGTTTCATGTAGCTTCATAAAGCACTCATCATGCTAGCAATAATGTAGTATCGAGCTTTCTCATTAGATTCTCTCCAACAAGTGTACATGACAGGGACCTTTTTAAGTGGCATATCAGGTCGGGGCCTTGGTGCGCATAATTTGTCTAGTGCGAACTTATGACTCTCGCAACTGAGAACTATTAGCCAGATTTCTTTTCCAATCTTTATAATTATCGCCATTTAGTTTGCTTTCAGTGAGTATTAAGATAAGAGGTATCCGTAATGTTTTGAACTAAAATAGAATTATACAAGAACATCATTATAAAGCCCAAGCAAATATTAAAAAAGCTTTGCAAATAAAACATACAAGTATGCTCTTACATGAAGCTTGAAAAAATATTTAGTATTGCAATGGTAATTCTCAGCACCTACTGTCCTAAGCCAAGGGCAAAATGGTCATTTGACTAAAAATTTCTGAAAAGCTCGAAAAGGACTGTGAGTGCCTTAGAATAGTTAAAATAAATTTCTAAAGGCTAAATTTAGGTTATAAACCAATGAAAAGCTAGTTTAAAGTGAGAAACCATATCAGGGGTAAAATGGTAATTTTACCAAGTAATTTACGAAAAAGCTAAAAATGAAAAGTTAAACCCTATGGTCCATCATTAGGGATTTGAACATGGAATTTTTATATTTCGGTTGCGATTTGAGCCTAAAATTGATATTGGAAATAATTGTGGATTATTTATGTATAAGAACCCAATCTAGACAGGACGAGAGAGTGTTTGTGGATATTGGGAAGACAACGTTAGCTGAATACTGGTAAGTTTAGACATTTAATTGTCTGCGATATGAAATACTGTATATTTAATTATGTACTCTTCGTACATTAGATAAAAAGTCCTACGGGCACTAAGGTGTAGTTAAACTAACTCACCTAATAAACTGACAAGTCTGAGATGTGCACTGTGGGAAGTGCTACGACACTAGAGTGTAATTAAATTTAAGACACATATAAATAAAAGAATGTGAAAGTCCTATGGGTATTAAGGGTTCCTAACAATGGGGCGATGAATGTCATCTAGTTGGAACTATAAGAAAGATGGCAATGAAACCACTTTTGACGTACCGGCCTCTAGTAATAGTTGGGGGTTTTTCAGATCCTACGAAGATAAGTTAAGGGCTTAATAAACTATGGAGGATTGGCCATCGGGTCACTCCCCAGGTCCCTTTCAGTAGCACGCACCATCGATATGGCCAACACGGGCCCAAAACCAGAACATAAAGAAGATAATGACCAAAGATTGAAACGAAAGCCATAAAAGAGCATAACTGAGTATAATAGACACTAACTTTACGTATAGTATACTCGTTCAAAGTTGACATAAATAGTACTCTATCAAAGTCAAAGTTACTATTTATTGGTCAAAGTCAAAGTACTATTCATCTATGAATAGTATTATTTATGGAAAATTTTATTATTTATGTTTTTGAATCTACATAATTCCTGGTATTTATGTTGAACTTACTGAGCCTGTTAGCTCACCAGTATGTTCATGTTGCAGGTAAGAAACTTGTCCAGTAGTAGATACTCTGGATGATGGTAGGATATGCGGTGCCAATGGGATCGGAAATTCCACTGTAGATATGGTCCTACTACTAGTCTTCCACTGAGCTTTGAAAAAAAGAGATTTGTAGAAAAGAAAATGTATTTTGTGATATACAGTTGAGGAAGTGCAATTATGTAAATTATGTTTGTATTACAAAGGATAACTAAAGTATAGTTTTAAATTCTTACATGGCTTTCATACAAGAAAAGTATTTAAAAAAATGGGCTCCAAAATACAAAGGTTTAAAAATGAAACAAAGTTTTTGGTGACCCAATGAGGTTCACTGGCGATTTCAATCAGCTACAGAGTTTGATTGTAATAGTTTCGCATGGCCAAAGTTGGTGGTGCCATATTGTAATAGCGAACTATTAAGCCAATTTTTCTTGGCCTCCAGATATGTCCTCCAAGTTATTCCTAATCTCCTTGGCAACTTGATAGGTTTCATGTAGCTTTATAAAGCGCTCATCATGCTAGCAATAATGTAGCATTGAGCTTTCTCATTAGATTCTCTCCAATAAGTATACATGATAGGAACCTTTTTAAGTGGCATATCAGGTCGAGGCCCTAGTGGGCATGATTCGTCTAGTACGAACTTATGTCTCTCGTAGCTGAGAACAATTAGCAAGATTTCTTTTCCAGTCTTTATAATTATTGCCATTTAGTTTGTTTTCAGTGAGTATTAAGATAAGAGGTATCCATGACATTTTGAACTAAAATAGAATTATACAAGAACATCATTATAAAGCCCAAGCAAATATAAGAAAGTTTAGCAAATAAAACATACAAGTATGCTCCTACATAAAACTTGAAAAAACATGCAATATTGTAATGGTAATTCTCAGCACCTACTGTCCTAAACCACTGAGGAGCAGTCATGACACAAATAGCCAGAACATGGACCCCGTCTAATTAATATATGTTGCCTTAAATCTTCTAAGGTTAAGATATATATTAATAACCACTTATTTTGGCCATCAGTTTAGCTAACAGAGTTTCTAGGGAAGGTTAATAGCTTAACAAGTTTTGAGTGTGTAACCATTGTTTATGTAATTCGATTAACGTCGTACTAAGCCACCGAGGGGTGGTTGATAACTCTATAAAATAGAGTTATTTTACTACTTTTTTATGCGTAAAAATTAGCTTGGTCTTAAAAATTTTAGTCATTTTTTATTTGTTTTTTATTTATTTTGTGTTGTGTACTTCAATTTAGATTTTCATAAATGTTGTAAATTTTTTATTTAATTTTCATCTTTTACTAATAGTATATTAAATAAACTTAAAATTAAATATTTCTAGTGAGTCTACTTATAGCATAGTATTTTGGAAATATCTAATTTTGGCACTTTATTTTTTTGTAGCATCAAAGGGGACATCACTATTCATGTCAGGAAACTATGAAAACTAATCTTATCACGCATTCTATCACATAAGATCCTTCTTAATGTGCTACCGTAGCAAGCATGTGCCGACACAGTAGAAAGCATATACTAACACTGTAGCAAGCATGCATTGAATACTGTAGTACTGTAGTAAGCATGCACCGACACTGTAGCAGTCTAATCTGTGGGAAAAATAATCAATAAAAACGTATCAGAGTGGTGTAGCGGAATAATAAAAAAATTTTAAGATCGTTAAATATCTCATGATGCCATTTACAATACTATTACAGTTAAGCTTCATAGCTAACTACGATAGATTGTACTCTCATGGGTCACCGGCTAATCTATCTCTTTTGTAAAACATGACATTTTGCGGGATTTTTTTTTAAAACATCATGTAAAACATTATCCACTAATCACTTTGTTTACAAGTACAAAGTAATTTACATAATACAGTACTTTCACAAATATATATATTATTACAAAAGAACTGTTTCTCTTTCCTTTCTCTGTTATCGCTCAGCGGAAAGACTCTGGAAGGACCATATCCCTTGGCCTCCTATCCCATTTGACACTCCCTATTCCGTCCGTCATCGAGCCATACAAAGCTAATAAGCTGGTTGCTTACCTACAACATAAGCAAAAATGGTAAGCTATAGGCTCAGTAAGTTCAAACATGCAAGAAATAGAATTTCTATGAATAGTAATATTCATCATGAATAGTAATATTGACTACTATTCATCATAAATAGTAACTTTGACTACAACACAATATATTAATAGTACATCAACCACGGTGTTAGTACTCTCACGAAACTGTCTTATGCTCAATTATGGCATAGTTTCAGTTTTAGGTAATTATCTCTATTTATGTTCTGGTTTTGAGCTCAGGTTGGCAGTACCATTTTAGTGCGCATGACCGGGAGCGGTACATTAGTGCTGACCTCCACAGCCTTAATCTCATCATCATAGCCCTGAAGGCAAAGTTTACCTCCCTGTACGGAAGGCTGATACGCCAAAAGTGGTTTCATTACCGACTTTTTAAAGTTCTAATTCGGTGACTTCATATTGCCCCGTGGTTAGGAATGGTTCACATTTTAATTTCATGTGAGTGAGTTTCATTAACCTCGCTCTAGTGCTCGAAGCACAATTTATTATGTGTCCCATTTCAATAGTGCCCGTAGCACATTTCGTTTCTCTCTCTATTCTATAATAGTGCCCGTAGCACATATGTACCTAAGTTATAGTTAGTACATCAAAGTTAGCAATAATAATGCTACATGTTGCAGATAGGTAAATGTCTAAACTTACCTTATCCGTTTCTTCTCTTTTTTCCTTCTTGGATCTTTAATCGCTCTCCTTGCGGGTCGATTTTGGGATCCTACAAACAAAACCTTGTCTGTTAATTTCATTTCCATTAATAGCTTCTATTTCTTTTATTAAAAAGCTTAAATAAAACCTACTTATAACTTTTTAGGCTTTATTTATCATTTTCCCTATTTTTCTCAACTTTTGAAAAATTATGATTTTGCCCCTATATTTTGACAAAATTACAATTATGCCCCTGACGGGATTTTCTCGATCTAGACTGCACTTTTGACTCTCAGGAACTTTTCTGACTCTTTTCTATTCATTACCGAGTTCATTTCTATTTTATTTCTATTTTTCACCTTTCCGACCATCGAAAAGTACTATTCCGACCCTTATGTCGGTTTAGTGATTTTCTATCGTTTCGGAGCATCAAATGGACGTTTTACTAGTATTTAAAACGTTCATCCAGACTTTCTCGATCTAAGTCTCCGAGGCTCGGATTTTCCGTACTTGACTCGGACCTTTACTTCGTTTCCCAAAAACACCCCCCCTCGGGGTCTTTTTTTTCAGTTTCACTCGCGTTTTACATTTTTAAGAGGACGGGTTACTATTCATGAACCACCCCTTAGGTTTCCCTTATTCAATTTTCCTTTAGGGACTCGGGTTTCTGACCTGACCCTAAACTTTTACTCTCAATTCCCTTTTTACCCCAAATGCCGTTTTCGAAATTTTGGTGGCATTTCGACGTAAATTTAAGGCTACCGGCGTTAGGTACGCCTCGAACCATATGTACCTGCCACGTACTATACCAAAGTCCTATTTTATGTAAAGTTTCCCAAACATTTACATAAAAGCTCACACATTTAACAATTCACATTTTGAACCACATTCAACAAAATTCTTTCAATTTTACCCTTAGGTTTAGCCACGGTTTTCATACTCAAAACCTAACCAAAACTTTTCAATTTTTCAACCAAATTTTAGGCTATTCAAAGGCTATTACCTAGCACATTTTCAAGCCATTTTCCATGCATTGTACAACACAATTCTTAGGGTTTTTCAACACATATAACCCACGGCCATTTTAGGGAAAAACATACACAACATTTTGTTTCATGCTTTCAACCTCATAACCAACATTTCCATAACTCAATGCATGAATTTAACTATCCAAACATCAATTTAATCATCCAAAAATGTTCACCAAACCCTAATTACACCACACGGCCATTTTAGGGTTATTAGATACCAAAATTTTTCCAAGCTTTCTAACCATGCAAACCATGCTTTCCTTTAATCCAAAACATGATTTAAAGCATCACAACACTTAAACAACAATGAATCCATTATCAAACACATAGGTAACCCAAGGTTTTACCATTGAAAAACCAACCAAAACTTTGTTTTTCTTGAAACAAAATGCATGGTTTTTCTTCTAATCAAACCATTAACAAAACCTAAGCACCAAATCAACCAAAACAAACCACAAAATTTCTCATCCTTCAAGCCAACAACCCACGGATTTTTCAATGAAAAACCAAGAAAAATTTCAAACCAAAGATGGCTACCTTGATTTCTTGCTACCATTGACTTCAATGAAGTGTTTGCTACCACTTTTGTGAAGAAAACTTGAAAGATTAGCTTGGTTCTCCTTGGTTGCTCACGATTGCTCTCTTGAAACACTTAGAAAAAAATTTTCTTTGTTTTGGCTTTGAATAAGCTACGAGTTTGTTTTGTTCCAAGTTTGCCGACTTAAGTAACAAAGAAACCAATTAATTTAGCTTCCAACCAATGAAAATTCAACACCTTTCATGCCATTTCTTTCCACATTTTCACCAAAATAAATTTGGCTAATTTTGGCAAAATCTAAGCCTTTAGATCAAAAGCATCTTTAATCTTGGCCATTAATGCCACCAACCACCATTTTTAATGCATTTAATAAATGGCTTTATGATGTCATAAATGTAAAGTAAAAATTTTGACTTTGACTTTACTATTCATATTAATTTGACTACTTTTTGACTGATGTCGGTTCGAGCCGAAATTTTCCTAAAATCATCCCGGTGGGTTCCTGAGGTCTCCTGTGCAGTCGGATCAATTTATACTGCTTCCGTTTGATCAAAATCAATCCCGGAAGTTTTTCATCTTTTAGTGCACCATAATGCACTGGTTAGGGTTTTCAATGCCGTTTTTGGCACCGTTCCACCCGTTTCAATTTAGTGAATTTTATCAACACTGAATTCTTACTCGTCAGTATTGTTAGAACATTTTAATATATTCTGAACAATATAAATTTATATATTTCACTCTTTAAATAGTACAAATCGTTATATACATACATTTGTACATTTTCTTCTAAGAATGCCAGAATTTCCCGGTTGTCACACCGCCGCTACCACGACCAAGAGGATTGTTGTGGGTGTGGACAAGACCTATTGTGAGGCCGCCTATTTCCCAACATCCGGCACTCAGACCCCCGGTGCCAGAGGGGCCTGTAGTACCAGCAGCAGCACCAGCCCCTGTAGATGTAGTACATCCTCGACCGATACTTCATCCACCTGTAGTAGTAGACATTCTAGTTGTTGGCGGACGCCAACATATTGGTGTGAGAGTTTCGACTCGAGCGGTACAGGCATTTAGAGCTAATAGTCCCCCTATGTTTGATGGTGGACGACAGTCAATGGAGACAAAGAATTGGCTCCATGCAATAGAGAGGATTATGGTGATGTGTGATATTGATCGAGAGATGTAGATCCAGTTGACAATAAGTATGTTTCAGGGAGATGGTCGATTATTCTGTGATTATTGTGATCAAGAGATTCTATTGGGATTCAGTTGGGCTGAGTTCTGTCAGTGATTGGCTGATCAGTTTCTCCCTAAGGATACTACACCGACTCCTACACCTCCAGAGAGACGAGAGGTAGTTACACCTACGTATCCTGGATTTGATGAGGTTAGGGACTATATTCTCTAGACAGAGAGGATGGTCATGTTTTCTGGTGAGACAGTTATGTCTTACGCAGCACGATTTAAGGAGAATATTTGGAGGAGATGTCCGTTGCCCAACCTCACTGAAGCGAACCGTTGTGAGCTTTTCTGGAAGGGTTTACCTATGGAGTTGAGACAGAGGGTGATTAAGCTATATCCTCCTACGCTCGAAGAGTTTGTAGTGATGATCAGGATGATCGAGAAGGAGTTTATGATTGAGCATCTGTCGCAGAGTCGACGAGAGACACTGTGCCAAGATGAGATGATGGCACGCATCTTTGGGCCGAGAAGGATGATGAACGATCATGAGGCCAGACCGTTTAGACCACGAGGAGGTGATGACTCAGGACAGAGAGCATTGCCTAGGGGTGGTGATGACTCAGATTATTCAGATGACAATGAGGATCCAGAAGAATATCCTCTAGTCCCAGACACAAGAGATGTGTGACTTATAGATGTATTCATGTACATAAGTAGCTTATAGAGAAAAGCTCTTTTGTATAGACTTGTGGCCACGATGTATATGATGGCCGATGTATATATAACTGGTGATGGTTATGTATGATATATAAACGTTTTGTTATGAATAAAATATCAAAAAGATTATATGTTGTACGATGATGTGTTACGATGATGTGGCTTTACATAACCCTGAATTTCGTAAAATTATATGATTTTATGAATGTGGTCATGGAAAAGCTAACGGTGAATTGTTGTATCATAATAGGATACTAGTTACCAAGCTTCCATAGGAATGGCACCTTATGAGGCTCTTTGTGGATGGAAATGCATATCACTGATACACTGGTATGACCTGCGAGAGAAACAACTGCATAAGACAGATTTTATACGAGAAACTTCCGATGTCGTTGTAAACATTCAGCGTCAAATGAAAATTACGCAAAGTCGACAAAAGAGTTATGCGGATAAGAGGCAAACATCCTTGGAGTTTAATGAAGGAGACTTCATGTTTCTCAAGGTATCGCCTGTGAAGGGGATTATGCATTTCGGTAAGAATTGAAAACTGAGTCCAAGATATATCGGACCTTATGAAATTATCGAACGCATTGGAAAGGTCGCTTACAGATTAGCGTTACCTCCCGAATTGTTGGCAGTGCATAATGTATTTCATGTATCCATGCTGAGAAAGTATGTACCAGATCCGTCCCATGTGTTGAAGCATGAACCTATTCAGATCCACGAGCATTTGACATATGAAGAACAACCTATTCAAGTACTAGCTCGTGAAGAGAAAGTACTGAGGAATAAGACAATCCCACTAGTGAAGATTTTGTGGAAAAATCACAACATTGAAGAAGCTACGTGGGAACAAGAAACAGAGATGAGGAGTTTATACCCCAACTTGTTCTAATTTTCAAGGACGAAAATTTTGTAAGGAGGGGCGAATGTGACAACCGGGAATTTCTAGCATTCTCGGAAGAAAATGTACAATTGTATATGTGTGACAACTTGTACTATTTAAAGAGTAAAATAAATAAATTTATATTGTTTAGAATGTACTAAAATGTTCTGACAATGCTGGTGGATAAAAATTCAGTGTTGAGGAATTTTGCTGAAGCAAAATGGGTGAAATGGTGTCAAAACGACGTTAAAAACCCTAACCGGCACCTATGGTGCACTAAAAGACAAAAAACTTCCGGGATTGATTTTGATCAAATGGAAGCAGTATAAATTGATCCGACTGCACCAGAGACCTCAGGAACCCATCGGGGCAAATTTTGGAAAATTTTCACTCGGGTCAAAATTCGGTCAAAAAGCGACGTGAATAGTGACATCAAAAAGTAAGCTAATGACTCATCATTGATGATGTCATTAAAAATGTTAATAAATGATTAATTAAAGTGGTAGGTTAGGTGGATGGCTAGGATTTAATTCACCTTTAATCTAATGGCCAAGATTAGGCCAAAATGCCATCTTTTGATTTAAAAAAAAAGGTGGAAAGAAATGCATGAATGGTGTCAAATTTTCATTGGTTGATTAAGGATGACTCATGCCAATTAGCCAAGTTAATATGGCTTTCTTGAAAACAAGATTCGGCCATTTTGGGAGGAAGAAGCTGTAGCCACAAAAACAAAAAGAAAAAAAATTTTCTAAGTGTTGGCAAGAGAGAAAACGTGAGCCACCTTGGAGAATCAAAGGATTTCTTCAAAATTTTTGAAGCAAGAACTCAAGTTTGGCAAGCTAGCATCCAACTACGAAGGTGAGCTTCAAAACTTGTAAAATTTCCCTATTTTTGGCCATGAAATCCGTGGGAATAATGGGAAGAAAATGATGAAATTTTGTTGTGGATTTGATGAAATTATGTGTTGGTTTTGTGATATGTTGAATTAGGTTATTTATGTATTGGATTTGCATGAAAAAAAATTTGATTTTTGGCTTGTTTTCTCCATGAAATCCGTGGATTAAATGGTGTGAAGGACAAAAATTTTTAGGTTGGTTTTGGTTGATTTGGTGCTTGGGTTTTGTTAAGGGTGTGATTAGTAGAAAAACCATGTATTTTTTTTAAAGAAGAACAAAGTTTTGGTTGGTTTTTCAATGGTAAATCTGTGGCTTACCTTGTGTGTTTGTTCATGGATTGTTGTTAATTAAGTGTTGTGATGTTTTAAATCATGTTTTGGATTAAAGGAAAGCATGATTTGCATGGTTAGAAAGCTTGGAAAAATTTTGGTATCTAATAACCCTAAAATGGCCGTGTGATATGGTTAGGGTTTGGTGAACATTTTTGCATGATTAACTTGATGTTTGGATAGTTTAAATCATGCATTGAATTATGGAAATGTTGGTTATGAGGTTGAAAGCATGAAACAAAATGTTACGCATGTTTTTACCTAAAGTGGCCATGGGGTATGAATAGTTAAAAACCCTAAGAATTGTGTTGTAAAATGCATGAAAAATGGCTTGAAAACGTGCCTTTGAATATAGCCTTTGAATAGCCTAAAATTTGGTTAAAGAATTGAAAAGTTTTGGCTAGGTTTTGGATAGGAAAACTGTGGCTAAAACTAAGGGCAAAATTGAAAGAATTTTGTTAATGGTGTATGGAAATGTGAATTGTTAATGTGTGAGCTTTTATGTAAAAGTTTGGAAAACTTTTACATAAAATAGGACTTTGGTATAGTACGTGGCAGGTACACATGGTTTGAGGCATACCCAACGCTGGTAGCTTTAAATTTACGCCGAAATGCTGTCGAAATTTCAAAAAATAGCATTTAGGGCAAAAAGGGAATCGAGGGTAAAAGTTTAGGGTCGTGCCAGAAACCTAAGTCCCTTGACGAAAATTGAATAAGGGAAACCTAAGGGGTGGTTCATGAATAGTAACCCGTCCCCTTAAAAATGTAAAACGCGAGTGAAACTGAAAAACCGACCCCGAGGGGGGGGCGTTTTTGGGAAACGAAGTAAAGGTCCGAGTCGGGCACGGAAAATCCAAGCCTCGGAGACCTAAGTCGGGAAAGTCTAGATGAACGTTTTAAATATTAGTAAAACGCTCATTTGAGGCTCCGAAACGATAGAAAATCACTAAACCAACGTAAGGGTCAGAATAGTGCTTCCTGAGGGTCGGAAAGGTGAAAAATGGAAATAAAATAGAAACGAATCTGGTAATGAATGAGAAAAGAGTCAGAAAAGTTCCTAAGAGCCAAAAGTACAGTCTAGATCGAGAAAATCCCGTCAGGGGCATAATTGTAATTTTGCCAAAATACAGGGATAAAATCGTAATTTTTTAAAAGTTGAGAAAAATGGGGAAAATGATAAATAAAACCTAAAAAGTTATAAATAGGTTTTATTTAAGCTTTTTAATAAAAAAAATAAAAGCTATAAATGGAAATGAAATTAACAGACAAGGTTTTGTCTGTAGGATCCCAAAATCGACCCATAAGGAGAGTGATTAATGATCCAGAAAGGAAAAGGAGAAGAAATGAATAAGATAAGTTTAGACATTTACTTGTCTACAACATGTAGTATTATTATTGCTAACTTTGGTGTACTAACTATAAGTTAGGTACATATGTGCTATGGGCACTATTATAGAAGAGAGAGAGAGACGAAATGTGATACGAGAACTATTGAAAATGGGACACATAATAAATTGTGCGTCGGGCACTAGAGCGAGGTTAATGAAACTCACTCACAAGAAATTAAAATGTAAACCATTGCTAACCACGGGGCAATATGAAGTCACCGGGTTAGAACTTTAAAAAGTCGGTAATGAAACCACTTTTGGCATACCAGCCTTCCGTATGCGGAGGTAAACTTTGCCTTCAGGGCTATGATGATGAGATTAAGGCTGCGGAGGTCAGCACTAATGTACCGCTCCCAGTCATGTACAACTTTGCCTTCAGGGCTATGATGATGAGATTAAGGCTGTGGAGGTTAGCACTAATGTACCGCTCCCAGTCATGCGCACTAAAATGGTATGGCCAACATGAGCTCAAAACCAGAACATAAATAAAGATAATTACCTAAAACTGAAACTATGCCATAATTGAGCATAAGACAGTTTGGTGAGAGTACTAACACTGTGGTTGATGTACTACTGATATACTGTGTTATGGTCAAAGTTACTATTCATGATCATAGAAATTCTATTTCTTGCATGTTTGAACTTACTGAGCCTATAGCTCACCATTTTTGCTTATGTTGCAGGTAAGCAACCAGTTCACTAGCTTTGTATGGTTGGATGGCGGACGGGATAGCGAGTGTCAAATGGGATGGGAAGCCAAGGGATATGGTTCTGTCAGAGTTTTTCCGCTGAGCGTTAACAAAGAGAGGAAAAAGAAATAGTTCTTTTGTAATAATATGTATTTTATGAAAGTACTACATTAAGTAAATTGCTTTGTACTTGTAAACAAAGTGATTAATGGATAATGTTTTGCGTTATGAAAAAAAAAATATCCCCAAAAAATGTCATGTTTTAAAGAGAGATAGATTAGCCGGTGACAAATGAGAATACAATCTATCGCAGTTAGCTATGAAGCTTAACTGTAATAGTATTGTATGATATCTACGAAGGGCGGGCCACCACAACTAGCCCTCCTAGGCCCCCGGGGACCGGTGCAAAATCCGAAAGCTAAAATGATGGGCGGCGCAACCAAAAAAGAGGGGTGCAATGCGAGGATTTCCCAGGGGTCACCCATCTTAATACTACTCTCGCCCAAGTATGTTTAACTACGGAGTTCTGATGGGATTCGCTGCATTAGTGCTGGTACGATCGCACCCAAAACCCAGGGCGTGAAATATTCATTTGAAGGGGTCGCGGGATGCACTTAGACGGGTGACTCGGATGTAGATGGAACGTTGGGCCATCACAGTTCGTGCGTATGCGTATAGAATCCGGAACATGGAAAACTGCGACGCTGCAGGCAAAAACTCGACTACGCTGAAGGTCACTCACCACTATAGGGCCCTGAGTGGGACGGTGGCTGGGCCGAAACGACAAGATAATAGGTGAATAATGAGTCTCCGGAGGAGAAGGCGAAGCCTGGGAAGGAAGGGGTAGCCTCAGAGAAGGAACGCAGAGCCGCAAAAGGAGTAAGAATCAAGGTTTCGTAGATCGAATCATAACTGGAACTAGAAATTACCAGAGGCGCGGGAAAACGCCCGGTTGGAGGTCCAAACGTGGGAATTTTTCCGTAAACACCCCCGGTCATGGCATAGCGATGAGTCTTACCTGTTGGCCCATTTCCGTATGGAAAGCAGTGCCTTTCCATCTGAATTTGGCTTCCCCGGTCGTGGCACCTAGTAGACCCAACACTGGCCTTATCCCGGTCGCGTGTGTAAAGTCTTGCACGAGGCCATTGGTTGTGGCGTGAAAATTAGCATCAATACTGGCTCCCTAAGGCCCCCGGGGACCGATGTAAAATTTGAAAGTGAAAAGGATGGCCGACACAAACAAAAAAGAGGGGTGCAACACGAGGACTTCCCAGGAGGTCACCTATCCTAGTACTACACTAGCCCAAGCACGCTTAACTGTGCAGCTCTGATGGGATCCGTTGCATTAGTGCTGGGATGATTTCACTCGAAACCTAGGGTGTGAAATATTCATTTGAAGGGGTCACGGGACGTACTTTGATGGGCGACTCGGGTGCCGCGGGAACGTGGGGCCATCACAGTTTGTGTGTATGCGTTGAGAATCCGGAATGCGAAAAACTACGACGCTGCAAGCAAAAACTCGACTATGCTGGGGCTTGAAAAAAGATGCTTGCTGTCGAAGGGCATGCACCACTGTAGGGCCCTGAGTGGGACGGTGGCTGGGCCGAAGCGACAAGATAATAGGCGAATAATGAGTCTCCGGAGGAGAAGGCAAAGCTTGGGAAGGAACGGGCAGCCTCAGAAAAGGAACGCTGAGCCGTAAAAGAAGTAAAAACTGAGATTTCATAGATCGAGCCGTAACTGGAACCTGAAATCACCAGAGGCATGTGAAAACACCCGGTTGGAGGCCTAAACGTGGGAATTTTGCTGGAAAACACCCCTGGTCATGGCGTAACGACGAGTTTTGCCTGTTGGCCCATTTCTGTGTGGAAAGCAGTGCCGTTCCATCTGAATTTGGCTTCCTCAGTTGCGACACCCGGTAGACCCAGCACTGGCCTTGTCCCAGCCGCGCGCGTAGAGTCCTGCACGAGGCCTTTGGTTGTGTCGTGAAAATTAGCATCGATACTAGCCCCCCAAGGCCCCCAGGGACCGGTGAAAAATCTGAAAGCGAAAAGCATTGGCGGCGCAACCAAAAAAAAGGGGTGCAGCAGGACGCACTTGGATGGGCGACTCGGGTGCAGCGGGAACATGGGGCCATCATAGTTTGTGTGTATGCGTCGAGAATCTGGAACACGAAAAACTACGATGCTGCAAGCAAAAACTTGACTACGTCGGGGCTTGAAAAAAGATGCCCGTTGCCGAAGGGCACGCACCACTATAGGGCCCTGAGTGGGACAGTGGCTGGGCCGAAGCGACAAGATAATAGGCAAATAATGAGTCTCCAGAGGAGAAGGCAAAGCCTGGGAAGGAACGGGCAGCCTCAGAAAAGGAACGCAGAGCCGCAAAAGAAGTAAAAACTGAGGTTTCATAGATCGAGCCGTAACTGGAACCTGAAATCACTAGAGGCATGTGAAAACGCCCGGTTGGAGGCCCAAATGTGGGAATTTTGCTGGAAAACACCCCTGCTCATGGCGTAGAAACGAGTTTTGCCTATTGGCCCATTTCCGCGTGGAAAGCAGCGCCGTTCCATCTGAATTTGGCTTCCTCTGTCCCGGCACCCGGTAGACCCAGCACTGGCCTTGTCCCAGCCACGTGCATAGAGTCTTGCACGAGGCCTTTGGTTGTGGTGTGAAAATTGGCATCGATACTAGCCCCCCAAGGCCCCCAGGGACCGGTGAAAAATCTGAAAGCGAAAAGCATTGGCGGCGCAACCAAAAAAGAGGGGTACAACACGAGGACTTCTCAGGAGGTCACCCATCATAGTACTACTCTCACCCAAGCACGCTTAACTACGAAGTTCTGATGAGATTCAGTGCGTTAGTGCAGGTATGATTGCACCCGAAACCCAAAGCGTGAAATATGCATTTAAAGGGGTCACAGGACGTACTTAGACGGGCGACTTAGATGCAGTAGGAATGTGGGGCCATCAGATTTTATGCATATGGGTCGAGAATCCGGAACATGAAAAACTGTGACACTACACGCAAAAACCAGACTACGCTAGGGCTTGAAAAGATATGCCCACTGCCAAAGGTCACTCACCATTGTAGGGCCCTGAGTGAGATGGTGGTTGGGCCGAAACGACAAGATAATAGGCGAATAACGAGTCTCCGAAGGAGAAGGTGAAGCCTGGGAAGGAAGGGGCAGCCTCAGAGAAGGAACGCAGAGTCGCAAAAGGAGTAAGAATCGAGGTTTCGTAGATCGAGTCGCAATTGGAACCAGAAATCACTAGAGGCATGGGAAAATGCCCGGTTGGAGGCCCAAACATGGGAATTTTACCGGAAACACCCTCGGTCATGGCGTAGCGATGAGTCTTGCCTCCCTGCCCATTTTCGTGTGGAAAGCAGTGCCTTTCCATCCAAATTTGGCTTCCCCATTCGCGGCACTGGGTAGACCCAGTACTGGCCCCGTCCCGGCCACACGCGCAGAGTCTTGCATGAGGCCTTTGGTTATGGCGTGAAAATTAGTATCGATACTAGCCCCCAAAGGCCCCCGAGGACCGGTGAAAAATCCTAAAGCGAAAAGGATGGGAGGCACAACCAAAAAAGAGGGGTGTAACATGAGGACTTCCCAAGAGGTCACCCATCCTAGTACTACTCTAACCCAAGCACTCTTAACTACGGAGTTCTAATGGGATTCGGTGAATGAGTGCGGGCACGATTGCACCCGTAACCCAGGGTGCGAAATATTCATTTGAAGGGGTCACGAGACGCACTTAGACGGTGACTCGATTGTAGCAGGAATGTTGGGCCATCGCGATTCATGCGTACGCATCGAGAATCTGGAACACGAAAAACTGTGACACTGAAGTCAAAAACCGCACAATGCTGGGGCTTGAAAAGAGATGTCTGCTGTCGAAGGGCACGCACCATTGTACAGCCCTGAGTGGGGTGGTGGCTGGGCTGAAACGACAAGATAATAGGTGAATAGCGAGTCTCCAGAGGACATGGTGAAGCTTGGGAAGGAAGGGGCAGCCTCAAAGAAGGAATGCAGAGCCGCAAAAGGAGTAAGAATCGAGGTTTCATAGATCGAGTCGTAATGGGAACCAGAAATTACCAGCGGCACGGGAAAACACCCGTTTAGCGGGCCAAATGTGGGAATTTTTCCAAAAAACACCCCCGGTTGTGGCGTGATAAGTGCTAAACTGTACATATTTTTAGTCTATATTTAGGCCATTATTGTTTGGTTTAGGGATACTTTCATGGACTTTTGCACTTGATCGGTTTATATGTTGTTTCTAGGTCCTAGCTAAAGCAATGGGGGCATAAGGAGGAGATTCGAAGCAGTTTGAAGCTTTTTGATCGAAGTTGAGTAGAACACGGTTTGGTACACAGCCGTGTATGTGGCCATGTACCTCTCAGACTGAACAACGTGTGGAAAACTGTGTTTCGGGAAACGGGCGTGTTCGGTGATATTAGACATAAAACACGATCTAGTACACAGCTGTGTAAATCGCCGTGTACAGATCTGACCATGAACCGTGTAAGCGGCCGTGCACAGTAGAAACAGGCGTGTTCAGCGATTTAATAAGCACACGCCCGTGTCGAGTGAGAACACACGCCCGTGTTGGTTAATACACGCCCATGTAAAATTTGCCAGAGACCATGTAGAAGCTCGTGTTCTACCCAGGAAGTCGAATTTTGCTCTATAAAAAGGGCAGGATCTATCAATTGGAGGGGAGAGCCGTAAAACTACAAAAGTAAACCCTAGAACAGCAGAGAGGAGGTAGAATAGAGAGAGAAACACTCCAACAAGCAACCATCGATCAATTGAAGTTGGATTGCATTAGAATCAAGAGTATTTGTCATGGATTCAATTATTCTTTATATTCTATTGAATTATAGTGCAGTTATTCCATTGATTATGAACTGATTTCTTTGATACCTAGATAGGAGGAACCCTAGAATGAATATTGTTATTTGATCTTTATTTAATTTAATTTATTCTTCAAGTTCATTGAGATTCAATTATGTGTTCTTTATTATCATTGAATTGATATTTACCGGTGTATTGATTCATGTTTGATATCATACAATTACGATTGAGAAATCCTATGTTTGATTTGATCTTGCATAATTGAAGGGAGTTGCACGTGATTCTAGAGATAGGACAAAGTAAATCCTCTGGATTAGGGTTAAACCTAATAGAGGATTCATTGATTGTTTAATGCAATTCTGGGGGTTTTAATTACGAAGAGATTTCAATTAATCAACCTAGGGTTAGTTGTTAATAAGCTTGAGAAAGATATTAACATAATTAAGGAGTTTCCACGGTCCAATGATTGGTAGATAAATTGTTATATTTAGGATTGGATGCAATAGACATTTTAGGGGGATTCATTATCGAGGTATTGTTGGTTTGGATTGATTTCATCTTGATCTTCTGCTGTTTGAAATTACTTTTGTGTTGGGTTGTTTTAATTCAATTCTTATTTAATTATTTCAGTATAAATCAATTGGTTATAGGATAGATAATAAGAAAAGAGTAAGTACTAGCACTCGTTAGTCCCTGTGGGATCGACACTCGATATTGTTATCCACTATACTATAGAAACCAATAGGTGCACTTGCCTAGAAGGTCTATAGGGTAGGAGATTAACCGTATCATGGCACAACGACAAGTCTTGCCCGTTGACCCGATTCCATGTGGAAAGCAGTGCCTTTGCATCTGAAACTTGCTTCCCCGGTCGAGCCATCGGGTAGACTCAGCACTACCCTCGTATCGCCCACGCACGTAGAGTCTTACACGAGGCCTTTGGTTATGGTGTGAAAATTAGCATCGATACTGGCCACCCAAGGCCCCCGGGGACCGGTGCAAAATCAGAAAGCTAAAAAGATGGGCGGCGCAGCCAAAAAAGAGGGGTGCAAAACGAGGATTTCACAAGGGGTCACCCATCCTAGTACTACTTTCGCACAAGCACGCTTAACTGCGGAGTTCTGATGAGATCCGGTGCATTAGTGCTGGTAAGATCACACCCAAAACCCAGGGCATGAAATATTCATTTGAAGGGGTCGTGGGACGCACTTGGAAGGGCAACTCAGATGCAGCGGGAACGTAGGGCCATCGCAGTTTGTGCGTACACATCGAGAATCCAGAACACGAAAAACTATGACGCTGTAGGCAATAACCCGACTACACTGGGGCTTGAAAAGAGATGCCCACCGCCAAAGGTCACTCACCCCTGTAGGGCCCTGAGTGGGAAGGTGGCTGGGCCGAAACGACAAGATAATAGGTGAATAACAAGTCTCTAGAGGAGAAGGCAAAGCCTGGGAAGGAAGGGGCAGCCTTAGAGAAGGAACGCAGAGCCGCAAAAGGAGTAACAATTGAGCTTTCGTAGATCGAGTCGTAACTGGAACCAGAAATCATCAGAGGCACGGGAAAACGCCCGGTTGGAGGCCTAAACTTGGGAATTTTACCGGAAACACCCCCGGTCGTGGCATAGTGACGAGTCTTGCCTGCTGGCCCATTTCCATGTTGAAAGCAGTGCCTTTCCGTCTGAATTTGGCTTCCCCATTCGAGACACCGGGTAGACCCAGTACTGGCCGCACGCGTAGAGTCTTGCACGAGGCCTTTGGTTGTGGCGTGAAAATTAGTATCGATACTGGCCCCCCAAAGCCCCTGGGGACCGGTGAAAAATCCTAAAGAGAAAACGATAGGAGGTGTAACCAAAAATGAGGGGTGCAACACAAGGACCTCCCAGGAGGTCACCCATCCTAGTACTACTTGTAAGAGAATAAATCAGCAAAAACGTATCAGAGTGGCGCAGCGGAACAATAAAAATTTTTAGATCGTTAAATATCTCATGATGCCATATACAATAAACCAACAACAATTAAAACTCATACCTCAAGGATGCCAATCTGCAGGAGGAGAATGACCGGAGGGCTTCAACCAACTAGCCTTCTCTACTATTCTCCAATTCCCAAATGGCTGAGTGTGTGGGCACTCTGAACCTCGATCGGTATGCTAGCACTGCTAGTCTTCTTCCGACCACCCAGACACGGTGGGCTGTGCAACAATAAGCCTACTCACCTGAGAGTCTGTGGTCTGAGAGAACTGGAGTGGCAGGACCTCTATTTATAGACCTGTTAGGAAATGCCCTAAGCATTAGAGACATTTTTGATGTATTTATTTTGAACTGGATAATAAGATTATATATAGAGGTTATTCATTACAATTCTATCTGTCCTCGTCTTATTTACATGTTAAAGTAAATGTAAGCAAATATGACTCACTAACTGCTTGTGTTAAAACTGTTAGAACATTGCATGCAATGGACTTTTGTATGCGAGAAGACAATGTTCTAAAGTTAGCGATCTAAACTATGGTCTGTAGTCTATGGGGTTAGACCGAGCATCTAACTCATGTTAAGACTATTATGTTGTCTAAAGCTTTAGAGGGGACGGTTTGTCTTGACTGTATGGAGCTGGATTCCCAAGTAGAGACATAGATATGTTGCTTAGTGGTGACATATTAGACCGGGACTAAAGCGTGATTGATCTACGAAGTCCGCTTTGAGTGGATCGATCTGCTTTTGACGTTCACTATGCAGTAACCTTAATCCTGAGTAAAAGGACAGCTTCATGTATATGACTTGTGTACTTTGATGTTCCAATGGCTAAAGCGTCTCAGAGGTAGTAAGCTTATAGACCAGTTTGTTGGGTGCATGACTTGTATACGATGAAGGGTTCGTTTACAGATATTGGAATCATAGCTCTAATGAGGAGTTAAGGGTATCCTCTTAAAGGCATTATACTGAATGTGAAAATGGACAAGGCCTTGGGTCGTCTGCAGGATGGATGACTTCTTATTCACATATAGTGAATAATCATTTTCTTTATTCAGTAGTATAATGGAACTTTAAGATAGCCTGATCAGTAGGATTAAACAGACTTTGGCCTAAGGCTGATCATGGATATCATATGAGGGTTCTGCATATATGACAAGGTCATTGGACGATAGCTTGTCACAGGCTTACGTAATGCGGTATATAATTGAGAGTTTAGTTTCAGGTTTATAGAGGTGTGACTCTGAAACTAGTGATCATATGATTGAGTTGTTCGGTAAAAGAATGATGATCATATGGATTTACGGGAGCCCGATTATATATGTCCAATCAGTCCCTCTACTAGCTCCACATAATTCCTTAACGTTTGGCAAATTGAATTGTGTATGCTATTGGCTGGTTTATTATGCATGGATGGTGATGACACAGGATTAGGATGGTAGACAAGATTCTCTCCGGTTGGATTAAGATTTTGTTTTGGATAATAGAGTACACAATTATTCGAACTCCAAATAAAGTTGCCATGATTTTATTTGAGATTGGATTGGAGTTGTAGAAAATTATCCATGAGAACAAAAATATGAAACACAACCGTTTTGTGGAATTTGAAATTTGAATTTTGAAATTTGAAATTTGAATTTTGAATTTGAAATTTGAAATTGAAATTTGAATTTGAAATTCGAATTTGAAATTTGAATTTGAAATTCGAATTTGAAATTTGAATTTGAAATTTAAAATTCAAATTTTGAATCACAGTCCAAGTAGGATTCGAATTTGTTGTGGAAAATCCACAAGGTTTGAAATTCGAATTTGAGTTGGATTTGGAGAGGATAATTTTGTTAGAATCCTACTTGAATTTTGAATCCAAATCCTAACAAATGTTGCACGAAATTTTGAGGATAATCCTCAAGGAAATTTCAAATTTTTGTGGATAAGATTCAAGGGAAAAATTCAAGTTTCAATCCCAGTTGAATTTGGATTCTCTCCTTCCCTGAAAAGTGGCCGAAATTAGGGAGAAAATCTCTTAGGAAAATTCGGTTATTTTGGATAAGGTTGAGATAAGATTCAAGCTTGAAAATCCTAGTGGAATTTTTGATTCTCCCTTATCCATAATGGCCGAAATTTTTACGAGATATTCTCCTTGTAATTTTCAGATTTTTTGGGTTGAAAAAGGGAGATAAAATTCTAGTTAAAATCTTGTTTAGATTTGGATTGGATTTATCCTAAGAAAAACCAAATTTTTTGTTGAGATTCTCCCGTGGAAAATTCGGATTTTTTGGTTATGGATAAGGGAAAATATCTTTTCCTAATCCAATTCAAATTCAGAGAATCACCTCATGCAGGTCTATAAATAGAGGTCCTAACACTCCAGTTCTCTCGGACCACAGACTCTTAGGTGAGCAGGCTTATCGTTGCATAGCTCATCGTGACAATAAAAGTTCTTTAGAGATCTGGGTGGTCGGAAGAAGACTAGCAGTGCTAGCATATCGATCGAGGTTCAGAGTGCCCACACACTCAGCCATTCGGGAATTGGAGAATAGTAGAGAAGGCTAGTTGGTTGAAGCCTTCGGTCATTCTCCTCCTGCAAGATTGGCATCCTTGAGGTATGAGTTTTAATTGTTGTTGGTTTATTGTATATGGCATCATGAGATATTTAACGATCTAAAAATTTTTATTGTTTCACTGCGCCACTCTGATACGTTTTTACCGATTTATTACCCCACAATTGGTATCAGAGCCATCTCATGACTATGCCATGCACATAAATTAGACAATTACTTAGTCTTTTTATTTATGTATGGATTTGATATTCAGAGAGTGGCATTCTAGGGTTCCTTTATGTTGTTATCATGGATTATGTATAAAGTATGTGGTTATTTTAATTTTCTGAATTATTATAAGCATGCTTGTTAATGCCGGTTATGGTTCCTTAGAATTTAGAAAAATTGTATCTAGGAATTTTTATGTAACCATGGGAGCAGTTTATTAACACTGTAATTTTCCCATGGATTTTAATTTTTGTCTCTTAGAATTTTTATGGTTAGAATTTTTGTACACCGGAAACGGTTTAGGAAATTTTATGTAATTATTCTTGGAGGAGATTGAAGATTGAAGACCGTAATTTATTTTTTCCCAAAAAATTAATTTTGATTTGAAGGTTAAAATTTTGATTGTGTGGAAAATTTCAATTTAATTGGGATTCAAATTAATTTTTGGAGATCCTAATAGGTAAATTGGAATATGACACGAAAATCAAGACACGACCCCTCGGGATAGGCCGATGGGCCTTGGTGGGGCTGCAGCCGCTGCCCTCGGGCAGGATGGGGCTGCGGCAGCCCCTGTGTAGGCCAACACCAACCACGGCCACAGGCTTGGCCTGCAGCCAAGGGTGGCCGTGGCCTGCCCAAGGCTGGCCGCAGCCTGGGCTTGCAGCCTCTGGCTGCAGGCTGCTGCGCCCAGCCTGGGCGTGCAGCCTGGCGCTGCAGGCTTGGCCTGCAGCCCAGCAAGGCTGCACATAGGGGACAGCCGTGGGCTGCCAGCCCCTTTGGGGCTGGTGGCTGCCCACGGCGGCTGCCGCCTTCGGGGGCGGCGGTTCGATGGTCTAAAATTCAAAAAATTTTGATTTTTAAATTTGAGATTTAAATTTAAATCATGTTCAAAAATATGTAATTTAAAATTTAAAATTTTTGAAATTACATATTATTACACATGATGTTTAAAATTGTTTAAAATTTAAATTTCAAATTTAAATTTGAAATTCGAATTTGGAATTTGAATTTGAAATTTAAATTTTTGGAGATTTAAATTTTAAATAATTCTTGGGATGAGAAATAAATGGAGAGGCTACATAAAGATGGATACAATAAGACGGAACAGAATTCAAGACCCAAAGAATGCTTTGGATGGAATTTTGTAATCTTTATTTTCTTTGTTCTAGGATGGAACCATGGCTTGGTTATTCTGTCAATTATTTTTTCTGTGATATGTCATAGATGTATAAATATGTATTGATGGATATTTTGTATGCATATTTAATAACATGTCATATAGGATAGGAGAGTGCCGCTCATACTATATTGATCATACATAATTTGTTAAAACTTGCATGTTTTTCAAAATATTGAGTGGGAGAGGGTTTCAAACAAAACCCACGGCCTCCATTGTTGATCCATACGTGAAAGCATGGTAACGCCTCACGTTAGTTCTGCTCTGACCACACCCCTCGGTAGGTGTTTACCGCTGCTGGTATACTAGATTGGATCTCCTATGTGGAAAACGTGTTCGGGTACGATCCTATTCATGACCACCCTTCGGTGGCTTGGTAGGACGTGGATCGGGCTACGTAAACAATGGTTATACACTCAAGACTCGTTTAGTTATTAACCTTCCCTAGAAGCTCTGTTAACTAAATTGGTGGCCAAATAAGCGGTTATTAATACATGTCTTAACCTTGGAGGATTTAAGGCAACATATATTAATTGGACGGGGTCCATGTTCCGGCTATTTGTTCTCATGACCACCCCTCGGTGGTTTGGGGTAATAGGTGCTGAGAATTACCGTTGCAATGCTACATGTTTTTCAAGTTTCATGTAGGAACATACTTGTGTGTTTTTATTTGCTAAATTATCTGTATATTTGCTTGGGCTTTGTAATGATGTCTAGTATAATTTTATTTCAGTTCAAAATGTCACCGACACCCCTCATTTCAACACTTACTGAGAATAAACTGAATGGCGACAATTATAAGGATTGGAAAAGGAATCTGTTAATAGTTCTCAGCTGCGAGAGACACAAGTTCGTATTGGACGAACCATGCCCACCAGGGCCAAAACCTGACACACTGATTGACGAGGTCCCGGTTGACTATACTCATTGGAGAGAATCCAATGATATAGCTCGATGCTACGTACTTGCTAGCATGACGAGTGCTTTACAAAAGTAGCATGAGACTTATCAAATTGCTGGGGAGATCATGGAAAATCTGGAGGACATGTTCGGAGGCCAAGAAAAATTGGCTTGACAGTCCGCTATCACCAGTATTATGAACTCTAAGCAGAAGGCGGGTACTCCGGTGAAGGACCATATGATCACTCTAATGGGATTCTTCGCTGAGGCTGCTGAAAACGGTGCTGAGTTGGACTACAACACCCAGATCGAGATGGTGTTCAAAACTCTGTCTAAAGATTTTGTGGGGTTTAAGGCCGCATACAATCTGGCAACAAGGGAGTTAGGACTAACCGAACTCATGAAGCAACTCCAAGCTTATGAGCGGATGATTAGGGATGGGGATGCTGTCCAACCCAAAGGTGAGGCCAATTTGGCGGAATCTTCCAAACCCTCACAGAAAAGGAAGAGGCCAAATCAGAAGCAAGCAGCTTCTAATTCTTCTAATCCTCCTGTCTCGGATGGGAAGAAGAAGAAGAAGAACAAGAAGCCCAGGGACCCTAAAAATTCCAAGTGCTTCCGTTGTGGGAAGGTAGGTCATTTCAAGAAGGCTTGCCGAGAAATCCTAGCCGCCAAGGGCAAGGAAGGTAAGGAACTTCTTTACTTAGAAGCGTGTTTGGTGGAAGAATCAAAAGACACTTGGGTCATTGATTCGGGCGCCACTAATCATGTTTGTGTTTCTATGCAGGGGTTTGTGGAAACGAGAAGTATACATGATAGGAGCCTCTTGTTGCGAACTGGGGACGACAGCTTGGTGGTGGCTGAGGCAATGGGAGATGTTTACCTTTATTTTGATCAATTTAGGTTTATTTTATCAAAAGACTGTTTTTATGTTCCTAATTTCAGGAGGAACCTTATATCGGTAGCTTGTTTAATAAAGGATTCTTATTCAGTTTCTTTTAGTAAAAGAGTTGATATTCGTAGAAATAAGTCTTTTATCTGTTCTGGATGGATGGATGGAAACGTATATTTGATCAAACCAAAGATGTACTCACTGCTTGACACTGAATTAACTGATAACTCTAAAAGGTTGAAAGTTTCTCACTCTAACAAGGCGTATCTTTGGCATTTAAGACTTAGTCATATTAATCAGGATAGGATTCAAAGATTGGTGAAAGATGGTCCTCTGGAATCTCTAGAGGAGGTACGTCTTTCCCAATGTGAGTCTTGTCTGGAAGGTAAGATGACTAAGAGGTCTTTTGGAGCTAAGGGTACAAGGGCTCAGGAGCTCTTAGAAATTGTGCATACTGACGTATGTGGCCCCATAAACGTCACAGCACGAGGAGGGTTCGAGTATTATGTCTCTTTTATAGATGATTACTCGAGGTATGGATATGTGTATCTAATGCACCGCAAGAGCGAAACCTTTGACAAGCTCAAAGAGTATCGTGCGGAAGTGGAAAAGCAATTAGATAATCCATAAAGACACTTCGATCTGATCGAGGTGGCGAATACCTCTCCGACGAATTTCTAGGACATCTTGTTGAGAACGGGATATTATCCCAATTGACTGCACCTGGTACTCCACAACAGAATGGTGTAGCCGAAAGGAGAAACATGACCTTATTGGATATGGTACGGTCCATGATGAGTTACTCAACGCTGCCATTATCATTTTGGGGATATGCTTTACAAACGGCGTGCTATATTCTGAACCAAGTTCCGAGCAAATCAATTCCCAGAACTCCGTATGAATTATGGCGTGGCAGGAAGCCCTCCCTTGGACATATGAGAATATGGGGCTGCACAGCACATGTACTGGATGGGGATGCGAAAAAGTTGGAACCAAGATCAGAATTGTGCATGTTTGTAGGGTATCCGAAAGGAACTAAAGGAGGTCTGTTCTATAACCCGAAGAACAAAAAGTCATTGTCTAAACCCATGCAACATTCTTGGAGGAAAGTCACATGAATGACTTTAAGCCTCGAAGCAAAGTGGTGCTAGAGGAGTTATCGGGTGAAAGAACTGCTCCATAGATTTCGGTCTTCAACGCAAGTTCGAGTTTCAGTGAAAGACCTGCAGACGATCAACAATTTAGGGTGCCACGTCGTAGTGGGAGGGTTTTGAAGAAACCTAATTTCTTCATGTATGATGCTGAGGTATACCAGGTCGAGGCTCATGAGCATGAGGAAGATCCGGTCACCTATGATGAAGCTATAAATGATGTTGATTCTAAATCTTGGAAACAGGCTATGAACAATGAGATGGATTCTATGAAATCCAACTTCGTTTAGGAACTTGTAGATTTGCCGGATGGGATAAAACCCATTGGATGCAAATGGGTCCACAAAAGAAAGAAGGATGCGGAAGGGAGAGTGGAAACTTTCAAAGCTAGACTGGTTACAAAGGGATACACGCAAAAGGCTGGAATCGATTACGATGAAACCTTTTCGCCTGTTGCTATGCTGAAGTCTATCCGTATTCTTCTGTCCATTGCTGTGGCTCTCGATTACGAGATCTGGCAAATGGATGTCAAGACGGCATTCTTAAATGGCCATCTTGAAGAGTGTATCTATATGATACAGCCCGAAGGGTTCGTAGCGAAAGGTCAATAAAGGAAAGTCTGCAAGTTGCTTAGATCCATTTATGGATTAAAGCAAGCATCCCACTCATGGAACCAGAGGTTTGATCAAGCTATTAAGACATTTGGTTTTGAGCAGAACGTTGATGAACCTTGGGTTTATAAACGTATTAAGGATGGAAAAGTGGTCTTTCTGATACTCTATGTCGATGATATACTACTCAATGGGAATGATGTAGGGAACTTATCATCGGTTTAGCTTTGGTTACACCAACAGTTTGACATGAAGGACTTGGGAGAAGCTAATTATGTTCTAGGCATTCGTCTCTTCAGAGATCGAAAGAACAAAATAATAGCGTTATCCCAAGCTTCATACATAGATAAAATAATTGACAAACATGCAATGCAAGAGGCAAAGAAAGGTTCGCAACCTTCTATTGCCGGTCTAACTCTTTCATTGGATGACTGTCCTAAGACGTCGGAAGAAAGAAAGCGTATGAGTAAGGTCCCTTATGCATCTGCTATGGGTAGCCTTATGTACGCTATGCTTTGCACTCGCCCGGATATAAGTTTTGCAGTAGGTATGGTGAGTCGATATCAAGCAAATCCTGGAACCAAGCACTGGTAAGCTGTAAAACATATACTCAAGTATCTTAAGAGAATGAGGTATTATATGCTGGTGTATTCTGGAGGGGACCTAACACCCGTAGGATACGTGGACTCAGACTTCCAGACTTGTAAGGATTTGAGGAAGTCGACATTAGAGGGCATATGGAGACAGGATAAGTAGATGTATGTAAGATCGCGTCCGAGGACAACATCGTCGATCCCTCTACTAAGACTTTGGTGGCTAGAAGCTTTGAGAAGAACGTAGAGGCGATGAGGATGCGTAACATGGCACATCTGCTGGCTTAGGGCAAGTGGGATATTGTTAGGAAATGCCCTAAGCATTAGAGACATTTTTGATGTATTTATTTTGAACTGGATAATAAGATTATATATATAGGTTATTCATTACATTGCTATCTGTCCTCGTCTTATTTACATGTTAAAGTAAATGTAAGCAAATATGGCTCACTGACTGCTTGTGTTAAAACTGTTAGAACGTTGCATGCAATGGACTTTTCTATGCGAGAAGACAATGTTTTAAAGTTAGTGGTCTAAACTATGATCTGTAGTCTATGGGGTTAGACCGAGTATCTAACTCATGTTAAGACTATTATGTTGTCTAAAGCCTCGGAGGGGATGGTTTGTCTTGACTGTCTGGAGCTGGACTCCCAAGTAGAGACATAGATATGTTGCTTGGTGGTGACATATTAGACCGAGACTAAAGCGTGATTGATCTACGAAGTCCGCTTTGAGTGGATCGATCTGCTTTTGACGTTCATTATGCAGTAACCTTAATCTTGAGTAAAAGGACAGCTTCATGTATATGACTTGTGTACTTTGATGTTCCAATGGCTAAAGCATCTCAGAGGTAGTAAGCTTATTGTGACGACCAGAGAATTTTAGCGGTGTGACCTAGTTTAATCTAGGGTTTTCTATGAGTTCTGTAAGTAAGAATGTAAAGAAACACTATGGTTGTAATTAGACAAATTATAGTGTTAATAGAAATAAATAAATGTTTTGGAGGAAATTAAAATCTCCAAAAATAAGTAGAGAATAAAGTATATGAGTAAGAAAGTGAATTCAGGCCCAAAACGCTCAAAAAGGAGTAGTTTCGGTATCTGAACAGTATAAAGATAAGAATATGGCAAGTCAAAGTAAGAGCACAGTAAGAAAAGTACAAATATATGTATATAATAATTTGTACTATTTAAAGAGTGAAATAGATGTATTTGTATTGTTTAGAATATATTAAAATGTTCTAACAATACTGACGAGTAAGAATTCAGTGTTGGAAAAATTCACTGAGTTGAAACGGGTGAAACGGTGCCAAAACCGGCATTGAAAACCCTAACCGAGCCAATAAAAGACGGTAAACTTCTGGGATTTATTTTGATCAAACGGAAGCAATTTAAATTGATCCGACTACACAGGAGACCTCAGGAACACGCTGGGACGATTTCAGGAAAATTTCGGCTCGAACCGGTATCGGTCAAAAAGTAGTCGAATTAATGTGAATAGTGAAAGTCAAAGTCAACTTTCACTTTAGTAATTATGACATCATAAATCCATTTAAGAAATGGAAAGAAATATGGTGTTAGGTAGGATGAATGGCCATGATTTAATTTGCTTTTGATCTAAAGGCCAAGATTTGGCCAAAAATATACCTTTTTAATTTAAAAAAAAAGGTGGAAAGAATTAGGTGAAAGGTGTTGAAATTTGATTGGTTTAGAGCCAAATTAATTGGCTTTCTTCCATGCATAAGTCGGAAAGTTGGTAACAAAGTGGCCGAAACTTTGTTTCATGCCAAACCAAAAGAAAAATTTTTTTTTTCTAAGTCATCCATGGAGTCTACGTGAGCCACCCAAGGAGAACCAAAGAATTCCTTCAACATTTCTTCACAAAAGGAGTGTCAAAGTGTTCTTAGAAGACAAAGGAAGCATTAGACCAAGGTAACTTCCTTTTTCACTTAATTTTTCATGGTTTTTCTTCATGGAATCCGTGGGTGAATAGTGAGAAAAAGATGAAAAATTTTTGGGTGTTTTTCATGGATTTGATGTTGGGTTTTGTTAAGGATGAAATAAGGAAGAAAACCATGTAATTTGTTTAAAGAAAAACCAAATTTTGGTTGGTTTTTCTAAGGAAAATCCGTGGGTTACCATGGGTAATCAATGAGAAAAAGTTGTGGTTTATTGCTAACATGCTTTCTAAGTTTAAATTGGTGAAGAATAAAGCATGAATTTCACTATGGAAAAGCTTGGAAAAATTTTGGTGTTCATTTACTCAAAATGGCCGTGGGTTTACTTAGGGTTTTGGTGAAAATTTTGCATGTTTCATATGATGTTTGGTTAATTGAAATCATGCATTTTATGATATGAATGATGAAATTTTTGATTGAAAGCATGAAACAAAAATGATGGCATGTTTTTCACTAATGAGGCCGTGGGTTTAAGTGTTTAAAAACCCTAAGAATTTAGTTGAAAAGTACAAGGAAATGGGCTTGAAAAAGTGTTAGAAAAATGGCATTTAATAGCCTAACAAGTGGTTGAAAAGTTTGAGAAATTTTGGTTCGGTTTGGTGGTGAAAACCGAAACCAAAACTAAGGGCAAAATTGTGAAAAAATTTGGTAATGTGGTTAAAAATGTGAAATTGGAATTTGTGAGCTTTTATGTAAAAGTTTGGAAAACTTTTACATAAAATAGGCTTGTGGTATAGTACGTGGCAGGTACATATGGTTCGAGGCGTACCTAACGCCGGAAGCCTTAAAATTACGTCGAAATGCTGCCGAAATTTCGAAAACGGCTTTCGGGCTAAAATAGGAATTAAAAATAAAAGTTTAGGGTCGGGTCGGAAACCCGAGTCCCTAACGGAGAATTGAATAAGGAAAACCTAAGGGGTGGTTCGTGAATAGTAGACCGTCCCCTAAAAATGTAAAATGAGAGTGAAACGGAAAAACCGACCCCGAGGGGGGGGCGTTTTTAGAAATAAAATAAAGGTCTGAGTCGGGTACGGAAAAATCCGAGCCTCGGAGACCTAGGTCGGGAATGTCTAGATGAACGTTTTAAATACTTGTGAAACGTCCATTTGAGACTCCGAAACGATAGAAAATCACTAAACCGACGTAAGGGTCGGAATAGTGCTTCCCGAGGGTCGGGAAAGTGAAAAGTGGAAATAAAATAGAAGCGAACCCGGTAATGATTAGAAAAGAGTCAGAAAAGTTCCTGAGGGCCAAAAATGCAGTCTGGATCAATAAAATTCCGTCAGGGGCAAAACTGTAATTTTACCAAAATACAGGGGCAAAATCGTAATTTTGCAAAAGTTGGGGAAAATTGGGGAAATGATAAATAAAGCCCAAAAAGTTGTAAATAGGTTCTATTTAAGCTTTTTAATGAAAAAAATAAAAGCTATAAATGGAAATGAAATTAACAGACAAAGTTTGTCTGTAGGATCCAAAAATCGACCTACAAGGAGGGCGATCAAAGATCCTAGAGAGAAAAAGAGAAGAGATTGATAAGGTAAGTACAGACATGTAATTGTCTACTCACGAATGGACTTACCATAAAGTTGTGTTATATATATATATATACATTTAAGCTATTCAGTTTGTGACATGATACTAACATGTTCACGAGAATAGTAAGCAAGATCAGAAATAGAAAAGAGGAATAAAATAAGTCAGATAATAAGACTTAAAAGTTAAGGTTGGCGTACCGGCCTCCCCAGTTGTGAGGTTCCCAGATAGCCTCCACCCCAGAAGTGTGGCGCTGCCTCGTTAATAATGAGGTAGTTTATGGCTTAACTTCCTGCCTCCACCCCAGAAGTGTGGCGCTGCCTCGTTAATAATGAGGTAGTTCATGGCATGACTTACTACCTATAAGGTCATTAGTCCAGAGATGACCTTAGGGTTGATCGGTGGGTCGCTCCCCTGATCCTCTATTGGTCTGCGCGCACCAGGTACGTCCAACCACGGGCCCACAAGTGAAAGATTAAGCAGATGAAGTAAAGCAAAGAAAAGAAAGAAATAGAATAGAAAGAACAAGTAGTATAGGACTAAAGAAAATAATTGGTCCTAAGTTGACTAACCCTAGAGTGGTGTATTCAGCTTATTTACTTGTATGTATGTTTGTACTTACTGAGCTTTAGCTCATTAGTCTATTCGTGCTGTAGGTAACAAAGGAAAACAACCAGCAGTATGAAACAAGAGTAGCGGACTGGCAGGCAGATCCCAGCGATGTCATGGATGGGTTATGGTTCCGTTTCGCAGAATTCCGCTGTACTCAAGGTGTAAAAGAAAGAAAGTGTAATAGTGAAATATATGTATAAAGACAAGACAAGAGTGTAGTATGTAAAGTAGTGAAACAAGCTTAAAAGTATGTTTCTATTTTTACGTACTTTAAAGTAACAAGATTCCAAAATATATTTTGAGAAAAAGTATTAAGAAGTACGTATATATTTACGTATACACAATTTTCAAGAATTAATAGTTCCTCCAGTTAAAGAAAAAAAAATATTCCTAGTTTTTCAAGAACAAATCTTTTAAACCCCAAGGAGAAGAAAGCTATAGAAACAAGCAAGCTAAGTAAGACTAAGTAAAGAATAAAGAAAGCAAGCAAGATAAGGTGGACAACCTAAGCTAGAGGGGTCGCCCACACTTATAGACCGGTTCGTTGGGTGCATGACTTGTATACGATGAAGGGTTCGTTTATAGATATTGGAATCATAGCTCTAATGAGGAGTTAAGGGTATCCTCTTAAAGGCATTATACTGAATGTGAAAATGGACAAGGCCTCGGGTTGTCTGCTGGGCGGATGACTTCTTATTCACATATGGTGAATAATCATTTTCTTTATTCGGTAGTATAATGGAACTTTAAAATAGCCTGATCAGTAGGATTAAACGGACTTTCGCCTAAGGCTGATCATGGATATCATATGAGGGTTTTGCATATATGACAAGGTCATTGGACGATAGCTTGTCACAGGCTTACGTAATACGGTATATAATTGGGAGTTCAGTTTTAGGTTTATAGTGGTGTGACTCTGAAATTAGTGATCATATGATTGAGTTGTTCGGTAAAAGAATGATGATCATATGGATTTGCGGGAGCCCGATTATATATGTCCAATCAGTCCCTCTACTAGCTCTACATAATTCCTTAACGTTTGGCAAATTGAATTGTGTATGCTATTGGCTGGTTTATTATGCATGGATGGTGATGACACAGGATT
Source organism: Antiaris toxicaria (assembly GCA_035233585.1). Classification (NCBI taxonomy): domain Eukaryota; kingdom Viridiplantae; phylum Streptophyta; class Magnoliopsida; order Rosales; family Moraceae; genus Antiaris; species Antiaris toxicaria. The sequence goes on from CP141153.1 coordinate 61,187,421, forward strand.
AGGATGGTAGACAAGATTCTCTTCAGTTGGATTCAGATTTTGTTTTGGATAATAGAATACACAATTATTCGAACTCCAAATAAAGTTGCCATGATTTTATTTGAGATTGGATTGGAGTTGTAGAAAATTATCCATGAGAACAAAAATATGAAACACAACCGTTTTGTGGAATTTGAAATTTGAATTTTGAAATTTGAAATTTGAATTTTGAATTTGGAATTTGAATTTGAAATTTGAATTTGAAATTCGAATTTGAAATTTGAATTTGAAATTTAAATTTGAATTTTGAATTTGAAATTTGAATTTGAAATTTAAAATTCAAATTTTGAATCACAGTCCAAGTAGGATTCGAATTTGTTGTGGAAAATCCACAAGGTTTGAAATTTGAATTTGAGTTGGATTTGGAGAGGATAATTTTGTTAGAATCCTACTTGAATTTTGAATCCAAATCCTAACAAATGTTGCACGAAATTTTGAGGATAATCCTCAAGGAAATTTCAGATTTTTGTGGATAAGATTCAAGGAAAAAATTCAAGTTTCAATCTCAGTTGAATTTGGATTCTCTCCTTCCCTGAAAAGTGGCCGAAATTAGGGAGAAAATCTCCTAGGAAAATTCGGTTATTTTGGATAAGGTTGAGATAAGATTCAAGCTTGAAAATCCTAGTGGAATTTTTGATTCTCCCTTATCCAAAATGGCCGAAATTTTTAGGAGATATTCTCCTTGTAATTTTTAGATTTTTTGGGTTGAAAAAGGGAGATAAAATTCTAGTTAAAATCTTGTTTAGATTTGGGTTGGATTTATCCTAAGAAAAACCGAATTTTTTGTTGAGATTCTCCCTTGGAAAATTCGGATTTTTTAGTTATGGATAAGGGAAAATATCTTTTCCTAATCCAATTCAAATTCAGAGAATCACGTCATGCAGGTCTATAAATAGAGGTCCTACCACACCAGTTCTCTCAGACCACAGACTCTCAGGTGAGCAGGCTTATTATTGCACAGCTCATCGTGACAATAAAAGTTCTTTAGAGATCTGGGTGGTCGGAAGAAGACTAGCAGTGCTAGCATACCGATCGAGGTTCAGAGTGCCCACACACTCAGCCAGTCGGGAATTGGAGAATAGTAGAGAAGGCTAGTTGGTTGAAGCCTCTGGTCATTCTCCTCCTGCAAGATTGGCATCCTTGAGGTATGAGTTTTAATTGTTATTGGTTTATTGTATGTGGCATCATGAGATATTTAATGATCTAAAAATTTTTACTGTTCCACTGCGCCACTCTGATACGTTTTTACCGATTTATTACCCCACAATTGGTATCAGAGCCATCTCATGACTATGCCATGTACATAAATTAGACAATTACTTAGTCTTTTTATTTATGTATGGATTTGATATTTAGAGAGTGGCATTCTAGGGTTCCTTTATGTTGTTATCATGGATTATGTATAAAGTATGTGGTTATTTTAATTTTCTGAATTATTATAAGCATGCTTGTTAATGCCGGTTATGGTTCCTTAGAATTTAGAAAAATTGTATCTAGGAATTTTTATGTAACCATGGGAGCAGTTTATTAACACTGTAATTTTCCCATGGATTTTAATTTTTGTCTCTTAGAATTTTTATGGTTAGAATTTTTGTACACCGGAAACGGTTTAGGAAATTTTATTATTCTTGGAGGAGATTGAAGATTGAAGACCGTAATTTATTTTTTCCCAAAAAATTAAATTTGATTTAAAGGTTGAAATTTTGATTGTGTGGAAAATTTCAATTTAATTGGGATTGAAATTAATTTTTGAAGATCCTAATAGGTAAATTGGAATATGACACGAAAATCGAGACACGACCCCTCGGGATAGGCCGATGGGCCTTGGTGGGGTTGCAGCCGCTGCCCTCGGGCAGGATGGGGCTGCGGCAGCCCCTGTGTAGGCCAACACCACCCACGGCCATAGGCTTGGCCTGCAGCCAAGGGTGGCCGTGGCCTGCTCAAGGCTGGCCGCAGCCTGGGCATGCAGCCTCTGGCTGTAGGCTGCTGCGCCCAGCCTGGGCGTGTAGCCTGGCGCTGCAGGCTTGGCCTGCAGCCCGGCAAGGCTGCACATAGTGGGCAGCCGTGGGCTGTCAGCCCCTTTGGGGCTGGGGGCTGCCCACGGCGGCTACCGCCTTCGGGGGCGCGGTTCGATGGTCTAAAATTAAAAAAATTTTGATTTTTAAATTTGAGATTTAAATTTAAATCATGTTTAAAAATATGTAATTGAAAATTTAAAATTTTTGAAATTACATATTATTACACATGATGTTTAAAATTGTTTAAAATTTAAATTTGAAGTTTAAATTTGAAATTCGAATTTGGAATTTGAATTTGAAATTTAAATTTTTAGAGATTTAAATTTTAAATAATTCTTGGGATGAGAAATAAATGGAGAGGCTACATAAAGATGGATACAATAAGACGGAACAGAATTCAAGACCCAAAGAATGCTTTGGATGGAATTTTGTAATCTTTATTTTCTTTGTTCTAGGATGGAACCATGGCTTGGTTATTCTGTAAATTATTTTTTCTGTGATATGTCATAGATGTATAAATATGTATTGATGGATATTTTGTATGCATATTTGATAACATGTCATATAGGATAGGAGAGTGCCGCTCATACTATATTGATCATACATAATTTGTCAAAACTTGCATGTTTTTCAAAATATTGAGTGGGAAAGGGTTTCAAACAAAACCCACGGCCTCCATTGTTGATCCATATGTGAAAGCATGGTAACGCCTCGCGTTAGTTCTGCCCTGACCACACCCCTCGGTAGGTGTTTACCACTGCCGGTATACTAGATTGGATCTCCTATGTGGAAAACGTGTTCAGGTACGATCCTATTCATGACCACCCGTCGGTGGCTTGGTAGGACGTGGATCGGGCTACGTAAACAATGGTTATACACTCAAGACTCGTTTAGTTATTAACCTTCCCTAGAAGCTTTGTTAACTAAACTGGTGGCCAAATAAGCGGTTATTAATACATGTCTTAACCTTGGAGGATTTAAGGCAACATATATTAATTGGACGGGGTCCATGTTCCGGCTATTTGTTCTCATGACCACCCCTCGGTGGCTTGGGGTAATAGGTGCTGAGAATTACCGTTGCAATGCTACATGTTTTTCAAGTTTCATGTAGGAACATACTTGTATGTTTTTATTTGCTAAATTATCTGTATATTTGCTTGGGCTTTGTAATGATGTCTAGTATAATTTTATTTCAGTTCAAAATGTCACCGACACCCCTCATTTCAACACTTACTGAGAATAAACTGAATGGCGACAATTATAAGGATTGGAAAAGGAATCTGTTAATAGTTCTAAGCTGCGAGAGACACAAGTTCGTACTGGACGAACCATGCCCACCAGGGCCAAAACCTGACACACCGATTGAGGAGGTCCCGGTTGACTATACTCGTTGGAGAGAATCCAATGATATAGCTCGATGCTACATACTTGCTAGCATGACGAGTGCTTTACAAAAGTAGCATGAGACTTATCAAATTGCTGGGGAGATCATGGAAAATCTGGAGGACATGTTCGGAGGCCAAGAAAAATTGGCTCGACAGTCCGCTATCACCAGTATTATGAACTCTAAGCAGAAGGCGGGTACTCCGGTGAAGGACCATATGATCACTCTAATGGGATTCTTCGCTGAGGCTGCCGAAAACGGTGCTGAGTTGGACTACAACACCCAGATCGAGATGGTGTTCAAAATTCTGTCTAAAGATTTTGTGGGGTTTGAGGCCGCGTACAATCTGGTGACAAGGGAGTTAGGACTAACCGAGCTCATGAAGCAACTCCAAGCTTATGAGCAGATGATCAGGGATGGGGATGCTGTCCAACCCAAAGGTGAGGCCAATTTGGCGGAATCTTCCAAACCCTCACGGAAGAGGAAGAGGCCAAATCAGAAGCAAGCAGCTTCCAATTCTTCTAATCCTCCTGTCTCGGATGGGAAGAAGAAGAAGAAGAACAAGAAGCCCAGGGACCCTAAAAAGTCCAAGTGCTTCCGTTGTGGGAAGGTAGGTCATTTCAAGAAGGCTTGCCGAGAAATCCTAGCCGCCAAGGGCAAGGAAGGTAAGGAACTTCTTTACTTAGAAGCGTGTTTGGTGGAAGAATCAAAAGACACTTGGGTCATTAATTCGGGCGCCACTAATCATGTTTGTGTTTCTATGCAGGGGTTCTTGGAAATGAGAAGTCTACATGATAGGAGCCTCTCGTTGCGAACTGGGGACGGCAGCTTGGTGGTGGCTGAGGCAGTGGGAGATGTTTACCTTTATTTTGATCAATTTAGGTTTATTTTATTAAAAGACTATTTTTATGTTCCTAATTTCAGGAGGAACCTTATATCGGTAGCTTGTTTAATAAAGGATTCTTATTCAGTTTCTTTTAGTAAAAGAGTTGATATTCGTAGAAATAAGTCTTTTATCTGTTCTGGATGGATGGATGGATGGAAACCTATATTTGATCAAACCAAAGATGTACTCACTGCTTGACACTGAATTAACTGATAACTCTAAAAGGTTGAAAGTTTCTCACTCTAACAAGGCGTATCTTTGGCATTTAAGACTTGGTCATATTAATCAGGATAGGATTCAAAGATTGGTGAAAGATGGTCCTCTGGAATCTCTAGAGGAGGTACGTCTTCCCCAATGTGAGTCTTGTCTAGAAGGTAAGATGACTAAGAGGTCTTTTGGAGCTAAGGGTACAAGGGCTCGGGAGCTCTTAGAAATTGTGCATACTGACGTATGTGGCCCCATGAACGTCACAGCACGAGGAGGGTTCGAGTATTATGTCTCTTTTATAGATGATTACTCGAGGTATGGATATGTGTATCTGATGCACCGCAAGAGCGAAACCTTTGACAAGTTCAAAGAGTATCGTGCAGAAGTGGAAAAGCAATTAGATAAATCCATAAAGACACTTCGATCTGATCGAGGTGGCGAATACCTCTCCGACGAATTTCTAGGACATCTTGTAGAGAACGGGATATTATCCCAATTGACTGCACCTGGTACTCCACAACAGAATGGTGCAGCCGAAAGGAGAAACAGGACCTTATTGGATATGGTACGGTCCATGATGAGTTACTCAACGCTGCCATTATCATTTTGGGGATATGCTTTACAAACGGCATGCTATATTCTGAACCAAGTTCGGAGCAAATCAATTCCCAGAACTCCGTATGAATTGTGGCGTGGAAGGAAGCCGTCCCTTGGACATATGAGAATATGGGGCTGTCCAGCACATGTACTGGATGGGGATGTGAAAAAGTTGGAACCAAGATCAGAATTGTGCATGTTTGTAGGGTATCCAAAAGGAACTAAAGGAGGTCTGTTCTATAACCCGAAGGAACAAAAAGTCATTGTCTCAACCCATGCAACATTCTTGGAGGAAAGTCACATGAATGACTTTAAGCCTCGAAGTAAAGTGGTGCTAAAGGAGTTATCGGGTGAAAGAACTGCTCCACAGATTTCGGTCTTGGACGCAAGTCCGAGTTTCAGTGAAAGACCTGCAGACGATCAATAATTTAGGGTGCCTCGTCGTAGTAGGAGGGTTTCGAAGAAACCTAATTTCTTCATGTATGATGCTGAGGTATACCAGGCCGAGGCTCATGAGCATGAGGAAGATCCGGTCACCTATGATGAAGCTATAAATGATGTTGATTCTAAATCTTAGAAACAAGCTATGAACAATGAGATGGATTCTATGAAATCCAACTCCGTTTGGGAACTTGTAGATTTACCGGATGGGATAAAACCCATTGGATGCAAATGGGTCTACAAAAGAAAGAAGGATGCGGAAGGGAGAGTGGAAACTTTCAAAGCTAGACTGGTTGCAAAGGGATACATGCAAAAGGCTGGAATCGATTACGATGAAACCTTTTCGCCTGTTACTATGCTAAAGTCTATCCGTATTCTTCTGTCCATTGCTGCGGCTCTCGATTACGAGATCTGACAAATGGATGTCAAGACGGCATTCTTAAATGGCCATCTTGAAGAGTATATCTATATCATACAGCCCGAAGGGTTCATAGCGAAAGGCTAAGAAAGGAAAGTCTGCAAGTTGCTTAGATCCATTTATGGATTAAAGCAAGCATCCCGCTCATGGAACAAGAGGTTTGATCAAGCGATTAAAACATTTGGTTTTGAGCAGAACGTTGATGAACCTTGTGTTTATAAACGTATTAAGGATGGAAAAGTGGTCTTTCTGATACTCTATGTCGATGATATACTACTCATTGGGAATGATGTAGGGAACTTATCATCGGTTAAGCTTTGGTTACACCAACAGTTCGACATGAAGGACTTGGGAGAAGCTAATTATGTTCTAGGTATTCGTCTCTTCAGAGATCGAAAGAACAAAATGATAGCGTTATCCCAAGCTTCGTACATAGATAAAATAATTGACAAATATGCAATGCAAGAGGCAAAGAAAGGTTCGCAACCTTCTATTGCCGGTCTAACTCTTTCATTGGATGACTGTCCCAAGACGTCGAAAGAAAGAGAGCGTATGAGTAAGGTCCCTTATGCATCTGCTATGGGTAGCCTTATGTACGCTATGCTTTGTACTCGCCTGGATATATGTTTTGTAGTAGGTATGGTGAGTCGATATCAAGCAAATCCTGGAACTAAGCACTGGCAAGCTGTAAAGCATATACTCAAGTATCTTAAGGGAACGAGGTATTATATGCTGGTGTATTCTGGAGGGGACCGAACACCCATAGGATTCGAATTTGTTGTGGAAAATCCACAAGGTTTGAAATTCGAATTTGAGTTGGATTTGGAGAGGATAATTTTGTTAGAATCCTACTTGAATTTTGAATCCAAATCCTAAAAAATGTTGCACGAAATTTTGAGGATAATCCTCAAGGAAATTTCAGATTTTTGTGGATAAGATTCAAGGGAAAAATTCAAGTTTCAATCCCAGTTGAATTTGGATTCTCTCCTTCCCTGAAAAGTGGCCGAAATTAGGGAGAAAATCTCCTAGGAAAATTCGGTTATTTTGGATAAGGTTGAGATAAGATTCAAGCTTGAAAATCCTAGTGGAATTTTTTATTCTCCCTTATCCATAATGACCGAAATTTTTAGGAGATATTCTCCTTGTAATTTTTGGATTTTTTGGGTTGAAAAAGGGAGATAAAATTCTAGTTAAAATCTTGTTTAGATTTGGATTGGATTTATCCTAAGAAAAACCGAATTTTTTGTTGAGATTCTCCCTTAGAAAATTCAGATTTTTTGGTTATGGATAAGGGAAAATATCTTTTTCTAATCTAATTCAAATTCAGAGAATCACCTCATGCAGGTCTATAAATAGAGGTCCTACCACTCCAGTTCTCTCAGACCACAGACTCTCAGGTGAGCAGGCTTATTGTGGCACAGCTCATCGTGACAATAAAAGTTCTTTAGAGATCTGGGTGGTCGGAAGAAGACTAGCAGTGCTAGCATACCGATCGAGGTTCAGAGTGCCCACATACTCAGCCATTCAGGAATTGGAGAATAGTAGAGAAGGCTAGTTGGTTGAAGCCTCCGGTCATTCTCCTCCTGCAAGATTGGCATCCTTGAGGTATGAGTTTTAATTGTTGTTGGTTTATTGTATATGGCATCATGAGATATTTAACGATATAAAAATTTTTATTGTTCAGCTGTGCCACTCTGATACGTTTTTACCGATTTATTTCCCCACAAGACCTGCATGAGGTGATTCTCTGAATTCGAATTGGATTAGGAGAAGATATTCTCGCTTACCAACAAGCCCAAAATCTGAATTTTCCAGGGGAAAATCCCAATAATAAAATTCAGCCACTTTAGGATAAATCCAATCCAAATCTAAACAAGATTTTAACTAGAATTTTATCTCCCTTTTTCAACCAAAAAATCTGAAAATTCTAAGGAGAAAATCTCCACAAAAAATTCGGCCACTTTTGGATAAGGGAGAATCAAAATTCCACTAGGATTTTCAAGCTTGAATCTTATCTCATCCTTATCCAAAATAATCGAAAATCTCCTAGGAGATTCTCTCCAAAATTTCGGCCACTTTCTGGGAGGAGAGAATCCAAATTCAACTGGGATTGAAACTTGAATTTTTCCTTAAACCTTATCCACAAAAAATCCAAAAATCATTGAGGATAATCCTAAAAATTTTCGTCCAACTTTAGTTAGGATTTGGAATCAAAATTCAAGTAGGATTCTAACAAGATTATCCTCTCCATATCCAACTCAAATTCGAATTTCATTTCTTGTGGATTTACCACAACAAATTCGAATCCCACTTGGACTGTGATTCAAAATTTGAATTTCAAATTTCAAATTCGAATATCAAATTCAAATTTCAAATTTCAAATTTAAATTTCAAATTCAAATTTCAAATTCGAATTTCAAATTCAAATTTCAAATTCAAATTTCAAATTTCAAATTTCAAAATCCACAAAACAGTTGTATTTCAAACTCTTGTTCTCATGGATAATTTTCTACAACTCCAATCCAATCTCAAATAAAATCATGGCAACTTTATTTGGGGTTTGAATATTTGTGTACTCTATTATCCAAAACAAAATCTGAATCCAACCGGAGAGAATCTTGTCCACCATCCTAATCCTATATCATCACCATCCATGTATAATAAACTAGCCAATAGCATACACAAATCAATTTGCCAAACGTTAAGGAATTATGTGGAGCTAGTAGAGGGATTGATTGGACATATATAATCGGGCTCTCGCAAATCTATATGATCATCATTCTTTACCGAACAACTCAATTATATGATCACAATTTCAGAGTCACACCACTATAAACCTGAAACTGAACTCCCAATTACATACCGTATTACGTAAGCCTGTGATGAGCTACTATCCAATGACCTTGTCATATATGCAAAACCCTCATACGATATCCATGATCAGTCTTAGGTCAAAGTCCGTTTAATCCTACTGATCAGGCTATCTTAAAGTTCCATTATACTACCGAATAAAGAAAATGATTATTCACCATATGTGAATAATAAGACATCCGCCCAGCAGACGACCCAAGGCCTTATCCATTTTCACATTCAGTATAGTGCCTTTAAGAGGATACCTTTAACTCCTTAGAGCTATGATTCCGATATCTGCAAACAAACCCTTCATCGTATACAAGTCATGCACCCAACGAACCGGTCTATAAGCTTACTACCTCTGAGACACTTTAGCCATTGGAACATTAAACTACACAAGTCATATACATGAAGTAGTTCATTTACTTAGGATTAAGGTTATTGCACAATAAACGTCAAAAGCAGATTGATCCATTCATAGCGGACTACGTAGATCAATCACGCTTTAGTCCTGGTCTAATATGTCACCACCAAGTAACATATCTATGTCTCTACTTGAGAGTCCAGCTCCAGACAGTCAAGACAAACCTTCCCCTCCAAGACTTTAGACAACATAATAGTCTTAACATGAGTTAGATGCTCGGTCTAACCCCATAGACTACAGACCATAGTTTAGACTGCTAACTTTAGAACATTGTCTTCTCCCATACAAAAGTCCATTGCATGCAACGTTCTAACAGTTTTAACACAAGCAGTCAGTGAGCCATATTTGCTTACATTTACTTTAACATGTAAATAAGACGAGGACAGATAGCAATGTAATGAATAACCTCTATATATAATTTTATTATCCAGTTCAAAATGAATACATCAAAATGTCTCTAATACTTAGGGCATTTCCTAACAATCTCCCACTTGCCCTAAGCCAGTAGATGTGCCATGTTACGCATCCCATCGCCTCTACATGCCTCTCAAAGCTTCTAGCCACCAAAGTCTTAGTAAAGGGATCAGCGATGTTGTCCTCGGACGTGATCTTACATACATCCACTTGTCTTGTCTCCACATGCCCTCTAATAATGTGATATCTCCGATCGATGTGCTTGGTCCTCTTGTGGTGCCGAGATTCCCTTGTGTTGGCAATAGCCCCTGTATTATCACAATAAAGTGTGATAGGCTTGTCAACACCCGGAATGACCTCAAGGTCTCTAAAGAACTTGCGGAGCCAAACCACTTCTTTAGATGCCTTAGCCGCAGCCACATACTCAGCCTCCATAGTAGAGTCAGCTATGCAGCCCTGCTTCACGCTCCTCAACACAATGGCGCCTCCTCCGAGTAAAAACACTGATCCAGATGTCGATTTCCTCGAATCCTTACAAGTCTGGAAGTCTGAGTCCGTTTATCCTATGGGTGTTAGGTCCCCTCTAGAATACACCAGCATATAATCCCTCGTTCTCTTAAGATACTTGAGTATCTGCTTTACAGCTTGCCAGTGCTTGGTTCCAGGATTTGCTTGATATCGACTCACCATACCTACTGCAAAACATATGTCTGGGCTAGTGCAAAGCATAGTGTACATAAGGCTACCCACAGCGGATGCATAAGGGACCTTACTCATACGCTCTCTTTCTTCCGATGTCTTAGGACAGTCATCCAATGAAAGAGTTAGACCGGCAATAGAAGGTTGTGAGCCTTTCTTTGCCTCTTGCATTGCATATTTGTCAATTATTTTATCTATGTATGAAGCTTGGGATAACACTATCATTTTGTTCTTTCGATCTCTGAAGAGACGAATGCCTAGAACATAATTAGCTTCTCCCAAGTCCTTCATGTCAAACTGTTGGTGTAACCAAACCTTGACCGATGATAAGTTCCCTATATCATTCCCAATGAGTAGTATATCATCGACATAGAGTATCAGAAAGACCACTTTTCCATCCTTAATACGTTTATAAACACAAGGTTCATCAACGTTCTGCTCAAAACCAAATGTCTTAATCGCTTGATCAAACCTCTGGCTCCATGAGCGGGATGCTTGCTTTAATCCATAAATGGATCTAAGCAACTTGCAGACTTTCCTTTCTTGGCCTTTCGCTATGAACCCTTCAGGCTGTATCATATAGATACACTCTTCAAGATGGCCATTCAAGAATGCCGTCTTGACATCCATTTGCCAGATCTCGTAATCGAGAGCCGCAGCAATGGACAGAAGAATATGGATAGACTTCAGCATAGCAACAGGCAAAAAGGTTTCATCGTAATCGATTCCAGCCTTTTGCGTGTATCCCTTTGCAACCAGTCTAGCTTTGAAAGTTTCCACTCTCCCTTCCACATCCTTCTTTCTTTTGTAGACCCATTTGCATCCAATGGGTTTTATCCCATCCGGCAAATCTACAAGTTCCCAAATAGAGTTGGATTTCATAGAATCCATCTCATTGTTCATAGCCTATTTCCAAGATTTAGAATCAACATCATTTACAGCTTCATCATAAGTGACCGGATCATCCTCATGCTCATGAGCCTCGGCCTGGTATACCTCAGCATCATACATGAAGAAATTAGGTTTCTTAGAAACCCTCCCACTACGACGAGGCACCCTAAATTGTTGATCGTCTGTAGGTCTTTCACTAGAACTCGAACTTGCGTCCAAGACTGAAATCTATGGAGTAGTTCTTTCACCCGATAACTCCTCTAGCACCACTTTGCTTCGAGGCTTAAAGTTATTCATGTGACTTTCCTCCAAGAATGTCGCATGGGTTGAGACAATAACTTTTTGTTCCTTCGGGTTATAGAACAGACCTCCTTTAGTTCCTTTTGGATACCCTACAAACATGGATAATTCTGATCTTGGTTCCAACTTTTTCGCATCCCCATCCAGTACATGTGCCGGGCAGCCCCATATTCTCATATGTCCAAGGGAGGGCTTCCTGCCACGCCACAATTCATACGGAGTTCTGAGAATTGATTTGCTCGGAACCTGGTTCAAAATATTGCATGCCGTTTGTAAAGCATATCCCCAAAATGATAATGGCAGCGTTGAATAACTCATCATGGACCGTACCATATCCAATAAGGTCCTGTTTCTCCTTTCGACTACACCATTCTGTTGTGGAGTACCAGGTGCAGTCAATTGGGATAAAATCCCGTTCTCTACAAGATGTCCTAGAAATTCATCGGAGAGGTATTCGCCACCTCGATCAGATCGAAGTGTCTTTATGGATTTATCCAATTGCTTTTCCACTTCCGCACGATACTCTTTGAACTTGTCAAAGGTTTCGCTCCTGCGGTGCATCAGATACACATATCCATACCTCGAGTAATCATCTATAAAAGAGACATAATACTCGAACCCTCCTCGTGCTGTGACGTTCATGGGGCCACATACGTCAGTGTGCACAATTTATAAGAGCTCCTGAGCCCTTGTACCCTTAGCTTCAAAAGACCTCTTAGTCATTTTACCCTCTAGAAAAGACTTACATTGGGGAAGTCATACCTCTTCCAGAGATTCCAGAGGACCGTCTTTCACCAATCTTTGAATCCTATCTTGATTAATATGACCAAGTCTTAAATGCCAAAGATACGCCTTGTTAGAGTGAGAAACTTTCAACCTTTTAGAGTTATCAATTAATTCAGTGTCAAGTAGTGAGTACATCTTTGGTTTGATCAAATATAGGTTTCCATCCATCCATCCAGAACAGATAAAAGACTTATTTCTACGAATATCAACTCTTTTACTAAAAGAAACTGAATAAGAATCCTTTATTAAACAAGCTGCCGATAAAAGGTTCCTCCTAAAATTAGGAACATAAAAACAGTCTTTTAATAAAATAAACCTAAATTGATCAAAATAAAGGTAAACATCTCCCACTGCCTCAGCCACCACAAAGCTACCATCTCCAGTCCGCAACGAGAGGCTTCTATCATGTAGACTTCTCGTTTCCACGAACCCCTGCATAGAAACACAAACATGATTAGTGACGCCCGAATCAATGACCCAAGTGTCTTTCGATTCTTCCACCAAACACGCTTCCAAGTAATGAAGTTCCTTACCTTCCTTGCCCTTGGCGGCTAGGAATTCCCTGCAAGCCTTCTTGAAGTGACCTACCTTCCCACAATGGAAGCATTTGGACCTTTTAGGGTCCTTCGGCTTCTTGTTCTTCTTCTTCTTCTTCCCGTCCGAGACAGGAGGATTAGAAGAACTAGAAGCCACTTGCTTCTTATTTGGCCTCTTCCTCTTCCGTGAGGGATTGGAAGATTCCGCCAAATTGGCCTCTCCTTTAGGTCGGACAACATCCTCATACCTGATCATCCGCTCATAAGGCTGTAGTTGCTTCATGAGCTCGGTTAGTCCTAACTCCTTTGTCGCCAGATTGTATGCGGCCTTAAACCCCACAAAATCTTTAGACAGAGTCTTGAACACCATCTCGATCTGGGTGTTGTAATCCAACTCAGCACCATTTTCGGCAGCCTCAGCGAAGAATCCTATTAGAGTGATCATATGGTCCTTCACCGGAGTACCCGCCTTCTGCTTAGAGTTCATAATACTGGTGATAGTGGACTGTCGAGCCAATTTTTCTTGGCCTCCAAACATGTCCTCCAGATTTTCCATGATCTCCCCAGCAACTTGACAAGTCTCATGCTGCTTTTGTAAAGCACTCGTCATGCTAGCAAGGATGTAGCATTGAGCTATCTCATTGGATTCTCTCCAACGATTATAGGCAACCGGGACCTCCTCAAGTGGTGTGTCAGGTTTGGGCCCAGGTAGGCATGGTTCGTCCAGTACGAACTTGTGTCTCTCGCAGCTGAGAACTATTAATAGATTTCTTTTCCAATCTTTATAATTGTCGCCATTCAGTTTATTCTCAGTAAGTATTGAAATGAGGGGTGTCGATGACATTTTGAACTGAAATAAAATTATACTAGACATCATTACAAAGCCCAAGCAAATATACAGATAATTTAGCAAATAAAACATACAAGTATGTTTCTACATGAAACTTGAAAAACATGTAGCATTGTAATGGTAATTCTCAACACCTATTGCCCCAAGCCACCGAGGGGTGGTCATGAAAACAAATAGCCAGAACATGGACCCTATCCAATTAAAATATGTTGCCTTAAATCCTCCAAGGTTAAGACATATATTAATAACCGCTTATTTGGCCACCAGTTTAGTTAACAGAGCTTCTAGGAAAGGTTAATAACTAAACGAGTCTTGAGTGTATAACCATGGTTTACGTAGCTCGATCCACGTCCTACCAAGCCACCGAGGGGTGGCCATGAATAGGATCGCACCCGAACACGTTTTCCACATAGGAGATCCAATCTAGTATACCGGCGGCAGTAAACACCTACCGAGGGGTGTGGTCAGGGCAGAACTGACGCGAGGCGTTACCATGCTTTCACATATGGATCAACAATGGAGGCCGTGGGTTTTGTTTGAAACCCTCTCCCACTCAATATTTTGATGAACATGCAAGTTTTGACAAATTATGTATGATCAACATAGTATGAGCGGCACTCACCTATCCTATATGACATGTTATCAAATATGCATATAAAACATCCATCAATACATATTTATACATCCATGACATATCACAGAAAAAATAATTGACAGAATAACCAAGCTATGGTTCCATCCGAGAACAAAGAAAATAAAGATTACAAAATTCCATCCAAAGCATTCTTTGGGTCTTGAATTCTATTCCGTCTTCTTGTATCCATCTTTATGTAGCCTCTCCATTTATTTCTCATCCCAAGAATTATTTAAAATTTAAATCTCCAAAAATTTAAATTTCAAATTCAAATTCCAAATTCGAATTTCAAATTTAAATTTCCAATTCAAATTTTTAAACAATTTTAAACATCATGTGTAATAATATGCAATTTCAAAATTTTCAAATTTTCAATTACATATTTTTAAACATGATTTAAAATTAAATTTCTAATTTAAAAATCAAAATTTTTCGATTTTTAGACCGTCGTACCGCCGTCTCCGAAGGCGACAGCCGCCGTGGGCAGCCACCCTTGGCTGCAGGCCAAGCCTGCAGTCGTGGGTGGTGTTGTCCTGCACAGGGGCTGCCGCAGGCCCATCCTGCCCGAGGGCAGGGGCTGCAGCCCCACCAAGGCCCGTCGGCCTTTCCCGAGGTGTCGTGTCTCGATTTTCATGCCATATTCCAATTTACCTTTTAGGATCTCCAAAAATTAATTTGAATCCCAATTAAATTGAAATTTTCCACACAATCAAAATTTCAACCTTTAAATCAAATTTAACTTTTGGGAAAAAATAAATTACGGTCTTCAATCTTCAATCTCCTCCAAGAATAATTACATAAAATTTCCTAAACCGTTTCCGGTGTACAAAAATTCTAACCATAAAAATTCTAAGAGACAAAAATTAAAATCCATGGGAAAATTACAGTGTTAATAAACTGCTCCCATGGTTACATAAAAATTCCTAGATACAATTTTTCTAAATTCTAAGGAACCATAACCGATATAAACAAGCATGCTTATAATAATTCCAAATATTAAAATAACCACATACTTTATACATAATCCATGATAACAACATAAAGGAACCCTAGAATGCCACTCTCTAAATATCAAATCCATACATAAATAAAAAGACTAAGTAATTGTCTAATTTATGTACATGGCCTAATCATGCGATGGCTCTGATACCAATTGTAGGAAAATAAATCAGTAAAAACGTATCAGAGTGGCGCAGCGGAACAATAAAAACTTTTTTTGATCGTTAAATATCTCATGATGCCATATACAATAAATCAACAACAATTAAAACTCATACCTCAAGGACGCCAATCTTGCAGGAGGAGAATGACCGGAGGCTTCAACCAACTAGCCTTCTCTACTATTCTCTAATTCCCGTATGGCTGAGGGTGTGGGCACTCTAAACCTCGATCGATATGCTAGCACTGCTAGTCTTCTTCCGACCACCCAGATCTCTAAAGAACTTTATTGTCACGATGAGCTGTGCAACAATAAGCCTGCTCATCTGAGAGTCTGTGGTCTGAGAGAACTGGAGTGGCAGGACCTCTATTTATAGACCTGCATGAGGTGATTCTCTGAATTTGAATTAGACTAGGAAAAGATATTCTCCCTTATGCATAACCATAAAAATCTGAATTTTCTATGGGAGATTCTCAACAATAAAATTCGGTTTATTTAGGATAAATCCAATCCAAATCTAAACAAGATTTTAACTAGAATTTTATCTCCCTTTTTTAACCAAAAAATCCAAAATTTCCTAGGAGATTTTTCCTCCAAAAATTCGGCCACATTTAGGATAAGGGAGAATCAAAATTCCACTAGGATTTTCAAGCTTGAATCTTATCTCAACCTTATCCAAAATAAACGAATTTTCCTAGGAGATTTCCTCCATAATTTCGGCCACTTTTCAGGGAAAGAGAGAATCCAAATTCAACTAGGATTGAAACTTGAAATTTTCCCTTGAACCTTATCCACAAAAACCGAAATTCCATTGAGGATTATCCTCAAAATTTCATCCATAATTTGTTAGGATTTGGATTCAAAATTCAAGTAGGATTCTAATAAGATTATTCTCTCCAAATCCAACTCAAATTCGAATTTCAAACCTTGTGGATTTTCCACAACAAGTTCGAATCTCACTTAGACAGTGATTCAAAATTTGAATTTCAAATTTCAAATTCGAATTTCAAATTCAAATTTCAAATTTCAAATTTCAAATTTCAAATTTAAATTTCAAATTCAAATTTCAAATTCGAATTTCAAATTCAAATTTCAAATTCAAATTTCAAATTCAAAATTCAAAATTCAAATTTCAAAATTCAAATTTCAAAATCCACAAAACGGTTGTGTTTCAAATTCTTGTTCTCATGGATAATTTTCTACAACTCCAATCCAATCTCAAATAAAATCATGGCAACTTTATTTAGAGTTCGAATAATTGTGTACTCTATTATCTAAAACAAAATTTGAATCGAACCGGAGAGAATCTTGTCCACCATCCTAATCCTATATCATCACCATCCATGTATAATAAACTAGCCAATAGCATACACAAATCAATTTGCCAAACGTTAAGGAATTATGTGGAGCTAGTAGAGGGACTGATTGGACATATATAATCGGGCTCCCGCAAATCCATATGATCATCATTCTTTACCGAACAACTCAATCATATGATCACAATTTCAGAGTCACACCACTATAAACCTGAAACTGAACTCCCAATTATATACCATATTACGTAAGCCTGTGACGAGCTACTATCCAATGACCTTGTCATATATGCAAAACCCTCATATGGTATCCATGATCAGCCTTAGGTCAAAGTCCGTTTAATCCTACTGATCAGGCTATCTTAAAGTTCCATTATACTACCGGATTAAGAAAATGATTATTCACCATGTGTGAATAAGAAGTCATCCGCCGAGCAGACGACCCAAGGCCTTGTCCATTTTCACATTCAGTATAATGCCTTTAAGAGGATACCTTTAACTCCTTAGAGCTATGATTCCGATATCTGCAAACAAACCCTTCATCGTATACAAGTCATGCACCCAACGAACCGGTCTATAAGCTTACTACCTCTGAGACGCTTTAGCCATTGGAACATCAAAGTACACAAGTCATATACATGAAGTAGTTCATTTACTCAGGATTAAGGTTATTGCACAACGAACATCAAAAGCATATTGATCCACTCGTAGCGGACTACGTAGATCAATCACGCTTTAGTCCCGGTCTAACATGTCACCACCAAGTAACATATCTATGTCTCTACTTGGGAGTCCAGCTCCAGACAGTCAAGACAAACCGTCCCCTCTAAGACTTTAGACAACATAATAGTCTTAAAATGAGTTAGATACTCGGTCTAACCCCATAGACTACAGACCATAGTTTAGATCGCTAACTTTTGAACATTGTCTTCTTGCATACAAAAGTCCATTGCATGCAACGTTCTAACAGTTTTAACACAAGCAGTCAGTTAGCCATATTTGCTTACATTTACTTTAACATGTAAATAAGACGAGGACAGATAGCAATGTAATGAATAACCTCTATATATAATTTTATTATCCAGTTCAAAATGAATACATCAAAATGTCTCTAATACTTAGGGCATTTCCTAACACTAATGGGATTCGGTGCATTAGTGCGGGTATGATCGCACCCAAAACACCAGGCATGAAATATTCATTTGAAGTTGTCACGGGATGCACTTAGACGGGTGACTCAGATATAGCGAGAACGTGAGGCCATTACAGTTCATGCATACGCGTCGAGAATCCGGAACATGAAAAACTGCGACGTTGCAGGCAAAAACCCCACTACGTTAGGGCTTGGAAAGAGATGCTCACTACCGAAGGGCACGCACCACTGTAGGGCCCTGAGTAGGGCGGTGGCTAGGCCGAAACAATAAGATAATAGGCGAATAGCGAGTCTCCGAAAGAGAAGGCAAAGCCTGGGAAGGAAGGGGCAGCCTCAGAGAAGGGACGTGGAGCCGTAAAAGGAGTAAGAATCGAGGTTTGGTAGATCGAGTCGTGATTGGAACAAGAAATCATAAAAGGCATGTGCAAACGCCCATTTAGCGGGCCAAACGTGGGAATTTTGTCGAAAAACACCCCCGGTTGTGGCGCAACAACAACTCTTGCCCGTTGACCCGATTCCGTGTGGAAAGCAGTGCCTTTACATCTGAAACTTGCTTCCCCGGTCGAGCCACCGAGTAGACTTAGCACTGGCCCCGTCCCGTCTGTGTGCGTAGAGTCTTACATAAGGCTTTTGGTTATGGCGTGAAAATTAGCATCGGTACTAGCCACCCAAGGCCCCCGGGGACTGGTGCAAAATCTGGAAGCGAAAAGCATGGGCGGCGCAACCAAAAAAGAGGGGTGCAACACGAGGACATCCTAGGAGGTCACCCATCCTAGTACTACTCTCGCCTAAGCACACTTAACTGTGGAGTTCTAATGAGATCCGGTGCATTAGTGCTAGTATGATTGCACCCGAAACTCAGGGCGCGAAATATTCATTTGAAGGGGTCGCGGAACGCACTTAGACGGGTGACTCGGATGCAGCGGGAATGTGGGGCCATCGCATTTCGTGCGTACACGTCGAGAATCTGGAACACGAAAAACTGTGACGCTGCACGCAAAAACTCGAATATGCTAGGGCTTGAAAAGAGATTCCCACTACCGAAGGTCACTCACCACTGTAGGGCCCTGAGTGGGACAATGGTTAAGCCGAAACGACAAGATAATAGGCGAATAACGAGTCTCCAGAGGAGAAGGCAAAGCCTGGGAAGCAAGGGCCAGCCTCAGAGAAGGAACGCAGAGCTGCAGAAAGGGTAAGAATCGAGGTTTTATAGATCGAGTCGTAACTGGAACCAGAAATCACCAGAGACATGGAAAAACACCCGGTTGGACGCCCAAACATAGGAATTTTACCGGAAACACCCCCGGTCGTCGTGTAGTGACGAGTCTTGCCTGTCGGCCCAATTCAGTGTGGAAAGCAGTGCTTTTCCATCCGAATTTGGCTTCCCTGTTCGCGGCACCGGGTAGACCCAGTACTGGCCCAGTCCTGACCGCACGCGTAGAGTCTTGCACGAGGCCTTTGGTTGTGGCGTGAAAATTAGTATCGATACTGGCTCCCCAAGGCCCCCGGGGACCGGTGAAAATCCTAAAGCAAAAAAGATGGGAGGCACAACCAAAAAAGAGGGGCACAACTTCCCAAGAGGTCACCCATCTTAGTACTACTCTAGCCCAAGCACTCTTAACTGTGGAGTTCTAATGGGATTCGGTGCATTAGTGCGGGCATGATTACACCCGTAATCCAGGGCATGAAATATTCATTTGAAGGGGTCGCAGGATGCACTTAGATGGGCGACTCGAATATAGCAGGAACATAGGGCCATCGTAGTTCGTGCATACATGTCAAGAATCTGGAACACGAAAAACTACGACGCTGCAGGCAAAAACCCCACTACACTGGGGCTTGGAAAGAGATGCTCGCTGCCGAAGGGTACGCACCACTGTAGGGCCCTGAGTAGGATGGTGGCTGGGTCGAAACAACAAGATAATTGGCGAATAGCGAGTCTCCAGAGGAGAAGGCAAAGCCTGGGAAGGAAGGTGCGGCCTCAGAGGAGGAATGTGGAGCCGCAAAAGGAGTAAGAATCTAGGTTTCGTAGATCGAGTCGTAACTGGAACCAGAAATCATAAGAGGCATGTGAAAACGCCCAGTTGGAGGCCTAAACGTGGGAATTTTATCGAAAAACACCCCCGGTCGTGGCGTGGCGATGAGTCTTACCTATTGGCCCTTTTTCGTGTGGAAAGCAGTGCCTTACTTTTTGAATTTGGCTTCCCCGGTCGCGCCTCCGGGTAGACCCAGCACTGCCCAGGTCCCGGCCGTGCGCGTAGAGTCTTGCACGAGGCCTTTGGTTGTGGCATGAAAATTAGCATCGATACCAGCCCCCAAGGACCCTGGGACAAATGCAAAATTCGAAAGCGAAAAGGATGGGCGGCACAACCAAAAAAGAGGGGTGCAACATGAGGACTTCCCGGGAGGTCACCCATCCTAGTACTACTCTAGCCCAAGCACTCTTAACTGCAGAGTTCTAATGGGATCCGGTGCATTAGTCCTGGTATGATCGCACCCAAAACCCAAGGTGTGAAATATTCATTTGCAGGGGTCACAGGACACACTTAGACGGGTGACTCAGATGCAGCGGGAATGTGGCGCCATCACGGTTCGGACGTACACATCGAGAATCCGAAACACAAAAAACTGGGACACTGTAAGCAAAAACCCCACTACGCTGGGGCTTAAGAATAGATGCCCGTTGCCGAAGGGCACGCACTACCGTACGGCCCAGAGTGGGGTGGTGGCTAGGCCGAAATGACAAGATAATAGGTGAATAATGAGTCTACAGAGGAGAAGGCGAAGCCTGGGAAGGAAGGGGTAGCCTCAGAGAAGGAACGCAGAGCTGCAAACGGAGTAAGAATCGAGGTTTCGTAGATCGAGTCGTAACTGGAACTAGAAATCACCAGCGGCACTGGAAAACGCCTATTTAGAGGCCCAAATGTGGGAATTTTACCATAAAACACCCCCGTTTGTGGCGTAACGACTAGTCTTGCCCATTTGCCCATTTCTGCATGGAAAACAGTGCCTTTACGTATCAATCTTGCTTCCCTGGCCGAGTCACAGGGTAGACCCAGCACTACCCCCGTCCCAGCCACGTGTGTAAGGTTTTGCACGAGGCCTTTGGTTGTGTCATGCATTAGTGCTAGTATGATCGCACCTGAAACTCAGGACGTAAAATATTCATTTGAAAGAGTCACGGGAAGCACTTAGACGGGCAACTCGGATGCAGCGGGAACGTCGGGCCATCACGGTTCGTGCGCATGCGAAGAGAATCCAGAACATGAAAAACTGCGACGCTGCAGGCAAAAACCCCACTACGCTGGGGCTTGAAAAGAGATGCCTGCTGGCGAAGGACATGCACCACTATAGGGCCCTGAGTGGGAAGGTAGCTAGGCTGAAACGACAATATAATAGGTGAATAGCAAGTCTTCGAAGGAGAAGGCGCCGCCTGGGACGGAAGGGCCAGCCTAAAAGAAGGAACGCAGAGCCGCAATAGGAGCATGAATCGAGGTTTTGTAGATCAAGTCGTAACGAGAACCAGAAATCACCATAGGCATGTGAAAATGCCCATTTAGAGGGCCAAACATGGGAATTTTGTCCAAAAACCCCTTGGTCGTGGCACAACGACGAGCCTTCCCCATTGGCCCGTTTCTGTGTGGAAAGCAGTGCCTTTGCATATGAATCTTGATTCCCCAGCCGAGTCACCAGGTAGACCCAACACTGCCCCCGTCCCGACCGCGCGCATCGAGTCTTACACGAGGCCTTTAGTTGTGGCGTGAAAATTAGCATCGATACTAGCCCCCCAAGCCCCTCGGGGACTGATGCAAAATCCAAAAGCTAAAAAGATGGGGGGCGCAACCAAAAAAGAGGGTTGCAACATGAGGACTTCCCGGGGGTTACCCATCCTAGTACTACTCTCACCCAAGCATGCTTAACTGTAGAGTTCCGATGGGATCCGATGCATTAATGTTGGTTTAATCGCACCTGAAACCTAGGGTGTGAAATATTCATTTGAAGGGGTCACTGGACGCACTTAGACGGGCGACTCGAATGCAGCAGAAACGTGGGGCCATCGTAATTCATGCGTGTGTGTCGAGAATCCGGAACACAAAAAACTGCAACGCTGCAGGCAAAAACCCCACTACGCTGGGGCTTGAAAAGAGATGCCCATCGCCAAAGGTCACTCACCACTGTACGACCCTGATTGGTACGGTGGCTGGGCTGAAACGGCAAGATAATAGGCAAATAACGAGTCTCTAGAGGAGAAGGCGAAGCCTGGGAAGGATGGGGTGGCCTCAGAGAAGGAACGCAAAGCCGCAAAAGGATTAAGAATCAAGGTTTCGTAGATTGAGTTGTAACAGGAACCAGAAATCACTAGCAACACGGGAAAACGCCAGTTTAGAGGCCCAAATGTGGGAATTTTATCGGAAAACACCCCCGGTTGTTGCGTAACGACTCGTCTTGCCCGTTGGCCCATTTTTGTATGGAAAGCAGTGTCTTTGCATCTAAATCTTGCTTCCTCGGTCGCGCCACCAGGTAGACCCAACATTGCCCCCATCCCAGCCACGCGCGTAACGTTTTTGCACGAGGCCTTTGGTTGTGTCATGAAAATTAGCATCCATACAGGGCCCCCAAGGCCCCCAGGGACGGGTGCAAAATCTGAAAGCTAAAAAGATGGGCGGCGCAACCAAAAAAGAAGGGTGCAACATGAAGACTTCTCAAGAGGTCACCCATCCTAGAACTACTCTCGCCCAAGCACGCTTAACTGCGGAGTTTTGATGGGATCCAGGGCATTAGTGCTAGTATGATCGCATCCGAAACCCAGGAAGTGAAATGTTCATTTGAAGGAGTAGCGGGACGCACTTAGATGAGTGACTTGGTTGCAGCGGGAACGTGGGGCCATCGCGGTTCACGCATACGCTTCGAGAATCTTGAACCCGAAAAACTGCGACACTGTAGGTAAAAACCCCACTACGCTGGAGCTTGAAAAGAGATGCTAATTGCTGAAGGGCACTCACCACTGTAGGGCCCTGAGTGGGACGGTGGCTGGGCCGAAACGACAACATAATCGATGAATAGCAAGTCTCCAGAGGAGAAGGCGAAGCCTAGGATGGAAAGGGCAGCGTCAGAGAAGGAACGCAGAGCCGCAAAAGGAGTATGAATCGAGGTGTCGTAGATCGAGTTGTAACCTGAACCAGAAATCACCAGAGGCACGGGAAAATGCCCCGCTAGAGGCCCAAACGTGGGAATTTTACCGGAAACACCCCCGGTCGTGGCGTAGCGGTGAGTCTTGCTCGTTGGCCCATTTCCGTGTGGAAAGCAGTGCCTTTCCATCTGAATTTGGCTTCCCCGGTCGCAGCACCAGGTAGACCTAGCATTATCCCCATGTAGGCCGTGTGCATAGAGTCTTGCACGAGACCTTTGGCTGTGGCGTGAAAATTAGCATCGATACTGGCCCCCCAAGGCCCCCGAGGATCGGTGAAAAATCTGAAAACGAAAAGCATAGGTGGCGCAACCAAAAAAGAGAAGTGCAACACGAGGACTTCCCAGGAGGTCACCCATCCTAGTACTTGAAGGAGTAGCGGGACGCACTTAGATGAGTGACTTGGTTGCAGCGGGAACGTGGGGCCATCGCGGTTCATGCATACGCTTCGAGAATCTTGAACCCGAAAAACTGCGACACTATAGGTAAAAACCCCACTACGCTGGAGCTTGAAAAGAGATGCTAATTGCTGAAGGGCACTCACCACTGTAGGGCCCTGAGTGGGACGGTGACTGGGCCGAAACGACAACATAATCGATGAATAGCAAGTCTCCAGAGGAGAAGGCGAAGCCTAGGATGGAAAGGGCAGCATCAGAGAAGGAACGCAGAGCCGCAAAAGGAGTATGAATCGAGGTGTCGTAGATCGAGTTGTAACCTGAACCAGAAATCACAAGAGGCACGGGAAAATGCCCCGCTAGAGGCCCAAACGTGGGAATTTTACCGGAAACACCCCCGGTCGTGGCGTAGCGGTGAGTCTTGCTCGTTGGCCCATTTCCGTGTGGAAAGCAGTGCCTTTCCATCTGAATTTGGCTTCCCCAGTCGCAGCACCAGGTAGACCTAGCATTATCCCCATGTAGGCCGTGCGCATAGAGTCTTGCACGAGACCTTTGGCTGTGGCGTGAAAATTAGCATCGATACTGGCCCCCCAAGGCCCCCGGGGATCGGTGAAAAATCTGAAAACGAAAAGCATAGGTGGCGCAACCAAAAAAGAGGAGTGCAACACGAGGACTTCCCAGGAGGTCACCCATCCTAGTACTACTCTAACGCATGCACGCTTAACTATAGAGTTCTAATGGGGTCCAGTTCACTGGTGCTGGTATGATCACACCCAAAAACCAATGCACAAAATATTCATTTGAAGGAGTCGTGGGACGTACTTAAACGGGTGAATCGGATGCAGCGGGAACGTAGGGCCATCGCGGTTCATGTGTACACATTGAGAATCCAGAACACGAAAAACTGCGAAGCTGCAGGCAAAAACCCCACTACGCTGGGGCTTGAAAAGAGATGCCCGCTGCCGAAGGGCACACACCACTATATGGCCCCGAATAGGGCGGCGGCTGGGCCGAAACGACAAGATAATAGGCAAATAATGAGTCTCCAAAGGAAAAGGCGAAGCCTGGGAAGGAAGGCACTGCCTCAGAGAAGGAATGCAGAGCCGCAAAAGGAGTAAGAATCGAGGTTTCGTAGATCGAGTTGTAACTGGAACTAGAAATCAGCAGCGACATGGGAAAACGCCTGTTTAGATGCCCAAATGTGGGAATTTCACCGGAAAACACCCTCGGTTGCGGCGTAATGAATAGTCTTGCCCGTTTGCCCATTTCTGTGTGGAAAGCAGTGCCTTTACGTATCAATCTTGCTTCCCCGGTCGAGCCACCGGGTAGACCCAGCACTGCCCCCGTCCCGGCCGTGCATGTAAAGTTTTACATGAGGCCTTTGGTTGTGTCATGAAAATTAGCATCGATACTGGAACCCCAAGACCCCCGGGGACGGGTGCAAAATCTGAAAGCTAAAAAGATGGGCGACGCAACCATAAAAGAGGGGTGCAACACGAGGACATCCCAAAAGGTCACCCATCTTAGTACTACTCTCGCCGGAGCATGCTTAATTATGGAGTTCGGATGGGATCCGGTGCATTAGTGCTGGTATGATCGCACCTGAAACTCAGGGCGCAAAATATTCATTTGAAAGAGTCACGAGACGCACTTAGACGGGCAACTCAGATGTAGCGGGAATGTGGGGCCATCACGGTTTGTGCGCACACGTCGAGAATCTGGAACACGAAAAACTATGACGCTGCAGGCAAAAACCCCACTACGCTAGGGCTTGAAAAGAGATGCCCACTGCCGAAGGGCACGCACCACTATAGGGCCCTGGTTGGGCCCAAACAACAACATAATAGGCAAATAGCGAGTCTCCGAAGGAGAAGGCAAAGCCTGGGATGGAAGGGGCAGCCTCAGAGAAGGAATGCAGAGCCACAAAAGGAGTATGAATCGAGGTTTCGTAGATCGAGTCGTAACGGGAACGAGAAATCACTAGAGGCACGGGAAAACGCTCGTTTAGAGGGCCAAACATGGGAATTTTGCCGAAAAACACCCCGGTCGTGGTGCAACGACGAGCCTTACCTGTTGGCCTGTTTCCATGTGGAAAGCAGTGCCTTTGCGTCTGAATCTTGCTTCCCTGGTCAAGTCACCAGGTAGACCCAACACTGCCCCCATCCCGACCATGCGCGTAGAGTCATGCATGAGGCCTTTGGTTGTGGTGTGAAAATTAGCATCGATACTAGCCCCCAAAGCCCCTCAGGGACCGATACGAAATCTGAAAACTAAAAAGATCGGGGGCGCAACCAAAAAAGAGGGGTGCAACACGAGGACTTCCCAGGGGGTTACCCATCTTAGTACTACTCTCGCCCAAGCATGCTTAATGCTGGTTTGATCGCACCCGAAACCCAGGGTGTGAAATATTCATTTGAAGGGGTCACTGGATGCACTTAGACGGGTGGCTCGGATGCAGCAGGAACGTGGGGCCATCGTAATTCATGCGTGTGCGGTGAGAATCCGGAACACAAAAAACTGCGACGTTGCATGCAAAAACCCCACTATGCTGGGGCTTGAAAAGAGATGCCTATCGCCGGAGGTCACTCACCACTTTACGACCCTAATTGATACGGTGGCTGGGCCGAAACGACAAGATAATAGGCGAATAACGAGTCTTCAGAGGAGAAGGCGAAGCCTGGGAAGGATGGGGTAGCCTCAGAGAAGGAACGCAGTGCCGCAAAAGGAGTAAGAATCGAGGTTTCATAGATCGAGTGGTAACAGGAACCAGAAATCACTAGCAGCATGGGAAAATGCCTGTTTAGAGGTGCAAATGTGGGAATTTTATCGGAAAACACCCCCGGTCATTGCGTAATGACTCGTCTTGCCTGTTGGCCCGTTTCCGTGTGGAAAGTAGTGTCTTTGTGTCTAAATCTTGCTTCCCCGGTCGAGCCACCAGGCAGACCCAACATTGCCCCCGTCCCGGCCGCACGCATTGTGACGCCCCGTGCCCTAGGCGGCCTGGACTATCACTGTAAAACTACTGTTTCTTTACTTTTACTTATACTTTATTGCAATTGAATATTGCTTACTTAAAATATCTTTAATAGGTTACCCTAATTTTAGAAGAAATTTTTTTTAAAGAGTATGTATTTACTATTCATGTACATGTACTATTAAAAGCGGAATTTGAAACATAATAAATTTAATCTTGCAAACATACTTATACTGTTGATTATTTGGAATAGTATTTTTGAATAGTATCAATCGGCTGCTATTCGAAAATACTATTTAACTATTACTATTCAAAAATATTGTGTAACCATTACTATTCAAAATTACTATTTAACGATTACTATTTAAAAGTACTATTTACTAATACTGTACTGTTACTATTCAAAATACTGTTTACTTAAACTGTGCGGAAGTTAAACTTGTATGGTATCCATAACCTCACCTCACATTCACCTCCGCCGCCGTCATTGCTCATCGTGGCTTATGCCATAGGACGCTTACCTATAGCACGAACACACTCGTGAGCTTTACGCCTAGTAAGTATAATATGTTAACCGCAAAACATATTTAAACATAATACATACTTAAAAACACATAAGCATGCAAGATAGTCACATATACCACTTAGCATATACCATATCATCACATATCATGTCATAGCATACAAACTTTACATATCATATGCATACAGATTACTTCATGTAAATGCATGTATCTTACTGTATCTGAAAGCATAGTGAACTAATGCGGACAGCGAACTATGCATGATCCGGTTATGTTCATTTATGCTTTAGTACTCTTTTCTTTCTCTTATCTATTTAGGGCCCATGTGTCATTACCGTGTGCGCGCAGACCAATGGTAATGCCCGAGATCAACTAATGCCAAAGAGCCATCAACTGATGCTCAACTTTTGGCCTTAACTTTCTTTAACTGGAAACCCCTTCGACTGAAGGAGCCGGTACGACACACCTACTTATTTCCATCTTGTTTAACTGTTCTAGCCATACACTTCTTTAAGCTATCCCCGATCCTACGTGGTAGGGATCTATGGCTTCTAACTTGTTCTTTCATCAATCTACGCGATTGTGAAACTATATGCTCTTATGTATGCTGTGCAACATCGTGCGCATGTAAGGCATACGTAACGTACTGTAAAACCATCATTTTAACATCATTTTATTCATGCTGCAGGAGGAGTTGTACTTACCTAATTGCAAGCACTTGTATTCGCACCTTTAGAAATTTGCAGGTTACTACCTGTCATCAATAACGTCTCTCGTTAATATCTTCTCTAAGTCACCTATACTATTAGTGACTAAGTAGATAATTACTCGATACTGATTTCCGTCGGCACTGCTTACTATCTATATCAAGAGTTAACTTATTCGTATGTGGTTAATTAATTTATGGCCCCATAAATTAACTACCACATCCTTAGGCTACTTTTGCCTATACTCGTCTTTCATGTGGTACCGGGGTCCCTCAGTACCCTATTGGCCTATCTGGGAATTTGGTGTCTAATTTCCGTCACGTTTGATTAACTGTCTTCTTGACAGTTAAATCAACGTTCCTCATAATGTTGCTCTAAACACGGTCCTTGACTGATTTACCGATCAATCAACTGACCACTTACCTCGCGTTTTGACAACTAGGTAGCCTATCGGGCTACTATGTGTAGGCTTGGTATAGTAACCATCCGGGTTACTTTGCTTGTTTGGGTGTGGTAGCCTACCGGGCTAC
This sequence comes from Antiaris toxicaria, assembly GCA_035233585.1. Lineage (NCBI taxonomy): Eukaryota > Viridiplantae > Streptophyta > Magnoliopsida > Rosales > Moraceae > Antiaris > Antiaris toxicaria. The sequence continues at coordinate 61,215,741 of CP141153.1, forward strand.
GTTGCATTATGGTGTAGTAGCCGACTAAGATACCTCTACCATATCTTACTAAAAACGTCCTTTGTTCTTTGTGAAATTCCTTTGAAAACTTTGTTCAAATCTAGAAATCCTTACAAAAGGATTTTTCATTTTGAAAGGGGTATGGTGTCCCCACATTTCTTGAAAGCGAAGTGTTTGAAATGGTTTGGAAGGGGTATGGTGTCCCCACATTTTTGAAAACGAGTCTTACCTCACCTCGTTGGAGGATGAGGGTGTTTTTGTTGAAATCATTTCTAAGTCATTTAAAGGAACACATTGTAAATGTGAAAAAAAAATGTGGTGTTGGACCACTTTTAAAAATAATTTGAAACTTGTTCGAAATGACTTTGTTTGAGAAAACGGCGTTCATGAAACTTTTCATCCTTGACAAAATGAACAATTCTCGTGTTCATTTTGGAGCCTAACTCTAACTCTAACGGCTCCTAAATTCATCAAACCCATGGCCTTTGTGCCCAGTTTTGTTAAAAGTTCCAGTTTTACACACTTTTGAAAACAGGTCTGTTTGGGGCCTGAAACGACAGAATTTTTGAAACCAATGCAAGTAGTTTCAAGGTTTCATCGAGATCTAAAACTTTTGTGTTTTGACCAAAGTCTGGTTCGGCCTCTAAAGGGGTCATTTTAATAAAAATCTGATGCTCATTTGGTCCGGATTTGTTACTCCCAGTTTTGGACACCGAACCAAAACCAGTCGAAAAGTCTATCGTAGGTTCATTTTTGGCCAATGGAAAAACGACCGTATCGAAATTTCCCTAAAACTTCATGTTTTACCAAACCCCAGATTTGGACCCTAAGTGGGTCAAAATGACCAAAATCCGTGGCTTATCCTGGGAGTAGATTTTGTGTCCAGCCACCCTCTACACACTCGTGCACACACATATCTCAAACCACTTGTAAACTAAAGTAAACACAACCACAACCACAAAAACTTTAAAAACTAAAAGCTAAGGGCTCAAATAACTTATTACAACCCATGTGCATAACCAAATACACATAAATCTCCTTTGATCAAAAACTTAAAAACAACTAACCACAAAGGATGGGGGTTTTTTGGTTTATACCTCAGAGTGCTTTGATCCAAGCACAACCGGGCCAAGGGTGGTTGTCAAGGCTCCGTGGAAAATAAATGGGGTTGAGGGGTCACTTGTGCTAGAATGAGGACACAAGGAAAACAAAACGTTTCTCTTAATATCAAGCCAAGATGAAAAACTAAACCATAGATAAATTTCGGTTCTAGGGTCTTACCGAAACTACCTTGGAAGAGTGCACCTCTAGCAACTTATGTGGCCAAGCTTTTGTGTGAAAGTTATGTGAAAATATGGGTGGTTTAGGGGCTGAAGAGGGGTCGGATTTTCTGAAGAGAAAGGGGAGCGAAAGCTGTATTTTTCTTGAGAGTTTTTGTGAGCAAATGGGAAAAGTGAGACCTAAGGGTGGTTGCACTTTTTTATGGGCAACTCTAAGCAACTTTGCTTAACTCTAAGCCCTCTTAATTAAGCCACAATTGTGGCGGCCCACCCCTTTTAGAGATCATACAATGCTATTATAGTTGAGCTTTATCGCTAACTGCGATAGATTGTACTCTCATAGGTCGCCAGCTTATCTCTCTCTCTTTTTAAATCATGACATTTTTGGGAAATTTTTTTTTTCCTTTAAACATCATGTAAACATTTCCCACTATTTACTTTGTTGGCAAGTACAAAGTAATTTACATATTACAGTACTTTCGTAAATATATACTATTACAAAAGACTGTTTCTTTTCTTTCTTTTTTTTTTTTTCCTTCCCTTTTTATCGCTCAGCGGAAAGACTCTGGTAGGAGCATATCCCTCGCCCAGTTATCCCATTTGACACGCGCCATCCCGTCCGCATCCAGTCAAACAAGCTACTGAGCTGGTCGCTTACCTACAACATTAGCAAAAATGGTGAGCTGCAGGCTCAGTAAGTTCAAACATGCAAGAAATAAAATTTCTATGAATAATACTATTCATCATAAATAGTACTTTGACCACTATTCATATGTAAATAGTAACTTTGACCACTATTCATACATGAATAGTAAGGTTGACCACAACACAGTGTCACAACAGTACATCTAACGTGATGTTAGTACTCTCACTAAACTGTTAGGAAATGCCCTAAGTATTAGAGACATTTTGATATATTCATTTTGAACTGGATAATAAAATTATACATAGAGGTTATTCATTACATTGCCATCTGTCCTTATCTTATTTACATGTTAAAGTAAATGTAAGCAAATATGGCTCACTAACTGCTTGTGTTAAAACTGTTAGAACGTTGCATGCAATGGACTTTTGTATGCGAGAAGACAATGTTCTAAAGTTAGCAGTCTAAACTATGGTCTGTAGTCTATGGGGTTAGACCGAGCATCTAACTCATGTTAAGACTATTATGTTGTCTAAAGCCTTAGAGGGGACGGTTTGTCTTGACTGTCTGGAGCTGGACTCCCAAGTAGAGACATGGATATATTGCTTGGTGGTGACATATTAGACCGGGACTAAAGCGTGATTGATCCACGTAGTCCACTATGAGTGGATCAATCTGCTTTTGACGTTCATTATGCAATAACCTTAATCCTGAGTAAATGAACTTCTTCATGTATATGACTTGTGTACTTTGATGTTCCAATGGCTAAAGCGTCTCAGAGGGTAGTAAGCTTATAGACCGGTTCGTTGGGTGCATGACTTGTATACGATGAAGGGTTTGTTTGCAGATATCGAAATCATAGCTCTGAGGAGTTAAAGGTATCCTCTTAAAGGCATTATACTGAATGTGAAAATGGACAAGGCCTTGGGTCGTCTGCTGGACGGATGACTTCTTATTCACATATGGTGAATAAACATTTTCTTGATTCGGTAGTATAATGGAACTTTAAGATAGCCTGATCAGTAGGATTAAACGGACTTTGACCTAAGGCTGATCATGGATATCATATGAGGGTTTTGCATATATGACAAGGTCATTGGATGGTAGCTCGTCACAGGCTTACGTAATACGGTATATAATTGGGAGTTCAGTTTCAGGTTTATAGTGGTGTGACTCTGAAACTAGTGATCATATGATTGAGTTGTTCGGTAAAGAATAATGATCATATGGAATCACGAGAGCCCGATTATATATGTCCAATCAGTCCCTCTACTAGCTCCACATAATTCCTTAACGTTTGGCAAATTGATTTGTGTATGCTATTGGCTAGTTTATTATGCTGGACGGTGATGACACAGGATTAGGATGGTAGACAAGATTCTCTCCGGTTGGATTCAGATTTCGTTTTGGATAATAGAGTACACAATTATTCGAACTCCAAATAAAGTTGCCATGATTTTATTTGAGATTGGATTGGAGTTGTAGAAAATTATCCATGAGAACAAGAATATGAAACACAACCGTTTTGTGGAATTTGAAATTTGAATTTTGAAATTTGAAATTTGAATTTTGAAATTTGAAATTTGAATTTTGAATTTGAAATTTGAATTTGAAATTTGAATTTGAAATTCGAATTTGAAATTTGAAATTTGAAATTTGAATTTGAAATTTGAATTTGAAATTTGAAATTCAAATTTTGAATCATAGTCCAAGTAGGATTCGAATTTTTTTGTGGAAAATCCACAAGTTTTGAAATTCTAATTTGAGTTGGATTTGGGGAGGATAATCTTGTTAGAATCCTACTTGAATTTTGAATCCAAATCCCAACAAAAGTGGGCGAATTTTTTCGAGGATAATCCTCAATGGAAAATTCGGTTTTTGTGGATAAGATTCAAGGGAAAATTCAAGTTTCAATCCTAGTTGAATTTGGATTCTCTCCTTCCCTAAAAGTGGCCGAAATTTTGGAGCCTAAATCCTAGGAAATTCGGTTATTTTTGGATAAGGTTGAGATGAGATTTAGCTTGAAAAATCCTAGTGGAATTTTGATTCTTCCTTATCCTAAAAGTGGCCGAAAATTTGGAGAAGATTTTCTCCTAAAGATTTCAGATTTTTTGGTTGAAAAAGGGAGATAAAATTCTAGTTAAAATCTTGTTGAGATTTGGATTGGATCTATCCTAAGAAAATCGAATTTTTAGTGGAGATTCTCCCTTGGAAAAATTCAGATTTTATGGGTTTGGATAAGGGAAAATATCTTTTCCTAATCCAATTCAAATTCAGAGATTCACCTCATGCAGGTCTATAAATAGAGGTCCTGCCACTCCAGTTCTCTTAGACCACAGACTCCCAGGTGAGCAGGCTTATTGTTGCACAGCTCATCGTGACAATAAAGTTCTTTAGAGATCTGGGTAGTCGGAAGAAGACTAGCAGTGCTAGCATACCGATCGAGGTTCAGAGTGCCCACACACTCAGCCATTCGGGAATTGGAGAATAGTAGAGAAGGCTAGTTGGTTGAAGCCTTCGGTCACTCTCCTCCTGTTCATTGGCGTCCTTGAGGTATGAGTTTTAATTGTTGTTGATTTATTGTATATGGCATCATGAGATATTTAACGATCTAAAAATTTTTATTGTTCCGCTGCGCCACTCTGATACGTTTTTACCGGTTTATTTTCCTACATAAACTGTCTTATGCTCAATTATGGCATAGTTTCAGTTTTAGGTAATTATCTTTGCTTATGTTCTGATTTTGAGCTCAGGTTGGCAGTACCATTTAAGTGCGCATGACTGGGAGCGGTACATTAGTGCTGACCTCCACAGCCTTAATCTCATAGCCCCGAAGGCAAAATAGTACATGACTGGGAGCGGTACATCAGTGTTGACCTCCACAGCCTTAATCTTATAGCCCCGAAGGCAAAAGTACCTCCCTGTACGGAAGGCTGGTACGCCAGAAAGTGGTTTCATTACCGACTTTTTAAATTCTAACCCGGTGACTTCACATTGTCCCTTGGTTAGGAATGGTTCACATTTTAATTCTAGGTGAGTGAGTTTCATTAACCTCGCTCTAGTGCCCGAAGCACAATTAACAATGTGTCCATTCTCAATAGTGCCGTAGCACATTACGTCTCTCTCTCTATTCTATAGTAGTGCCTGTAGCACATATGTACCTAACTTATAGTTAGTACATCAAAGTTAGCAACAATAATGCTATATGTTGCAGACAGGTAAATGTCTGAACTTACCTTATCAGTCTCTTCCCTCTTTCTCTCTTGGATCTTTGATCGCCCTCCTCGTAGGTCGATTTTTGGATCCTACAGACAAAACCTTGTCTGTTAATTTCATTTCCATTTATAGCTTTTAGTTTTCATTTAAAAGCTTAAATAAAACCTATTTATAACTTTTTAGGCTTTATTTAACATTTTCCCCATTTTTTCTCAACTTTTACAAAATTACGATTTTGCCCTGTATTTTGGCAAAATTACGATTTTGCCCCTGTATTTTGGTAAAATTACAATTTTGCCCCTATATTTTGGTAAAATTACAATTTTACCCCTAACGGAAATTTTCCCAATCCAGACTGCATTTTTCGCTCTCAGGAACTTTTCTGACTCTTTTCTAATCATTACCGGGTTCATTTTTATTTTATTTTCATTTTTCACTTTCCCGACCCTCGGGAAGCACTATTCCGACCCTTACGTCGGTTTAGCGATTTTCTATCGTTTCGGAGTCTCAAATGGACGTTTCACTAGTATTTAAAACGTTCATCTAGACATTCCCGACCTAGGTCTCCGAGGCTCGGATTTTCCGTTCCCGACTCGGACCTTTATTTCGCTTCCAAAAACGCCCCCCCCTCTGGGTCGGTTTTTCAATTCCACTCGCGTTTTAAATTTTTAAGGGGACGGGTTACTATTTATGAACCACCCTTTAGGTTTTACTCATTCAATTTTCCGTTAGGGACTTGGGTTTCCGACCCGACCCTAAACTTTTTATTTTTATTTCCATTTTACCCCGAATGCCGTTTTCGAAATTTCGGCAGCATTTCGGCGTAATTTTAAGGCTTCCAGCGTTAGGTACGCCTCGAACCATATGTACCTGCCACGTACTATACCACAAGCCTATTTTATGTAAAAGTTTTCCAAACTTTTACATAAAAGCTCACAAAAATCCAATTTCACATTTTAACCCACATTACAAAATTTTTTTCACACTTTTGTCCATAGTTTGGTTTCGGTTTTCACTACCAAACCGAACCAAAATTTGTCAAACTTTTCAACTACTTTTTAGGCTATTCAATGCCATTTTTTTAACACATTTTCAAGCCCATTTTCAATGCATTTTCAACCAAATTCTTAGGGTTTTTATCCTTATATAACCCACGGCCAATGAATGAAAAACATGCCAAATATTTTTGTTTCATTCTTTCAATCACAATTCCTTTATTTACATTGTAAAATGCATGACTTCAATCAATCAAACATCACATAAAACCATGAAAATTTTTCTTCCAAACCTTGTTAACCCCACGGCCACATTAGGTTAGGTTCACCAAAATTTTTTTCCCAAGCTTTCCACAATGAAATTCAAGCTTTATTCTTCACAAAATTTAACTTGGAAGCAAGTTAACAATTAAACCACAAAATTTTCTCATTGTTTACTTAAGGTAACCCACGGATTTACCCTTAGAAAACCAACCAAAAATTGGTTTTTCTTTAAACCAATTGCATGGTTTTCTTCCTTATTACACCCTTAAAAAACCCAAGCATCAAACCATGGAAAAACAACCAAAAATTTTCCATCTTTTTCCCACTATTCACCCACGGTTTTCATGAAGAAAAACCAACAAAAAGTCAAGTGCAAGGGAAGTTACCTTAGTCAATTGCTTCCTTTGTCTTTAAGGAGTGTTTTGACACACTTTTTGTGAAGAAAAATTGAGAGAATATCTTGGTTTCCCTTGGTCACTCACGGCTCCACCATGGAAGAAGACTTAGCAAATTTTTCTTTGGTTTTTGGCATGAAAATGTGGTCTCGGCTTTTTGTTCCAAAAGTGGCCGACTTATGCCACTAAAAGACCAAATAATTTGGTCATTAACCAATGAGAATTAGACACCTTTCAACACTAATTCTTTCCCCATTTTTCAAAAATTAAAAATGGTTAATTTTGGCCAAATCTTGGCCTTTAGATCAAAAAGTAGATGAATCATGGCCATTAATGCTACCAACCACCATTTTCTTTCCATTTATTAAATGGATTAATGATGTCATAATTGCTAAAGTAAAAGTTGACTTTGACTTTTACTATTCACATTAATTCGACTACTTTTTGACCGATACCGGTTCGAGCTGAAATTTTCCTGAAATCGTCCCGGCGTGTTCCTGAGGTCTCCTGTGCAGTCGGATCAATTTAAACTGCTTCCGTTTGATCAAAATTAATCCCGGAAGTTTTCCATCTTTTATTACCTCGGTTAGGGTTTTCAATGCCGGTTTTGCACCGTTTCACCCGTTTCAACTCAGTGAATTTTTCCAACACTGAATTCTTACTCGTCAGTATTGTTAGAACATTTTCATATATTCTAAACAATATAAATACATTTATTTCACTCTTTAAATAGTACAAATTGTTATATACATACAATTGTACATTTTCATCCGAGAATTGCCTGAATTTCCCGGTTGTCACAACAATTTAGCTCAATTGGGGGATAAAAATCTGTGCTGCAGCCCTTGAAATTTTGGAGCCATGATGGAGGGTGAAAGGGAGCAAGTTTGCATTAAATGGTCATGGTCCTCTTGTCCTTAAAACCCTTTTTTTTAATCTAAAAACTCCAACACATCCCTTGATTTAAGGGATCATTTTCAGCTGGTTTTGCAGCTATTTTCCTAACCAAAGGGGCATGGTTTGGTTGGGGTAGCGGTCCAATCGAATCGATTCTGTGCAGTCTAGTTTTCTACTGCGTTTTTCGGCCCTTTCTCGGTAGTGCTTTAATTTTCATCCAAAAATTGGATTTTCTGAATCTGATTTTTGTACTGATGATTTCTAATTATTTTATACTATTTAAGAGCCCATTGTATGCTAAATCACTATTCATTTTCTATACTGCGGTTGTGTCTACACTGTGTTGTCCTTTCACACGCAAACCGGGGCGTTCTTAGGTGAAATTTCAGATACGGTCTCTCTTGACTAATTCAAGTGTTTTGATTTCAATTTTATCAGTCATATGTCCGTCTTGGGTCATCTGGACTAGTTTTCAGGATCTGTGTGGTCCCACCTCGAAAAACATGTTAGGTGCCCGTTTGACTAATTTGGGCTTCCTGAGTCTAGACATATCAGTTTTAAGTCAAACTAAGGCCGTCTTGGCCAGTAACATGACACTGCGTCTTGCACTATTCATTATTTACTATTTATTATTCACTGTTCTCTGTTCTAACTGAATAGTCCGAGTGTTCTGACTCCGATTTTGTCAGTCTCTGGGTGAGAAGAGGTCATCCGGACCATTTTCTCGATACTGTACCCCTACTAGGGAGATTCTTGTTGTTGTGTTCAGACATTTAATCCGAGCATTTCAGTGATCTGCTCACCAGTCTTGTGTCAGGAAATGGTCATCCGGACTAGTTTCATGACACTGCGCTTCTCATACACTTATACACATAACAGGGTAGACCGGGTTCTCTGTCGGTTACCCCTTTTCATTGTATGAATAGTAATAAACAGTACTGCACCTATTTAGTCTATTCAACTGGAATTTATGCTACATTTATCAACTTAATTAGTCATTTCATAATAATTAGGTTTCACGTATTACGAGAGTCTTCAAATTGGTTCTCTACTCAGTACACGGCCTTCTACACATGGGCATGTATGGCTCGAGCACAGGTGTGTACTAGCCGGGCTTTCTCAACACACTTGTGTCTTGGACCATGCTCATTTTACTCGAGTGGTACACGGCCACTTACATAGCCGTGTACCTGACCATATAAAACTACACGGCCATGTTAACTCACACGGCCTCTCTCATAAAACAATCCGATCAGTACACGGTTTTCTTACACGACCGTGTTCGATGTATTTGGACTAAAAATCCATCAAATTATTCCTTAGCTTCTCATTGAATAATTTGTTAAGTTACAGGGACGGGATGGTCCTTACAACCTACCCCCCTTACAAAATTTTTGTCCTAAAAAATTAGAATAAATCCGAGAAGTCTCTCTTCATGTCCTCTTCCCTTTCCCATGTAGCTTCTTCTAGATTGTGATTCTGCCACAGCACTTTCACAAGCGGAATCACTTTATTCCTGAGGACTTTGCTCTCTTTAGCTAAAATCTATACTGGTCTTTCCTCATATGTTAGGTCGGTGTGTATTTCAACAGCTCTTGACTCAGTATGTGGGAACTATCAGGCACGTATTTCTTCAGCATCGAGACGTGGAAAACGTTATGCACGAATGCCAACTTGGGAGGGAGCGCTAACCTGTAGGCTACCTTCCCTATTTTCTCGAGGATCTCAAAGGTCCTATATATCGAAGGCTGAGCTTCCCTTTCTTCCCAAAGCGCTTAACCCCTTTCATGGGTGCCACCTTGAGGAAAACTAAATCTCCTTCCTGAAACTCGAGAGGTCTGCGTCGTTTATCGACGTAACTCTTCTGACGACTATGAGCTATCTCCAGTCTCTCCCGTATAATCTTCATGTCTTCTGTTGTACTTTTGATAAAGTCCGTGCTAGTGAGTTGTTTCTCTCTGATCTCATGCTAGTGGACCAGAGATCTACATTTCCTTCTGTAGAGTGCCTCGTATGGTGCCATTTCGATCGATGAATGGTAGCTGTTGTTGTACGAGAACTCTATTAGTGGCAGCTTTTGGTCCCAATTCCCCTTGAAATCTAGGGCACACGCTCTTAACATATCTTCCAACGTTTGTATTGTCCTTTCTGACTGACCATCGGTTTGAGGGTGGAAAGCTGTGCTGAACTTTAACTTAGTCCCCATTGAAGCTTGGACGCTCTGCCAAAACCTTGAAGTGAAGCGCTCATCACGATCTGAAATTATTGACTTAGGTACACCGTGCAGTCTTACTATCTGGGCCACGTACATTTCTGCTAGCCTCTCTACTAAGTAGCTCAACTTCATGGCTAAGAATCGAGCTGATTTCGTCAGTCGGTCCACAATTACCCAGATGGCGTCGTTTCCACTGGATGTTCTGGGCAGTCTGACCACGAAGTCCATTGTAATCTGTTCCCATCTCCACTCAGGAAGTTTGATTTTTTGCAGTTCTCCTCCAGGTCGTTAATGTTCTACTTTATTTTTTTGACGTGTAAGGCACTTTGTGACAAATTCAGTGACATCGCCCTTCATCTTAGGCCACCAAAAATTGTCTTTCAAGTCTTTGTATAGCTTGTTTGCCCCTGGATGAACTGAGTACGGTGTGTCATGGGCTTCTGAAAGGATCCTTTTCTTGAGTTCTTCATCCTTCAGAATGCACACTCTATCTCTGAAATAGAGTATGCCATCCTTGGAGACTTGGAATTCTGACTTCTGGTCCTCCATTGCCTCCATCTTGTGCTTGTTCAGGGTTAAATCGAGGTCTTGGCCAGCCTTGATTTCTTCTAGGAGTGTTGATTGGAGGGTCATTTCAGACAACTTCCCCGTTAGAATCTCGATTTCGCTGTTATAGAGCTCCTTCTATAGGGCTTCTGGCAAGGCATTGATAGCCATAAGCGATGAAGAGTACTTCCTACTCAGTGCATCGGCCACCTTGTTGGCTTTCCCTGGGTGATACAGGATCTCACAGTCATAATCCTTCACAAATTCTAGCCATCTTCGCTGCCTCATGTTGAGCTCCTTCTGCATGAAGATCTATTTGAGACTTTGGTGGTCCGTATAAATCTCGCACTTGACACCATATAGATAATGCCTCCATATTTTCAACGCAAACATGACCGCTGCTAGCTCCAGGTCATGAGTCGGATAATTCATCTCGTGGTTCTTAAGTTGTCGCGAGGCATAAGCGACTATTTTCCCATTATGCATCAATACGGCTCCCAGTCCGGTCTTAGATGCATCACTGTAGATTACAAAATTTCCCTATCCAGTGTCTGGTATGGTCAGGATCGGAGCGCTCGTGAGTCTGTGTTTTAGCTCCTGGAAGCTTTTCTCGCATTTATCCGTCCACTCATACTTCTTCTCCTTCTTGGTGAGTGTTGTGAGTGGTGCGGCTAACTTCGAGAACCCTTCTATGAAACGTCTATAATAGCCTGATAGGCCTAGGAAACTGTGGATCTCCATTACGTTCTTCAGAGTCGGCCATTCGCTGACTACTTCAACTTTCACTGGGTCTACTGATACTTCATCTTTGGAGATCACGTGACCAAGAAAATGGACCTTTTTAAGCCAAAACTCGCACTTGGAGAATTTGGCGTATAGCTGGTGCTCCTTTAGCTTGAGTAGAATAGCTTTCAGATGCTCCTCGCGTTCCTCCCTTGTCTTAGAATACACAAGTATGTCATCGATAAACACAATAACAAACTTGTCTAAGAACTCCTTGAACACTCTATTCATCAGATCCATGAAGGCTGCGGGGGCATTCGTTAGTCCGAATGACATAACGAGGAACTCGTAGTGTCCATATCGTGTATGAAAGGCTGTCTTGGGTATGTCTACACCTCTAATCCATAGTTGGTGATACCCAGAATGTAGGTCTATTTTTGAGAACACTGCAGCGTCTCGGAGATGGTCGAACAGATCGTCGATTCGTGGCAACGGATACTTGTTCTTTATAGTGACCTTGTTCAGCTCCCTGTAATCGATGCACATCCTTAACGTTCCATCCTTCTTCTTCACGAATAAAACTGGTGCTCCCTACGGTGAACAACTCTATCGAATGAAACCCTTGTCAATTAGGTCCTTCAACTGGGCCTGGAGTTCCTTTAACTCTGCTGGGGCCATTTTGTATGGGGCCTTAGAGATGGGGGCTGATCCTGGTAACAGCTCGATCTCGAATGATATCTCCATTTCTGGCAGAAGTTCTGGCAGATCCTCTAGGAATACTCCTATGAATTCTCTAACCATTGGGATATCTTCAGGTCTTATCTCTGCTTCCTGGTTGCTGTCTACCATGTGTGCTAGGAAACCGGTGCATCCACTGGATAGAAGTTTGTGAGCCCTCATAGCGGATATTATTATCTTCGGTTGCTTCAATGATAGCCCTTCGTAGACAAACTTCTTGTTCCCGTTCAGCCCGAAGGTAACCTCTCGTCTTCAACAGTCTATTACGACGCTGTACTTAGTGAGGAAGTTCATTCCCATAATTACATCGTAGTCGCACATGTCGATAACGATTAAGTCTATACTTAGCTCGTACCCACTGATAACTACTGGTACATGTCTTGCCCAATAGCTAGACAACAAAACTTCCCCGGAGGGAAGGGCAATTCAGAAAGTTTGGTTCATCTTGTCTATGTTCTGACCTAGTTCTCCAGCAAACTTTGATGACACAAAAGAATGTATAGCTCCAGAATCAAATAATACTAATGCAGTGGAGTTGGTGATAGAAAGCTGACCTGTCACAACGGTTAAGGTTCTAGCTTCTGCATCCTCCCTTGTAAAGGTGTAAATTCTCCCCTACATCTCTAGAGCTTCCAGCCTACCTTGGGTGATGGGTGTGCCTTCAATTCTGGCTTGGACGGCATGTAGTTGGCCACTACTGGCACGGGCTTGGCCCTACTGATTCTGAGGGTTTGAGGGGCATTGCTTAGCGAAGTGGCCTTCCTTGCCACAGATGTAGCAACTACTAGTGCCTAAGCGGCACTCCCCTAGGTGGTTCTTCCTGCATTTCAGGCAAGGAGGGTGCTGACTGCCATTTCCTCCCCTATTGTTCTTCTTCTGGGGAAAATTCCTCTGTTGCCCTTGGTTATTTTGGCTTCCTCTCCTTTTGTTGTTATGGGACTATCGGTTACTCTGATTGTTTCCCGTATTCTGACCTTTATGTTGTGAATCAGGGCTCGGTCTTCCCCTGTTGGGTCTGGCCAGTGTCTTCTCCTCTCTCTTAGCCTTGAAGATCTATGCTTTCCTCTCCCTATCTTGAGCCAACCAGTATTTGGCCCTGATGGCTCGGCTGACACACTCAACCACCGTTATTGGTCCATGGCTTCCACCGCATACTTGGATGGCAATGTCAGTTCTAAACATCTTCAGCATCCTTTTGACCCTTTCCTTTTTGGTTGGCACCAGGTCAGGGCATAGTCGGGGTAGCTGCTCGAACTTGCAAATAGCTTCCATTATAGTCATACTACCTTGGCGTAGATTGTTGAACTCATCTTGTTGTGCTGCTAAGGCTTCATCATTAAAATACATTTCTCTGAACTCCATAATGAAGTCTGCCCAGTTCATTGCATTAACGTCTCTCCTGATAGCCACTATTTTCCACCACTGTCGTGCTCCTTTGTGTAGGGCAAGGGATGCACACAATACCTTTTCCCTTTCAGTTAGCCCTACAAGGTCTAGGATGACTCGGATGTCAGTTAGCCAGTCATCTGCCTCGATAGGGTTAGTTGTCCCCTCAAACTCTGGCACCTTCAGACGCTGAAATCGCTCGTATAAGTCACCATCTCTTGAGACTGGTAAGGGAATATCTGCTACAGCAGGAGCAACCACAACTGGTGGTGCTGGAACTGCCTGGACTGGTGGGGCTACTGGGTCAGCTTGGGCTGGCACCTCTACGGATTGTGGTGTCTGAGATTATTGGTTGAGTTGCTCCCTGAGCTGAGCAAGTCTTGTTGTTAGTTCATCATCATCTCCTGCATGGCTGTGAGCCATGCCATTAACTCGTCTTCTCGAGTGGCTTAATTAGTTTGTGCTCTTGTTCTTGTCATTTCTTCCGATGTAACCCTATCACACAACGGGAAAAAGAACTATAAGTTTTGCTTTTATCACACTTTGTACTTGGGAATCGTATCACATTTTATCTCAATGGTGTTACTCAATCATCATAACATAAACATACATATTATATCTTTCTTCTCTTTTCCTTCACTGTGGTGTTTAATACAATTGATGCATTGTATTAAAACATCGTCTGAGTGCTAGGAACTATCCCGCACTATTCTTTATATCTTAGTCATCCTTGAGGAAAAAAATCCATTCCACCAGGTACATATATATATTCAAAACATTTACAAGCTTTTAACTTAGCGGGAGTGACACATGCTTCCCGAGATACGGTCTCAACAAGTACAATAACTTATGTCTAGCGAGGAAACCTACTGCTTCTCTCTATACATATACAAAAATCAAAGTCCCGCAAAAGGGTTACTATTAATCAAAAGACAACCCTGACTCGACATCAGACATCTCATCGTCGTCGCCGTCACTGAGCGGGAACTCCTCGGGGTCTTCCTCCTCATCTCCCCAGATAATGCTACCTTCGTCATCACTGGCGATGATGACTTGGGGCTCGTATATTCCCATCCACTCATCATCACTGAAATGATCAGGGATCTCATCCTTGTCGTCGGGTTGGGCCTCGGGGAAAGCCTCTAACAAGTGATCAGGAGACAAAGGCCCTGGTTCAGGGTCCTCATTGCCCTCTGGTACTATGGGCTAGTGGGCGACCATGAATTCTTCATCTACCGGTGGGGGGGCTGCGTCTGCCTGGTCACCCCCTATGTTGGCTGCTGCTGCAAAGCCTTCGCCTGGTGCAGGGTTGAGCACCACTCTCTCTGCCTCCACTATATCTCTGGTAAGGCGCCTCAAATCCTCGTGTGGCGGAGGGTAGGGAATAAGATCCCTCACGTACCATGGTGTTCCCTTCCATAGTAGGTCAGCTATCTCCATGAAGGGTCTGTTGAGAGGGATGTAGGGTAACATGGCATCCAAGAACCTCTGGCAGTAATGTGCCATAGTCTCTCCCTTGTAGGCATCCTAAATGTCTGAAAGGACCTGACATTGCCTCTCGTGCATATCCTCCCAGATGTCATTATCTCAGGCTTCTCCGGAGATCGCGGTAGAATTCAACCCACGGCACCTGATGCCTGATCCTGCACCGTTCGTTCCACCATTCTCTCGTTGGCCCATCCAATCAGCTGCTGGCCAGAATCACCTGTAAGCGAGGTGGAATATGGCATGCTTGGAAAATAACCTTCAGGTGATGAATCTAATAGGAAAGCTCGTTGGGGTGGCGACCATCATATATATCCGATCGCATGGTGGCGAATGCCAAGCTGGCCTGACGGTCTTCCTGTATTTGCTGAGGATCCACTGGAGCGGCCATATCTCCTATTATAATATAGATGTTAACTTATATACTGATGCTGGAAAAGAAAATAACTAACTTACTTGGACAGATGAGGCAGGCGTGCAGTGATGTGAGGTAGGGTGGTAGGAAACTGCTCTGATACCAATTGTGACGCCCCATGCCCTAAGCGGCCTGGACCATCACTGTAAAACTACTGTTTCTTTAATTTTACTTATACTTTCTTACAATTGAATATTGCTTACTTAAAATATCTTTAATAGGTTACCCTAATTTTAAAAGAAATTTTTTTTTAAAGCGTACATATTTACTATTCATGAACATGCACTATTAAAAGCGAAATTTGAAACATAATAAATTTAATCTTGCAAACATACTTATACTGTTGATTTTGTGAAATAGTATTTTTGAATAGTATCAATTGGCTGCTATTCAAAAATACTATTCAATTATTACTATTCAAAAATATAGTGTAACCATTACTATTCAAAAATATTATTTAACAGTTACTATTTAAAAGTACCATTTACTGGTACTGTACTGTTACTGTTCAAAATACTGTTTACTTAAACTGTGCGGAAGTTAAACTCGTATGGTGTCCATAACCTCGCCTCACATCCGCCTCCGCCGTCGTCATTGCCCATCATGGCTTATACCATAGGACCCTTACCTACAGCATAAACACACTCCGTGAGCTTTACGCCCAGTAAGTACAACATGTTAACCGCAAAACATGTTTAAACATAATACATACTTAAAAATGCATAAGCATGCAAGATAGCCACATATACCACTTAGCATATACCATATCATCACATATCATGTCATAGCATACAAACTTTACATACCATATGCATACAGATTACTTCATGTAAATGCATGTATCTTATAGTAGCTGAAAGCATAGCGAACTAATGCGGACAGTGAACTATGCATGATCTGGTTATGTTCATTTATGCTTTAGTACTCTTTTCTTTCTCTTGTCTATTTAGGGCCCATGTGTAAGTACCGTGTACGCGCGGACCAACGATAACACCCGAGGTCAACTAATGCCGAAGAGCCATCAATTGATGCTCAACTTTAGACCTTAACTTTCTTTAACTGCAAATCCCTTCGACTGAAGGAGCCGATACGACACACCTACTTATTTCCATCTTGTTTAACTGTTCTAGCCATACGCTTCTCTAAGCTATTCCCGATCCTACGTGGTAGGGATCTATGGCTTCTAACTTGTTCTTTCATCAATCTACGTGATTGTGAAACTATATACTCTTATGTATGCTGTGCAACATCGTGTGCATGTAAGGCATACTTAACATACTGTAAAACCATCATTTTAACATCATTTTACTCATGCTACAGGTGAAGTTGTACTTACCTAATTGCAAGCACTTGTATTCGCGCCTTTAGAAATTTGCAGGTTACTACCTGTCATCAATAACGTCTCTCGTTAATATCTTCTCTAAGTCACCAATACTGTTAGTGACTAAGTAGATAATTACTCGATACCGATTGCCATCGACACTGCTTACTCTTTATCTCAAGAGTTAACTTATTCGTATGTGGTCAATTAATTTATGGCCCCATAAATTAACTACCATGTCCTTAGGCTACTTTTGCCTATACTCGTCTTTCATGTGGTACCGGGGTCCCTCGGTACATTATTGGCCTATCTGGGAATTTGGTGTCTAATTTCCGTCACGTTTGATTAACTGTCTTCTTGACAGTTAAATCAACGTTCCTAATAATGTTGCTCTGAATATGGTCCTTGATTGATTTACCGATCAATCAACTGACCGGTTACCTCATGTTTTGACAACTAGGTAGCCTATCGGGCTACTATGTGTAGGCTTGGTATAGTAACCGTCCGGGTTACTTTGCTTTTTTGGGTGTGGTAGCCTACCGGGCTATATTGCATTATGGTGTAGTAGCCGACTAGGCTACCTCTACCATATCTTACTAAAAACATCCCTTGTTCTTTGTGAAATTCCTTTGAAAACTTTGTTCAAATCTAGAAATTCTTACAAAAGGATTTTTCATTTTGAAAGGGGTATGGTGTCCCCACATTTTTTGAAAGCAAAGTGTTTGAAATGGTTTGAAAGGGGTATGGTGTCCCCACATTTTTGAAAACGAGTCTACCTCACCCCGTTGGAGGGTAAGGGTGTTTTTGTTGAAATCATTTCAAAGTCATTTAAAGGGAACACATTGTAAATGTGCAAAAAAAAAAAAAAAAAAAAGTGGTGTTGGACCACTTTTGAAAATAATTTGAAACTTGTTCGAAATGACTTTGTTTGAGAAAACGGCGTTCATGAAACTTTTCATCCTCGATGAAATGAACAATTCTCATGTTCATTTTAGAGCCTAAATCAAACTCTAACAGCTCCTAAAATCATCAAACCAGTGGCCTTTGTGCCCAGTTTTTATTAAAGTTCCAGTTTTACACACTTTTGAAAACAGGTCTGTTTGGGGCCCTGAATGACCGAATTTTTGAAACCAACACAAGTCAGTTTAAATATTTCGTCGAGATCTAAAACTTTCATGTTTTGACCAAAGTCTGGTTCGGCCTCTAAAAGGGTCATTTTAATAAAAATCTAAGACTATTCATTTGGTCCGGAGTTGTTACTCCCAGTTTTGGACACCGAACCAAAACCAGCCGAAAAGTCTATCGTAGGTTCATTTTTGGCAATGGCTATTTGATGCAAAAACGACCGTATCAAAATTTCCTTAAAACTTCATGTTCTATCAAATCCCAGATTCAGACCCTAAGTGGGTTAAAATGGCCAAAATCCGTGGCTTATCCTGGGGACAGATTTTGTGTCCAGCCACCCTCTACACACTCATGCACACACGTATCTCAAACCACTTGTAAACTAAAGTAAACACAACGACAACCACAAAAACTTTAAAAACTAAAAGGTAAGGGCTCAAATAACTTATTACAACCTATGTGCATAACCAAATACACATAAATCTCCTTTGATCAAAAACTTAAACAAGTAACCACAAAAGATAGGGGCTTTTCGGTTTATACATTAGAGTGCTTTGATCCAAGCACAACCAGGCCAAGGGTGGCTGTCAGGGCTCCATGGAAAACAAAAGGGGTTAAGGGGTCACCTGCACTAGAATGAGAACACAAGGAAAACAAAACGTTTCTCTTAATATCAAGCCAAGATGAAAAACTAAAGCATCGAAAAATTACGGTTCTATGGTCTTGCAAAAACTGCCTTGGAAGAATGCACCTCTAGCAACTTATGTGGCCAAGCTTTTGTGTGAAAGTTATACGAAAATATGGGTGGTTTAGGGGCTGAAGAGGGGTTGGATTTTCTAAAGAGAAAGGGGAGAGAAAGCTGTATTTTTCTTGAGAGTTTTTGTGAGTAAATGGGAAAAGTGAGACCTAAGGGTGGTTGCACCTTTTTATAGGCAACTCTAATCAACTTTGCTTAACTCTAAGCCTTCTTAATTAAGCCACAATTTAGCTCAATTGGGGGACAAAAATCTATGCTGCAGCCCTTGAAATTTCAGGGCCATGATGGAGGGTGAAAGGGAGCAAGTTTGCATTAAATGGTCATGGTCCTCTTGTCCTTAAAAACCCATTTTTTTAATCTAAAAACTCCAACACATCCCCTGATTTAAGGGATCATTTTCAGCTGGTTTTGCAGCTGTCTTCCTAACCAAAGGGGGCACGATTTGGTTGGTGTAAAGGTCCAACTGAATCGGTTCTGTGCAGTCTAGTTTTCTACTGTGTTTTTCGGCCCTTTCTCGGCAGTGTTTTAATTTTCATCCAAAAATTGGATTTTCTGAATACAATTTTTGTACTGATGATTTCTAATTGTTCTATACTGTCTAAGAGCCCATTCTATGCCAAATCACTATTCATTTCCTATACTGTGGTTGTGTCTACACTGTGTTGTCTTTTCGCATGCAAACTGGGGCGTTCCTAGGTGAAATTTCAAACACAGTCTCTATTGACTAATTCGGACATTCTGATTTCAATTTTATCAGTCGTATATCCATCTGGGGTCGTCTGGGCCAATTTTCAGGATCTGTGTGGTCCCACCTCGAAAAATATGTCAAGTGCCCGTTTGACTAACTTGGGTGTCCTGAGTTTAGATATATCAGTTTTAAGTCAAACTAAGGCCGTCTTGGCTAGTAACTTGACACTGCATCTTGCACTTTTTACTATTGACTATTCATTATTCATGGTTCACTGTTCTCTATTCTAACTAACTAGTCCGAGTGTTCTGACTCCGATTTTGTCAGTCTCTAGGTGAGAAGAGGTCATCCGAACCATTTTCTCGATACTGTACCCCTACTAGGGAGATTCTCGTTATTGTGCTCAGACGTTTGGTCTGAGTATTTCAGTGATCTGCTCACCAGTCTTGTGTTAAGAAATGGTCATCCGGACCAGTTTCATGACACTGCGTATCTTATACACTTATACACATAACAGGGTAGACCGGGTTCTCTGTCGGTTACCCCTTTTCACTGTATGAATAGTAATAAACAATACTACACCTGTTTAGTCTATTCAACTGGAATTTATGCTATATTTATCAACTTAATTGCTCATTTCATAGTAATTAGGTTTCACTCATTATGAGAGTCTTCAAATTGGCTCTCTGCTTAGTACACGACCTTCTACACACGGTGCGTACTAGCCGGGCTTTCTCAACACAATCGTGTCTTGGACCATGCTCACTTTACCCAAGTGGTACACGGCCACTTACACAGCCGTGTACCTGACCATATAAAACTACACGGCTATGTTAACTCACACAGCCTCTTTCATAAAACAATCCGATCAGTACACGGTTTTCTTACACGACCGTGTACCTGACCGTGTTCGATGTATTTGGACTAAAAACACATCAAATTATTCCTTAGCTTCTCATTGAATAATTTGTTAAGTTACAGGGACAGGATGGTCCTTACACACGTAACGTTTTTGCACGAGGCCTTTGGTTGTGTCGTGAAAATTAGCATCAATACAGGCCCCCTAAGTTCCCCGGGGACAGGTGCAAAATTCGAAAGCTAAAATGATGGGCGGCGTAACCAAAAAAGATGGGTGCAACACGAGGACTTCTCAGGAGGTCACCCATCCTAGAACTACTCTAGCCCAAGCACACTTAACTACGAAGTTCTGATGGGATCCGGAGCATTAGTGCTAGTATGATCACATCCGAAACCCTGGAAGCGAAATATTCATTTGAAGGAGTAGCAGGACGCACTTAGATGGGTGACTTGGTTGCAGCGGGAACGTGGGGCCATCGCGGTTCATGCATACGCGTCAAGAATCCGGAACACGAAAAAAAGTGACGTTGCAGGCCAAAACCCCACTACGCTGGGGCTTAAAAAGAGATGCCCGCTGCCGAAGGGCATGCACCACTGTAGGGCCCTGAGTGGGACGTTAGCTGGGCCGAAACGGCAACATAATCGGTGAATAGCAAGTCTCCAGCGGAGAAGGAGAAGCTTGGGATGGAAGGGGCAGCATCAGAGAAGGAACGCGGAGCCGCAAAAGGAGTATAAATTGAGGTGTCGTAGATCGAGTTGTAACCTGAACCAGAAATCACCAGAGGCACGAGAAAACGCCCCGCTGGAGGCTCAAACGTGGGAATTTTACTGGAAACACCCCCGGTCATGGCGTAGCGATGAGTCTTGCTTGTTGGCCAATTCCCGTGTGGAAAGCAGTGCCTTTCCATCTGAATTTGGCTTCCCCGATCGCGGCACCATGTAAACCCAGCACTATCCCTATCCAGGCCATACGCGTAGAGTCTTGCACAAGGCCTTTGGCTGTGGCGTGAAAATTAGCATCGATACTGGCCCCCCAAGGCCCCCGGGGATTGGTGAAAAATCTGAAAGCGAAAATCATGGACGGCGCAACCAAAAAAGAGGGGACTTCCCAGGAGATCACCCATCCTAGTACTACTCTAGCCCAAGCACGTTTAACTGCAGAGTTCTAATGGGATCCGGTTCACTAGTACTGGTATGATCGCACCCAAAACCCAACGCGTGAAATATTCATTTAAAGGGGTCCCGGGATGCACTTAGACGGGTGACTCAAATGCAGTGGAACGTTAGGCCATCGCGGTTCATATGTACACATCGAGAATCTAGAACATGAAAAACTGCGAAACTGCAGGCAAAAACCCCACAACATTGGGGCTTGAAAAGAGATGCCTGCTGACGAAGGGCAAGCACCACTGTATGACTCCGAATGGGGCAGCGATTGGGTCGAAACGACAAGATAATAGACAAACAATGAGTCTCTGGAGGAGAAGGCGAAGCCTGGGAAGGAAGGGGTTGCCTCAAAGAAGGAACGCAGAGCCACAAAAGGAGTAAGAATCGAGGTTTCACAGATCGAGTTATAACTGGAACCAGAAATCACTAGCGGTGTGGCAGCCTGCCCCTCGTAGAGATCATACAATACTATTACAGTTAATCTTTATCGCTAACTGCGATAGATTGTACTCTCATGGGTCGTCGGCTAATCTCTCTCTCTTTAAATCATGACTTTTTTTTTTTTTGCAAAAATTTTTTTTTTCTTTAAACATCATGTAAAACATTTCCCATTATTTACTTTGTTGGCAAGTACAAAGTAATTTACATAATACAGTACTTTCGTAAAATATATAACTACAAAAGAACTGTTTTCTTTTTTTTTTCCTTCCCTTTTATCGCTCAGCGGAAAAACTCTGACAGGACCATATCCCTCACCCACTTATCCTATTTGACACGCACCATCCCGTACACCATCCAGTCAAACAAGCTACTGAGCTGGTCGCTTACCTGCAACATAAGCAAAAATGGTGAGCTACAGGCTCAGTAAGTTCAAACATGTAAGAAATAAAATTTCTATGAATAGTACTATTCATCATGAATAGTACCATTGACCACTATTCATCTATGAATAGTACTTTGACCACAACACAGTATATCACCAGTACATCTACCGCGCTGTTAGTACCCTCACCAACTGTCTTATGCTCAATTATGGCATAGTTTCAGTTTTAGGTAATTATCTTTGCTTATGTTCTGGTTTTGAGCTCAGGTTGGCAGTACCATTTAAGTGCACATGACTAGGAGCGGTACATTAGTGCTGACCTCCACAGCCTTAATCTCATAGGCCCGAAGGCAAAATTGTACATTACTGGGAGCGGTACATCAGTGCTGACCTCCACAGCCTTAATCTCATCATAGCCCCGAAGGCAAAAGTACCTCCCTGTACGGAAGGCTGGTATGCCAGAAAGTGGTTTCATTACCGACTTTTTAAGTTCTAACCCGGTGACTTCATATTGTCCCGTGGTTAGGAATGGTTCACATTTTAATTTTAGGGGAGTGAGTTTCATTTGTGACGGCCCGCCCCTCGTAGAGATCATACAATACTATTACAGTTGAGCTTATCGCTAACTGCGATAGATTGTACTCTCATGGGTCGCCGGCTTATCTCTCTCTCTCTTAAAATCATGTCGTTTTTGGGGAAAAATTTTTTTGTTTTTGTTTTTGTTTTTTTTGTTTTTTTAAAACATCATGTAAAACATTTCCCATTATTTACTTTGTTGGCAAGTGCAAAGTAATTTACATATTACAGTACTTTCGTAAAATATATAATATTACAAACGACTGTTTCTTTCTTCTTCTTTTTTTTTCCTTTTTATTTCTCAGCGGAAAGACTCTGGCAGTACCATATCCCTCGCCCAGTTATCCTATTTGACACGCGTCATCCCGTCCGCGTCCAGTCAAACAAGCTACTGAGCTGGTCGCTTACCTGCAACATTAGCAAAAATGGTGAGCTACAGGCTCAGTAAGTTCAAACATGCAAGAAATGAAATTTCTATGAATAGTACTATTCATCATGAATAGTCCGTCGACTACTATTCATATATGAATAGTAACTTTGACCACTATTCTTACGTGAATAGTAAGGTTGACCACAACACTGTATCACACTAGTACATCTACCGCGATGTTAGTGCTCTCACTAAACTGTATTATGCTCAATTATGGCATAGTTTCAGTTTTAGATAATTATCTTTAATTATATTATGATTTTGAGCTCAGGTTGGCAGTACCATTTAAGTGCGCATGACTGGGAGCGGTACATTAGTGCTGACCTCCACAGCCTTAATCTCATAGCCTCGAAGGCAAAATAGTACATGACTGGGAGCGGTACATTAGTGCTGACCTCCACAGCCTTATTTTCATAGCCCCAAAGGCAAAAATACCTCCCTATACGGAAGGCTGGTACGCCAGAAAGTGGTTTCATTACCGACTTTTTAACATTCTAACCCGGTGACTTCACATTGTCCCGTGGTTAGGAATGGTTCACATTTTAATTTTAGTTGAGTGAGTTTTATTAACCTTGCTCTAGTGCCCGAAGCACAATTA
Source organism: Antiaris toxicaria (assembly GCA_035233585.1). Classification (NCBI taxonomy): domain Eukaryota; kingdom Viridiplantae; phylum Streptophyta; class Magnoliopsida; order Rosales; family Moraceae; genus Antiaris; species Antiaris toxicaria. Next base: position 61,239,282 of record CP141153.1, read on the forward strand.
ACAATGTATCCATTCTTAATAGTGCCCATAGCACATTACGTCTCTCTCTTTACTCTATAATAGTGCCCGTAGCACATATGTACCTAACTTATAGTTAGTACATTAAAGTTAGCACAATATTGCTATATGTTGCAGACAGGTAAATGTCTGAACTTACCTTATCAGACTGTTCCCTTTCTCTCTCTTGGATCTTGAATCGCCTTCCTCGTAGGTCGATTTTGGGATCCTACAGACAAAACCTTGTCTGTTAATTTCATTTCCATTTATAGCTTTTATTTTTCATTAAAAAGCTTAAATAAAACCTATTTATAACTTTTTAGGCTTTATTTATTATTTTCACCATTTTCCCCTAACTTTTGTAAAATTACGATTTTACCCTTGACAGAATTTTTTCTCGATCCAGACTGCATTTTTGGCTCTCAGGAATATTTCTGACTCTTTTCTAATCATTACCGGGTTCGTTTTTATTTTATTTCCACTTTTTGCTTTCCCGGCCCTCGGGAAGCACTATTCTGACCCTTGCGTCGGTTTAGCGATTTTCTATCGTTTCGGAGCCTCAAATGGACGTTTCACTAGTATTTAAAACATTCATCTAGACTTTCCCGACCTAGGTCTCCGAGACTCGGGTTTTCCGTTCCCGACTCGGACCTTTATTTCGTTTCCAAAAATGCCCCCCCTCGGGGTCGGTTTTTTTTTTAATTTCACTCACGTTTTTCATTTTCAAGGGGACGGGTTACTATTCATGACCCACCCCTTAAAATTTTTTTTTTATTCAAAATTTTTCGTTAGGGACTCGGGTTTCCGCCCCGGCCCTAACTTTTATTTTTAATTTCCATTTTACCCCGAATGCCATTTTCGAAATTTTGGCAGCATTTCGGCGTAATTTTAAGGCTTCCGGCGTTAGGTACGCCTCGAACCGTATGTACCTGCCACGTACTATACCACAAGCCTATTTTATGTAAAAGTTTTCCAAACTTTTACATAAAAACCCACAAATTCCAATTTCACATTTTAACCCACATCACAAAATTTTTTCCACAATTTTGCCCTTAATTTGGTTTCGGTTTTCACAACCAAACCGAACCAAAAATTTGTCAAACTTTCACCACACTTTAGGCCATTTAATGTCATGTTTTTACCACATTTTCAAGCCCATTTTCTTGGCATTTTTAACCAATTTTCCTAGGGTTTTTACACACTTGTACCCCACGACCAAAGAATGAAAACATGCCAAACAATTTTGTTTCATTCTTTCCATTATAAATTCATCATTTGCATATTAAATTGCATAATTCCAATCAACCAAATACCACATAAACCATGCAAAAATTTTCTTCCAAATCATTATTAAACCCCACGGCCATTTAATGTAATTCACACTAAGAATTTTTTTAAGCTTTTCACCATGACATACAAGCTTTATTCTTCACCAATTTCAACTTTGAAAGCATGTTAGCAATTAACCACAAAGTTTTCTCATTGGTTACCTAAGGTAACCCACGGATTTACCCTTGAAAAACCAACCAAAATTTGGTTTTTCTTTAAACAAATTACATGGTTTTCCTACTAATTACACCCTTAACAAAACCCAAGCATCAAATCATTGAAAACCACCAAAAATTTTTCCATCTTTTTCACTATTCATCCCATAGTTTTCTTGAAGAAAAACCAAGAAAAAAATGCAAACCAAAGAAGGTTACCTTGCTTTCTTGCTTCCTTTGCCTTCAATGAAGTGTTTGATACCACTTTTGTGAAGAAATTTTGGAAGATTTGCTTGGTTCTCCTTGGTGGCTCACGTATTCTCCATGAACACTTAGAAGAAATTTTCTTTCTTTTGGTTTTGGCTTTGAAACAAGTTTCGGCCACTTTATCACAATGTTGCCGACTTAATGAAACCAAAGGCCAATTAATTTAGCCTTCCACCAATGAGAATTAGACATCTTTCAACCTAATTCTTTCCATAATTTTCAAAAATTAAAAAGGTGTATTTTTGGCCAAATCTTGGCCTTTAGATCAAAAAGGCAAATGAATCATGGCCATTAATTCTACCAATCATCATCTTCTTTTTATTTATTAAATGGATTTATGATGTCATAAATGCTAAAGCAAAAGTTGACTTTGACTTTCACTATTCACATTAATTCGACTACTTTTTGACCGATACCGGTTCGAGCCGAAATTTTCCTGAAATCGTCCTGGCGTGTTCCTGAGGTCTCCTGTGCAGTCGGATCAATTTAAACTGCTTCCGTTTGATCAAAATCAATCCCGGAAGTTTTCCGTCTTTTATTGCTCCGGTTAGGGTTTTCAATGCCGATTTTGCACCGTTTCACCCGTTTCAACTCAGTGAATTTTTCCAACACTTAATTCTTACTCGTCAGTATTGTTAGAACATTTTCATATATTCTAAACAATATAAATACATTTATTTCACTCTTTAAATAGTACAAATTGTTATATACATACATTTGTACATTTTCATCCGAGAATTGCCTGAATTTCCCGGTTGTCACATTCACCCCTCCTTATAAAATTTTCGTCCTCGAAAATTAGAACAAATGGGGGTATAAACTCCTCATCTCATCTTCTCGTTCCCACGTAGCTTCTTTAATGTTGTGATTTTTCCATAAAATCTTCATTAGTGGGATTGTCTTATTTCTCAGTACTTTCTCTTCACGAGCCAGTACTTGAATAGGTTGTTCCTCATATGTCAAATCCTCGTGGATTTGAATAGGCTCATGCTTCAGCACATGGGACGGATCTGGTATATACTTTCTCAGCATCGACACATGAAATACATTATGCACTGCCGACAATTCCGGAGGTAGCGCTAATTTGTAAGCGACCTTTCCAATGCATTCGATAATTTCATAAGGTCCAATATATCTTGGACTCAGTTTCCCCTTCTTACCGAAGCGTATAATCCCCTTCATAGGCGATACCTTGAGGAATACGAAGTCTCCTTCATCAAACTCTAAGGATCTCCGCCTTTTGTCCGCATAACTCTTTTGCCGGCTTTGCGAAATTTTAATTTGACGCTGAATTCTAGAAACTGCATCGGAAGTCTCTTGCATGAAATCCGTCTTATGCAACTGCTTCTCTCGCAAATCATACCAGTGTAATGGTGATCTGCACTTCTGTCCATACAAAGCCTCGTAAGGTGCCATGCCTATAGAAGCTTGGTAACTATTATTGTATGAGAATTCAATCAATGGTAACTTCTCGTTCCAATTTCCCGCAAAATCCATAACACAAGCTCGAAGCATGTCTTCTAACGTCTGAATTGTCCGCTCTGACTGTCCGTCTGTTTGCGGATGAAAAGCCGTACTGAGTCTCAATTCAGTACCCATGGCCTCTTGCACACACTTCCAGAAATTCGAAGTGAACCGTGCGTCTCGATCTGATACAATGGATTTTGGTACTCCATGTAATCTGACGACATGAGTTACGTATAACTGAGCAAACTTTTCCAACGAAAAAGTCATCTTGACAGCTATAAACCGTGCCGTCTTGGTCAGTCTATCCACAATAACCCAGATGGCATCATAACCTTCTCGGGTTTTTGGGAGTCCCACTACAAAATCCATCGTAATGTGTTCCCATTTCCATTCAGGAATCTCCAACGGTTCCAATCTTCCTGCTGGATGTTTATGTTCCGCTTTGATTCTCTGACAGGTCATGCATCTGCTCACGAATTTCGCTATATCGTTCTTCATCCCTTTCCACCAGAACTGTAACTTCAAGTCCTGATACATCTTGCTCGCTCCGGGATGAACCGAATAGGGCATCTCATGGGCCTCTGACATGATCCGTCTTCTAAGTTCCTCATCAGTTGGAACATTTATCCTTCCTTGATAAAGGATCATTCCATCCTTGGAAATTTCTTCTTGAGAACTTGTCATGTTTGGATCTCGCCTCTGAGCTTCCTTTATATCCTCAAATAGCGATGATTCCACTTGGAGTGCAGCTAGTCTTCCAGATATCAGCTCCAAGTTCAAAGAATTTATCTCTTGCTGCAATGGCTTCGGAAGCTTGTTTATTGGTAGCTGGTGCGATATGGTAGACTTTCTACTTAGAGCATCTGCTACACGGTTGGCCTTTCCTGGATGGTATAGGATTTCACAATCATAATCCTTCACCAGTTCCAACCATCGCCTTTGTCGCATATTGAGTTCCTTTTGCGTGAAGAAATACTTCAGACTTTGGTGATCAGTGAAAATCTGACATTGAGCTCCATAAAGATAGTGTCGCTAAATTTTGAGTGCGAACACTACTGCAGCAAGTTCAAGGTCATGCGTAGGGTAATTCCTTTCATGATCCTTTAATTGACGCGAAGCATTGGTAATTACCTTGCCGCCTTGCATTAGGACTGCTCCCAATCCTATTTTCGATGCATCACTGTAGATCACAAACTTCTCCCCTTCAGTGGGAAGCGCCAGGATTGGTGCGCTTGTCAGTCGCCTCTTCAACTCCTGAAAGCTTCTTTCGCATTCCATAGTCCACTCGTACTTCCTTTCCTTGCGTGTAAGAGCAGTAAGAGGTGCAGCTAATCGCGCGAATCCCTCTACAAATCGCCGATAATATCCAGCTAACCCCAAGAAACTGCGTATTTCCGTCACACTCTTGGGTGCAGGCCACTGGTTAATTGCCTCTACCTTCGTTGGATCTACAGCAATACCTTCCTGGGATACAACATGTCTGAGGAAATGTACTCTGTCTAGCCAAAACTCACATTTTGAGAATTTGGCATACAGTTGATGCTTCCTTATCGTATTCAGCACGATCCTCAGATGCTTCTTGTGTTCCTCATGACTCTTCGAGTATATAAGAATGTCATCAATGAACACAATGACAAACTTATCCAAATACTCTTTAAAAATTCTGTTCATTAAGTCCATGAACGCTGCTGGTGCATTTGTTAATCCAAATGGCATCACAAGAAACTCGTAGTGCCCATAACGAGTCCTAAACGCCGTCTTAGGAATATCACTCTCTTTGATTCTCAGCTGGTGATATCCTGATCGTAAATCGATTTTGGAAAATACTGCTGCGCCTTTTAACTGGTCGAATAGGTCATCAATTCTAGGTAACGGATACCTATTTTTGACCGTAACCTTATTCAATTCCCGATAATCAATGCACAGTCGGAATGTTCCATCCTTTTTCTTGACAAATAACACAGGTGCACCCCATGGAGAAAAGCTCGACCTGATGAATTCTTTATCCAAAAGCTCCTTTAATTGCTCCTGCAGCTCCTTTAACTCCACTGGAGCCATGCGGTATGGTGCTTTGGAAATAGGTGCTGTTCCAGGCATCAATTCAATTTCAAACGAGATTTCTCTTTCTGGCGGTATCCCTGGTAACTCTTCCGGAAATACGTCAAGAAACTCATGAACCACAGGAACATCTTCAGCTTGAAGCTTCTGTTCCTCTGTAGTGTCCACCACATATGCCAGATATCCCACGCAACCACTGGCTATCAGCTTGCTGGCTCTCAGTGAACTGATGATCATCTTCCTGGGTTTGTGAGAAGTGTCGACGTATTCGAAACTCTCTTCTTCCTCGGGTTGGAATACTATTTTTCGATTTCGACAGTCGATCGTAGCTTGGTATTTCCCTAGAAAATCGATGCCTAGAATCACATCGTAATCCGCAATCTTCATTACGATTAACTCCGCATATAGTTCCCTATTTGCCACATATACTGGTACATAGGGTAACCAGTAACTGGACAACAATACTTCCCCAGAAGGTAAAGCTGTCTTAAATACTCTTCCCATATTATCCTTAGGAAGTCCTATCTTGTCAGCAAATGCATAGGAAACAAAAGAATGCGTAGCACCGGAATCGAATAGTATAGAGGCTACATGACTAGCGACAGGAAGCTGACCTGTCACCACGTTCGATGTTCCTGCCTCTGCATCCTCTTTGCTGTAGGCCATCACACGAGCATCAGCACGTGACATTCGCTCCTGGCGTTGCGACCTCACTGGTGACTCTTCAACTCTGGCCTGAAGGGAATGAGCTTGTGGGCGCGTCTGGTACTGTTGGGAAGTGCCTTGTCCACCCTGTCTATTTGGACAGTTTTTGGCATAATGGCCTTCCTTTCCACATTCATAGCAAACAAGTGGCCCAAATCTGCATTGCCCGGAATGTCTCTTCCTGCATGTAGGACAATTTTGCACATTTGATTCCGCATTACCCGCTGTTCTCTGCTGTTGGTTTCGATTATTACCCTGGCGATTTCCAGAAAAATTGCCTTTCCTCTTGTTTTGCTGGGAACCTTGACTATTGCCCTGGCTTGGTTTAGCATTCTGACTAGGCTTGCTTGATTGACCAGCTTGTGTAGACTTCACCAAAGCCCTCTCCTTCTTCTTAGCCTCCCAGTGTTTTTCTCTTTCCTCTTTCAGTCGGGCTACATGAAACTCAGCTCTGATGGCCCGACTCACACAGTCTGCTACAGAAGTAGGTGGTACTTGTCCAGTATCCACTAATGCCGCAATTTCTGGCCTGAACATCCCTATCATTTTCTGTATTTTTTCCCTCTCAGTAGGGACTACATAAGGGCACAAACGGGATAGCTGATCGAACTTTCGGCAGACTTCGCTTACCGACATGTTTCCTTGCGTCAATTCTGAAAACTCTTTCTGTTGTTGTCTTAGAGATGCAGGGTCGTAATATTTCTGGTTAAATTCTTCCAGAAATTCTGCCCAACTCATGGTAGAAACGTCTCTTCTCATTCGTACAGTGTCCCACCAAAAACGAGCATCTTTTCTCAGCACAAAAGACGCACATGCAACCTTTTCTCGGTCGGTTAGGTTCATGAACTCCATGATCACTTGCAATGATGACAACCAGTCTTCAGCCTCTAAGGGATTTGTAGACCCTTCAAATTCTGGCGGCCTCATACGCCTGAATCTTTCATAGAGGGGTTCTAGATTTAATACTGGTTGTGGTTCCGGAGCTCTCTCATATACCGCAGCTGGAGTGATAACTGGATCTACCTCAGCTTCCTGTTCTACTTGGGTATCCTCAGGGCCTTGTCTCTGTTCTAGCTCCTCTACCCGTCGCCTCAGAATAGCATTCTCTTGCATCTGAGCTTCGAGCAGGGCTTGTATCTGATCCAGTCTTTCCATAACATTAGGACGTCGTTCTCGTCCCTCTGGTCGATCACGCAAATCCACCATCTTGCTACCTGTAAAATAATTATTTTCACATAAGAAAATAATTAACTAAACTTAAGTAAACTACTTACTTGGATAGCGGTGCAGGATGCGCGAAGTGTCAAATCAGGATATGGTCACACTGCTCTGATATACCAACTGTGACGGCAGTTGGTAATCCAAACTAGATCCATCGTAATTCCGCTCTGATACCAACTGTGACGGCCCGCCCCTCGTAGAGATCATACAATACTATTACAGTTGAGCTTATCGCTAACTGCGATAGATTGTACTCTCATGGGTCGCCGGCTTATCTCTCTCTCTCTTAAAATCATGTCGTTTTTGGGGAAAAATTTTTTTGTTTTTGTTTTTGTTTTTTTTTTTTTTTAAAACATCATGTAAAACATTTCCCACTATTTACTTTGTTGGCAAGTGCAAAGTAATTTACATATTACAGTACTTTCGTAAAATATATAATATTACAAACGACTGTTTCTTTCTTCTTTTTTTTTTTCCTTTTTATTTCTCAGCGGAAAGACTCTGGCAGTACCATATCCCTCGCCCAGTTATCCTATTTGACACGCGTCATCCCGTCCGCATCCAGTCAAACAAGCTACTGAGCTGGTCGCTTACCAGCAACATTAGCAAAAATGGTGAGCTACAGGCTCAGTAAGTTCAAACATGCAAGAAATGAAATTTCTATGAATAGTACTATTCATCATGAATAGTCCGTCGACTACTATTCATACGTGAATAGTAACTTTGACCACTATTCTTACGTGAATAGTAAGGTTGACCACAACACTGTATCACACTAGTACATCTACGCGATGTTAGTGCTCTCACTAAACTGTATTATGCTCAATTATGGCATAGTTTCAGTTTTAGATAATTATCTTTAATTATATTATGATTTTGAGCTCAGGTTGGCAGTACCATTTAAGTGCGCATGACTGGGAGCGGTACATTAGTGCTGACCTCCACAGCCTTAATCTCATAGCCCCGAAGGCAAAATAGTACATGACTGGGAGCGGTACATTAGTGCTGACCTCCACAGCCTTATTTTCATAGCCCCAAAGGCAAAAATACCTCCATATACGGAAGGCTGGTACGCCAGAAAGTGGTTTCATTACCGACTTTTTAACATTCTAACCCGGTGACTTCACATTGTCCCGTGGTTAGGAATGGTTCACATTTTAATTTTAGTTGAGTGAGTTTTATTAACCTTGCTCTAGTGCCCGAAGCACAATTAACAATGTATCCATTCTTAATAGTGCCCGTAGCACATTACGTCTCTCTCTTTACTCTATAATAGTGCCCGTAGCACATATGTACCTAACTTATAGTTAGTACATTAAAGTTAGCACAATATTGCTATATGTTGCAGACAGGTAAATGTCTGAACTTACCTTATCAGACTGTTCCCTTTCTCTCTCTTGGATCTTGAATCGCCTTCCTCGTAGGTCGATTTTGGGATCCTACAGACAAAACCTTGTATGTTAATTTCATTTCCATTTATAGCTTTTATTTTTCATTAAAAAGCTTAAATAAAACCTATTTATAACTTTTTAGGCTTTATTTATTATTTTCACCATTTTCCCCCAACTTTTGTAAAATTACGATTTTACCCTTGACAGAATTTTTTCTCGATCCAGACTGCATTTTTGGCTCTCAGGAATATTTCTGACTCTTTTCTAATCATTACCGGGTTCGTTTTTATTTTATTTCCACTTTTTGCTTTCCCGGCCCTCGGGAAGCACTATTCTGACCCTTACGTCGGTTTAGCGATTTTCTATCGTTTCGGAGCCTCAAATGGACGTTTCACTAGTATTTAAAACATTCATCTAGACTTTCCCGACCTAGGTCTCCGAGATTCGGGTTTTCCGTTCCCGACTCGGACCTTTATTTCGTTTCCAAAAATGCCCCCCCTCGGGGTCGGTTTTTTTTTTAATTTCACTCACGTTTTTCATTTTCAAGGGGACGGGTTACTATTCATGACCCACCCCTTAAATTTTTTTTTTTATTCAAAATTTTTCGTTAGGGACTCGGGTTTCCGCCCCGGCCCTAACTTTTATTTTTAATTTCCATTTTACCCCGAATGCCATTTTCGAAATTTTGGCAGCATTTCGGCGTAATTTTAAGGCTTCCGGCGTTAGGTACGCCTCGAACCGTATGTACCTGCCACGTACTATACCACAAGCCTATTTTATGTAAAAGTTTTCCAAACTTTTACATAAAAACCCACAAATTCCAATTTCACATTTTAACCCACATCACAAAATTTTTTCCACAATTTTGCCCTTAATTTGGTTTCGGTTTTCACAACCAAACCGAACCAAAAATTTGTCAAACTTTCACCACACTTTAGGCCATTTAATGTCATGTTTTTACCACATTTTCAAGCCCATTTTCTTGGCATTTTTAACCAATTTTCCTAGGGTTTTTATACACTTGTACCCCACGGCCAAAGAATGAAAACATGCCAAACAATTTTGTTTCATTCTTTCCATTATAAATTCATCATTTGCATATTAAATTGCATAATTCCAATCAACCAAATACCACATAAACCATGCAAAAATTTTCTTCCAAATCATTATTAAACCCCACGGCCATTTAATGTAATTCACACCAAGAATTTTTTTAAGCTTTTCACCATGACATACAAGCTTTATTCTTCACCAATTTCAACTTTGAAAGCATGTTAGCAATTAACCACAAAGTTTTCTCATTGGTTACCTAAGGTAACCCACGGATTTACCCTTGAAAAACCAACCAAAATTTGGTTTTTCTTTAAACAAATTACATGGTTTTCCTACTAATTACACCCTTAACAAAACCCAAGCATCAAATCATTGAAAACCACCAAAAATTTTTCCATCTTTTTCACTATTCATCCCATAGTTTTCTTGAAGAAAAACCAAGAAAAAAATGCAAACCAAAGAAGGTTACCTTGCTTTCTTGCTTCCTTTGCCTTCAATGAAGTGTTTGATACCACTTTTGTGAAGAAATTTTGGAAGATTTGCTTGGTTCTCCTTGGTGGCTCACGTATTCTCCATGAACACTTAGAAGAAATTTTCTTTCTTTTGGTTTTGGCTTTGAAACAAGTTTCGGCCACTTTATCACAATGTTGCCGACTTAATGAAACCAAAGGCCAATTAATTTAGCCTTCCACCAATGAGAATTAGACATCTTTCAACCTAATTCTTTCCATAATTTTCAAAAATTAAAAAGGTGTATTTTTGGCCAAATCTTGGCCTTTAGATCAAAAAGGCAAATGAATCATGGCCATTAATTCTACCAATCATCATCTTCTTTTTATTTATTAAATGGATTTATGATGTCATAAATGCTAAAGCAAAAGTTGACTTTGACTTTCACTATTCACATTAATTCGACTACTTTTTGACCGATACCGGTTCGAGCCGAAATTTTCCTGAAATCGTCCCGGCGTGTTCCTGAGGTCTCCTGTGCAGTCGGATCAATTTAAACTGCTTCCGTTTGATCAAAATCAATCCCGGAAGTTTTCCGTCTTTTATTGCTCCGGTTAGGGTTTTCAATGCCGATTTTGCACCGTTTCACCCGTTTCAACTCAGTGAATTTTTCCAACACTGAATTCTTACTCGTCAGTATTGTTAGAACATTTTCATATATTCTAAACAATATAAATACATTTATTTCACTCTTTAAATAGTACAAATTGTTATATACATACATTTGTACATTTTCATCCGAGAATTGCCTGAATTTCCCGGTTGTCACATCATTAACCTCGCTCTAGTGCCCGAAGCACAATTAACAATGTGTCCATTCTTAATAGTGCCCGTAGCACATTACGTCTCTCTCTCTACTCTATAATAGTGCCCGTAGCACATATGTACCTAACTTATAGTTAGTACATCAAAGTTAGCAACAATAATGCTATATGTTGCAGACAGGTAAATGTCTGAACTTACCTTATCAGTTTCTTCCCTTTTTCTCTCTTAGATCTTTGATCGCCCTCCTTGTGGGTCGATTTTTTGGATCCTACAGACAAAACCTTGTCTGTTAATTTCATTTCCATTTATAGCTTTTATTTTTCCTTAAAAAGCTTAAATAAAACCTATTTATAACTTTTTAGGCTTTATTTATCATTTTCCCCATTTTTCTCAACTTTTACAAAATTACGATTTTACCCCTATATTTTGGTAAAATTACAATTTTACCCCTGACGGAATTTTCTAGGTCCAGACTGTATTTTTGGCTCTCAGGAACTTTTCTGACTCTTTTCTAATCATTACCGGGTTCATTTCTATTTTATTTTCATTTTTCACTTTCCCGACCCTCGGGAAGCACTATTCCGACCCTTACGTCGGTTTAGTGATTTTCTATCGTTTCGGAGCCTCAAATGGACGTTTAACTAGTATTTAAAACGTTCATCTAGACATTCTCGATCTAGGTCTCCGAGGCTCGGATTTTCCGTTCCCGACTCGGACTTTTATTTCGTTTCCAAAAACGCCCCCCCTCAGGGTCGATTTTTAAATTTCACTCGCGTTTTACATTTTTAAGGGGACGGGTTTCTATTCACGAACCACCCCTTAGGTTTTCCTTATTCAATTTTCCGTTAGGGACTCGGGTTTCCGACCCGACCCCAAACTTTTATTTTTAATTTCCTTTTTACCCCAAATGCCGGTTTCGAAATTTCGGCAGCATTTCGGCGTAAATTTAAGGCTATCGGCGTTAGATATGCCTCGAACCATATGTACCTGCCACGTACTGTACCACAAGCCTATTTTATGTAAAAGTTTTCCAAACTTTTACATAAAAGCTCACAAAATTCAATTTTCATTTTGAACCACATTACACATAATTTTCTCTCAATTTTACCCTTAGTTTTTGGCCACGGTTTTGACAATCAAGGCCTAACCAAAATTTCTCAACTTTTCCACCAAATTTTTGGCTATTCCAATGTCATTTTTTTTTAGCACATTTTCAAGCCAATTTCATTGCATTTTTCAACACAATTCCTAGGGTTTTTTCATCATTACAACCCACGGCCAAATTAAGAGAAACATACCCTAATTTTTTTTGTTTCTTGCTTTCAATCACAATTCCGTCATTTCCATAATAAAATGCATGATTTAAATAATCCAAACATCAACTAAACCATGCAAAATTTTTCACCAAACCCTAATTAACCCAGGGCCATATTAGGGTAAGTTCACACCAAATTTTTTTCCAAGCTTTCCATCATGCAAATCATGCTTTATATTTGACCAAAATATGATTTAAAGCATGTTAATACTTAAACCACAACAATTCATCATTGATTACTCATGGTAACCCACGGTTTTACCCTTGGAATACCAACCAAAAATTGGTTTTTCTTTAAACCAATTGCATGGTTTTTCTCCTAATTACACCCTTAACAAAACCCAAGCACCAAATCAATCAAAACAAACCAAAATTTTTCCATCCATTGCACTATCCATTACACGGATTTCTTGAAGAAAAATCAAAAAAAGTTTCAAACCAAGGAGAGTTACCTTGTTCACTTGCTTCCTTTGTCTTCAATGAAAGGTTTGACACCAATTTTGTGAAGAAAAATTGAAGGATTCACTTGGTTCCTCTTTGGTTGCTCACGTACCCACCATAGGCAACACTTAGAAACTTTTTCTCTTTGGTTTTTACTTCAAAATTGTCTCAGCCACTTTTGTTCAAAGTTTGCCGACTTAACACAAAGAAAGCTAATTAATTTGGCTACCAACCAATCAAAAATCAACACCTTTCAAGCCTAATTCTTTCCAAAATTTTCAAAAATTAAAATGGTGGAATTTTGGCCAAATCTTGGCCTTTAGATCAAAAAGCAACTTAATCTTGGCCATTAATGCTACCAACCACCATTTTCCTTCCATTTATTAAATGGATTTATGATGTCATAAATGCAAAGTAAATTTTGACTTTAACTTTTACTATTCATATTAATTCGACTACTTTTTGACCAATACTGGTTCGAGCCGAAATTTTCCTGAAATCGTCCCGGCGTGTTCCTGAGGTCTCCTGTGCAGTCGGATCAATTTAAACTGCTTCCGTTTGATCAAAATCAATCCCGGAAGTTTTTCATCTTTTTTTGCCCCGGTTAGGGTTTTCAATGCCGTTTTTAGCACCGTTCCGCCCGTTTCAACTTAGTGAATTTTTCCAACACTGAATTTTTACTCGTCAGTATTGTTAGAACATTTTAATATATTCTAAACAATATAAATACATTTATTTCACTATTTAAATAGTACAAATTGAAATATACATACATTTGTAAATTTTCTTTCGAGAATGCCTGAATTTCCCGGTTGTCACATTCACCCCTCCTTATAAAATTTTCGTCCTCGAAAATTAGAACAAGTGGGGGTATAAACTCCTCATCTCGTCTTCTTGTTCCCACGTAGCTTCTTCAATGTTGTGATTTTTCCACAAAATCTTCACTAGTGAGATTGTCTTATTTCTCAGTACTTTCTCTTCACGAGCCAATACTCAAATAGGTGGTTCCTCATATGTCAAATCCTCGTGGATTTGAATAGGCTCATGCTTCAATACATAGGACGGATCTGGTATATACTTTCTCAGCATCGACATGAAATACATTATGCACTGCCGACAATTCTGGAGGTAGCGCTAATCTGTAAGTGACCTTTCCAATGCATTCGATAATTTCATAAGGTCCAATATATCTTGGACTCAGTTTCCCCTTCTTACCGAAACGCATAATCCCCTTCATGGGTGATATCTTGAGAAACACGAAGTCTCCTTCATCAAACTCCAAGGATCTTCGTCTCTTATCTGCATAACTCTTTTGTCGGCTTTGTGAAATTTTCATTTGACACTGAATTCTAGCAACTGCATCGGAAGTCTCTTGTATGAAATCCGTCTTATGCAACTGCTTCTCTCGCAAATCATACCAGTGTAGTGGTGATCTGCATTTCCGTCCATACAAAGCCTCGTAAGGTGCCATGCCTATAGAAGCTTGGTAACTATTATTGTACGAGAATTCAATTAATCCTAACTTCTCGTTCCAATTTCCCACAAAATCCATTACACAAGCTCGAAGCATGTCCTCTAAGGTCTGAATTGTCCGCTCCGACTGTCCATCTGTTTGCAGATGAAATGTCGTACTGAGTCTCAATTCAGTACCCATGGCTTCTTGCACACACTTCCATAAATTCGAAGTGAATCGTGCATCTCGATTTGATACAATGGATTTTGGTACTCCATGTAATCTGACAACATGAGTTACGTACAACTGAGCAAACTTTTCCAACGAAAAAGTCATCTTGACAGCTATAAACCGTGCTGTCTTGGTCAGTCTGTCCACAATAACCCAGATGGCATCATAACCTTCTCGGGTTTTTGGGAGTCCCATTACAAAATCCATCGTAATGTGTTCCCATTTCCATTCAGGAATCTCCAGAGGTTCCAATCTTCCTGTTGGATGCTTATGCTCCGCTTTGATTCTTTGACAGGTCATGCATCTACTCACGAATTTTGCTATATCATTCTTCATCCCTTTCCACCAGAACTGTAACTTCAAGTCTTGATACATCTTGCTAGCTCTGGGATGAATCGAATAGGGTGTCTCATGGGCTTCTGACATGATCCGTCTTCTAAGTTCCTCATCAGCTGGAACATTTATCCTTCCTTGATAAAGGATCATTCCATCCTTGGAAATTCCTTCTTGAGAACTTGTCATTGTTGGGCCTCGTCTTTGAGCTTCCTTTATGTCCTCAAACAACGATGATTCCACTTGGAGTGTAGCTAGCCTTCCAGATATCAGCTCCAAGTTCAAGGAATTTATCTCTTACTGCAATGGCTTCGGAAGCCTTTTTATCGGTAGCTGGTGCGATATGGTAGACTTTCTACTTAAAGCATCTGCAACACGGTTGGTCTTTCCTGGATGGTATAGGATTTCACAATCATAATCCTTCACCAGTTCTAACCATCTTCTTTGCCACATATTGAGCTCCTTTTACGTGAAGAAATACTTCAAGCTTTGGTGATCAGTGAAAATCTGACATTGAGCTCCATAGAGATAGTGTCGCCAAATTTTAAGTGCAAACACTACCGCAGCAAGTTCAAGGTCATGCGTAGCGTAATTCCTTTCATGCTCCTTTAATTGACAGAAGCATAGGCAATCACCTTGCTGCCTTGCATCAGGACTGCTCACAATCCTATTTTGGATGCATCACTGTAGATCACAAACTTCTCCCCTTCAGTGGGAAGCGTAAGGATAGGTGCACTTGTCAGCCGTCTCTTTAACTCCTGGAAGCTTCTTTCGCATTCCATACTCCACTCGTACTTGCTTTCCTTGCATGTAAGAGTAGTAAGAGGTGCAGCTAAACGCGTGAATCCCTCTACAAATCGTCGATAATAACCAGCTAACCCCAAGAAACTGCATATTTCCGTCACATTCTTGGGTGCAGGCCACTGGTTAATTGCATCTACTTTCATCGGATCTACAGCAATACCTTCCTGGGATACAACATGTCCGAGGAAATGTACTCTATCTAGCAAAAACTCACATTTTGAGAATTTGGCATACAGTTGATGCTTCCTTATCGTATTCAGCACGATCCTCAGATGCTCCTGGTGCTCCTTATGAGTCTTTGAGTATATAAGAATGTCATCAATGAATACAATGACAAACTTATCCAAATACTCTTTAAAGATTCTATTCATTAAGTCCATGAATGCTGCCGGTGCATTTGTTAATCCAAATGGCATCACAAGAAACTCGTAGTGACCATAACGAGTCCTAAACGCTGTCTTAGGAATATCACTTTCTTTAATTCTCAGCTGGTTATATCCTGATCGTAAGTCGATCTTGGAAAATACCGCTGCACCTTTTAACTGGTCGAATAAGTCATCAATTCTAGGTAATGGATACCTATTTTTGATCGTGACCTTATTCAACTCTCGGTAATCAATGCACAAACGGAATGTTCCATCCTTTTTCTTGACGAATAACACAGGTGCACCCCACGAAGAATAACTCGGTCTGATGAATCCTTTATCCAAAAGCTCCTTTAATTGTTCCTGCAGCTCCTTTAACTCCACTGGAGCCATGCGGTATGGTGCTTTGGAAGTAGGTGCCGTTCCAGGCATCAACTTAATTTCGAACGAGATTTCTCTCTCTGGAGGTATCCCTGGTAACTCTTCCGGAAATACGTCAAGAAATTCATTAACAACGGGAACATCTTCAGTTGAAGCTTCTGTTCCTCTGTAGTATCCACCACATATGCCAGATATCCCATACAACCACTGGCTATCAGCTTCCTTGCTCTCAACGAACTGATCATCATCTTCCCGGGTTTTCGAGAAGTATCGACATATCCGAAACTCTCTTCTTCCTCGGGTTGAAATACTATCTTTTGATTTCGGCAGTCGATCGTAGCTTGATATTTCCCTAGGAAATCCATGCCTAGAATCACATCGTAATCCACGATCTTTATTATGATTAACTCCGCATATAGCTCCCTATTTGCCACATATACTGGTACATGAGGTAGCCAGTAATTGGACAACAATACTTCCCCAGAGGGTAAAGCTGTCTTAAATACTCTTCCCATATAGTCCTTAGGAAGTCCTATCTTGTCAGCAAATGCATAGGAAACAAAAGAATGCGTAGCACCGGAATCAAACAGTACAGAGGCTACATGACTAGCGACAGTGAGCTGACCTGTCACTACGTTCGATGTTCCTGCCTCTGCATCCTCCTTACTGTAGGCCATCACACGAGCATCAGCACGTGGCACACGCTCCTGGAGTTGTGGCCTTACTAGGGACTCTTCAACTCTGGCCTGAAGAGAATGAGCTTGTGGGCGTGTCTGGTGCTGTTGGGAAGTGCCTTGTCCACCCTGCCTATTGTTTGGACAGTTCCTGGCGTAATGGCCTTCCTTTCAACATTCATAGCAAACAAATGGCCCAAATCTGCATTGCCCAGAATGTCTCTTCCTGCATGTAGGGCAATTTTGGATATTGGTGTGACAACCGGGAAATTCAGGCAATTCTCGGATGAAAATGTACAAATGTATGTATATAACAATTTGTACTATTTAAAGAGTGAAATAAATGTATTTATATTGTTTAGAATATATGAAAATGTTCTAACAATACTGACGAGTAAGAATTCAGTGTTGGAAAAATTCACTGAGTTGAAACGGGTGAAACGGTGCAAAATCGGCATTGAAAACCCTAACCGGAGCAATAAAAGACGGAAAACTTCCGGGATTGATTTTGATCAAACGGAAGCAGTTTAAATTGATCCGACTGCACAGGAGACCTCAGGAACACGCCGGGACGATTTCAGGAAAATTTCGGCTCGAACCGGTATCGGTCAAAAAGTAGTCGAATTAATGTGAATAGTGAAAGTCAAAGTCAACTTTTGCTTTAGCATTTATGACATCATAAATCCATTTAATAAATAAAAAGAAGATGATGATTGGTAGAATTAATGGCCATGATTCATTTGCCTTTTTGATCTAAAGGCCAAGATTTGGCCAAAAATACACCTTTTTAATTTTTGAAAATTATGGAAAGAATTAGGTTGAAAGATGTCTAATTCTCATTGGTGGAAGGCTAAATTAATTGGCCTTTGGTTTCATTAAGTCGGCAACATTGTGATAAAGTGGCCGAAACTTGTTTCAAAGCCAAAACCAAAAGAAAGAAAATTTCTTCTAAGTGTTCATGGAGAATACGTGAGCCACCAAGGAGAACCAAGCAAATCTTCCAAAATTTCTTCACAAAAGTGGTATCAAACACTTCATTGAAGGCAAAGGAAGCAAGAAAGCAAGGTAACCTTCTTTGGTTTGCATTTTTTTCTTGGTTTTTCTTCAAGAAAACTATGGGATGAATAGTGAAAAAGATGGAAAAATTTTTGGTGGTTTTCAATGATTTGATGCTTGGGTTTTGTTAAGGGTGTAATTAGTAGGAAAACCATGTAATTTGTTTAAAGAAAAACCAAATTTTGGTTGGTTTTTCAAGGGTAAATCCGTGGGTTACCTTAGGTAACCAATGAGAAAACTTTGTGGTTAATTGCTAACATGCTTTCAAAGTTGAAATTGGTGAAGAATAAAGCTTGTATGTCATGGTGAAAAGCTTAAAAAAATTCTTGGTGTGAATTACATTAAATGGCCGTGGGGTTTAATAATGATTTGGAAGAAAATTTTTGCATGGTTTATGTGGTATTTGGTTGATTGGAATTATGCAATTTAATATGCAAATGATGAATTTATAATGGAAAGAATGAAACAAAATTGTTTGGCATGTTTTCATTCTTTGGCCGTGGGGTACAAGTGTGTAAAAACCCTAGGAAAATTGGTTAAAAATGCCAAGAAAATGGGCTTGAAAATGTGGTAAAAACATGACATTAAATGGCCTAAAGTGTGGTGAAAGTTTGACAAATTTTTGGTTCGGTTTGGTTGTGAAAACCAAAACCAAATTAAGGGCAAAATTGTGGAAAAAATTTTGTGATGTGGGTTAAAATGTGAAATTGGAATTTGTGGGTTTTTATGTAAAAGTTTGGAAAACTTTTACATAAAATAGGCTTGTGGTATAGTACGTGGCAGGTACATACGGTTCGAGGCGTACCTAACGTCGGAAGCCTTAAAATTACGCCGAAATGCTGCCAAAATTTCGAAAATGGCATTCGGGGTAAAATGGAAATTAAAAATAAAAGTTAGGGCCGGGGCGGAAACCCGAGTCCCTAACGAAAAATTTTGAATAAAAAAAAAAAAAATTTTAAGGGGTGGGTCATGAATAGTAACCCGTCCCCTTGAAAATGAAAAACGTGAGTGAAATTAAAAAAAAAACCGACCCCGAGGGGGGGCATTTTTGGAAACGAAATAAAGGTCCGAGTCGGGAACGGAAAACCCGAATCTCGGAGACCTAGGTCGGGAAAGTCTAGATGAATGTTTTAAATACTAGTGAAACGTCCATTTGAGGCTCCGAAACGATAGAAAATCGCTAAACCGACGTAAGGGTCAGAATAGTGCTTCCCGAGGGCCGGGAAAGCAAAAAGTGGAAATAAAATAAAAACGAACCCGGTAATGATTAGAAAAGAGTCAGAAATATTCCTGAGAGCCAAAAATGCAGTCTGGATCGAGAAAAAATTCTGTTAAGGGTAAAATCGTAATTTTACAAAAGTTGGGGGAAAATGGTGAAAATAATAAATAAAGCCTAAAAAGTTATAAATAGGTTTTATTTAAGCTTTTTAATGAAAAATAAAAGCTATAAATGGAAATGAAATTAACAGACAAGGTTTTGTCTGTAGGATCCCAAAATCGACCTACGAGGAAGGCGATTCAAGATCCAAGAGAGAGAAAGGGAACAGTCTGATAAGGTAAGTTCAGACATTTACCTGTCTGCAACATATAGCAATATTGTGCTAACTTTAATGTACTAACTATAAGTTAGGTACATATGTGCTACGGGCACTATTATAGAGTAAAGAGAGAGACGTAATGTGCTACGGGCACTATTAAGAATGGATACATTGTTAATTATGCTTCGGGCACTAGAGCAAGGTTAATAAAACTCACTCAACTAAAATTAAAATGTGAACCATTCCTAATCACGGGACAATGTGAAGTCACCGGGTTAGAATGTTAAAAAGTCGGTAATGAAACCACTTTCTGGCGTACCAGCCTTCCGTATAGGGAGGTATTTTTGCCTTTGGGGCTATGAAAATAAGGCTGTGGAGGTCAGCACTAATGTACCGCTCCCAGTCATGTACTATTTTGCCTTCGGGGCTATGAGATTAAGGCTGTGGAGGTCAGCACTAATGTACCGCTCCCAGTCATGCGCACTTAAATGGTACTGCCAACCTGAGCTCAAAACCAAAATATAATTAAAGATAATTATCTAAAACTGAAACTATGCCATAATTGAGCATAATACAGTTTAGTGAGAGCACTAACATCGCGGTAGATGTACTAGTGTGATACAGTATTGTGGTCAAAGTTACTATTCACGTATGAATAGTAGTCGACGATACTATTCATGATGAATAGTAGTATTCATAGAAATTTCATTTCTTGCATGTTTGAACTTACTGAGCCTGTAGCTCACCATTTTTGCTAATGTTGCAGGTAAGCGACCAGCTCAGTAGCTTGTTTGACTGGATGCGGACGGGATGACGCGTGTCAAATAGGATAACTGGGCGAGGGATATGGTACTGCCAGAGTCTTTCCGCTGAGCAATAAAAAGGAAAAAAAAAAAAGAAGAAAGAAACAGTCGTTTGTAATATTATATATTTTACGAAAGTACTGTAATATGTAAATTACTTTGCACTTGCCAACAAAGTAAATAGTGGGAAATGTTTTACATGATGTTTAAAAAAAAAAAAAAAAAAAAATTTGTTCCCCAAAAACGACATGATTTTAAGAGAGAGAGAGATAAGCCGGCGACCCATGAGAGTACAATCTATCGCAGTTAGCGATAAGCTCAACTGTAATAGTATTGTATGATCTCTACGAGGGGCGGGCCGCCACAGTTGGTATCAGAGCGGAATTACGATGGATCTAGTTTGGATTACCAACTGCCGTCATAGTTGGTATATCAGAGCAGTGTGACCATATCCTGATTTGACACTTCGCGCATCCTGCACCGCTATCCAAGTAAGTAGTTTACTTAAGTTTAGTTAATTATTTTCTTATGTGAAAATAATTATTTTACAGGTAGCAAGATGGTGGATTTGCGTGATCGACCAGAGGGACGAGAACGACGTCCTAATGTTATGGAAAGACTGGATCAGATACAAGCCCTGCTAGAAGCTCAGATGCAAGAGAATGCTATTCTGAGGCGACGGGTAGAGGAGCTAGAACAGAGACAAGGCCCTGAGGATACCCAAGTAGAACAGGAAGCTGAGGTAGATCCAGTTATCACTCCAGCTGCGGTATATGAGAGAGCTCCGGAACCACAACCAGTATTAAATCTAGAACCCCTCTATGAAAGATTCAGGCGTATGAGGCCGCCAGAATTTGAAGGGTCTACAAATCCCTTAGAGGCTGAAGACTGGTTGTCATCATTGCAAGTGATCATGGAGTTCATGAACCTAACCGACCGAGAAAAGGTTGCATGTGCGTCTTTTGTGCTGAGAAAAGATGCTCGTTTTTGGTGGGACACTGTACGAATGAGAAGAAACGTTTCTACCATGAGTTGGGCAGAATTTCTGGAAGAATTTAACCAGAAATATTACGACCCTGCATCTCTAAGACAACAACAGAAAGAGTTTTCAGAATTGACGCAAGGAAACATGTCGGTAAGCGAAGTCTGCCGAAAGTTCGATCAGCTATCCCGTTTGTGCCCTTATGTAGTCCCTACTGAGAGGGAAAAAATACAGAAAATGATAGGGATGTTCAGGCCAGAAATTGCGGCATTAGTGGATACTGGACAAGTACCACCTACTTCTGTAGCAGACTGTGTGAGTCGGGCCATCAGAGCTGAGTTTCATGTAGCCCGACAGAAAGAGGAAAGAGAAAAACACTGGGAGGCTAAGAAGAAGGAGAGGGCTTTGGTGAAGTCTATACAAGCTGGTCAATCAAGCAAGCCTAGTCAGAATGCTAAACCAAGCCAGGGCAATAGTCAAGGTTCCCAGCAAAACAAGAGGAAAGGCAATTTTTCTGGAAATCGCCAGGGCAATAATCGAAACCAACAGCAGAGAACAGCGGGTAATGCGGAATCAAATGTGCAAAATTGTCCTACATGCAGGAAGAGACATTCCGGGCAATGCAGATTTGGGCCACTTGTTTGCTATGAATGTGGAAAGGAAGGCCATTATGCCAGAAACTGTCCAAATAGACAGGGTGGACAAGGCACTTCCCAACAGTACCAGACGCGCCCACAAGCTCATTCCCTTCAGGCCAGAGTTGAAGAGTCACCAGTGAGGTCGCAACGCCAGGAGCGAATGTCACGTGCTGATGCTCGTGTGATGGCCTACAGCAAAGAGGATGCAGAGGCAGGAACATCGAACGTGGTGACAGGTCAGCTTCCTGTCGCTAGTCATGTAGCCTCTATACTATTCGATTCCGGTGCTACGCATTCTTTTGTTTCCTATGCATTTGCTGACAAGATAGGACTTCCTAAGGATAATATGGGAAGAGTATTTAAGACAGCTTTACCTTCTGGGGAAGTATTGTTGTCCAGTTACTGGTTACCCTATGTACCAGTATATGTGGCAAATAGGGAACTATATGCGGAGTTAATCGTAATGAAGATTACGGATTACGATGTGATTCTAGGCATCGATTTTCTAGGGAAATACCAAGCTACGATCGACTGTCGAAATCGAAAAATAGTATTCCAACCCGAGGAAGAAGAGAGTTTCGAATACGTCAACACTTCTCACAAACCCAGGAAGATGATCATCAGTTCATTGAGAGCCAGCAAGCTGATAGCCAGTGGTTGCGTGGGATATCTGGCATATGTGGTGGACACTACAGAGGAACAGAAGCTTCAAGCTGAAGATGTTCCTGTGGTTCATGAGTTTCTTGACGTATTTCCGGAAGAGTTACCAGGGATACCGCCAGAAAGAGAAATCTCGTTTGAAATTGAATTGATGCCTGGAACAGCACCTATTTCCAAAGCACCATACCGCATGGCTCCAGTGGAGTTAAAGGAGCTGCAGGAGCAATTAAAGGAGCTTTTGGATAAAGAATTCATCAGGCCGAGCTTTTCTCCATGGGGTGCACCTGTGTTATTTGTCAAGAAAAAGGATGGAACATTCCGACTGTGCATTGATTATTGGGAATTGAATAAGGTTACGGTCAAAAATAGGTATCCGTTACCTAGAATTGATGACCTATTCGACCAGTTAAAAGGCGCAGCAGTATTTTCCAAGATCGATTTACGATCAGGATATCACCAGCTGAGAATCAAAGAGAGTGATATTCCTAAGACGGCGTTTAAGACTCGTTATGGGCACTACGAGTTTCTTGTGATGCCATTTGGATTAACAAATGCACCAGCAGCGTTCATGGACTTAATGAACAGAATTTTTAAAGAGTATTTGGATAAGTTTGTCATTGTGTTCATTGATGACATTCTTATATACTCGAAGAGTCATGAGGAACACAAGAAGCATCTGAGGATCGTGCTGAATACGATAAGGAAGCATCAACTGTATGCCAAATTCTCAAAATGTGAGTTTTGGCTAGACAGAGTACATTTCCTCGGACATGTTGTATCCCAAGAAGGTATTGCTGTAGATCCGACGAAGGTAGAGGCAATTAACCAGTGGCCTGCACCCAAGAGTGTGACGGAAATACGCAGTTTCTTGGGATTAGCTGGATATTATCGGCGATTTGTAGAGGGATTCGCGCGATTAGCTGCACCTCTTACTGCTCTTACACGCAAGGAAAGGAAGTACGAGTGGACTATGGAATGCGAAAGAAGCTTTCAGGAGTTAAAGAGGCGACTGACAAGTGCACCAATCCTTGCGCTTCCCACTGAAGGGGAGAAGTTTGTGATCTACAGTGATGCATCGAAAATAGGATTGGGAGCAGTCCTAATGCAAGACGGCAAGGTAATTGCCTATGCTTCGCGTCAATTAAAGGATCATGAAAGGAATTACCCTACGCATGACCTTGAACTTGCTGCAGTAGTGTTCGCACTCAAAATTTGGCGACACTATCTTTATGGAGCTCAATGTCAGATTTTCACTGATCACCAAAGTCTGAAGTATTTCTTCACGCAAAAGGAACTCAATATGCGACAAAGGCGATGGTTGGAACTGGTGAAGGATTATGATTGTGAAATCCTATACCATCCAGGAAAGGCCAACCGTGTAGCAGATGCTCTAAGTAGAAAGTCTACCATATCGCACCAGCTACCAATAAACAAGCTTCCGAAGCCATTGCAGCAAGAGATAAATTCTTTGAACTTGGAGCTGATATCTGGAAGACTAGCTGCACTCCAAGTGGAATCATCGCTATTTGAGGATATAAAGGAAGCTCAGAGGCGAGATCCAAACATGACAAGTTCTCAAGAAGAAATTTCCAAGGATGGAATGATCCTTTATCAAGGAAGCATAAATGTTCCAACTGATGAGGAACTTAGAAGACGGATCATGTCAGAGGCCCATGAGACGCCCTATTCGGTTCATCCCGGAGCGAGCAAGATGTATCAGGACTTGAAGTTACAGTTCTAGTGGAAAGGGATGAAGAACGATATAGCGAAATTCGTGAGCAGATGCATGACCTGTCAGAGAATCAAAGCGGAACATAAACATCCAGCAGGAAGATTGGAACCGTTGGAGATTCCTGAATGGAAATGGGAACACATTACGATGGATTTTGTAGTGGGACTCCCAAAAACCCGAGAAGGTTATGATGCCATCTGGGTTATTGTGGATAGACTGACCAAGACGGCACGGTTTATAGCTGTCAAGATGACTTTTTCGTTGGAAAAGTTTGCTCAGTTATACGTAACTCATGTCGTCAGATTACATGGAGTACCAAAATCCATTGTATCAGATCGAGACGCACGGTTCACTTCGAATTTCTGGAAGTGTGTGCAAGAGGCCATGGGTACTGAATTGAGACTCAGTACGGCTTTTCATCCGCAAACAGACGGACAGTCAGAGCGGACAATTCAGACGTTAGAAGACATGCTTCGAGCTTGTGTTATGGATTTTGCGGGAAATTGGAACGAGAAGTTACCATTGATTGAATTCTCATACAATAATAGTTACCAAGCTTCTATAGGCATGGCACCTTACGAGGCTTTGTATGGACAGAAGTGCAGATCACCATTACACTGGTATGATTTGCGAGAGAAGCAGTTGCATAAGACGGATTTCATGCAAGAGACTTCCGATGCAGTTGCTAGAATTCAGCGTCAAATGAAAATTTCGCAAAGCCGGCAAAAGAGTTATGCGGACAAAAGGCGGAGATCCTTAGAGTTTGATGAAGGAGACTTCGTATTCCTCAAGGTATCGCCTATGAAGGGGATTATGCGCTTCGGTAAGAAGGGGAAACTGAGTCCAAGATATATTGGACCTTATGAAATTATCGAACGCATTGGAAAGGTCGCTTACAAATTAGCGCTACCTCCGGAATTGTCGGCAGTGCATAATGTATTTCATGTGTCGATGCTGAGAAAGTATATACCAGATCCGTCGCATGTGCTGAAGCATGAGCCTATTCAAATCCACGAGGATTTGACATATGAGGAACAACCTATTCAAGTACTGGCTCGTGAAGAGAAAGTACTGAGAAATAAGACAATCCCACTAGTGAAGATTTTATGGAAAAATCACAACATTGAAGAAGTTACGTGGGAACGAGAAGATGAGATGAGGAGTTTATACCCCCATTTGTTCTAATTTTCGAGGACGAAAATTTTATAAGGAGGGGTGAATGTGACAACCGGGAAATTCAGGCAATTCTCGGATGAAAATGTACAAATGTATGTATATAACAATTTGTACTATTTAAAGAGTGAAATAAATGTATTTATATTGTTTAGAATATATGAAAATGTTCTAACAATACTGACGAGTAAGAATTCAGTGTTGGAAAAATTCACTGAGTTGAAACGGGTGAAACGGTGCAAAATCAGCATTGAAAACCCTAACCGGAGCAATAAAAGACGGAAAACTTCCGGGATTGATTTTGATCAAACGGAAGCAGTTTAAATTGATCCGACTGCACAGGAGACCTCAGGAACACGCCGGGACGATTTCAGGAAAATTTCGGCTCGAACCGGTATCGGTCAAAAAGTAGTCGAATTAATGTGAATAGTGAAAGTCAAAGTCAACTTTTGCTTTAGCATTTATGACATCATAAATCCATTTAATAAATAAAAAGAAGATGATGATTGGTAGAATTAATGGCCATGATTCATTTGCCTTTTTGATCTAAAGGCCAAGATTTGGCCAAAAATACACCTTTTTAATTTTTGAAAATTATGGAAAGAATTAGGTTGAAAGATGTCTAATTCTCATTGGTGGAAGGCTAAATTAATTGGCCTTCGGTTTCATTAAGTCGGCAACATTGTGATAAAGTGGCCGAAACTTGTTTCAAAGCCAAAACCAAAAGAAAGAAAATTTCTTCTAAGTGTTCATGGAGAATACGTGAGCCACCAAGGCGAACCAAGCAAATCTTCCAAAATTTCTTCACAAAAGTGGTATCAAACACTTCATTGAAGGCAAAGGAAGCAAGAAAGCAAGGTAACCTTCTTTGGTTTGCATTTTTTTCTTGGTTTTTCTTCAAGAAAACTATGGGATGAATAGTGAAAAAGATGGAAAAATTTTTGGTGGTTTTCAATGATTTGATGCTTGGGTTTTGTTAAGGGTGTAATTAGTAGGAAAACCATGTAATTTGTTTAAAGAAAAACCAAATTTTGGTTGGTTTTTCAAGGGTAAATCCGTGGGTTACCTTAGGTAACCAATGAGAAAACTTTGTGGTTAATTGCTAACATGCTTTCAAAGTTGAAATTGGTGAAGAATAAAGCTTGTATGTCATGGTGAAAAGCTTAAAAAAATTCTTGGTGTGAATTACATTAAATGGCCGTGGGGTTTAATAATGATTTGGAAGAAAATTTTTGCATGGTTTATGTGGTATTTGGTTGATTGGAATTATGCAATTTAATATGCAAATGATGAATTTATAATGGAAAGAATGAAACAAAATTGTTTGGCATGTTTTCATTCTTTGGCCGTGGGGTACAAGTGTGTAAAAACCCTAGGAAAATTGGTTAAAAATGCCAAGAAAATGGGCTTGAAAATGTGGTAAAAACATGACATTAAATGGCCTAAAGTGTGGTGAAAGTTTGACAAATTTTTGGTTCGGTTTGGTTGTGAAAACCGAAACCAAATTAAGGGCAAAATTGTGGAAAAAATTTTGTGATGTGGGTTAAAATGTGAAATTGGAATTTGTGGGTTTTTATGTAAAAGTTTGGAAAACTTTTACATAAAATAGGCTTGTGGTATAGTACGTGGCAGGTACATACGGTTCGAGGCGTACCTAACGCCGGAAGCCTTAAAATTACGCCGAAATGCTGCCAAAATTTCGAAAATGGCATTCGGGGTAAAATGGAAATTAAAAATAAAAGTTAGGGCCGGGGCGGAAACCCGAGTCCCTAACGAAAAATTTTGAATAAAAAAAAAAAAAATTTTAAGGGGTGGGTCATGAATAGTAACCCGTCCCCTTGAAAATGAAAAACGTGAGTGAAATTAAAAAAAAAACCGACCCCGAGGGGGGGCATTTTTGGAAACGAAATAAAGGTCCGAGTCGGGAACGGAAAACCCGAATCTCGGAGACCTAGGTTTTGTCTGTAGGATCCCAAAATCGACCTACGAGGAAGGCGATTCAAGATCCAAGAGAGAGAAAGGGAACAGTCTGATAAGGTAAGTTCAGACATTTACCTGTCTACAACATATAGCAATATTGTGCTAACTTTAATGTACTAACTATAAGTTAGGTACATATGTGCTACGGGCACTATTATAGAGTAAAGAGAGAGACGTAATGTGCTACGGGCACTATTAAGAATGGATACATTGTTAATTGTGCTTCGGGCACTAGAGCAAGGTTAATAAAACTCACTCAACTAAAATTAAAATGTGAACCATTCCTAACCACGGGACAATGTGAAGTCACCGGGTTAGAATGTTAAAAAGTCGGTAATGAAACCACTTTCTGGCGTACCAGCCTTCCGTATAGGGAGGTATTTTTGCCTTTGGGGCTATGAAAATAAGGCTGTGGAGGTCAGCACTAATGTACCGCTCCCAGTCATGTACTATTTTGCCTTCGGGGCTATGAGATTAAGGCTCTGGAGGTCAGCACTAATGTACCGCTCCCAGTCATGCGCACTTAAATGGTACTGCCAACCTGAGCTCAAAACCAAAATATAATTAAAGATAATTATCTAAAACTGAAACTATGCCATAATTGAGCATAATACAGTTTAGTGAGAGCACTAACATCGCGGTAGATGTACTAGTGTGATACAGTATTGTGGTCAAAGTTACTATTCATGTATGAATAGTAGTCGACGATACTATTCACGATGAATAGTACTATTCATAGAAATTTCATTTCTTGCATGTTTGAACTTACTGAGCCTGTAGCTCACCATTTTTGCTAATGTTGCAGGTAAGCGACCAGCTCAGTAGCTTGTTTGACTGGATGCGGACGGGATGACACGTGTCAAATAGGATAACTGGGCGAGGGATATGGTACTGCCAGAGTCTTTCCGCTGAGCAATAAAAAGGAAAAAAAAAAAAAGAAGAAAGAAACAGTCGTTTGTAATATTATATATTTTACGAAAGTACTGTAATATGTAAATTACTTTGCACTTGCCAACAAAGTAAATAGTGGGAAATGTTTTACATGATGTTTAAAAAAAAAAAAAAAAAAAAATTTGTTCCCCAAAAACGACATGATTTTAAGAGAGAGAGAGATAAGCCGGCGACCCATGAGAGTACAATCTATCGCAGTTAGCGATAAGCTCAACTGTAATAGTATTGTATGATCTCTACGAGGGGCGGGCCGCCACAATTGGATTCCGCATTACCAGCTGTTCTTCGTTGCTGGTTTCGATTATTTCCCTGCCGATTCCCAGAAAATTTGCCTTTCCTCTTGTTTTGCTGGGATCCTTGATTATTGCCCTGGCTTGGTTTAGCATTCTGATTAGGCTTGCTTGATTGACCAACTTGTGTAGACTTCACCAAAGCCCTCTCCTTCTTCTTGGCCTCCCAGTGCTTCTCTCTTTCCTCTTTCTGTCGGGCTACGTGAAACTCAGCTCTGATGGCCCGACTAACACAATCTGCTACAGAAGTAGGCGGTACTTGTCCAGTGTGTACTAGCGCAGCAATTTCTGGTCTGAACATCCCGATCATTTTCTGTATTTTCTCCTTTTCAGTAGGGACTACATAGGGACATAAACGGGATAACTGGTCGAACTTTCAGCAAACTTCGCTCACCGACATATTTCCTTACGTCAATTCTGAGAACTCTTTCTGTTGTTGTCTCAGAGATGCAGGGCCGTAATATTTCTGGTTAAATTCTTCCAGAAATTCTGCCCAACTCATGGTAGACACATTTCTTCTCATTCGTACAGTGTCCCACCAAAAACGAGCATCTTTTCTCAACACAAAAGACGCACATGCAACCTTCTCCCGGTCAGTTAGGTTCATGAATTCCGTGATTACTTGCAATGATGACAACCAGTCTTCAGCCTCTAGAGGATTTGTAGAACCTTCAAATTCTGGCGGCCTCATATGCCTGAATCTTCATAGAGGGGTTCCAGATTTAATACCGATTGCGGTTCAGGAACTCTCTCATTTATAGCAGCTGGAGGGATAACCGGATCTACCTCAGCTTCTTGTTCTACTTGGGTACCCTCAGAGCCTTGCCTCTATTCTAACTCCTCTACCCGTCGCCTCAAATTAGTATTTTCTTGCATTTGAGCTTCTAGCAGGGCTTGTATCTGATCCAATCTCTCCATGACATTAGGACGTCGTTCTCGTCTCTCTGGTCAATTTCACAAATCTACCATCTTGCCTATTATCCTATTATGGCACAATAATTCACCGTTAGCCTTTCCATAACCACATTCGTAAGATCACATAAATTTACGAAATTCAGGGTAATGTAAAGCCACATCATCGTAACACATCATCGTATAACATATAATCATTTTGATATTTCATTCATAGCAAAACATTTATATGTCATACATAATCATCACCAGTCATATATACATCGTCCATTTTATACATCTTGGCCCCAAGTCTATACAAAAGAGCATTTCTCTATAAGCTACTTATGTACATGTATATATCTACTGGTCACACATCCCCTGTGTCTGGGACTAAAGGATATTCTTCTGGATCCTCATCGTCATCTGGATCATCTGAATCGTCACCACCTCTAGGCAATGCTCCCTGTCCTGAGTCATCACCTCCTCGTGGTCTAGACAGTCCAGCCTTATGATCATTCATCATTCTTCTCGGCCCAAAGATGCGTGCGAACATCTCATCTTGACCCAGTGTCTCTCGTCGAATCTGCGTCAGATGCTCAATCAAAATCTCTCTCTCGATCGTCCTGATCGTCACTACAAACTCTTGGAGCGTAGGAGGAAATAGCTTAATCACCCTCTGTCTCAACTCCATGGGTAACCCTTTCCAGAAAAGCTCACAGCAGTTTGCTTCAGTAAAGTTAGGTAATGGGCATCTCCTCCTAATGGTCTCCTCAAATCGTGCTGCATAAGACATAACTGTCTCACCAGACAACATGACCATCCTCTCAGTCTAGAGAATATAGTCCCTAACCTCATCGAATCTAGGGTACGCAGGTATATCTGCCTCTCGTGTCTCTAGAGGTGCTGGAGCAGGTGCCGAATCCCTATGTGGAAACTAATCAGCCAATCACTGACAGAACTCAGCCCAACTGAATCCTAATAAAATCTCCTGGTCACAATACTCCCAAAATACTCGAGCGTCTCCCTGAAACATACTGATGGCCAACTAGATCCACATATCTCGATCAATGTCACATATCACCATAATCCTCTCTATGGCATGGAGCCAGTCCTTCGCCTCCATCGACTGTCGTCCACCATCAAACATCGGGGGACTACTAGCTTGAAATGCCTGCATTGCCCGAGCTGAAACTCTCACTCCAATGTGTTGGCATCCACCAACAACTGGAATGTCCACTACTACAGGTGGATGAAGTATCGGTCGTGGCTGTACTACATCTACTGGCGCTGGTGCTGGTGCTGATACTGGTACTGGAGGTCTCTCGGGCACCGAGGGTCTAATTACCGGTCGTTGGGAAATAGACGGCCTCACAATAGGTCTCGTCCATACCCGTAATACCCCTCTCGGTCGTGGTAGTGGTGGTCTCACATAAGGAGGTTTGGTCATCTTGCTACCTATAAGATAATTATTTTCACATAAGAAAATAATTAACTAAACTTAAGTAAACTACTTACTTGGATAGCGGTGCAGGATGCGCGAAGTGTCAAATCAGGATATGGTCAATACTGCTCTGATATACCAACTGTGACGGCAGTTGGTAATCCAAATTAAACCAACCGTAATTCCGCTCTGATACCAACTGTGACGGCAGTTGATATTCTAAACTTCACCAACTGTAAACCCGCTCTGATACCAACTGTGGTAGCAGTTGGTATTCTAAACTACACCAACCGTAAACCCGCTCTGATACCAACTGTGACGGCCCGCCCCTCATAGAAATCATACAATACTATTACAGTTAAGCTTTATCGCTAACTGCGATAGATTGTACTCTCATGGGTCGCCGGCTAATCTCTCTCTCTTTAAATCATGACGTTTTTTTTTTTGGGAAAATTTTTTTTTCTTTAAACATCATGTAAAACATTTCCCACTATTTACTTTGTTGGCAACTATAAAGTAATTTACATAATATAGTACTTTCGTAAAATATATAATTACAAAAGAACTGTTTTCTTTTTTTTTTTCCTTCCCTTTTATCGCTCAGCGGAAAAACTCTGGCAGACCATATCCCTCGCCCACTTATCCCACTTGACACGCGCCATCCCGTACACCATCCAATCAAACAAGCTACTGAGATGGTCGCTTACCTGCAACATAAGCAAAAATGGTGAGCTACAGGCTCAGTAAGTTCAAACATGCAAGAAATCAAATTTCTATGAATAGTACTATTCATCATGAATAGTCTGTTAACTACTATTTATCCATGAATAGTAACTTTGACCACAACACAGTATATCACCAGTACATCTACCGCGATTTTAGTACCCTCACGAACTGTCTTATGCTCAATTATGGCATAGTTTTAGTTTTGGGTAATTATCTTTGCTTATGTTCTGGTTTTGAGTTCAGGTTGGCAGTACCATTTAAGTGCGCATGACTGGGAGCGGTACATTAGTGCTGAACCCCACAGCCTTAATCTCATAGCCCCGAAGGCAAAATTGTACATTACTGGGAGCGGTACATCAGTGCTGACCTCCACAGCCTTAATCTCATCATAGCCCCGAAGGCAAAAGTACCTCCCTGTACGGAAGGCTGGTACGCCAGAAAGTGGTTTCATTACCGAATTTTTAAGTTCTAACCCGGTGACTTCATATTGTCCCGTGGTTAGGAATGGTTCACATTTTAATTTTAGGGGAGTGAGTTTCATTAACCTCGCTCTAGTGCCCGAAGCACAATTAACAATGTGTCCATTCTCAATAGTGCCCGTAGCACATTACGTCTCTCTCTCTACTCTATAATAGTGCCCGTAGCACATATGTTCCTAACTTGTAGTTAGTACATCAAAGTTAGCAACAATAATGCTATATGTTGCAGATAGGTAAATGTCTGAACTTACCTTATCAGTTTCTTCCCTTTTTCTCTCTTGGATCTTTGATCGCCCTCCTTGTAGGTCGATTTTTTGGATCCTACAGACAAAACCTTGTCTGTTAATTTCATTTCCATTTATAGCTTTTATTTTTCCTTAAAAAGCTTAAATAAAACCTATTTATAACTTTTTAGGCTTTATTTATCATTCTCCCCATTTTTCTCAACTTTTACAAAATTACGATTTTAACCCTATATTTTGACAAAATTACAATTTTACCCCTGACGGAATTTTCTCGATCCAGACTGCATTTTTGGCTCTCAGGAACTTTTCTAACTCTTTTCTAATCATTATCGGGTTCATTTCTATTTTATTTTCACTTTTCACTTTCCCGACACTCGGGAAGCACTATTCTGACCCTTACGTCGGTTTAGTGATTTTCTATCGTTTCGGAGCCTCAAATGGACGTTTAACTAGTATTTAAAACGTTCATCTAGACATTCTCGATCTAGGTCTCCGAGGCTCGAATTTTCCGTTCCCTACTCTGACTTTTATTTCGTTTCCAAAAACGCCCCCCTTCAGGGTCGGTTTTTCAATTTCACTCGCGTTTTACATTTTTAAGGGGATGGGTTACTATTCACGAACCACCCTTAGGTTTTCCTTATTCAATTTTCCGTTAGGGACTCGGGTTTCCGTCCCGACCCCAAACTTTTATTTTTAATTTCCTTTTTACCCCAAATGCCGTTTTCGAAATTTCGGCAGCATTTCGGCGTAAATTTAAGGCTACCGGCGTTAGGTATGCCTCGAACCATATGTACCTGCCACGTACTATACCACAAGCCTATTTTATGTAAAAGTTTTCCAAACTTTTACATAAAAGCTCACAAAATTCAATTGTCATTTTGAACCACATTACACAAAATTTTCTCTCAATTTTACCCTTAGTTTTTGGCCATGGTTTTGACAATCAAAACCTAACCAAAATTTCTCAATTTTTCCACCAAATTTTTGGCTATTCCAATGTCTTTTTTTTAGCCCATTTTCAAGCCAATTTCATTGCATTTTTTAACACAATTCCTAGGGTTTTTTCATCATTACAACCCACGGCCAAATTAAGAGAAACATACCCTAATTTTTTTTGTTT
Organism: Antiaris toxicaria; assembly: GCA_035233585.1. Lineage (NCBI taxonomy): Eukaryota > Viridiplantae > Streptophyta > Magnoliopsida > Rosales > Moraceae > Antiaris > Antiaris toxicaria. The sequence goes on from CP141153.1 coordinate 61,272,905, forward strand.
CTTGCTTTCAATCACAATTCCATCATTTCCATAATAAAATGCATGATTTAAATAATCCAAACATCAACTAAACCATGCAAAATTTTTCACCAAACCCTAATTAACCCAGGGCCATATTAGGGTAAGTTCACACCAAATTTTTTTCCAAGCTTTCCATCATGCAAATCATGCTTTATATTTGATCAAAATATGATTTAAAGCATGTTAATACTTAAACCACAACAATTCATCATTGATTACTCATGGTAACCCACGGTTTTACCCTTGGAATACCAACCAAAAATTGGTTTTTCTTTAAACCAATTGCATGGTTTTTCTCCTAATTACACCCTTAACAAAACCCAAGCACCAAATCAATCAAAACAAACCAAAATTTTTCCATCCTTTGCACTATTCATTACACGGATTTCTTGAAGAAAAATCAAGAAAAGTTTCAAACCAAGGAGAGTTACCTTGTTCACTTGCTTCCTTTGTCTTCAATGAAAGGTTTGACACCAATTTTGTGAAGAAAAATTGAAGGATTCACTTGGTTCCTCTTTGGTTGCTCACGTACCCACCATAGGCAACACTTAGAAACTTTTTCTCTTTGGTTTTTGCTTCAAAATTGTCTCGGCCACTTTTGTTCAAAGTTTTGCCGACTTAACACAAAGAAAGCCAATTAATTTGGCTACCAACCAATCAAAAATCAACACCTTTCAAGCCTAATTCTTACCAAAATTTTCAAAAATTAAAATGGTGGAATTTTAGCCAAATCTTGGCGTAACCAAAAAAGAAGGGTGCAACACGAGGACTTCCTATAAGGTCACCTATCCTAGAACTACTCTGGCCCAAGCACGCTTAACTACGGAGTTCTGATGGGATTCGGTGCGTTAGTGCTAGTATGATCGCATCCGAAACTCAGGAAGTGAATTGTTCAATTAAAGGAGTAGCGGGACACACTTAGAAAAGTGACTCCGTTTCAATGGGAACGTGGGGCCAACGTGGTTCGTGCGTACGCGTTGAGAATCCGGAACACGAAAAAATGCGACGCTGCAGGCAAAAACCCCACTACGCTAGGGCTTGAAAAGAGATGCCTGCTACCAAAGGGCACCACTATAGCGCCCTGGTTATGCCCAAACGACAACATAATAGGTGAATAGCGAGTCTCTGAAGGAGAAGGTGAAGGCTGGGATGGAAGGGGCAGCCTCAGAGAAGGAACGCAGAGCCGCGAAAAGAGTATGAATCGAGGTGTCGCAGACCGAGTTGTAACTTGAACCAGAAATCACCACAGGCACGGGAAAACACCCGTTTCGAGGGCCAAACGTGGGAATTTTGCAGAAAACCCCCCCGGTCGTAGCGCAACGATAGGTCTTTCCCATTGGCCTGTTTCTGTGTGGAATGTAGTGCCTTTGCGTCCGAATCTAGCTTCCCCGATCGAGCCACCGAGTAAACCTAACACTGCCCCCGTCCCGGCCGCACGCGTAGAGTCTTACACAAGGCCTTTTGTTGTGGCGTGAAAATTAGCATCGATACTAGACCCCCAAGGCCCTCGGGGACCGGTGCAAAATCCGAAAGCTAAAAAGATGGGTGGCGCAACCAAGAAAGAGGGGAGCAACATGAGGACTTCCCAGTAGGTCACCCATCCTAGTACTACTCTCGCCCAAGCATGCTTAATTGTAGAGTTCTTATGGGATCCGGTGCATTAATGCTGGTATGATCGCACCCAAAACCCAGGGCATGAAATATTCATTTGCAGGGGTCGCGGAACACACTTAGACTGGCGACTCGGATGCAGTAGGAATGTGGGGCCATCGTAGTTCGTGCGTACACGTCGAGAATCCAGAACACGAAAAACTACGATGCTGCGGGCAAAAACCCCACTATGCTGGGGCTTATAAAGAGTTGCCCACCGCCGAAGGTCACTCACCGTTGTACGATCTTGATTGGGACGGTGGCTAGGCCGAAACGACAAGATAATAGGCAAATAACGAGTCTCCGGAGGAGAAGGCGAAGCCGGGGAAGGATGGGGTAGCCTCAGAGAAGGAACGCAGAGCCGCAAAAGGAGTAAGAATCGAGGTTTCATAGAACAAGTGGTAATAGGAGCCAAAAATCACCAACAGCATGGGAAAATGCCTGTTTAGAGGCCTAAATGTGGGAATTTTTTTGGAAAACACCCCCGGTCGTTGCGTAACGACTAGTGTTGCCCATTGGCCCGTTTCTGTGTGGAAAGCAGTGTCTTTGTGTCTTAATCTTACCTCCTCGGTTGAGGCACCGGGTAGACCGAACACTGCCCCCTTCCCGGTCGTGTGCATAACGTTTTGGACGAGGCATTTGGTTGTGTCGTGAAAATTAGCATCAATACTAGCCCCCCAAGGCCCCCGGGGACAGGTGTAAAATCTGAAAGCTAAAAAGATGGGCGGCGTAACCAAAAAAGAAGGTTGCAACACAAGGACTTCCTATAAGGTCACCCATCCTAGAACTACTCTCACCCAAGCACGTTTAACTACAGAGTTCTGATGGGATTCGGTGCGTTAGTGCTAGTATGATCGCATCCGAAACTCAGGAAGTGAATTGTTCAATTGAAGGAGTAGCGGGACGCACTTAGACAAGCGACTCGGTTTCAATGGGAACGTGGGGCCAACGCGGTTCGTGTGTACGCGTTGAGAATCCGGAACACGAAAAAATGCGATGCTGCAAGCAAAAACCCCACTACGCTGGGGCTTGAAAAGAGATGCCCGCTGCCAAAAGGCACCACTGTAGCGCCCTGGTTGTGCCCAAACGACAACATAATAGGTGAATAGCGAGTCTCCAAAGGAGAAGGCGAAGGCTGGGATGGAAGGGGCAGCCTCAGAGAAGGAACGTAGAGCCGCGAAAAGAGTATGAATCGAGGTGTCGTAGACCGAGTTGTAACCTGAACCAGAAATCACCACAGGCACGGGAAAACGCCCGTTTCGAGGGCCAAACGTGGGAATTTTGCCGAAACCCCCCCCGGTCGTAGCGCAACGATAGGTCTTGCCCGTTGGCTTATTTCTGTGTGGAATGTAGTGCCTTTGCGTCCGAATCTAGCTTCCCCGATCGAGCCACCGGGTAAACCCAACACTGCCCCCGTCCCGGCCGCACGCGTAGAGTCTTACACGAGGCCTTTGGTTGTGGCGTGAAAATTAGCATCGATACTAGACCCCCAAGGCCCTCGGGGACCGGTGCAAAATCTGAAAGGTAAAAAGATGGGCAGCGCAACCAAGAAAGAGGGGTGCAACATGAGGACTTCCCAGTAGGTCACCCATCCTAGTACTACTCTCGCCAAAGCACCCTTAACTGCAGAGTTCTTATGGGATCCGGTGCATTAATGCTGGTATGATCGCACCCAAAACCTAGGGCATGAAATATTCATTTGCAGGGGTCGCGGAACACACTTGGACTAGCGACTCGGATGCAACAGGAACGTGGGGCCATCGTAGTTCGTGTGTACACGTCGAGAATCTGGAACACGAAAAACTAGGATGTTGCGGGCAAAAACCCCACTACGTTGAGGCTTATAAAGAGATGCCCACAGCCGAAGGTCACTCACCGTTGTACGATCTTGATTGGGACAGTGGCTGGGCCGAAACAACAAGATAATAGGCAAATAACGAGTCTCCGGAGGAGAAGGCGAAGCCTGGGAAGGATGGGGAAGCCTCAGAGAAGGAACGCAGAGCCGCAAAAGGAGTAAGAGTCGAGGTTTCGTAGAACAAGTCGTAATAGGAGCCAGAAATCACCAGCAGCACGGGAAAATGCCTGTTTAGAGGCCTAAATGTGGGAATTTTTTCAGAAAACACCCCCGGTCGTTGCGTAATGACTAGTGTTGCCCATTGGCTCGTTTCTGTGTGGAAAGCAGTGTCTTTGTGTCTTAATCTTGCTTCCCCAGTCGAGCCACCAGGTAGACCGAACACTACCCCCATCCCGGCCGTGTGCATAACGTTTTGCACGAGGCATTTGGTTGTGTCGTGAAAATTAGCATCAATACTAGCCCCCCAAGGCCCCTGGGGACGGGTGTAAAATCTGAAAGCTAAAAAGATGGGCGGCGTAACCAAAAAAGAAGGTTGCAACACAAGGACTTCCTATAAGGTCACCCATCCTAGAACTACTCTCACCTAAGCACGTTTAACTGCAGAGTTCTGATGGGATTCGGTGCATTAGTGCTAGTATGATCGCATCTGAAACTCAGGAAGTGAAATGTTCAATTAAAGGAGTAGCGGGACGCACTTGGACAGGTGACTCGGTTGCAACGGGAACGTGGGGCCATCGCGGTTCGTGCGTACGTGTTGAGAATCTGGAATACGAAAAAATGCGACGCTGCAGGAAAAAACCCCACTACGCTGGGGCTTGAAAAGAGATGCCCGCTGCTGAAACTACAACATAATCAGCTAATAGAGAGTCTTTAGAGGAGAAGGCGAAGCCTAGGATGGAAGGGTCAGCCTTAGAGAAGGAACACAGAGCCGTAAAAGGAGTATGAATTGAGGTTTCGTAGATCGAGTCGTAACTAGAACCAAAATCACCGAAGGCACGGGAAAACACCCGGTTGGTGGCCCAAACGTGGGAATTTTGCTGGAAACACCCCCGGTCGTGGCGTAGCGACAAGTCTTGGCTGTTGGCCCATTTCCGTGTGGAAAGCAGTGCCTTTCCATCGGAATTTGACTTCCCCGATCGCGGCACCGGGTAGACCCAGCACTGGCTCGTCCCATCCGCGTGCGTATAATCTTTCATGAGGCCTTTGGTTGTGGCGAGAAAATTAGTATTGATACTGGCCCCCCAAGGTGTGACAACCAGGAAATTCTGGCATTCTCGAAATAAAATGTACAAATGTATGTATATAATAATTTATACTATTTAAATAGTGAAATTAATGTATTTATATTGTTTAGACTGTGAAAGGATGTTCTAACAATGCTGACGGGTAAGAATTCAGTGTTGATAAGATTCACTGAATTGAAACGGGTAAAACGGTGTCGAAACGACATTAAAAACCCTAACTGGTGCCTATAGTGCACTAAAAGATGCAAAAAACTTCCGGGATTGATTTTGATCAAACGGAAGCAGTATAAATTGATCCGACTGCAAAGGAGACCTCAGGAACCTGCCGGGACGATTCTAGGAAAATTTTGGCTCAACCCGACATTAGTCAAAAAGTAGTTGAATTAATATGAATAGTGAAGTCAAAATCAAACTTTTTACTTTGCAATTATGACTCATTTAAGCCATTTATTAAATGCGAAAAAAATGGTGGTTGGTGGCATTAATGGCTAAGATCAATTTGCTTTATGATCTAAAGGCCTAGATTTGGCCAAAATTAGCCAAATTAATTTTGGCAAAAATGTGGAAAGAAATGGCATGAAAAGTGTTGAAATTTCATTGGTTGGAAGCCAAATTAATTGGTTTTCCTAGCTAAATGAGTCGGCAAACCTTGGACCAAAAGGAACGGTAGCTAATTCAATGGAAAACAAGCAAAAAAAATTTCTAAGTATTCCATAGAGAGAACCGTGAGCAACCAAAGGAGAACCAAGCCAAAACTCCAAACTTTCTTCACAAAAGTGGTAGCGAACTCATCATTGAAGTCAAGGGAAGCAAGAAATCAAGGTAGCCATCTTTGGTTTGCATTTTTTCTTGAAATTTCATTGAAAAATCCGTCGGTTTGTTGGCTTGAAGGATGAGAAATTTTATGGTTGATTTGCTATATGGGTTTTGCTTATGGTTTGGTTAGAAGAAAAACCATGTATTTTGTTTCAAGAAAAACAAAGTTTTGGTTGGTTTTTTTTTTTTTTTTATGGAAAATCCATGGGTTACCTTAGTGTTTGATCATGGATTTATTGTTAGTTAAGTGTTGTAATGCTCTAAATCATGTTTTGGTTATATGGAAAGCATGATTTCCATGGCTAGAAAGCTTCGAAAAATTTTGGTATCCAAATTCCCTAATATGGCCGTGTGGTGTAGTTAGGGTTTGGTGAACATTTTTGCATGATTAACTTGATGTTTGGATAGTTTAAATCATGCATTGAATTATGGAAATGTTGGTTATGAGGTTGAAAGCATGAAACAAAATGTTATGCATGTTTTTACCTAAAATGGCCATGGGTTATATGTATTGAAAAACCCTAAGAAATTGTATTGTAAAGTGTGAGAAAATGGCTTGAAAATGTGCTAGGTAATAATCTTTGAATAGCCTAAAATTTGGTTGAAAGATTGAAAAGTTTTGACTAAGTTTTGAGTATGAAAACCGTGGCTAAACCTAAGGGTAAAATTGAAAGAATTTTGTTGAATTGTGGTTCAAAATTTGAAATGTGGTTCAAAATGTGAATTGGAAAATGTGTGAGCTTTTATGTAAAAGTTTGGAAAACTTTTACATAAAATAGGACTTTGGTATAGTACGTGGCAGGTACACATGGTTCGAGGCGTACCTAACGCTAGTAGCCTTAAACTTACGCCGAAATGCTGTCGAAATTTCAAAAAACAGCATTTAGGGCAAAAAGGGAGTCGAGAATAAAAGTTTAGGGTCGGGTCGGAAACCCGAGTCCCTTGAGGAAAATTGAATAAGGGAAACCTAGGGGGTGTTTATGAATAGTAACCCATCCCCTTAAAAAAATGTAAAACACGAGTGAAACTGAAAAACTGACCCCGAGGAGGGGGCGTTTTGGGAAACGAAGTAAAGGTCCGAGTCAGGTACGGAAAATCCGAGTCTCGGAGACCTAAATCAGGAAAGTCTAGATGAACGTTTTAAATACTAGTAAAACGTCCATTGAAGGCTCCGAAACGATAGAAAATCACTAAACCGACGTAAGGGTCGGAATAGTACTTCCCGAGGGCCGAGAATATGAAAAATGGAAATAAAATAGAAACGAACCCAGTAATGAATGAGAAAAGAGTCAGAAAAGTTATTGAGAGCCAAAAGTGCAGTCTAGATCGAGAAAATCCCGTCAGGGGCATAATGTAATTTTGTCAAAATACAGGGGCAAAATCATAATTTTTCAAAAGCTGAGAAAAAAATAGGGAAAATGATAAATAAAGGCTAAAAAGTTATAAATAGGTTTTATTTAATCTTTTTAATAATAAAATAAAAGCTCTAAATAAAAATGAAATTAACAGACAAGGTTTTGTCTGTAGGATCCCAAAATCGACCCACAAGGAGAGCGATTAAAGATCCAGAAAGGAAAAGAAGAAGAAACGGATAAGGTAAGTTCAGACATTTACCAGTCTGCAACATGTAGCATTATTATTGCTAACTTTGATGTACTAACTATAAGTTAGGTACATATGTACTACGGGTACTATTACAGAATAGAGAGAGACGTAATGTGCTACGGGCACTATTGAAATGGGACACATAATAAATTGTGCTTCAGGCACTAGAGTGAGGTTAATGAAACTCACTCACGTGAAATTAAAATGTGAACCATTCCTAACCACGGGGCAATATGAAGTCAACGGGTTAGAATTTTAAAAGTCGGTAATGAAACCACTTTTGGCGTTCCAGCCTTCCGTACAGGGAGGTAAACTTTTCCTTCGGGGCTATGATGATGACATTAAGGCTGCGGAGGTCAGCACTAATGTACCCCTCCCAGTCATGTATAACTTTGCCTTCGGGGCTATGATGATGAGATTAAGGCTGTGGAGATCAGCACTAATGTACCGCTCCCAATCATACGCATTAAAATGGTACGGCCAACATGAGCTCAAAACCAGAACATAAATAAAGATAATTACCTAAAACTAACTATGCCATAATTGAGCATAAGACAGCTTCATGAGAGTACTAACACCGTGGTTGATGTGCTGTTGATATATTGTGTTGTGGTCAAAGTTACTATTCATGATGAATAGTAATCAAAATTACTATTTATGATGAATAGTACTATTCATAGAAATTCTATTCTTGTATGTTTGACCTTACTGAGCCTGTAGCTCACCATTTTTGTTTATGTTGCAGGTAAGCAACCGGCTCACTAGCTTTGTATGGCTGGATGGCCAACGAGATAGCGAGTGTCAAATGGGATGGAAAGCCAAGGGATATGGTTCTGCCGGAGTTTTTCCACTGAGCGTTAACAAAGAGAGGGAAAAAAAAAGAAACAGTTCTTTTGTAATAATATATATTTTGCAAAAGTACTGTATTATGTAAATTACTTTGTACTTGTAAACAAAGTGATTAGGGGATAATGTTTTACATGTTGCATTAAAAAAAAATTCCCCAAAAAATGTCATGTTTTAAAGAGAGATAGATTAGCTGGTGACCCATGAGAGTACAATCTATCGCAGTTGGCTATGAAGCTTAACTGTAATAGTATTGTATGATCTCTACGAAGGACGGGCCACCACAGTTGGTATCAGAGCAGTGTTGACCATATCCTGATTTGACACATCGCGCGTCCTGCATCGTAATCCAAGTAAGTAATTTACTTAAGTTTAGTTAATTATTTTCTTATATGAAAATAATTATCTTATAGGTAGCAAGATGACTAGACCTCCTTATGCGAGACCGCCGCTACCACGATCGAGAGGATTGTTGCGGGTATGGACGAGACCTATTGTGAGGCCGTCTATTTCCCAACGTCCTGTAACAACCGAGAAATTTTGGCATTCTCGGAAGAAAATGTACAAATGTATGTATATAACAATTTGTACTATTTAAGGAGTGAAATAAATAAATTGATATTGTTCAGAATGTATTAAAATGTTCTAACAATACTGACGAGTAAGAATTCAGTGTTGATAAAATTCATTGAATTGAAACGGGTGGAACGGTGCCAAAAACGACATTGAAAATCCTAACCAGTGTATTATGGTGCACTAAAAGATGAAAAACTTCCGGGATTGATTTTGATCAAATGGAAGCAGTATAAATTGATTCGACTGCACAGGAGACCTCAAGAACCCGTCGGGACGATTTCAGGAAAATTTTGGCTCGAACCGACATCGGTCAAAAAGTAGTCGAATTAATGTGAATAGTAAAGTCAAAATCAAAATTTTTACTTTACATTTATGACATCATAAAGCCATTTATTAAATGATTTAAATTTGGTGGTTGGTGGCATTAATGGCCAAGATTAAATATGCTTTTGATGTAAGGGCCTAGATTTTGCCAAAAATTAGCCAAATTTATTTTGGTGAAAATGTGGAAAGAAATGGCATGAAATGTGTTGAAATCTCATTATTTGGAAGCCAAATTAATTGGTTTCTTTGTTACTTAAGTCGGCAAACTTGGAACAAAACAAACCCGTAGCTTATTCAAAGCGAAAAGAAAGGGAAAAATTTTTCTAAGTGATTCCATAGTGAAGTCGTGAGCAACCAAGGAGAACCAAGCCAAACATTCAAGTTTTCTTCACAAAAGTGGTAGCAAACTCTTAATTGAAGTCAAGGGAAGCAAGAAATCAAGGTAGCCATCTTTGGTTTGAAATTTTTCTTGGTTTTTCATTGAAAAATCCGTGGGTTGTTGACTTGAAGGATGAGAAATTTTGTGGTTTGTTTTGGTTGATTTGGTGCTTGGGTTTTGTTAATGGTTTGATTAGAAGAAAAACCATGCATTTTGTTTCAAGAAAACCAAAGTTTTGGTTGGTTTTTCAATGGTAAAACCGTGGGTTACCTATATGTTTGATGATGGATTCATTGTTGTTTAAGTGTTGTGATGCTTTAAATCATGTTTTGGATTAAAGGAAAGCATGGCTTGCATGGTTAGAAAGCTTGGAAAAATTTTAGTATCTAATAACCCTAAAATGGCCATGTGATATGGTTAGGGTTTGGTGAACATTTTTGCATGATTAACTTCATGTTTGGATAGTTTAAATCATGCATTGAATTATGGAAATGTTGGTTATGAGGTTAAAAGCATGAAACAAAATGTTGTGCATGTTTTTACCTAAAATGGCCGTGGGTTATGTGTGTTGAAAAACCCTAAAAATTGTGTTGTAAAATGCATGGAAAATGGCTTGAAAATGTGCTAGGTAATAGCCTTTGAATAGCCTAAAATTTAGTTGAAAAATTGAAAAGTTTTGGTTAGGTTTTGAGTATGAAAAACATGGCTAAACCTAAGGGTAAAATTGAAAGAATTTTGTTGAATGTGGTTCAAAATGTGAATTGTTAAATGTGTGAGCTTTTACTTAAAAGTTTGAGAAACTTTTACATAAAATAGGACTTTAATATAGTACGTGGCAGGTACATATGGTTTGAGGCATACCTAACGCCGGTAGCCTTAAATTTGCGTCGAAATACTGCCGAAATTTCGAAAACGGCATTTGGGGTAAAAAGGGAATCGAGAGTAAAAGTTTAGGGTTGGGTCGGAAACTCGAGTCTCTTAAGGAAAATTGAATAAGGGAAACCTAAGGGGTGGTTTGTGAATAGTAACCCGTCCCCTAAAAAATGTAAAACGCGAGTGAAACTGAAAAACTGACCCCGAGGGGGGGCATTTTTGGGAAACGAAGTAAAGGTCCAAGTCGGGTACGGAAAAATCTGAGCCTCGGAGACCTAAATCGGGAAAGTCTAGATGAACGTTTTAAATACTAGTAAAACGTCCATTTGAGGCTCCGAAATGATAGAAAATCACTAAACCAATGTAAGGGTCGGAATAGTACTTCTCGAGGGCTGGGAATGTGAAAAATGGAAATAAAATAGATACGAACCCGGTAATGAATAGAAAAGAGTCAGAAAAGTTCCTGAGAGACAAAAGTGCAGTCTAGATCGAGAAAATCCCGTCAAGGGCATAATTGTAATTTTGCCACAATATAGGGGCAAAATCCTAATTTTTCTAAAGTTGAGAAAAATGGGGAAAATGATAAATAAAGCCTAAAAAGTTATAAATAGGTTTTATTCAAGCTTTTTAATAAAAAAATAAAAGCTATAAATGAAAATGAAATTAACAGACAAGGTTTTGTCTATAGGATCCCAAAATCGACCCACAAGGAGAGCGATTAAAGATCCAGAAAGGGAAAGGAGAAGAAATGGATAAGGTAAGTTCAGACATTTACCTGTCTGCAACATGTAGCATTATTGTTGCTAACTTTGACGTACTAACTATAAGTTAGGTACATATGTGCTACGGGTACTATTATAGAATAGAGAGAGAGACGAAATGTGCTACGGGCACTATTGAAATGCGACACATAATAAATTGTGCTTCGGGCACTAGAGCTAGGTTAATGAAACTCACTCACGTGAAATTAAAATGTGAACCATTCCTAACCACTTGGCAATATGAAGTCACCGGGTTAGAACTTTAAAAGTCGGTAATGAAACCACTTTTGGCGTACCAGCCTTACGTACAGGGAGGTAAACTTTTCCTTCGAGCTATGATGATGGGATTAAGGCTGTGGAGGTCAGCACTAATACACCGCTCCCAGTCATGTATAACTTTGCCTTCAGGGCTATGATGATGAGGTTAAGTCTGTGGAGGTTAGCACTAATGTGCCGCTCCCAGTCATGCGCACTAAAATGGTACTATCAACCTGAGCTGAAAACCAGAACATAATTAAAGATAATTACTAAAAACTGAAACTATGCCATAATTGAGCATAAGACAGTTTCGTGAGGGTACTAACATCGTGGTTGACGTACTGTTGATATACTGTGTTGTGGTCAATGTTACTATTCATGGTGAATAGTGATCAATATTACTATTCATGATGAATAGTACTGTTCATAGAAATTATATTTCTTGCTTGTTTGAACTTACTAAGCCTGTAGCTCACTATTTTTGCTTATGTTGCAGGTGAGCAACCAACTCACTAGCTTTGTATGGCTGGATGGCAGGCGGGATAGTGAGTGTCAAATGGGATAGGAGGCCAAGGGATATGGTTCTGCCAGAGTCTTTTCGCTGAGTGATAACAGAGAAAGGAAAGAGCAACAGTCTTTTGTAATAATATATAATTTATGAAAATACTGTATTATGTAAATTACTTTGTACTTGTAAACAAAGTGATTAGTGGATAATGTTTTACATGATGTTTTAAAAAAAAAAATCCCCTAAAAATGTCATGTTTCACAAGAGAGATAGATTAGCCGGTGACCCATGAGAGTACAATCTGTCGTAGTTAACCACAAAGCTTAACTGTGATAGTATTGTACGATCTCTACGAAGGGCGGGCTGCCACAGTTGGTATCAGAGCGGATTTACGATTGGTCTAGTTTAGATTATCGACTGTTGTCACAGTTGGTATTTCAGAGCAGTGTTGACCATATCCTGATTTGACACTTCACGCATCCTACACCGCAATCCAAGTAAATAGTTTATTTAAGTTTAGTTAATTATTTTCTTATATGAAAATAATTATCTTATAAGTACCAGACCTCCTAATGCGAGACTGTCGCTACCACGACCGAGAGAGGTGTTACGGGTATGGACTAGACCTATTGTGAGGTCGTCTATTTCCCAACGTCCAGTACTTAGACCCCCGGTGCTAGAGAGACCTACCGTACCAGCACCAGCTCCTGTAGATGTAGTACAGCCTCGACCGGTACTTCATCCACCTGTAGTAGTAGACATTCTAGTTGTTGGTGGACGCCAACATATTGGAGTGAGAGTTTTGGCTCAAGCAGTACAGGCATTTAGAGCCAGCAATCCCCCTATGTTTGATGGTGGACGACAGTCAATGGAGACAAAGAATTGGCTCCATGCAATAGAGAGGATTATGGTGATGTGTGATATTGATCGAAAGATGTGGATTCAGTTGGCAATAAGTATGTTCCAGGGAGATGCTTGAGTATTCTGGGATTATTATGATCAAGAGATTCTGCTGGGATTCAGTTGGGCTGAGTTCTGTCAGCGATTGGCTGATCAGTTTCCGCCTAAGGATCTGACACCTGTTCCAGCACCTCTAGAGAGACGAGAGGTAGTTACACCCACGTATCCCGGATTTGAAGAGGTTAGGGACTATATTCTCTAGACAGAGAGGATGGTCATGTTTTCTAGTGAGACAATTATGTCTTACGCAGCACGATTTGAGGAGACTATTAGGAGGAGATGTCCGTTGCCCAACCTCACTGAAGCGAACTGTTGTGAGCTTTTCTAGAGAGGTTTACCTATGGAGTTGAGACAGAGGGCGATTAAGCTAAATCCTCCTACACTCCAAGAGTTAGTAGTGATGATCAGGACGATCAAGAGGGAGATTTTGATTGAGCATCTGTCACAGAGTCGACGAGAGACACTGGGTCAAGATGAGATGATGGCATGCATCCTTGGGTCGAGAAGGATGATGAACGATCATGAGGCCGAACCGTCTAGACCACGAGGAGGTGATGACTTAGGACAACGAGCATTGACTAGGGGTGGTGATGACTCAGATGATCCGGATGACGATGAGGATCCAGAAGAATATCCTCTAGTCCCAGACATAAGAGATGTGTGACCAGTAGATGTATTCATGTACATAGGTAGCTTATAGAGAAAAGCTCTTTTGTATAGACTTGTGGCCAAGCTGTATATGATGGCCGATGTATATATGACTAGTGATAGTTATGTATGATATATAAACGTTTTACTATGAATGAAATATCAAAATGATTATATGCTGTACGATTTATGATGATGTGGCTTTACATTACCCTGAATTTCGTAAATTTATATGATTTTCTGAATGTGGTCATGGAAAAGCTAACGGTAAATTATTATGCCATAATAGGATAATAGGCAAGATGGTGGATTTGTGAAATCGACCAGAGAGACGAGAACGATATCCTAATCTCATGGAAAGAATAGAGTAGATACAAGCTTTACTAGAAGCTCAGATACAAGAAAATGCTAATCTGAGACAGCGAGTAGAGGATTTAAAACAGAGGCAAGGTTCTGAAGGCACTCAAGTAGAACAGGAAGCTGAGGTAGATCCAGTTATTCCTCCAGCTGCTGTACATGAGAGAGTTCCTAAACCAACTCAGATAGCAAATCTGAAACCTCTCAATGAAAGATTCAGGCGTATGAGGCCACTAGAATTTGAAGGTTCTACAAATCCTCTAGAGGCTGAAGACTGGTTGTCATCCTTGCAAGTGATCCTGGGATTCATGAATTTACCTGACCAGGAAAAGGTCGCATGTGCGTCTTTTGTGTTGAGGAAAGATGCTCGTTTTTGGTGGGACACTGTGTGACTGAGAAGAAATGTGTCTACCATGAGTTGGGCAGAATTTCAAGAAGAATTTAACCAGAAATATTATGATCCTACATATCTGAGACTACAGCAAAAAGAGTTCTCAGAATTGAAGCAAGGAAATATGTCAGTGAGTGTAGTTTGCCAAAAGTTTGATCAGTTATCCCGCTTATGTCCCTATGTAGTACCTACTGAGAGGGAGAAAATATCGAAAATGATCGGGATGTTTAGGTCAGAAATTATGGAATTGGTAAATACTGGACTGATACCGCCTACTTCTGTAGCTGTGTTAGTCGTGCCATGAGAGCTGAGTTTCATGTAGCTCGACAGAAGGAGGAAAGAGAGAAGAACTGGGAGGCCAAGAAGAAGGAGAGGGCTTTGGCTAAGTCTACACAAGCTGGTCAATCTAGCAAGCCTAATCAGAATGCTAAACCAGGCCAGGGACATAATCAAGGATCCCAACAAAACAAGAGGAAAGGCAATTTTACCGGAAATCGCCAGGCAAATAATCGAAACCAGCAGAAGAACAGCTGGTAATGTAGAATCCAATGTACCAAATTGTCATAGATACGGGGAGAGACATTCTGGGCAATGCAGATTTGGGCCACTTGTTTGTTATGAATTTGAAAGGAAGGTCATTATAGCCAGAACTGTCCAAGCAATAGGTAGGGTGTACAAGGCACTTCCCAACCGCACCAGACACGCCCACAAGCTCATTCCCTTCGGGCCGGGGTTGAAGAGTCTCCAGTAAGGCCGCGACGCCAGGAGTGTGTGCCACATGCTAATGCTCGTGTGATGGCCTACACCACGGAGGACGCAGAGGCAGGAATATCGAATATGGTGACAAGTCAGCTTCCTGTCGCTAGTCATGTAGCCTCTGTACTATTCGATTCCGGTGCTATGCATTCTTTTGTTTCCTATGAATTTGCTGACAAGATAGGACATCCTAAGGACTACATGGGAAAAATATTTAAGATAGCTTTACCCTCTGGGGAAGTATTGTTGTCCAATTACTAGCTACCTCATGTACCAGTATATATGGCAAATAGGGAGCTATATGCTGAGTTGATCGTAATGAAGATCGTGGATTACGATGTGATTCTAGGCATGGATCTCCTAGGGAAATATCAAGCTACGATCGACTACCGAAATCGAAAAATAGTATTCCAACCCGAGAAAGAAGAGAGTTTCGAGTACATCGATACTTCTCGAAAACCCAGGAAGATGATGATCAGTTCACTAAAAGCAAGTAAGCTGATGGCCAGTGGTTGTATGGGAAATTTGGCATATGTGATGGATACTACAGAGGAACAGAAGCTTCAAGCTGAAGATATTCTTGTTGTTAATGAATTTCTTGATGTATTTCCTAAAGAGTTACTAGGGATACCTCCAGAGAGAGAAATCTCGTTCAAAATTGAGTTGATGCCTAGAATGACACCTATTTCCAAAGCACCATACCGCATGGCTCCAGTGGAGTTAAAGGAGCTGCAAGAACAATTAAAGGAGCCTTTGGACAAAGGATTCATCAAACCGAGTTATTCTCCGTGGGGCGCACCGGTGCTATTTGTCAAGAAAAAGGATGGGACGTTCCGTTTGTGCATTGATTACTGGGAGTTGAATAAGGTTACAATAAAAAATAGGTATCCGTTACCTAGAATTGATGACTTATTTGACCAGTTAAAAGGTCCAGTGGTATTTTCCAAGATTGACTTACGATCAGGATATCACCAGCTGAGAATTAAAGAAAGTGATATTCCTAAGATGGCGTTTAGGACTCGTTATGGTCATTATGAGTTCCTTGTAATGCCATTCGGATTAACAAATGCACTAGCAGCGTTCATGGACTTGATGAACAGAATTTTTAAAGAGTATTTGGATAAGTTTGTCATTGTATTCATTGATAACATTCTTATATACTCAAAGACTCATGAGGAGCATAAGGAGCATCTGAGGATCGTGTTGCATACGATAAGGAAGCATCAACTATCTGCCAAATTCTCAAAATGCGAGTTTTGGCTGGATAGAGTACATTTCCTCGGACATGTTGTATCCTAGGAAGGTATTGTGGTAGATTCAACGAAGGTAGAAGCAATTAACCAATGGCCTACACCCAAGAGTGTGACAGAAATACGTAGTTTCTTGGGGTTAACTGGTTATTACCGGAGGTTTGTAGAGGGATTTGCGCGTTTAGCTGCACCTCTTACTGCTCTTACAGGCAAGGAAAGAAAGTATGAGTGGACTATGGAATGCAAAAGAAACTTCCATGTGACAACCGGGAAATTCTGGCATTTTCAGAAGAAAATGTACAAATGTATGTATATAATAATTTTTACTATTTAAAGAGTGAAATAAATAAATTTATATTATTCAGAATGTATTAAAATGTTCTAACAATACTGACAAGTAAGAATTCAGTGTTGATAAAATTCACTGAATTGAAACGGGTGGAATGATGCCAAAAACGGCATTGAAAACCCTAACCAGTGCATTATGGTGCACTAAAAAGATGAAAAACGTCCGGGATTGATTTTGATCAAACGGAAGCAGTATAAATTGATCCGACTGCACTAGAGACCTCAATAACCCGCCGGGACGATTTCAGAAAAATTTTGGCTCGAACCGACATCGATCAAAAAATAGTCGAATTAATGTGAATAGTAAAGTCAAAGTCAAAATCTTTACTTTACATTTATGACATCATAAAGCCATTTAGTAAATGCATTAAAAATGGTGGTTGGTGGCATTAATGGCCAAGATTGATTTGCTTTTTGATCTAAAGGCTTAGATTTGGCCAAAATTAACCAAATCAATTTTGTGAAAAATATGGGTGTTGAAATCTCATTGGTTGGAAGCTAAATTAATTGGCTTCTTTGTTACTTAAGTCGGCAAAATGAATACAAAGGCACCCGCAGCCTTTCCAAAGCCAAAACAAAGAGAAAAAAAAATTTCTAAGTGATTGCTAGAGCAAGCCGTGAGCAACCAAGGAGAACCAAGCCAAATATTCAAGTTTTCTTCACAAAAGTGGTATCAAACTCTTCATTGAAGTCAAAGGAAGCAAGAAATCAAGGTAGCCATCTTTGGATTGAAAATTTTCTTGCTTTTTCATTAAAAAATCCGTGGGTTTGATGGCTTGAAGAATGAGAAAATTTGTGATTCATTTGGTTGATTTGGTGCTTGGGTTTTGTTAATGGTTTGATTAGAAGAAAAATCATGAATTTTGTTTAAAGAAAAACAAAGTTTTGGTTGGTTTTTCAATGGTAAAACCGTGGGCTACCTATGTGTTTGATAATGGATTCATTGTTGTTTAAGTGTTGTAATGCTTTAAATCATGTTTTGGATTAAAGGAAAGCGTGGTTTGCATGGTTAGAAAGCTTGGAAAAATTTTAGTATCTAATAACCCTAAAATGGCCGTGTGGTGTAATTAGGGTTGGTGAACATTTTTGCATGATTAACTTGATGTTCGGATAGTTAAATTCATGCATTAAATTTTGGAAATGTTGGTTATGAGGTTGAAAGCATGAAAAAAAATGTTATGCATGTTTTACCTAAAATGGCTGTGGGGTATGAATGGTTAAAAACCCTAAGAATTGTGTTATAAAATGCATGGAAATTGGCTTGAAAATGTGCTAGGTAATAGCATTTGAATAGCCTAAAATTTGATTGAAAGATTGAAAATTTTTGGCAAGGTTTTGGATAGTAAAACTGTGGCTAAAACTAAGGGCAAAATTGAAAGAATTTTGTGGAATGTGGTTTAAAATGTGAATTGAAAATTGTGTGAGCTTTTATGTAAAAGTTTGGGAAGCTTTTACATAAAATAGGACTTTGGTATAGTACATGGCAAGTACATATGCTTCGAGGCATACCTAACACCGGTAGCCTTAAATTTACGCCGAAATACTGCCGAAATTTCGAAAACAGCATTTGGCGTAAAAAAGGAATTAAAAATAAAAGTTTAGGGTCGGGTCAGAAACTCGAGTCCCTAAAGGAAAATTGAATAAGGGAAACCTAAGGGGTGATTCATGAATAGTAACCCGTCCCCTTAAAAATGTAAAACGCGAGTGAAACTGAAAAACTGACCCCGAGGGGGGGCGTTTTTGGGAAACGAAGTAAATGTCCGAGTCGGGTACGAAAAATTCGAGCCTCAGAGACCTAGATTGGGAAAGTCTAGATGAACGTTTTAAATACTAGTAAAACGTCATTTGAGGCTCCGAAACAATAGAAAATTACTAAACCGACGTAAGGGTCGGAATAGTACTTCCCGAGGGTCAAGAAGGTGAAAAATGGAAATAAAATAGAAACGAACCCAGTAATGAATAGAAAAGAGTTAGAAAAGTTCCTGAGAGCCAAAAGCGCAGTCTGGATCGAGAAAATTCCGCCAGGGGTATAATTGCAATTTTACCAAAATATAGGGGCAAAATCATAATTTTGTAAAAGTTGAGAAAAATTGGGAAAATGATAAATAAAGCTTAAAAATTTATAAATAGGTTTTATTTAAGCTTTTTAATAAAAAAATAAAAGCTATAAATGGAAATAAAATTAACAGACAAGATTTTGTCTGTAGGATCCCAAAATCGACCCACCAAGAGAGCGATTAAAGATTCAGGAAGGAAAAAAAAGATAAGAAACAGATAAGGTAAGTTCAGACATTTACCTGTCTGCAACATGTAGTATTATTATTGCTAACTTTGATATACTGACTATAAGTTAGGTACATATGTGCTACGGGCACTATTAAAATGGGAGACATAACAGATTGTGCTTCGGGCACTAGAGCGAGGTTAATGAAACTCACTCACGTGAAATTAAAATGTGAACTATTCCTAACCACGAGGCAATATGAAGTCACCGGGTTAGAACTTTAAAAAGCCAGTAATGAAACCACTTTTAGCGTACCAGCCTTCCGTACAGGGAGGTAAACTTTGCCTTCGGGGCTATGATGATGAGATTAAGGCTGTGGAGCTCAGCACTGATGTACCGATCCCAGTCATGTACAAATTTGCCTTCGGGGCTATGATGATGAGATTAAGGCTATGGAGGTCAGCACTAATGTACCGCTCCCAGTCATGCGCACTAAAATGGTACTGCCAACCTGAGCTCAAAACCAAAACATAATTAAAGATAATTACCTAAAACTGAAACTATGTCATAATTGAGCATAGACAGTTTCGTGACAGTACTAACACTGTAGTTGATGTACTGTTGATATACTGTGTTGTAGTCAAAATTACTATTCATAATGAATAGTGGTCAATGTTATTATTCATGATGAATATACTATTCATCATAAATAGTACATGAATAGTACTATTCATGATGAATAACTATTCATCATGAATAGTACTATTCATAGTACTATTCATAGAAATTCTATTTCTTGCATGTTTGAAATTGCTGAGCCTGTAGTTCACTATTTTTGCTTATGTTGCAGGTAAGTAACCAGCTCACTAACTTTGTATGGTTGGATGGCGGACGGGGTAGCGAGTGTTAAATCGGATAGGAGGCCAAGGGATATGGTCCTGCCAGAGTCTTTCCGCTGAGCGATAATAGAGAAAGGAAAGAGAAACAGTTTTTTTATAATAATATATATTTTGTGAAAGTACTTTATTATGTAAATTACTTTGTACTTGTAAACAAAGTGATTAGTGGATAATGTTTTACATGATGTTTAAAAAAAAAATTTCACCAAAAACGTCATGTTTTAAAGAGAGATAGATTAGCCGGGGACCCATGAGAGTACAATCTATCGCAGTTAGCTATAAAGCTTAACTGTAATAGTATTGTATGATCTCTACAAAGGGTGGGCCGTCACATTCCAGGAGTTAAAGAGACGGCTGACAAGCGCACTAATCGTTATGCTTCCCACTGAAGGGGAGAAGTTTGTGATCTACGGTGATGCATCTAAAATAGGATTGGGAGCAGTTCTGATGCAAGGCAGCAAAGTGATTGCCTATGCTTCGCGTTAATTAAAGGATCACAAAAAGAATTACCCTACACATGACCTTGAACTTGCTGCAGTAGTGTTTGCACTTAAAATTTGGCGACACTATCTCTATGGAACCCAATGTTAGATTTTTACTGATCACCAAAGCCTGAAGTTTTTCTTCACCCAAAAGGAGATCAATATGCGACAAAGATGATGGTTGGAATTGGTAAAGGATTATGATTGTGAAATCCTATATCATCTAGGGAAGGCCAACCGTGTAGCAGATGCCCTTAGTAGAAAGTCTACCATATTGCACCAGCTACCGATAAAAAGGCTTCAGAAACCATTGTAGCGAGAGATTAATTCTTTGAACTTGGAGCTGATATCTGGAAGATTGGCTGCACTCCAAGTGGAATCGTTGTTGTTTGAGGATATCAAGCAAGCTCAAAAATGAGATCCAAGAATGGCAAGTTCTCAAGAAGGAATTTCCAAGGATGTAATGATTTTCTATCAAGGAAGAATTAATGTTCCAGCTGATGAGGAACTTAGATGATGGATCATGTCAGAAGCCCATGCGACACCATATTCGGTTCATCTCAGAGCTAGTAAGATGTATTAGGACTTGAAGTTACAGTTCTGGTGGAAAGGGATGAAGAACAATATAGCGAAATTCGTGAGCAGATGCATAAACTGTCAAAGAATCAAAGCGAAACATAAACATCCAGCAGGAAGATTGTAACCTTTGGAGATTCCTAAATGGAAATGGGAACACATTATGATGGATTTTGTAATGGGACTCCCAAAAACCCGAGAAGGTTATGATGCCATCTGGGTTATTGTGGACAGACTGACCAAGACAGCATGGTTTATAGCTGTCAAGATGACTTTTTCGTTGGAAAAGTTTGCTCAGTTGTACATAGCTCATGTCATCAGATTACATGGAGTACCAAAATTAACGAAACCATTGTATTCATTAATGACATTCTTATATACTCAAAGACTCATGAGGAGCACAAGGAGCATCTGAGGATCGTGTTGCATACGATAAGGAGGCATCAACTGTATGCCAAATTCTCAAAATGCGAGTTTTGGCTGGATAGAGTACATTTCCTCGGACATGTTGTATCCCAGGAAGGTATTACGGTAGATCCGACGAAGGTAGAAGCAATTAACCAATGGCCTACACCCAAGAGTGTGACGGAAATACGTAGTTTCTTAGGGTTAGCTAGTTATTATCGGAGGTTTGTAGAGGGATTCGTGCATTTAGCTGCACCTCTTACTGCTCTTACACGCAAGGAAAGAAAGTATGAGTGGACTACGGAATGCGAAAGAAGCTTCAGGAGTTAAAGAGACGGCTGACAAATGCACCAATCCTTGTGCTTCCCACTGAAGGGGAGAAGTTTGTGATCTATAGTGATGCATCTAAAATAAGACGGTAAAGTGATTGCCTACGCTTCGCATCAATTAAAGGATCATGAAAAGAATTACCCTACACATGACCTTGAACTTGCTGCGGTAGTGTTTGCACTAAAAGTTTGGCGACCAGGGAAGATGGTTGGAATTGGTAAAGGATTATGATTGTGAAATCCTATATCATCCAGGGAAGGCCAACTGTGTAGCAGATGTCCTAAGTAGAAAGTCTACCATATCGCACCAGCTACCAATAAAAAGGCTTCCGAAACCATTGTAGCGAGAGATAAATTCTTTGAACTTGGAGCTGATATCTGAAGGATTGGCCGCACTTCAAGTGGAATCATCGTTGTTTGAGGATATCAAGGAAGCTCAAAGACGAGATCCAAGAATGGCAAGTACTCAAGAAGGAATTTCCAAGGATGGAATGATTCTCTATCAAGGAAGAATTAATGTTCCAGCTGATGAGGAACTTAGAAGACGGATCATGTCAGAAGTCTATGAGACACCATATTCGGTTCATCCCAGAGCTAGTAAGATGTATCAGGACTTAAAGTTACAGTTCTGATGGAAAGGGATGAAGAACAATATAGCGAAATTTGTGAGTAGATGCATGAACTATCAGAGAATCAAAGCGAAACAAAAACATCCAGCAGGAAGATTGTAACCTTTGGAGATTCCTGAATGGAAATGAGAACACATTACGATGGATTTTGTAATGGGACTCCCAAAAACCCGAGAAGGTTATGATGCCATCTGGGTTATTGTGGACAGACTGACCAAGACGGCATGGTTTATAGCTGTCAAGATGACTTTTTCGTTGGAAAAGTTTACCCAGTTGTACATAGCTCATGTCGTCAGATTACATAGAGTACCAAAATCCATTGTATTAGATCGAGATGCAAGATTCACTTTTAATTTTTGGAAGTGTGTGCAAGAAGCCATGGTACTGAATTGAGACTCAGTACGGCATTTCATCTGCAAATAGACGGACAGTCAGAGCGGACCATTCAGACATTAGAGGACATGCTTCGAGCTTGTGTAATGGATTTTACGGGAAATTGGAACGAGAAGTTACCATTAATTGAATTATCGTACAATAATAGTTACCAAGCTTCCATAGGAATGGCACCTTATGAGGCCCTTTATGGACAGAAATGCAGATCGCCGATACATTGGTATGACCTGCGAGAGAAACAACTGCATAAGACGGATTTTATACGAGAAACTTCCGATGCCGTTGTAAGAATTCATCGTCAAATGAAAATTGCACAAAGTCGACAAAAGAGTTATGCGGATAAGAGGCGAAGATCCTTAGAGTTTAATGAAGGAGACTTCGTGTTTCTTAATCGCCTATGAAGGGGATTATACGTTTCGGTAAGAAGGGGAAACTGAGTCCAAGATATATCGGACCTCATGAAATTATCGAACGCATTAGAAGGGTCACTTACAAATTAGCGTTACCTCCTAAATTGTCGATAGTGCATAATGTATTTCATGTGTCGATGCTATGAAAGTATATACCAGATCCGTCCCATGTGTTGAAGCATGAACCTGTTCAGATCCACGAGGATTTGACATATGAAGAACAACCTATTCAAGTACTGGCTCATGAAGAGAAAGTACTGAGGAATAAGACAATCCCACTAGTGAAGTTTTTGTGGAAAAATCACAACATTGAAGAAGCTACATGGGAACGAGAAGATGAGATAAGGAGTTTATACCCCCACTTGTTCTAATTTTTGAGGACGAAAATTTTATAAGAAAGGGTGAATGTGATAACCGGGAAATTCTAGCATTCTCGGAAGAAAATGTACAAATGCATGTATATAACAATTTGTACAATTTAAAGAGTGAAATAAATAAATTTATATTGTTCAGAATGTATTAAAATGTTCTAACAATACTGACGAGTAAGAATTCAGTGTTGATAAAATTCACTGAATTGAAACGGGTGGAACGGTGCCAAAAACAGCATTGTAAACCTTAACCGGTGCATTATGGTGCACTAAAAGATGAAAAACTTTCGGGATTGATTTTGATCAAATGGAAGCAGTATAAATTGATCCGACTACACAGGAGACCTTAGGAACCCGCCAAGACGATTTCAGAAAAATTTCGGCTCGAACCGACATCGGTCAAAAAGTAGTCGAATTAATGTGAATAATAAAGTCAAAGTCAAAATTTTTACTTTACATTTATGACATCATAAAGGCATTTATTAAATGATTTAAATTTGGTGGTTGTTGGCATTAATGGCCAAGATTAAATATGCTTTTGATCTAAAGGCCTAGATTTTGCCAAAAATTAGCCAAATTTATTTTGGTGAAAATGTGGAAAGAAATGGCATGAAATGTGTTGAAATCTCATTGGTTGGAAGCCAAATTAATTGGTTTCTTTATTACTTAAGTCAGCAAACTTGGAACAAAACAAACCCGTAGCTTATTCAAAGCCAAAACAAAGAGAAAAATTTTTCTAAGTGATTCCATAGTGAGGTCGTGAGCAACCAAGGAGAACCAAGCCAAACATTCAAGTTTTCTTCATAAAAGTGGTAGCAAAGTCTTCATTGAAGTCAAGGGAAGCAAGAAAACAAGGTAGCCAACTTTGGTTTGAAAATTTTCTTGGTTTTTCATTGAAAAATCCGTGGGTTGTTGACTTGAAGGATGAGAAATTTTATGGTTTGTTTTGGTTGATTTGGTGCTTGGGTTTTGTTAATGGTTTGATTAGAAGAAAAACCATGCATTTTGTTTCAAGAAAAACAAAGTTTTGGTTGGTTTTTCAATGGTAAAACCATGGGTTACCTATGTGTTTGATGATGGATTCATTGTTGTTTAAGTGTTGTAATGCTTTAAATCATGTTTTGGATTAAAGGAAAGCATGGTTTGAATGGTTAGAAAGCTTGGAAGAATTTTGGTATCTGATAACCCTAAAATAGCCGTGTGATATGGTTAGGGTTTGGTGAACATTTTTGCATGATTAACTTGATGTTTGGATAGTTTAAATCATGCATTGAATTTTGGAAATGTTGGTTATGAGGTTCAAAGCATGAAACAAAATGTTGTGCATGTTTTTGCCTAAAATAGCCGTGGGTTATGCGTGTTGAAAAACACTAAGAATTGTGTTGTAAAATGCATGGAGAATGGCTTGAAAATGTGCCAGGTAATAGCCTTTGAATAGCCTAAAATTTAGTTGAAAAATTGTAAAGTTTTGGTTAGGTTTTGAGTATGAAAACCGTGGTTAAACCTAAGGGTAAAATTGAAAGAATTTTGTTGAATGTGGTTCAAAATGTAAATTGTTAAATGAGTGAACTTTTATGCAAAAGTTTGGGAAACTTTTACATAAAATAGGACTTTGGTATAGTACGTGGCAGGTACATATGGTTCGAGGCGTACCTAACGCCGGTAGCCTAAAATTTACGCAGAAATGCTGCCGAAATTTCGAAAACGGCATTTGGGGTAAAAAAGGAATCGAGAGTAAAAGTTTAGGGTCGGGTCGAAAACCCAAGTCCCTAAAGTAAAATTGAATAAGGGAAAACTAAGGGGTGGTTTGTGAATAGTATCCCGTCCCCTTAAAAATGTAAAACGCGAGTGAAACCGAAAAACCGACCCCGAGGGGGGGCGTTTTTGGGAAACGAAGTAAAGGTCCGAGTCTGGTACGGAAAAATCCGAGCCTCGGAGACCTAAATCGGGAAAGTCTAGATGAGCGTTTTAAATACTAGTAAAACGTCCATTTGAGGCTCCGAAACGATAGAAAATCACTAAACCGATGTAAGGGTCGGAATAGTACTTCCCGAGGGCCAGGAATGTGAAAAATGGAAATAAAATAGAAACGAACCCGGTAATGAATAGGATAGAGTCAGAAAAGTTCTTGAGAGCCAAAAGTGTAGTCTAGATCGAGAAAATCCCGACAGGGGCATAATTGTAATTTTGCCAAAATATAGGGGTAAAATCGTAATTTTTCAAAAGTTGAGAAAAATGGGAAAAATGATAAATAAAGCCTAAAAAGTTATAAATAGGTTTTATTTAAGCTTTTTAATAAAAAAAAGCTATAAATGGAAATGAAATTAACAGACAAGTTTTTGTTTGTAGGATCCCAAAAGCGACCCACAAGGAGAGCGATTAAAGATCCAGAAAGGAAAAGGAGAAGAAACGGATAAGGTAAGTTCAGACATTTACCTGTCTGCAACATGTAGCATTATTATTACTAACTTTGATGTACTAACTATATGTTAGGTACATATGTGCTACGGGCACTATTATAGAATAGAGAGAGAGACGAAATGTGCTACGGGCACTATTGAAATGGGACACATAATAAATTGTGCTTCGGGCACTAGAGCGAGGTTAATGAAACTCACTCACGTGAAATTAAAATGTGAACCATTCCTAACCATGGGACAATATGAAGTCACCTGGTTAGAACTTTAAAAAGTCGGTAATGAAACCACTCTTGGCGTACCAGCCTTTCGTACAGGGAGGTAAACTTTGCCTTCGGGGCTATGATGACGAGATTAAGGCTGTGGAGGTCAGCACTAATGTACCGCTCCCAATCATGTATAACTTTGCCTTCGGGGCTATGATGATGAGATTAAGGCTGTGGAGGTCAGCACTAATGTACCGCTTCCAGTCATGCATACTAAAATGGTACTGCCAACCTGAGCTCAAAACCAGAACATAATTAAAGATAATTACCTAAAACTGAAACTATGCCATAATTGAGTATAAGACAGTTTCGTGAGGGCACTAACATCGTGGTTGATGTATTGTTGATATACTGTGTTGTGGTCAAAGTTACTATTCATAGTGAATAGTGGTCAACATTACTATTTATTATGAATAGTACTATTCATAGAAATTCTATTTCTTGCATTTTTGAACTTGCTGAGCCTGTAGTTTACCATTTTTGCTTATGTTGCAAGTAAGCAACCAGCTCACTAACTTTGTATGGTTGGATGGCGGGCGAGATAGCGAGTATTAAATGGGATAGGAGACCAAGGGATATGGTCCTGCCAGAGTCTTTCCGTTGAGCGATAACAGAGAAAGGAAAGAGCAACAGTCTTTTGTAATAATATATATTTTGCGAAGGTACTATATTATGTAAATTACTTTGTACTTGTAAACAAAGTGATTAGTGGATAATTTTTTACATGATGTTTTAAAAAAAATCCCCCAAAAATGTCATGTTTTACAAGAGAGATAGATTAGCCGGCGACCCATGAGAGTACAATCTATCGCAGTTAACCATGAAGCTAAACTGTAATAGTATTGTATGATCTCTACGAGGGGCGGGCCGCCACAGTTGGTATCAGAGCGGATTTACAGTTAGTTTACTTTAGATTACCAACTGCTGCCACAGTTGTATATCAGAGCAGTGTTGACCATATCCTGATTTGACACTTCACGCATCCTGCACCGCAATCCAAATAAGTAGTTTATTTAAGTTTAGTGAATTATTTTCTTATATGAAAATAATTATCTTATAGGTAGCAAGATGACCAGACCTCTATATGTGAGACCACCGCTACCACGACCGAGAGGGGTGTTACGGGTATGGACAAGACCTATTGTGAGGCCGTCTATTTCCCAACGACCAGTAGTTAGACCCCAGTGCCCGAGAGACCTCCAGTACCAGCACTAGCTCCTGTAGATGTAGTATAGCCTCGATCGATACTTCATCTACTTGTAGTAGTAGACATTCCAGTTGTTGGTGGACGCCAACGTATTGGAGTGAGAGTTTCGGCTCGAGCAGTACAGGCATTTAGAGCCAGTAGTCCCCCTATGTTTGATAGTGGATGACAGTCAATGGAGACAAAGAATTGGCTCCATGCGATAGAGAGGATTATGGTGATGTGTGATATTGATCGAGATATATGGATTCATTTGGCAATAAGTATGTTCTAGGGAGATGCTCGAGTATTCTAGGATTATTGTGATCAAGAGATTCTACTGGGATTCAGTTGGGCTAAGTTCTGTCAGCGATTGACTGATCAGTTTCCGCCCAAGGATCCGACACCTGTTCCAGCGCCACCAGAGAGACGAGAGGTAGTTATGCCCACGTATCCTGGATTTGAAGAGGTTAGGGACTATATTCTCCAGACAGAGAGGATGGTCATGTTGTCTGGTCAGACAGTTATGTCTTACGTAGCACGATTTGAGGAGATTATTAGGAGATGTCCGTTGCCCAATCTCACTGAAGCGAACTATTGTGAGCTTTTCTGGAGAGGTTTACCTATGGAGTTGAGATAGAGGGTGACTAAGCTATATCCTCCTACACTCCAAGAGTTTGTAGTGATGATCAAGATGATCGAGAGGGAGATTTTGATTGGGCTTCTGTCGTAGAGTCGACGAGAGACACTGGGTCAAGATGAGATGATGGCATGCATCTTTGGGCCAAAAAGGATAATGAATGATCATGAGGCCAGACCGTCTAGATCACGAGGAGGTGATGACTCAAGACAAGGAGCATTGCCTAGGGGTGGTGATGACTCAGATGATCCAAATGATGATGAGGATCTAGAAGAATATCCTCTAGTCCCAGACATAAGAGATGTGTGACCAGAAGATGTATTCATGTACATAAGTAGGTTATAGAGAAAAGCTCTTTTGTATAGACTTGTGGCCAAGCTGTATATGATGGCTGATGTATATATGACTGGTGATAGTTATGTATGATATATAAACGTTTTGTTATGAATGAAACATCAAAATGATTATATATTGTACGATGATGTGTTACGATAATATGGCTTTACATTACCCTGAACTTCGTAAATTTATATGATTTTACGAATGTAGTCATGGAAAAGCTAACCGTAAATTGTTGTGCCATAATAGGATAATAGGCAAGATGGTGGATTTGTGAAATCGACTAGAGAGACGAGAACGACGTCCTAATCTCATGGAAAGAATAGAGCAGATACAAGCTTTACTAGAAGCTCAGATACAAGAAAATGCTAATCTGAGACAGCGAGCAGAGGATTTAGAACAGAGGCAAGGTTCTGAAGGCACTCAAGTAGAACAAGAAGCTGAGGTAGATCCAGTTATTCCTGCAGCTGCTGTACATGAAAGAGTTCCTGAACCGCCTCAGGTAGCAATTCTGGAACCCCTCTATGAAAGATTCAGGCGTATGAGGCCGCCAGAATTTGAAGGTTCTACAAATCCTCTAGAGGCTGAAGACTGGTTGTCATCCTTGCAAGTGATCCTAGGATTCATGAATTTACCTGACCAGGAGAAGGTCGCATGTGCGTCTTTTGTGTTGAGGAAAGATGCTCGTTTTTTGTGGGACACTATGCGACTGAGAAGAAATGTGTCTACCATGAGTTGGGCAAAATTTCTAGAAGAATTTAACCAGAAATATTATGATCCTACATCTCTGAGACTACAGCAGAAAGAGTTCTCAGAATTGAAGCAAGGAAATATGTCAGTGAGTGAAGTTTGTCGAAAGTTCGATCAGTTATCCCGCTTATGTCCCTATGTAGTCCTTACTGAGAGGGAAAAAATACAGAAAATGATCGGGATGTTCAGGCCAGAAATTGTGGCATTGGTAGATACTAGATTGATACCGCCTACTTTTGTAGTAGACTGTGTTAGTCGTGCCATGAGAGCTGAGTTTCATGTAACCCGACAGAAGGAGGAAAGGGAGAAGAACTAGGAGGCCAAGAAGAAGGAGAGGGCTTTGGCTAAGTCTACACAAACTGGTTAATCTAGAAGCCTAATCAGAATGCTAAACCAGGCCAGGGACACGATCAAGGATCCCAACAAAACAAGAAGAAAGGCAATTTTACTAGAATTCGCCAGGCAAATAATCGAAACCAGTAGCGAAGAACAGCTAGTAATGCGGAATCCAATGTACCAAATTATCGTACATGTGGGATGAGACATTCTAGGCAATGCAGATTTGGGCCACTTGTTTGTTATAAATGTGGAAAGGAAGCTCATTATGGCAGGAACTATCCAAGCAACAGGCAGGGTGTACAAGGCACTTCCCAACCACACCAGACACACCCACAAGCTCATTCCCTTCAGGCCAGGGTTGAAGAGCCTCCAGTAAGGCCACAACGCCAGGAGCGTGTGCCACATGCTGATGCTCATGTGATGGCCTACACCAAGGAGGATGTAGAGGCAGGAATATCGAATGTGGTGATAGGTCAGCTTCCTATCGCTAGTCATGTAGCCTCTGCACTATTTGATTCCGGTGCTACGCATTCTTTTGTTTCCTATGAATTTGCTGACAAGATAGGACATCTTAAGGACTATATGGGAAAAATATTTAAGACAGCTTTACCCTCTGGGGAAGTATTGTTGTCCAATTACTGGCTATCTCATGTACCAATATATGTGGCAAATAGGGAGCTATATGCTGAGTTGATCATAATGAAGATCGTGGATTACGATGTGATTCTAGGCATGGATTTCCTAGGGAAATATCAAGCTATAATCGACTGCCGAAATAAAAAAATAGTATTCCAACTCGAGGAAGAAGAGAGTTTTGAGTACATCGATACTTCTCGAAAACCTGGGAAGATGATGATCAGTTTGCTGAAAGCAAGTAAGCTGATGGCCAGTGGTTGTATGGGATATCTGGCATATGTGGTGGATACTACAGAGGAACAGAAGCTTCAAGCTGAAGATATTCTTGTTGTTAATGAATTTCTTGATGTATTTCCTAAAGAGTTACTAGGGATACCTCCAGAGAGAGAAATCTCGTTCGAAATTGAGTTGATGCCTGGAACGACACCTATTTCCAAAGCACCATACCGCATGGCTCCAGTGGAGTTTAAGGAGCTACAAGAACAATTAAAGGAGCTTTTCGATAAAGGATTCATCAAACCGAGTTATTCTCCGTGGGGTGCACCTGTGCTGTTCATCAAGAAAAAGGATGGAACGTTTCGTTTGTGCATTGATTACTTGAAGTTTAATAAGGTTACAATCAAAAATAGGTATCCGTTACCTTGAATTGATGACTTATTTTGACCAGTTAAAAGGCGCGGCGGTATTTTCTAAGATCGACTTACGATCAGGATATCACCAGCTGAGAATTAAAGAAAGTGATACTCCTAAGACGGCATTTAGGACTCGTTATGGCCATTATGAGTTCCTTGTAATGCCATTCGGATTAACAAATTGCCAGCAGCGTTCATGGACTTGATGAACACAATTTTTAAAGAGTATTTGGATAAGTTTGTCATTGTATTCATTGATGACATTCTTATATACTCAAAGACTCATGAAGAGCACAAAGAGCATCTGAGGATCGTGTTGCATACGATAAGGAAGCATCAACTGTATGCCAAATTCTCAAAATACGAGTTTTGGCTGGATAGAGTACATTTCCTCAGACATGTTGTATCCCAGGAAGGTATTGCGGTAGATCCGATGAAGGTAGAAGCAATTAACCAATGGCCTACACCCAAGAGTGTGATGGAAATACGCAGTTTCTTGGGGTTAGCTGGTTATTATCGGAAGTTTGTAGAGGGATTCGCGCATTTAGTTGCACCTCTTACTGCTCTTACATGCAAGGAAAGAAAGTATGAGTGGACTATGGAATGCGAAAGAAGCTTCAGGAGTTAAAGAGACGGCTGACAAGCACACCAATCCTTACGCTTCCCATTGAAGGGGAGAAGTTTGTGAACTATAGTGATGCATCTAAAATAGGATTGGGAGCAGTCCCTGTTAGGAAATGCCCTAAGCATTAGAGACATTTTGATGTATTTATTTTGAACTGGATAATAAAATTATATATAGAGGTTATTCATTGCATTGCTATCTGTCCTCATTTTATTTACATGTTAAAGTAAATGTAAGCAAATATGGCTCCCTGACTGCTTGTGTTAAACTGTTAGAACGTTGCATGCAATGGACTTTTGTATACGAGAAGACAATGTTCTAAAGTTAGCGGTCTAAACTATGGTCTATAGTTTGTGGGGTTAGACCAAGCATCTAACTTATGTTAAGACTATTATGTTGTCTAAAGCCTTGGAGGGGACGGTTTGTCTTGACTGTCTGGAGCTGGACTCCCAAGTAGAGACATAGATATGTTGCTTGGTGGTGACATATTAGACCGGGACTAAAGCATGATTGATCTACAAAGTCCGCTTTTGAGTGGATCGATCTGCTTTTGACGTTCATTGTGCAGTAACCTTAATCCTGAGTAAAAGAACAGCTTCATGTATATGACTTGTGTACTTTGATGTTCCAATGGCTAAAGCGTCTCAAAGGTAGTAAGCTTATAGACCGGTTCTTTGGGTGCATGACTTGTATACGATGAAGGGTTCGTTTACAGATATCGGAATCATAGCTCTAATGAGGAGTTAAGGGTATCCTCTTAAAGGCATTATACTGAATGTGAAAATGGACAAGGCCTTGGGTCGTCTGCTGGGCAGATGACTTCTTATTCACATATGGTGAATAATTATTTTCTTAATTCAGTAGTATAATGGAACTTTAAGATAACCTGATCAGTAGGATTAAACGGACTTTGGCCTAAGGCTGATCATGGATATCATATGAGGGTTCTGCATACATGACAAGGTCATTGGACGATAGCTTGTCACAGGCTTACGTAATATGGTATATAATTGGGAGTTCAGTTTTAGGTTTACAATGGTGTGACTCTGAAATTAGTGATCATATGATTGAGTTGTTTGGTAAAGAATGATGATCATATGGATTTGCGAGAGCCCGATTATATATGTCTAATCAGTCCCTCTACTAGCTCCACATAATTCCTTAACGTTTGGCAAATTGATTTGTGTATGCTATTGGCTAGTTTATTATGCATGGATGGTGATGACATAGGATTAGGATGGTAGACAAGATTCTCTCCGGTTGGATTCAGATTTTGTTTTGGATAATAGAGTACACAATTATTCGAACTTCAAATAAAGTTGCCATGATTTTATTTGAGATTGGATTGGAGTTGTAGAAAATTATCCATGAGAACAAGAATTTGAAACACAACTATTGTGTGGATTTTGAAATTTGAAATTCGAATTTGATGAAATTTGAAATTTGAAATTTGAAATTTGAATTTGAAATTCGAATTTGAAATTTGAAATTCAAATTTTGAATCACAGTCCAAGTAGGATTCGAATTTGTTGTGGTAAATCCACAAGAAATGAAATTCGAATTTGGGTTGGATATGGAAAGGATAATCTTGTTAGAATCCTACTTGAATTTTGAATCCAAATCCTAACTAAAGTTGGATGAAAATTTTGAGGATTATCCTCAATGATTTTTAGATTTTTTGTGGATAACGTTCAAGGAAAAATTCAAGTTTCAATCCCAGTTGAATTTGGATTCTCTCCTCCTAGAAAGTGACCGAAATTTTGGAGTGAATCCCCTAGGAGATTTTCGATTATTTTGGATAAGGATGAGATAAGATTCAAGCTTGAAAATCCTAGTGGAATTTTGATTCTCCCTTATCCAAAAGTGGCCGAATTTTTTGTGGAGATTTTCTCCTTGGAATTTTGGATTTTTTGGTTGAAAAGGGGAGATAAAATTCTAGTTAAAATATTGTTTAGATTTGGATTGGATTTATCCTAAAGTAGCTGAATTTTATTGTTGGGATTTTCCCTTTGAAAATTCAGATTTTGTGCTTGTGGATAAGGGAGAATATCTTCTCCTAATCTAATTCGAATTCTTAGAATCACCTCATGCAGGTCTATAAATGGAGGTCCTGCCACTCCAGTTCTCTTAGACCACAGACTCTCAGGTGAGCAGGCTTATTGTTGCACAGCCCACCGTGACAATAAGTTCTTTAGAGATCCGGGTGGTCAGAAGAAGACTAGCAGTGCTAGCATACCGATCGAGGTTCAGAGTGCCCACACACTCAGCCATTTGGGAATTGGAGAATAGTAGAGAATACTAGTTGGTTGAAGCCCTCCGGTCATTCTCCTCCTGTAGATTGGCTGTGACAACCGGGAAATTCAGGCAATTCTCGGATGAAAATGTACAAATGTATGTATATAACAATTTGTACTATTTAAAGAGTGAAATAAATGTATTTATATTGTTTAGAATATATGAAAATGTTCTAACAATACTGACGAGTAAAAATTCAGTGTTGGAAAAATTCACTGAATTGAAACGGGTCAAATGGTGCCAAAAACGGCATTGAAAACCCTAACCGGGGCAATAAAAGACGAAAAACTTCCGGGATTAATTTTGATCAAACAGAAGCAGTTTAAATTGATCCGACTGCACAGGAGACCTCAGGAACACGCCGGGACGATTTCAGGAAAATTTCGGCTCGAACCGGTATCGGTCAAAAAGTAGTCGAATTAATGTGAATAGTGAAAGTCAAAGTCAACTTTGCTTTAGCATTTATGACATCATAAATCCCTTTAATAAATGGGATTAAAATGGTGGTCGGTAGCATTAATGGCCATGATTCATTTACTTTTTGATCTAAAGGCCAAGATTTGGCCAAAATTCATCATTTTTAATTTGTGAAAATTATGGAAAGTATTAGTATTGAAAGGTGGTGAAATCTCATTGGTGGAAAGCCAAATTAATTGGCTTATTGCATGGTTAAGTCGGCAAAACTTAACAAAAGTGGCCGAAGTCAAATTTCAAGCCAAAAACCAAAGAAAAAAATGCTAAGTGTTCTTCCATGGTGGAGCCGTGAGTAACCCAAGGGAAACCAAGCTATTCCTTCAATTTTTCTTCACCAAATTTGTGTCAAAACATTCCTTGAAGACAAAGGAAGCAATTGACTAAGGTAACTTCCCTTGCACTTAACTTTTTCTTGGTTTTTCTTCAAGAAAACCGCGGGATGAATAGTGAAATAAGATGGAAAATTTTTGGTTGTTTTCCATGATTTGATGCTTGGGTTTTGTTAAGGGTGTAATAGGGAAGAAAACCATGTATTTGGTTTAAAGAAAAACCGAAATTTTGTTGGTTTTCCAAGGGAAAAACCGTGGGTTACCTTAGGTAAACAATGAAAAATTTTTGTGGTTTAATTGATAACATGCTTTCAAGTTAAATTTTGCGAAGAATAAACCATGAATTTCATTATGGAAAGCTTGAAAAAAATTTTGGTGTGCATTTACATAATGTGGCCGTGGGGTTACTTAAGGGTTTGGAAGAAAAATTTGCATGATTTATGTGATGTTTGGTTAATTGAAATCATGCATTTTAATCTGTAAATGATGAATTTATAATTGAAAGCATGAAACAAAAATGGTGTGCATGATTTTCATGCATTGGCCGTGGGTTATATATGGTAAAAACCCTAAGAATTTGGTTGAAAAATGTAATGAAAATGGGCTTGAAAATGTGTTAAAAATGACACTTTAATAGCCTAAAATGTGGTGGAAAATTTGAGAAGTTTGGTTCGGTTTGATTGTGAAAACCGAGACCAAAACTAAGGACAAAATTGAGAAAAAATTTTGTAATGTGGGTTAAAATATGAAATTGGAATTTTGTGAGCTTTTATGTAAAAGTTGGAAAACTTTTACATAAAATAGGCTTGTGGTATAGTACGTGGCAGGTACATATGGTTCGAGGCGTACCTAACGCCGGAAGCCTTAAAATTACGCCGAAATGCTACTGAAATTTCGAAAACGGCATTTGGTGTAAAATGGAAATAAAAATAAAAAGTTTAGGGTCGGGTCGGAAACCCGAGTCCCTAACGGAAAATTGAATGAGGAAAACCTAAGGGGTAGTTTATGAATAGTAACCCGTCCCCTTAAAAACGTAAAACGTGAGTGAAATTGAAAAAAAACCGACCCCGAGGGGGGGGCGTTTTTGGAAATGAAATAAAGGTCCGAGTCGGGAACGGAAAATCCGAGCCTCGGAGACCTAGGTCGGGAATGTCTAGATGAACGTTTTAAATACTAGTGAAACGTCCATTTGAGGTTCCGAAACGATAGAAAATCACTAAACCAACGTAAGGGTCGGAATAATGCTTCCCGAGGGTCGGGAAAGTGAAAACTGGAAGAAAAATAAAAATGAACCCGATAACGATAAGAAAAGAGTCAGAAAAGTTCCTGAGAGCCAAAAATGCAGTCTGGATCGGGAAAATTTCTGTCAGGGGCAAAATTGTAATTTTGCCAAAATACAGGGGTAAAATCGTAATTTTGCCAAAATACAGGGGTAAAATTGTAATTTTGCAAAAGTTGAGAAAAAATGGGGAAAATGATAAATAAAGCCTAAAAAGTTATAAATAGGTTTTATTTAAGCTTTTAAATGAAAAATAAAAGCTATAAATGGAAATGAAATTAACAGACAAAGTTTTGTCTGTAGGATCCAAAAATCGACCTACGAAGAGGGCGATCAAAGATCCATGAGAGGAAAAGAGAAGAGACTGATAAGGTAAGTTCAGACATTTACCTGTCTGCAACATATAGCATTATTGTTGCTAACTTTGGTGTACTAACTATAAGTTAGGTACATATGTGCTACGGGCACTATTATAGAATAGAGAGAGAGACGTAATGTGCTACGGGCACTATTGAGAATGGACACATTGTTAATTGTGCTTCGGGCACTAGAGCGAGGTTAATGAAGCTCACTCACCTAAAATTAAAATGTGAATCATTCCTAACCACGGGACAATGTGAAGTCACCCGGTTAGAATTTTAAAAAGTCAGTAATGAAACCACTTTCTGGCGTACCAGCCTTCCGTACAGGGAGGTACTTTTGCCTTCGGGGCTATGAGACTAAGGCTGTGGAGGTCAGCACTGATGTATCGCTCCCAGTCATGTACTATTTGCCTTCAGGGCTATGAGATTAAGGCTGTGGAGGTCAGCACTAATGTACCGCTCTCAGTCATGCGCACTTAAATGGTACTGCCAACCTGAGCTCAAAACCAGAACGTAAGCAAGATAATTACCTAAAACTGAAACTATGCCATAATTGAGCATAAGACAGTTTAGTGAGAGTACTAACATCGCGGTAGATGTACTATTGTGACACTGTGTTGTGGTCAACCTTACTATTCACGTATGAATAGTACTATTCATAAAAATTTTATTTATTGCATGTTTGAACTTACTGAGCCTGTAGCTCGCCATTTTTGCTAATGTTGCAGGTAAGCGACCAGCTCAGTAGCTTGTTTGACTGGATGCGGACGGGATGGCGCGTGTCAAATCGGATAACTGGGCGAGGGATATGGTCCTGCCAGAGTCTTTTCGCTGAGCGATAAAAAGGGAAGGAAAAAAGGAAACAGTCTTTTGTAATATTATATATTTTACGAAAGTACTGTAATATGTAAATTACTTTGTACTTACCGACAAAGTGAATAGTGGAAAACGTTTTACATGATGTTTAAAGAAAAAAAAAATTTTCCCTAAAAAAAAACGACATGATTTAAAATGAGAGAGAGATAAGCCGGCGACCCATGAGAGTACAATCTATCGCAGTTAGCGAAAAAGCTCAACTGTAATAGTATTGTATGATCTCTACGAGGGGCGGGCCGCCACATTGGCATCCTTGAGGTATGAGTTTTAATTGTTATTGGTTTATTATATATGGCATCATGAGATATTTAACGATTTAAAAATTTTTATTGTTCCATTGTGCCACTCTGATACATTTTTACCGATTTATTTTCCTACAGTCCTGATGCAAGGCGGCAAAGTGATTGCCTACGCTTCGCGTCAATTAGAGGATCATGAAGAGAATTACCCTACACATGGCCTTGAACTTGCTGCAATAGTGTTTGCACTTAAAATTTGACGACACTAGCTCTATGGAGCCCAATGTCAGATTTTTACTGATCACCAAAGCCTGAAGTATTTCTTCACGCAAAAGGAGCTCAATATGCAACAAAGAAGATGGTTGGAATTGGTAAAGGATTATTATTGCGAAATCCTATATCATCTAGGGAAGGCCAACCGTGTAGCAGGTGCCCTAAGTAGAAAGTCTACCATATCGCACCAGCTACCGATAAAAAGGCTTCCGAAACCATTGCAGCAAGAGATAAATTCTTTGAACTTGGAGTTGATATCTGGAAGATTGGCTGCACTTCAAGTGGAATCATCGTTGTTTGAGGATATCAAGGAAGCTCAAAGACGAGATCCAAGAATGGCAAGTTCTCAAGAAGGAATTTCCAAGGATGGAATGATTCTCTATCAAGGAAGAATTAATGTTTCAGCTGATGAGGAACTTAGAAGACGGATCATGTCAGCAGCCCATGAGATACCATATTCGGTTCATCCCAGAGCTAGTAAGATGTATCAGGACTTGAAGTTACAGTTCTAGTGGAAAGGGATGAAGAACGATATAGTGAAATTCGTGAGCAGATGCATGAACTATCAGAGAATCAAAGCGAAACATAAACATCCAGCAGGAAGATTGTAACCTTTGGAGATTCCTGAATGGAAATGGGAACACATTATGATGGATTTTGAAACGGGACTCCCAAAAACCCGAGAAGGTTATGATGCCATCTGGGTTATTGCGGACAGACTGACCAAGATGGCACGGTTTATAGCTGTCAAGATGACTTTTTCGTTAGAAAAGTTTGCTCAGTTGTACATAGCTCATGTCTTCAGATTACATGGAGTACCAAAATTCATTATATCAGATCGAGATGCAAGATTCACTTCAAATTTTTGGAAGTGTGTGCAAGAAGCCATGGGTACTGAATTGAGACTCAGTACGGCATTTCATCTGTAAACAGACGGACAGTCAGAGCGGACCATTCAGACATTAGAGGACATGCTTCGAGCTTGTGTAATGGATTTTACGGGAAATTGGAACGAGAAGTTACCATTAATTGAATTCTCATACAATAATAATTACCAAGCTTCCATAGGAATGGCACCTTATAAGGCCCTTTATGGACGGAAATGCAGATCGTTGACACATTGGTATGACCAACGCGAGAAACAACTGCATAAGATGGATTTTATACGAGAAACTTCCGATGCCGTTGTAAGAATTCAGCGTCAAATGAAAATTGTGCAAAGTCGACAAAAGAGTTATGCAGATAAGAAGCTAAGATCCTTGGAGTTTAATGAAGGAGACTTCGTGTTTCTTAAGGTATCGCCTATGAAGGGGATTATACGTTTCGGTAAGAAGGGGAAACTGAGTCCAAGATATATCGGACCTTATGAAATTATCGAACGCATTAGAAGGGTCACTTACAAATTAGCGTTACCTCCTGAATTGTCGACAGTGCATAATGTATTTCATGTGTCGATGCTGAGAAAGGATATACCAGATCCGTCCCATGTGTTGAAGCATGAACCTGTTCAGATCCACGAGGATTTGACATATGAAGAACAACCTATTCGAGTACTGGCTCATGAAGAGAAAGTACTAAGGAATAAGACAATCCCACTAGTGAAGTTTTTGTGGAAAAATCACAACATTGAAGAAGCTACGTGGGAATGAGAAGATGAGATAAGGAGTTTATACCCCCTCTTGTTCTAATTTTCGTGGATGAAAATTTTATAAGGAGGGGTGAATGTGACAACCGGGAAATTCTGGCATTCTCGGAAGAAAATGTACAAATGTATGTATATAACAATTTGTACAATTTAAAGAGTGAAATAAATAAATTTATATTGTTCAGAATGTATTAAAATGTTCTAACAGTACTGACGAGTAAGAATTCAGTGTTGATAAAATTCACTGAATTGAAACGGGTGGAACGGTGCCAAAAACAGCATTGAAAACCCTAACCGATGCATTATGGTGCACTAAAAGTTGAAAAACTTTCGGGATTGATTTTGATCAAACGGAAGCAGTATAAATTGATCCGACTGCACAGGAGACCTCAGGAACCTGTCGAGACGATTTCAGGAAAATTTCGGCTCGAACCGACATCGGTCAAAAAGTAGTCGAATTAATGTGAATAGTAAAGTCAAAGTCAAAATTTTTACTTTACGTTTATGACATCATAAAGCCATTTATTAAATGATTTAAATTTGGTAGTTGGTGGCATTAATGGCCAAGATTAAATATGCTTTTGATCTAAAGGCCTAGATTTTACCAAAAATTAGCCAAATTTATTTTGGAGAAAATGTGGAAAGAATGGCATGAAATGTGTTGGAATCTCATTGGTTGGAAGCCAAATTAATCGGTTTCGTTGTTACTTAAGTCGGCAAACTTGGAACAAAACAAACCCGTAGCTTATTCAAAGCCAAAACTAAGAGAAAAAATTTTCTAAGTGATTCCATAGTGAAGCCGTGAGCAACCAACGAGAACCAAGCCAAACATTCAAGTTTTCTTCACAAAAGTGGTAGCAAACTATTCATTGAAGTCAAAGGAAGCAAGAAAACAAGGTAGCCATCTTTGGTTTGAAATTTTTCTTGGTTTTTTATTGAAAAGTCCGTGGGTTGTTGACTTGAAGGATGAGAAATTTTGTGGTTTGTTTTGGTTGATTTAGTGCTTGGGTTTTGTTAATGGTTTGATTAGAAGAAAAACCATGCATTTTGTTTCAAGAAAAACAAAGTTTTGGTTGGTTTTTCAATGGTAAAACCGTGGGTTACCTTTGTGTTTGATGATGGATTCATTGTTGTTTAAGTGTTGTAATGCTTTAAATCATGTTTTGGATTAAAGGAAAGCATGGTTTGCATGGTTAGAAAGCTTGGAAAAATTTTGGTATCTAATAACCCTAAAATGGCCGTGTGATATGGTTAGGGTCTGGTGAACATTTTTGCATGATTAACTTGATGTTTGGATAGTTTAAATTATGCATTGAATTATGGAAATGTTGGTTATGAGGTTCAAAGCATGAAACAAAATGTTGTGCATGTTTTTACCTAAAATGGCCGTGGGTTATGTGTGTTGAAAAACCCTAAGAATTGTGTTGTAAAATGAATGCAAAATGGCTTGAAAATGTGCTAGGTAATAGCCTTTGAATAGCCTAAAATTTGGTTGAAAAATTGAAAAGTTTTGGTTAGGTTTTGAGTATGAAAACCGTGGTTAAACCTAAGGGTAAAATTGAAAGAATTTTGTTGAATGTGGTTCAAAATGTGAATTGTTAAATGTGTGAGCTTTTATGTAAAAGTTTGGGAAACTTTTACATAAAATAGGACTTTGGTATAGTACGTGGCAGGTACATATGGTTCGAGGCATACCTAACGTTGGTAGCCTAAAATTTACGCTGAAATGCTGACGAAATTTCGAAAATGGCATTTGGGGTAAAAAGGGAATCGAGAGTAAAAGTTTAGGGTCGGGTTGGAAACCCGAGTCCCTAAAGGAAAATTGAATAAGGGAAACCTAAGGGGTGGTTTGTGAATAGTAACCCGTCCCCTTAAAAATGTAAAACGCGAGTGAAACCGAAAAACCAACCCCAAGGGGTGGCGTTTTTGGGAAACGAAGTAAAGGTCCGAGTCGGGTATGGAAAAATCCGAGCCTTGGAGACCTAAATCGGGAAAGTCTAGATGAACGTTTTAAATATTAGTAAAACGTTCATTTGTAGCTCCAAAACGATAGAAAATCACTAAACCGACATAAGGGTCGGAATAGTACTTCCCGAGGGCCAGGAATGTGAAAAATGGAAATAAAATAGAAACGAACCCAGTAATGAATAGAAAAGAGTCAGAAAAGTTCCTGAGAGCCAAAAGTGTAGTTTAGATCGAGAAAATCCAATCAGGGGCATAATTACAATTTTGCCAAAATATAGGGGCAAAATCGTAATTTTTCAAAAGTTAAGAAAAATGGGGAAAATGATAAATAAAGCCTAAAAAGTTATAAATAGGTTTTATTTAAGCTTTTTAATAACAAAATAAAAGCTATAAATGGAAATGAAATTAACAGACAAGGTTTTGTTTGTAGGATCCCAAAATCGACCTACAAGGAGAGCGATTAAAGATCCAGAAAGGAAAAGGAGAAGAAACGGATAAGGTAAGTTCAGACATTTACCTGTCTGCAACATGTAGCATTATTAATGCTAACTTTGATGTACTAACTATAAGTTAGGTATGTGACAACCGGGAAATTCAGGCATTCTCGGAAGAAAATGTACAATTGTATGTATATAACAATTTGTACTATTTAAAGAGTGAAATGAATGTATTTATGTAGTTTAGAATATATTAAAATGTTCTAACAATACTGACGAGTAAGAATTCAGTGTTGGAAAAATTCACTGTGTTGAAACGGGTGGAATGGTGCCAAAAATGACGTTGAAAACCCTAACCAGTGCACTAAAAGATGAAAAACTTTCGGGATTGATTTTGATCAAACGGAAGCAGTGTAAATTGATCCGACTGCACAGGAGATCTCAGGAACCCGCCGGGACGATTTCAGGAAAATTTCGGCTCGAACCGGTATCGGTCAAAAAGTAGTCGAATTAATGTGAATAGTCAAAGTCAAAGTCAATATATTACTTTGCATTTATGACATCATAAAGCAATTTAAATAAATGGGAAAATTATGGTGGTTGGTGGTATTAATGGCCAAGATTTAATCACTTTTTGATCTAAAGGCCAAGATTTGGCCAAAATTTCACCCATTTAATTTTTGAAAAAAATGGAAAGAAATGGGTTTGAAAAGTGTTGCATTTTGATTGGTTGAAAGCCAAATTAATTGGCTTCCTTTACAAGTTAAGTCGGCAACATTTGGAACAAAATGGCCGAGACAATTTCCAAGCCAAAACATAACAAAAAAAATTTCTAAGTGTTGTCTATGGTGAGTACGTGAGCAACCAAAGAGAAACCAAGCAAATATCCCAAGTTTTCTTCACAAAATTTGTGTCAAACCCTTCATTGAAGTCCAAGGAAGCAAGAAAGCAAGGTAACTTTCTTTAGCTTGCAAATTTTGGCTTGTTTTCTCCCTAAAATCCGTGTAATGAATAGTGTAAAGGATGAAAAATTTTTGGTTTGTTTTGATTGATTTGGTGCTTGGGTTTTTTTAAGGGTATGATTAGAAGAAAAACCATGCATTTTGTTTAAAGAAAAACAAAATTTTGGTTGGTTTTCCAAGGGTAAAACCGTGGGTTACCAAGTGTAGTCGATGATGAATTGTTGTGGTTTAAGTGTTAAAATGCTTTAAATCATGTTTTGATTAAATGTAAAACATGATTTGTATGATTGAAAGCTTAGAAAAAAATTTGGTGTCAAATAACCCTAATATGGCTGTGGGTTTAATTAGGGTTTGGGGAAAATTTTTTGCATGATTTACTTGATGTTTGGATGATTTAAATCATGCATTTAATTATGGAAATGATGGATTTGTGATTGAAAGCATGAAAGAAAAAAATTTGGTGCATGTTTCTCTTAAATGGCCGTGGGTTGTAATAATGAAAAACCCTAAGAATTTTGTTGAAAAATGCATGTAAATTGGCTTGAAAATGTGCTAGATAATGACATTGGAATAGCCTAAAATTTGGTTGAAAAAAATTGAGAAGTTTTGGTTAGGTTTTGAGTGTGAAAACCGTGGCCAAAACCAAGGGTAAAATTGAAAGAAATTGTGTAATGTGGTTCAAAATGTGAACTGAAATTTGTGAGCTTTTATGTAAAAGTTTGGAAAACTTTTACATAAAATAGGTTTGTGGTATAGTACGTGGCAGGTACATATGGTTCGAGGCGTACCTAATGCCGGTAGCCTTAAATTTACGTCGAAATGCTACCGAAATTTCGAAAACGGCATTTGGGGTAAAAAGGGAATTAAAAATAAAAGTTTAGGGTCGGTTCGGAGACCCGAGTCCCTAAAGGGAAATTGAATAAGGAAAATCTAAGGGGTGGTTTGTGAATAGTAACCCGTCCCCTTAAAAATGTAAAATGCGAGTGAAATTGAAAAAATCGACCCCGAGGGGGGGCGTTTTTGGGAAATGAAATAAAGGTCCGTGTTGAGTACAGAAAATCCGAGTCTCGGAGACCTAGATCGGGAACGTTTAGATAAACGTTTTAAATACTAGTAAAACGTCCATTTGAGACTCCAAAACGATAGAAAATCACTAAACTGATGTAAGGGTCAGAATAGTGCTTCCCGAGGGTCAGGAAGGTGAAAAATGGAAATAAAATAGAAATGAACCCGGTAATGATTAGAAAAGAGTCAGAAAAGTTCCTAAGAGCCAAAAATGCAGTCTGGATCAAGAAAATTCCTTCAGGGGCAAAATTGTAATTTTACCAAAATATAGGGGCAAAATCGTAATTTTGTAAAAGTTGAGAAAAATGGGGAAAATGATAAATAAAGCCTAAAAAGTTATAAATAGGTTTTATTTAAGCTTTTTAATGAAAAATAAAAGCTATAAATGGAAATGAAATTAACAGACAAAGTTTTGTCTGTAGGATCCCAAAATCGACCTATAAGGAGGGTGATCAAAGATCCAAGAGAGAAAAGGGGAAGAAACTGTTAAGGTAAGTTCAGACATTTACCTGTCTGCAACATATAGCATTATTATTGCTAACTTTGATGTACTAACTATAAGTTAGGTACATATGTGCTACGGGCACTATTATAGAGTAGAGAGAGAGACGAAATGTGCTACGGGCACTATTGACAATGGGACACATAGTAAATTGTGCTTCGGGCACTAGAGCGATGTTAATGAAACTCACTCACCTAAGATTAAAATGTGAACCATTCCTAACCACGGGCCAATATGAAGTCACCGGGTTAGAACTTAAAAAGTCGGTAATGAAACCACTTTTGGCGTACCGGCCTTCCATATACGGAGGTAAATTTTGCCTTCGGGGCTATGAGATTAGGGCTGTGGAGGTTAGCACTGATGTACTGCTCCCAGTCATGTACAATTTTACCTTCAGGGCTATGAGATTAAGGCTGTGGAGGTCAACATTGATGTACCGCTCCTAGTCATGTACAATTTTGCCTTCGGGGTTATGAGATTAAGGCTGTGGAGGTCAGCACTAATGCACCTCTCCCAGTCATGCGCACTTAAATGGTACTGCGAACCTGAGCTCAAAACTAGAACGTAATTAAAGATAATTACCTAAACCTGAAACTATGCCATAATTGAGCATAAGACAGTTTCGTGAGAGTACTAACGTCGCGGTAAATGTACTGTTGATATACTGTGTTGTGGTCAAACTTACTATTCACAATAAATAGTGGCCAAAATTACTATTCATGTATGAATAGTAGTCAACATTACTATTCATGATGAATAGTGCTATTCATAGAAATTTTATTTCTTGCATGGTTGAACTTACTGAGCCTGTAGCTCACCATTTTTGCTTATGTTGCAGGTAAGCGACCAGCTCAGTAGCTTTGTATGACTGGATGGCGGACGGGATGACGCGTGTCAAATGGGATAAGAGGCGAGGGATATGGTCCTGCCAGAGTTTTTCCGCTGAGCGACAAAAGAGAAGGG
Organism: Antiaris toxicaria; assembly: GCA_035233585.1. Classification (NCBI taxonomy): domain Eukaryota; kingdom Viridiplantae; phylum Streptophyta; class Magnoliopsida; order Rosales; family Moraceae; genus Antiaris; species Antiaris toxicaria. The sequence goes on from CP141153.1 coordinate 61,317,542, forward strand.
AAAAAGAAACAGCCTTTTGTAATAATATATATTTTATGAAAGTACTGTATTATGTAAATTACTTTGTACTTGCCAACAAAGTAAATTGTGGAAAATGTTTTACATGATGTTTAAAGAAAAAAAAAATTTCCCCAAAAAGGTCATGTTTTACAAGAGAGATATATTAACCGGCGACCCATGAGAGTACAATCTATCGCAGTTAGCGATAAAGCTTAACTGTAATAGTATTGTATGATCTCTACGAAGAGCGGGCCGCTACAGTTGGTATCAGAGCGGATTTACGGTTGGTTTAGTTTAGATTACCAATTGCTGCCACAGTTGGTACATCAGAGCAGTGTTGACCATATCCTGATTTGACACTTCGCGCATCCTGCACCGCAATCCAAGTAAGTAGTTTATTTAAGTTTAGTGAATTATTTTCTTATATGAAAATAATTATCTTATAGGTAGCAAGATGACCAGACCTCCTTATGTGAGACCACCGCTACCACGACCGAGAGGGGTGTTACGGGTATGGACGAGACCTATTGTGAGGCCGTCTATTTCCCAACGACCAGTAGTTAGACCTCCGGTACCCGAGAGACCTCCAGTACCCAAACCAGCACCAGCACCTGCTCCAGTAGATGTAGTACAGCCTCGATCGGTACTTCATCCACCTGTAGTAGTGGACATTCCAGTTGTTGGTGGACGCCAACATATTGGGGTGAGAGTTTCGGCTCGGGCAGTACAAGCATTTAGAGCTAGTAGTCCCCCTATGTTTGATGATGGACGACAGTCGATGGAGATGAAGAACTGGCTCCATGCCATTGAGAGGATTATGGTGATGTGCGACATTGACTGCGAGATGTGGATCCAGTTGGCCATAAGTATGTTTGAGGGAGATGCTCGAGTATTCTGGGATTATTGTGACCAGGAGATTTTGTTGGGATTCAGTTGGGCTGAGTTCTGCCAGTGATTGGCTGATCAGTTTCCGCATAGGGATCCAGCACCTGCTCCAGCTGTGGCGGCCCGCCCCTCGTAGAGATCATACAATACTATTACAGTTGAGCTTATCGCTAACTGCGATAGATTGTACTCTCATGGGTCGCCGGCTTATCTCTCTCTCTCTTAAAATCATGTCTTTTGGGGAAAAATTTTTTTGTTTTTGTTTTTGTTTTTTTTTTTTTAAACATCATGTAAAACATTTCCCACTATTTACTTTGTTGGTAAGTGCAAAGTAATTTACATATTACAGTACTTTCGTAAAATATATAATATTACAAACGACTGTTTCTTTCTTCTTTTTTTTTTTCCTTTTTATTGCTCAGCGGAAAGACTCTGGCAGTACCATATCCCTCGCCCAGTTATCCTATTTGACACGCGTCATCCCGTCCGCATCCAGTCAAACAAGCTACTGAACTGGTCGCTTACCTGCAACATTAGCAAAAATGGTGAGCTACAGGCTCAGTAAGTTCAAACATGCAAGAAATGAAATTTCTATGAATAATACTATTCATCGTGAATAGTATCGTCGACTACTATTCATACGTGAATGGTAACTTTGACCACTATTCTTACGTGAATAGTAAGGTTGACCATAACACTGTATCACACTAGTACATCTACCGCGATGTTAGTGCTCTCACTAAACTGTATTATGCTCAATTATGGCATAGTTTCAGTTTTAGATAATTATCTTTAATTATATTATGATTTTGAGCTCAGGTTGGCAGTACCATTTAAGTGCGCATGACTGGGAGCGGTACATTAGTGCTGACCTCCACAGCCTTAATCTCATAGCCCCGAAGGCAAATTAGTACATGACTGGGAGCGGTACATTAGTGCTGACCTCCACAGCCTTATTTTCATAGCCCCAAAGGCAAAAATACCTCCCTATACGGAAGGCTGGTACGCCAGAAAGTGGTTTCATTACCGACTTTTTAACATTCTAACCCGGTGACTTCATATTGTCCCATGGTTAGGAATGGTTCACATTTTAATTTTAGTTGAGTGAGTTTTATTAACCTTGCTCTAGTGCCCGAAGCACAATTAACAATGTGTCCATTCTTAATAGTGCCCGTAGCACATTACGTCTCTCACTTTACTCTATAATAGTGCCCATAGCACATATGTACCTAACTTATAGTTAGTATATTAAAGTTAGCACAATATTGCTATATGTTGCAGACAGGTAAATGTCTGAACTTACCTTATCAGACTGTTCCCTTTCTCTCTCTTGGATCTTGAATCGCCTTCCTCGTAGGTCGATTTTGGGATCCTACAGACAAAACCTTGTCTGTTAATTTCATTTCCATTTATAGCTTTTATTTTTCATTAAAAAGCTTAAATAAAACCTATTTATAACTTTTTAGGCTTTATTTATTATTTTCACCATTTTCCCCCAACTTTTGCAAAATTACGATTTTACCCTTGACAGAATTTTTTCTCGATCCAGACTGCATTTTTGGCTCTCAGGAATATTTCTGACTCTTTTCTAATCATTACCGGGCTCGTTTTTATTTTATTTCCACTTTTTGCTTTCCCGGCCCTCGGGAAGCACTATTCTGACCCTTACGTCGGTTTAGCGATTTTCTATCGTTTCGGAGCCTCAAATGGACGTTTCACTAGTATTTAAAACATTCATCTAGACTTTCCCGACCTAGGTCTCCGAGGCTCGGGTTTTCCGTTCCCGACTCGGACCTTTATTTCGTTTCCAAAAATGCCCCCCTCGGGGTCTGTTTTTTTTTCAATTTCACTCACGTTTTTCATTTTCAAGGGGACGGGTTACTATTCATGACCCACCCCTTAAAATTTTTTTTTTATTCAAAATTTTTCGTTAGGGACTCGGCTTTCCGCCCCGGCCTTAACTTTTATTTTTAATTTCCATTTTACCCCGGATGCCATTTTCGAAATTTTGGCAGCATTTCGGCGTAATTTTAAGGCTTCCGGCGTTAGGTACGCCTCGAACCGTATGTACCTGCCACGTACTATACCACAAGCCTATTTTATGTAAAAGTTTTCCAAACTTTTACATAAAAACCCACAAATTCCAATTTCACATTTTAACCCACATCACAAAATTTTTTCCACAATTTTGCCCTTAATTTGGTTTCGGTTTTCACAACCAAACCGAACCAAAAATTTGTCAAACTTTCACCACACTTTAGGCCATTTAATGTCATGTTTTTACCACATTTTCAAGCCCATTTTCTTGGCATTTTTAACCAATTTTCCTAGGGTTTTTACACACTTGTACCCCACGGCCAAAGAATGAAAACATGCCAAACAATTTTGTTTCATTCTTTCCATTATAAATTCATCATTTGCATATTAAATTGCATAATTCCAATCAACCAAATACCACATAAACCATGCAAAAATTTTCTTCCAAATCATTATTAAACCCCACGGCCATTTAATGTAATTCACACCAAGAATTTTTTTAAGCTTTTCACCATGACATACAAGCTTTATTCTTCACCAATTTCAACTTTGAAAGCATGTTAGCAATTAACCACAAAGTTTTCTCATTGGTTACCTAAGGTAACCCACGGATTTACCCTTGAAAAACCAACCAAAATTTGGTTTTTCTTTAAACAAATTACATGGTTTTCCTACTAATTACACCCTTAACAAAACCCAAGCATCAAATCATTGAAAACCACCAAAAATTTTTCCATCTTTTTCACTATTCATCCCATAGTTTTCTTGAAGAAAAACCAAGAAAAAATGCAAACCAAAGAAGGTTACCTTGCTTTCTTGCTTCCTTTGCCTTCAATGAAGTGTTTGATACCACTTTTGTGAAGAAATTTTGGAAGATTTGCTTGTTTCTCCTTGGTGGCTCACGTATTCTCCATGAACACTTAGAAGAAATTTTCTTTCTTTTGGTTTTGGCTTTGAAACAAGTTTCGGCCACTTTATCACAATGTTGCCGACTTAATGAAACCAAAGGCCAATTAATTTAGCCTTCCACCAATGAGAATTAGACATCTTTCAACCTAATTCTTTCCATAATTTTCAAAAATTAAAAAGGTGTATTTTTGGCCAAATCTTGGCCTTTAGATCAAAAAGGCAAATGAATCATGGCCATTAATTCTACCAATCATCATCTTCTTTTTATTTATTAAATGGATTTATGATGTCATAAATGCTAAAGCAAAAGTTGACTTTGACTTTCACTATGCACATTAATTCGACTACTTTTTGACCGATACCGGTTCGAGCCGAAATTTTCCTGAAATCGTCCCGGCGTGTTCCTGAGGTCTCCTGTGCAGTCGGATCAATTTAAACTGCTTCCGTTTGATCAAAATCAATCTCGGAAGTTTTCCGTCTTTTATTGCTCCGGTTAGGGTTTTCAATGCCAATTTTGCACCGTTTCACCCGTTTCAACTCAGTGAATTTTTCCAACACTGAATTCTTACTCGTCAGTATTGTTAGAACATTTTCATATATTCTAAACAATATAAATACATTTATTTCACTCTTTAAATAGTACAAATTGTTATATACATACATTTGTACATTTTCATCCGAGAATTGCCTGAATTTCCCGGTTGTCACATTTCACCCCTCCTTATAAAATTTTCGTCCTCGAAAATTAGAACAAATGGGGGTATAAACTCCTCATCTCATCTTCTCGTTCCCACGTAGTTTCTTCAATGTTGTGATTTTTCCATAAAATCTTCACTAGTGGGATTGTCTTATTTCTCAGTACTTTCTCTTCACGAGCCAGTACTTGAATAGGTTGTTCCTCATATGTCAAATCCTCGTGGATTTGAATAGGCTCATGCTTCAGCACATGGGACGGATCTGGTATATACTTTCTCAGCATCGACACATGAAATACATTATGCACTGCCGACAATTCCGGAGGTAGCGCTAATTTGTAAGCGACCTTTCCAATGCGTTCGATAATTTCATAAGGTCCAATATATCTTGGACTCAGTTTCCCCTTCTTACCGAAGCACATAATCCCCTTCATAGGTGATACCTTGAGGAATACGAAGTCTCCTTCATCAAACTCTAAGGATCTCCGCCTTTTGTCCGCATAACTCTTTTGCCGGCTTTGCGAAATTTTCATTTGACGCTGAATTCTAGCAACTGCATCGGAAGTCTCTTGCATGAAATCCGTCTTATGCAACTGCTTCTCTCGCAAATCATACCAGTGTAATGGTGATCTGCACTTCTGTCCATACAAAGCCTCGTAAGGTGCCATACCTATAGAAGCTTGGTAACTATTATTGTATGAGAATTCAATCAATGGTAACTTCTCGTTCCAATTTCCCGCAAAATCCATAACAAAAGCTCGAAGCATGTCTTCTAACGTCTGAATTGTCCGCTCTGACTGTCCGTCTGTTTGCGGATGAAAAGCCGTACTGAGTCTCAATTCAGTACCCATGGCCTCTTGCACACACTTCCAGAATTTCGAAGTGAACCGTGCGTCTCGATCTGATACAATGGATTTTGGTACTCCATGTAATCTGACGACATGAGTTACGTATAACTGAGCAAACTTTTCCAACGAAAAAGTCATCTTGACAGCTATAAACCGTGCCGTCTTGGTCAGTCTATCCACAATAACCCAGATGGCATCATAACCTTCTCGGGTTTTTGGGAGTCCCACTACAAAATCCATCGTAATGTGTTCCCATTTCCATTCAGGAATCTCCAACGGTTCCAATCTTCCTGCTGGATGTTTATGTTCCGCTTTGATTCTCTGACAGGTCATGCATCTGCTCACGAATTTCGCTATATCGTTCTTCATCCCTTTCCACCAGAATTGTAACTTCAAGTCCTGATACATCTTGCTCGCTCCGGGATGAACCGAATAGGGCGTCTCATGGGCCTCTGACATGATCCGTCTTCTAAGTTCCTCATCAGTTGGAACATTTATCCTTCCTTGATAAAGGATCATTCCATCCTTGGAAATTTCTTCTTGAGAACTTGTCATGTTTGGATCTCGCCTCTGAGCTTCCTTTATATCCTCAAATAGCGATGATTCCACTTGGAGTGCAGCTAGTCTTCCAGATATCAGCTCCAAGTTCAAAGAATTTATCTCTTGCTGCAATGGCTTCGGAAGCTTGTTTATTGGTAGCTGGTGCGCTATGGTAGACTTTCTACTTAGAGCATCTGCTACACGGTTGGCCTTTCCTGGATGGTATAGGATTTCACAATCATAATCCTTCACCAGTTCCAACCATCGCCTTTGTCGCATATTGAGTTCCTTTTGCGTGAAGAAATACTTCAGACTTTGGTGATCAGTGAAAATCTGACATTGAGCTCCATAAAGATAGTGTCGCCAAATTTTGAGTGCGAACACTACTGCAGCAAGTTCAAGGTCATGTGTAGGGTAATTCCTTTCATGATCCTTTAATTGACGCGAAGCATAGGCAATTACCTTGCCGTCTTGCATTAGGACTGCTCCCAATCCTATTTTCGATGCATCACTGTAGATCACAAACTTCTCCCCTTCAGTGGGAAGCGCAAGGATTGGTGCGCTTGTCAGTCGCCTCTTTAACTCCTGAAAGCTTCTTTCGCATTCCATAGTCCACTCGTACTTCCTTTCCTTGCGTGTAATAGCAGTAAGAGGTGCAGCTAATCGCGCGAATCCCTCTACAAATCGCCGATAATATCCAGCTAACCCCAAGAAACTGCGTATTTCCGTCACACTCTTGGGTGCAGGCCACTGGTTAATTGCCTCTACCTTCGTCGGATCTACAGCAATACCTTCCTGGGATACAACATGTCCGAGGAAATGTACTCTGTCTAGCCAAAACTCACATTTTGAGAATTTGGCATACAGTTGATGGTTCCTTATCGTATTCAGCATGATCCTCAGATGCTTCTTGTGTTCCTCATGACTCTTCGAGTATATAAGAATGTCATCAATGAACACAATGACAAACTTATCCAAATACTCTTTAAAAATTCTGTTCATTAAGTCCATGAACGCTGTTGGTGCATTTGTTAATCCAAATGGCATCACAAGAAACTCGTAGTGCCCATAACGAGTCCCAAACGCCGTCTTAGGAATATCACTCTCTTTGATTCTCAGCTGGTGATATCCTGATCGTAAATCGATCTTGGAAAATACTGCTGCGCCTTTTAACTGGTCGAATAGGTCATCAATTCTAGGTAACGGATACCTATTTTTTACCGTAACCTTATTCAATTCCCGATAATCAATGCACAGTCGGAATGTTCCATCCTTTTTCTTGACAAATAACACAGGTGCACCCCATGGAGAAAAACTCGGCCTGATGAATTCTTTATCCAAAAGCTCCTTTAATTGCTCCTGCAGCTCCTTTAACTCCACTGGAGCCATGCGGTATGGTGCTTTGGAAATAGGTGCTGTTCCAGGCATCAATTCAATTTCAAACGAGATTTCTCTTTCTGGCGGTATCCCTGGTAACTCTTCCGGAAATACGTCAAGAAATTCATGAACCACAGGAACATCTTCAGCTTGAAGCTTCTGTTCCTCTGTAGTGTCCACCACATATGCCAGATATCCCACGCAACCACTGGCTATCAGCTTGCTGGCTCTCAGTGAACTGATGATCATCTTCCTGGGTTTGTGAGAAGTGTCGACGTATTCGAAACTCTCTTCTTCCTCGGGTTGGAATACTATTTTTCGATTTCGGCAGTCGATCGTAGCTTGGTATTTCCCTAGAAAATCCATGCCTAGAATCACATCGTAATCCGTAATCTTCATTACGATTAACTCCGCATATAGTTCCCTATTTGCCACATATACTGGTGCATAGGGTAACCAGTAACTGGACAACAATACTTCCCCAGAAGGTAAAGCTGTCTTAAATACTCTTCCCATATTATCCTTAGGAAGTCCTATCTTGTCAGCAAATGCATAGGAAACAAAAGAATGCGTAGCACCGGAATCGAATAGTATAGAGGCTACATGACTAGCGACAGGAAGCTGACCTGTCACCACGTTCGATGTTCCTGCCTCTGCATCCTCTTTGCTGTAGGCCATCACACGAGCATCAGCACGTGACATTCGCTCCTGGCGTTGCGACCTCACTGGTGACTCTTCAACTCTGGCCTGAAGGGAATGAGCTTGTGGGCGCGTCTGGTACTGTTGGGAAGTGCCTTGTCCACCTTGTCTATTTGGACAGTTTCTGGCATACTGGCCTTCCTTTCCACATTCATAGCAAACAAGTGGCCCAAATCTGCATTGCCCGGAATGTCTCTTCCCGCATGTAGGACAATTTTGCACATTTGATTCCGCATTACCCGCTGTTCTCTGCTGTTGGTTTCGATTATTGCCCTGGCGATTTCCAGAAAAATTGCCTTTCCTCTTGTTTTGCTGGGAACCTTGACTATTGCCCTGGCTTGGTTTAGCATTCTGACTAGGCTTGCTTGATTGACCAGCTTGTGTAGACTTCACCAAAGCCCTCTCCTTCTTCTTAGCCTCCCAGTGTTTTTCTCTTTCCTCTTTCTGTCGGGCTATATGAAACTCAGCTCTGATGGCCCGACTCACACAGTCTGCTACAGAAGTAGGTGGTACTTGTCCAGTATCCACTAATGCCGTAATTTCTGGCCTGAACATCCCTATCATTTTCTGTATTTTCTCCCTCTCAGTAGGGACTACATAAGGGCACAAACGGGATAGCTGATCGAACTTTCGGCAGACTTCGCTTACCGACATGTTTCCTTGCATTAATTCTGAAAACTCTTTCTGTTGTTGTCTTAGAGATGCAGGGTCGTAATATTTCTGGTTAAATTCTTCCAGAAATTCTGCCCAACTCATGGTAGAAACGTCTCTTCTCATTCGTACAGTGTCCCACCAAAAACGAGCATCTTTTCTCAGCACAAAAGACGCACATGCAACCTTTTCTCGGTCGGTTAGGTTCATGAACTCCATGATCACTTGCAATGATGACAACCAGTCTTCAGCCTCTAAGGGATTTGTAGACCCTTCAAATTCTGGCAGCCTCATACGCCTGAATCTTTCATAGAGGGGTTCTAGATTTAATACTTGTTGTGGTTCCGGAGCTCTCTCATATACCGCAGCTGGAGTGATAACTGGATCTACCTCAGCTTCCTGTTCTACTTGGGTATCCTCAGGGCCTTGTCTCTGTTCTAGCTCCTCTACCCGTCGCCTCAGAATAGCATTCTCTTGCATCTGAGCTTCTAGCAGGGCTTGTATCTGATCCAGTCTTTCCATAACATTAGGACGTCGTTCTCGTCCCTCTGGTCGATCACGCAAATCCACCATCTTGCTACCTATAAAATAATTATTTTCACATAAGAAAATAATTAACTAAACTTAAGTAAACTACTTACTTGGATAGCGGTGCAGGATGCGCGAAGTGTCAAATCAGGATATGGTCACACTGCTCTGATATGCCAACTGTGACGGCAGTTGGTAATCCAAACTAGATCCATCGTAATTCCGCTCTGATACCAACTGTGGCGGCCCGCCCCTCGTAGAGATCATACAATACTATTACAGTTGAGCTTATCGCTAACTGCGATAGATTGTACTCTCATGGGTCGCCGGCTTATCTCTCTCTCTCTTAAAATCATGCCGTTTTTGGGGAAAAATTTTTTTGTTTTTGTTTTTTTTTTAAACATCATGTAAAACATTTCCCACTATTTACTTTGTTGGTAAGTGCAAAGTAATTTACATATTACAGTACTTTCGTAAAATATATAATATTACAAACGACTGTTTCTTTCTTTTTTTTTTTTTCCTTTTTATTGCTCAGCGGAAAGACTCTGGCAGTACCATATCCCTCGCCCAGTTATCCTATTTGACACGCGTCATCCCGTCCGCATCCAGTCAAACAAGCTACTGAACTGGTCGCTTACCTGCAACATTAGCAAAAATGGTGAGCTACAGGCTCAGTAAGTTCAAACATGCAAGAAATGAAATTTCTAGGAATAGTACTATTCATCGTGAATAGTACCGTCGACTACTATTCATACGTGAATGGTAACTTTGACCACTATTCTTACGTGAATAGTAAGGTTGACCACAACACTGTATCACACTAGTACATCTACCGCGATGTTAGTGCTCTCACTAAACTGTATTATGCTCAATTATGGCATAGTTTCAGTTTTAGATAATTATCTTTAATTATATTATGATTTTGAGCTCAGGTTGGCAGTACCATTTAAGTGCGCATGACTGGGAGCGGTACATTAGTGCTGACCTCCACAGCCTTAATCTCATAGCCCCGAAGGCAAATTAGTACATGACTGGGAGCGGTACATTAGTGCTGACCTCCACAGCCTTATTTTCATAGCCCCAAAGGCAAAAATACCTCCCTATACGGAAGGCTGGTACGCCAGAAAGTGGTTTTATTACCGACTTTTTAACATTCTAACCCGGTGACTTCACATTGTCCCGTGGTTAGGAATGGTTCACATTTTAATTTTAGTTGAGTGAGTTTTATTAACCTTGCTCTAGTGCCCGAAGCACAATTAACAATGTGTCCATTCTTAATAGTGCCCGTAGCACATTACGTCTCTCTCTTTACTCTATAATAGTGCCCGTAGCACATATGTACCTAACTTATAGTTAGTACATTAAAGTTAGCACAATATTGCTATATGTTGCAGACAGGTAAATGTCTGAACTTACCTTATCAGACTGTTCCCTTTCTCTCTCTTGGATCTTGAATCGCCTTCCTCGTAGGTCAATTTTGGGATCCTACAGACAAAACCTTGTCTGTTAATTTCATTTCCATTTATAGCTTTTATTTTTCATTAAAAAGCTTAAATAAAACCTATTTATAACTTTTTAGGCTTTATTTATTATTTTCACCATTTTCCCCCAACTTTTGCAAAATTACGATTTTACCCTTGACAGAATTTTTTCTCGATCCAGACTGCATTTTTGGCTCTCAGGAATATTTCTGACTCTTTTCTAATCATTACCGGGCTCGTTTTTATTTTATTTCCACTTTTTGCTTTCCCGGCCCTCGGGAAGCACTATTCTGACCCTTACGTCGGTTTAGCGATTTTCTATCGTTTCGGAGCCTCAAATGGACGTTTCACTAGTATTTAAAACATTCATCTAGACTTTCCCGACCTAGGTCTCCGAGGCTCGGGTTTTCCGTTCCCGACTCGGACCTTTATTTCGTTTCCAAAAATGCCCCCCTCGGGGTCTGTTTTTTTTTCAATTTCACTCACGTTTTTCATTTTCAAGGGGACGGGTTACTATTCATGACCCACCCCTTAAAATTTTTTTTTTATTCAAAATTTTTCGTTAGGGACTCGGGTTTCCGCCCCGGCCTTAACTTTTATTTTTAATTTCCATTTTACCCCGAATGCCATTTTCGAAATTTTGGCAGCATTTCGGCGTAATTTTAAGGCTTCCGGCGTTAGGTACGCCTCGAACCGTATGTACCTGCCACGTACTATACCACAAGCCTATTTTATGTAAAAGTTTTCCAAACTTTTACATAAAAACCCACAAATTCCAATTTCACATTTTAACCCACATCACAAAATTTTTTCCACAATTTTGCCCTTAATTTGGTTTCGGTTTTCACAACCAAACCGAACCAAAAATTTGTCAAACTTTCACCACACTTTAGGCCATTTAATGTCATGTTTTTACCACATTTTCAAGCCCATTTTCTTGGCATTTTTAACCAATTTTCCTAGGGTTTTTACACACTTGTACCCCACGGCCAAAGAATGAAAACATGCCAAACAATTTTGTTTCATTCTTTCCATTATAAATTCATCATTTGCATATTAAATTGCATAATTCCAATCAACCAAATACCACATAAACAATGCAAAAATTTTCTTCCAAATCATTATTAAACCCCACGGCCATTTAATGTAATTCACACCAAGAATTTTTTTAAGCTTTTCACCATGACATACAAGCTTTATTCTTCACCAATTTCAACTTTGAAAGCATGTTAGCAATTAACCACAAAGTTTTCTCATTGGTTACCTAAGGTAACCCACGGATTTACCCTTGAAAAACCAACCAAAATTTGGTTTTTCTTTAAACAAATTACATGGTTTTCCTACTAATTACACCCTTAACAAAACCCAAGCATCAAATCATTGAAAACCACCAAAAATTTTTCCATCTTTTTCACTATTCATCCCATAGTTTTCTTGAAGAAAAACCAAGAAAAAATGCAAACCAAAGAAGGTTACCTTGCTTTCTTGCTTCCTTTGCCTTCAATGAAGTGTTTGATACCACTTTTGTGAAGAAATTTTGGAAGATTTGCTTGTTTCTCCTTGGTGGCTCACGTATTCTCCATGAACACTTAGAAGAAATTTTCTTTCTTTTGGTTTTGGCTTTGAAACAAGTTTCGGCCACTTTATCACAATGTTGCCGACTTAATGAAACCAAAGGCCAATTAATTTAGCCTTCCACCAATGAGAATTAGACATCTTTCAATCTAATTCTTTCCATAATTTTCAAAAATTAAAAAGGTGTATTTTTGGCCAAATCTTGGCCTTTAGATCAAAAAGGCAAATGAATCATGGCCATTAATTCTACCAATCATCATCTTCTTTTTATTTATTAAATGGATTTATGATGTCATAAATGCTAAAGCAAAAGTTGACTTTGACTTTCACTATTCACATTAATTCGACTACTTTTTGACCGATACCGGTTCGAGCCGAAATTTTCCTGAAATCGTCCCGGCGTGTTCCTGAGGTCTCCTGTGCAGTCGGATCAATTTAAACTGCTTCCGTTTGATCAAAATCTATCCCGGAAGTTTTCCGTCTTTTATTGCTCCGGTTAGGGTTTTCAATGCCGATTTTGCACCGTTTCACCCGTTTCAACTCAGTGAATTTTTCCAACACTGAATTCTTACTCGTCAGTATTGTTAGAACATTTTCATATATTCTAAACAATATAAATACATTTATTTCACTCTTTAAATAGTACAAATTGTTATATACATACATTTGTACATTTTCATCCGAGAATTGCCTGAATTTCCCGGTTGTCACACCAGCACCTCTAGAGAGACGAGAAGCAGATACACCCACGTACCCTGGATTTCATGAGGTTAGGGACTACATTCTCCAGACTGAGAGGATGGTCATGTTGTCTGGTGAGACAGTTATGTCTTACGCAGTACGATTTGAGGAGACCATTAGGAGGAGATGTCCGTTGCCCAACCTCACTGAAGCGAACTGTTGTGAGCTTTTCTGGGGAGGTTTACCCATGGAGTTGAGACAGAGGGTGATTAAGCTATATCCTCCTACTCTCCAAGAGTTTGTAGTGAAAATCAGGATGATCGAGAGGGAGATTTTGATTGAGCATCTGACGCAGAGTCGACGAGAGACGCTGGGCCAAGATGAGATGTTGGCACGCATCTTTGGGCCGAGAAGAATGATGAACGATCATGAGGCCGGACCGTCTAGACCACAAGGAGGTGATGACTCAGGACAGGGAGCATTGCCTAGGGGTGGTGATGACTCAGATGATCCAGATGACGATGAGGATCCAGAAGAATATCCTCTTGTCCCAGACACAGGGGATGTGTGACCACTAGATGTGTGCATGTACATAAGTAGCTTAGATAGAAAAGCTCTTTTGTATAGACTTGTGGCCAGGATGTATATGATGGCCGATGTATATATGACTGGTGATGGTTATGTATGATATATAAGTGTTTTGCTATGAATGAAATATCAAAATGATTATATGCTGTACGATGATGTGTTACGATGATGTGGCTTTACATTACCTTGAATTTCGTAAATTTATATGATTTTACGAATGTGGTCATGGAAAAGCTAACTGTGAATTTTTTTGCCATAATAGGATAATAGGCAAGATGGTGGATTTGTGAAATCGACCAGAGGGACGAGAATGACGTCCTAATATCATGGAGAGATTGGACCAGATACAAGCCTTACTAAAAGCTCAGATGTAGGAAAATGCTAATCTGAGACAAAGGGTAGAGGAGTTAGAACAGAGACAAGGTTTTGAAGGTACCCAAGTAGAACAGGAAGCTAAGGTAGATCCAGTTATTCCTGCAGCTGCTGCACATGAGAGAGTTCCTGAACCATAACCGGTATTAAATCTGGAACCCCTCTATGAAAGATTCAGGCGTATGAGGCCGCCAGAATTTGAAGGTTCTATAAATCCTCTAGAGGCTGAAGACTAGTTGCCATCCTTGCAAGTGATCCTGGGATTCATGAATTTACCTGACTAGGAGAGGGTAGCATGTGCGTCTTTTGTGTTGAGGAAAGATGCTCGTTTTTGGTGGGACACTATGCAAATGAGAGAAACGTGTCTACCATGAGTTGGGTAGAATTTCTGGAAGAATTTAACCAGAAATATTATGACCCTGCATCTCTGAGACAACAGTAGAAAGAGTTCTTGGAATTGACACAAGGAAATATGTCGGTGAGCGAAGTTTACTGAAAGTTAGACCAGTTATCCCGTTTATGTCCCTATATAGTCCCTACCGAGAGGGAGAAAATACAGAAAATGATAGGGATGTTCAGGCCAAAAATTGCTGCATTGGTAGATACGGGATAGGTACCGCCTACTTCTGTAGCAGATTGTGTTAGTCGGGCCATGAGAGCTGAGTTCCACGTAGCCCGACAGAAAGAGGAAAGAGAGAAGCACTGGGAGGCCAAGAAGAAGGAGAGGGCTTTGGCTAAGTCTACATAAGTTGGTTAATCTAGCAAGCTAAATCAGAATGCTAAACCAAGCCAGGGCAATAATCAAGGATCCTAGCAAAACAATAGGAAAGGTAATTTTTCTGGAAATCGCCAGGGAAATAATCGAAACCAGCAGCAAAGAACAGCTGGTAATGCAGAATCTAATGTGCAAAATTGTCCTACATGCGGGAAGAGACATTCTGGGCAATGCAGATATGGGCCAATTGTTTGCTATGAATGTGGAAAGGAAGGCCATTATGCCAGGAACTGTCCAAACAATAGGCAGGGTGGACAAAGCACTTCCCAACCGCACCAGACACGCTCATAAGTTCATTCCCTTCAAGCCAAAGTTGAAGAGTCTTTGGTAAGGCCGCAACGCCAGGAGCGTGTGCCACGTGCTGATGCTCGTGTGATGGCCTACAGCAAAGAGGATGCAGAGGCAGGAACATCGAATATGGTGACAGGTCAGCTTCCTGCCGCTAGTCATGTAGCCTCTGTACTATTCGATTCCGGTGCTACGCATTCTTTTGTTTCCTATGAATTTGCTGACAAGATAGGATTTCCTGAGGACTATATGGGAAGAATATTTAAGATAGCTTTACCCTCTAGGGAAGTATTGTTGTCCAATTACTGGCTACCTCATGTACCAGTATATGTGGCAAATAGGGAGCTTTATACGGAGTTGATCGTAATGAAGATCATGGATTACGATGTGATTCTAGGCATGGATTTCCTAGAGAAATATTAAGCTACGATCGACTGCTGAAATTGAAAGATAGTATTCCAACCCGAGGAAGAAGAGAATTTCGAATATGTCGATGCTTCTCGAAAACCCAGGAAGATGATGATCAGTTCACTGAGAGCAAGCAAGCTAATAGCCAGTGGTTGTATGGGATATCTGGCATATGTGGTGGATAATACAGAGGAACATAAACTTCAACCTGAAGATGTTCCTGTTGTTATTGGGTTTCTTGACGTATTTCCGGAAGAGTTACCAAGGATACCTCCGGAGAGAGAAATCTCGTTCGAAATTGAGTTGATACCTGGAACGGCACCTATTCCAAAGCATCATACCGCATGGCTCTAGTATAGTTAAAGGAGCTGCAGGAACAATTAAAGGAGCTTATGGATAAGGGATTCATCAGACCGAGTTATTCTCCATGGGGTGCACCTGTGTTGTTCGTCCAGAAAAAGGATGGAACGTTCCGTTTGTACATTGATTACCGGGAGTTGAATAAGGTTACGATCAAAAATAGGTATCCATTACCTAGAATTGATGACTTATTCGGCCAGTTAAAAGGTGCAGCGGTATTTTCCAAGATCGACTTACGATCAGGATATCACCAGCTGAGAATTAAAGAAAGTGATATTCCTAAGACGACGTTTAGGACTGATTATGGTCATTATAAGTTCCTTGTGATGCCATTTGGATTAACAAATGCACCGGCAGCGTTCATGGATTTAATGAACAGAATTTTTAAAGAGTATTTGGATAAGTTTGTCATTGTATTCATTGATGACATTCTTATATACTCAAAGACTCATGAGGAGCACAAGGAACATCTGAGGATCGTGTTGCATACGATAAGGAAGCATCAACTGTATGCCAAATTCTCAAAATGCGAGTTTGGCTGGACAGAGTACATTTCCTCAGACATGTTGTATCATAGGAAGGTATTGCTGTAGATCCGACGAAAGTAGATGCAATTAACCAGTGGCCTGCACCCAAGAGTGTGATGGAAATACGCAGTTTCTTGGGGCTAGCTGGTTATTATCAGCGATTTGTAGAGGGATTCACGCGATTAGTTGCACCTCTTACTGCTCTTACACGCAAGGAAAGGAAGTATGAGTGGACTATGGAATGCGAAAGAAGCTTCCAGGAGTTAAAGAGATGGCTGACAAGCGTACCAATCCTTACGCTTCCTACTGAAGGGGAGAAGTTTGTGATCTACAGCGATACATCTAAAATAGGATTGGGAGTAGTCCTGATGCAAGGCGGCAAGGTGATTGCTTACGCTTCCCGTCAATTAAAAGATCATGAAAGGAATTACCCTACGCATGACATTGAACTTGCTGCAGTAGTGTTCGCGCTTAAAATTTGGTGACACTATCTCTATGGAGCTCAGTGTCAGATTTTTACTGATCACCAAAGCCTGAAGTATTTTTTTCACGCAAAAGGAGCTCAATATGCAGCAAAGACGATGGTTCGAACTGGTGAAGGATTATGATTGTGAAATCCTATACCATCCAGGAAAGGCCAACCGTGTAGTGGATACTTTAAGTAGAAAGTCTACTATATCGCACCAACTACCGATAAAAAGGCTTTCGAAGCCATTACAGCAAGAGATAAATTCCTTAAACTTAGAGCAGATATCTAGAAGATTGGCTGCACTACAAGTGGAGTCATCATTGTTTGAGGATATCAAGAAAGCTCAAAGACGAGATCCAAGAATGACAAGTTCTCAAGAAGGAATTTCCAAGGATGGAATAATCCTTTATCAAGGAAGAATTAATGTTCCAGCTGACGAGGAACTTAGAAAACAGATCATGTCAGAAGCCCATGAGACACCATATTTGGCTCATCCCAGAGCTAGCAAGATGTATCAGGACTTGAAGTTACAGTTCTGGTGGAAAGGGATGAAGAATGATATAGCAAAATTCGTGAGCAGATGCATGACCTGTCAAAGAATCAAAGCGGAACATAAACATCCAGCAGGAAGATTGGAACCCTTGGAGATTCTTGAATGGAAATGGGAACACATTACAATGAATTTTGTAGTGGGACTCCCAAAAACCCGAGAAGGTTATGATGCCATCTAGGTTATTGTGGATAGACTGACCAAGACGGCACGGTTTATAGCTGTCAAGATGACTTTTTCGTTGGAAAAGCTTGCTCAGTTATACGTAACTCATGTCGTCAGATTACATAGAGTACCAAAATCCATTGTATTAGATCGAGATACACGATTCACTTCAAATTTCTTGAAGTGTGTGTAAGAAGCCATGGGTTCTGAATTGAGACTCAGTACGGCATTCCATCCGCAAACAGACGGACAGTCAGAGCGGACAATTCAAACGTTAGAGGACATGCTTCGAGCTTGTGTAATGGATTTTACGGGAAATTGGAACGAGAAGTTGCCATTAATTGAATTCTCGTACAATAATAGTTACCAAGCTTCCATAGGCATGGCACCTTATGAGGCTTTGTATGGATAGAAATGCAGATCACCATTACACTCGTATGATTTGTGAGAGAAGCAGTTGCATAAGACGGATTTCATACAAGAGACTTCTGATGCAGTTGCTAGAATTCAGCGTCAAATGAAAATTACACAAAGTCGACAAAAGAGTTATACAGATAAGAGGCGAAGATCCTTGGAGTTTGATGAAGGAGACTTCGTGTTTCTCAAGGTATCACCCATGAAGGGGATTATGTGTTTCGATAAGAAAGGGAAACTGAGTCCAAGATATATTGGACCTTATGAAATTATCGAACGCATTGGAAAGGTCGCTTACAGATTAGCGTTACCTCCTGAATTGTCAGCAGTGCATAATGTATTTCATGTGTCGATGCTGAGAAAGTATATACCAGATCCGTCCCATGTGCTGAAGCATGAACCTGTTCAGATCCACAAGGATTTGACATACGAAGAACAGCCTATTCGAGTACTAGCTCGTGAAGAGAAAGTACTGAGGAATAAGACATTCCTACTAGTTAAGATTTTGTGGGAAAATCACAACATTGAAGAAGCTACGTGGGAACGAGAAGACGAGATGAGGAGTTTATACCCCCACTTGTTCTAATTTTCGAGGACGAAAATTTTATAACGAGGGGTGAATGTGACAACCGGGAAATTCAGGCATTCTCAAAAGAAAATGTACAAATGTATGTATATTTCAATTTGTACTATTTAAAGAGTGAAATGAATGTATTTATATTATTTAGAATGTATTAAAATGTTCTAACAATACTGACGAGTAAGTATTTAGTGTTGGAAAAATTCACTGTGTTGAAACGAGTGGAACGATGCCAAAAACGGCATTAAAAACCCTAACCAGTGCACTAAAACATGAAAAACTTTCGGGATTGATTTTGATCAAACGGAAGCAGTGTAAATTGATCCGACTGCATAGGAGATCTCAAGAACCCACCCGGACGATTTCAGGAAAATTTCGGCTCGAACCGGTATCGGTAAAAAAGTAGTCGAATTAATGTGAATAGTCAAAGTCAAAGTCAATATATTACTTTGCATTTATGACATCATAAAGCAATTTTAATAAATGGGAAAATTATGGTGGTTGGTGGCATTAATTGCCAAGATTTAATCACTTTTTGATCTAAAGGCCAAGATTTGGCCAAAATTTCACCCATTTAATTTTTGAAAAAAATGGAAAGAAATGGGTTTGAAAAGTGTTGCATTTTGATTGGTTGAAAGCCAAATTAATTGGCTTCCTTTACAAGTTAAGTCGGCGACATTTGGAACAAAATGGCCGAGACAATTTCCAAGCCAAAACATAACAAAAAAAATTTCTAAGTGTTGTCTATGGTGAGTACGTGAGCAACCAAAGAGAAACCAAGCAAATATCCCAAGTTTTCTTCACAAAATTTGTGTCAAACCCTTCATTGAAGTCCAAGGAAGCAAGAAAGCAAGGTAACTTTCTTTAGCTTGCAAATTTTGGCTTGTTTTCTCCCTAAAATCCGTGTAATGAATAGTGTAAAGGATGAAAAATTTTTGGTTTGTTTTGATTGATTTGGTGCTTGGGTTTTGTTAAGGGTATGATTAGAAGAAAAACCATGCATTTTGTTTAAAGAAAAACAAAATTTTGGTTGGTTTTCCGAGGGTAAAACCGTGGGTTACCAAGTGTAGTCAATGATGAATTGTTGTGGTTTAAGTGTTAAATTCTTTAAATCATGTTTTGATTAAATGTAAAACATGATTTGTATGATTGAAAGATTGGAAAAAAATTTGGTGTCAAATAACCCTAATATGGCCGTGGGTTTAATTAGGGTTTGGGGAAAAATTTTTGCATGATTTACTTGATGTTTGGATGATTTAAATCATGCATTTAATTATGGAAATGATGGATTTGTGATTGAAAGCATGAAAGAAAAAAATTTGGTGCATGTTTCTCTTAAATGGCCGTGGGTTGTAATGATGAAAAACCCTAGGAATTTTGTTGAAAAATGCATGTAAATTGGCTTGAAAATGTGCTAGATAATGACATTGGAATAGCCTAAAATTTGGTTGAAAAAAATTGAGAAGTTTTGGTTAGGTTTTGAGTGTGAAAACCGTGGCCAAAACCAAGGGTAAAATTGAAAGAAATTTTGTGTAATGTAGTTCAAAATGTGAACTGAAATTTGTGAGCTTTTATGTAAAAGTTTGGAAAACTTTTACATAAAATAGGTTTGTAGTATAGTACGTGGCAGGTACATATGGTTTGAGGCGTACCTAATGCCGGTAGCCTTAAATTTACGCCGAAATGCTACCGAAATTTCGAAAACGGCATTTGGGGTAAAAAGGGAATTAAAAATAAAAGTTTAGGGTCGGGTCAGAAACCCGAGTCCCTAAAGGGAAATTGAATAAGGAAAACCTAAGGGGTGGTTCGTGAATAGTAACCCGTCCCCTTAAAAATGTAAAATGCGAGTGAAATTGAAAAAACCGATCCCGAGGGGGGGCGTTTTTGGGAAACGAAATAAATGTCCGAGTCGGGTACGGAAAATCCGAGTCTCGGAGACCTAGATCGGAAACGTCTAGATGAACGTTTTAAATACTAGTAAAACGTCCATTTGAGACTCCAAAACGATAGAAAATCACTAAACCGACGTAAGGGTCAGAATAGTGCTTCTCGAGAGTCGGGAAGGTGAAAAATGGAAATAAAATAGAAACGAACCCGGTAATGATTAGAAAAGAGTCAAAAAAGTTCCTAAGAGCCAAAAATGCAGTCTGGATCGAGAAAATTCCATCAGGGGTAAAATTGTAATTTTGCCAAAATATAGGGGCAAAATCGTAATTTTGGAAAAGTTGAGAAAAATGGAGAAAATGATAAATAAAGCCTAAAAAGTTATAAATAGGTTTTATTTAAGCTTTTTAATGAAAAATAAAAGATATAAATGGAAATGAAATTAACAGACAAAATTTTGTCTGTAGGATCCCAAAATCGACCTACAAGGAGGGCGATCAAAGATTCAAGAGAGAAAAGGAGAAGAAACTGTTAAGGTAAGTTCAGACATTTACTTGTCTGCAACATATAGCATTATTATTGCTAACTTTGATGTACTAACTATAAGTTAGGTATATATGTGCTACGGGCACTATTATAGGGTAGAGAGAGACGAAATGTGCTACGGGCACTATTGACAATGGGACACATAGTAAATTGTGCTTCGGGCACTAGAGCGATGTTAATAAAACTCACTCACCTAAGATTAAAATGTGAACCATTCCTAACCACGGGGCAATATGAAGTCACCGGGTTAGAACTTAAAAAGTCGGTAATGAAACAACTTTTGGCGTAACAGCCTTCCATACAGGGAGGTAAATTTTGCCTTCAGGGCTATAAGATTAAGGCTGTGGAGGTCAGCACTGATGTACCGCTCCTAGTCATGTACAATTTTATCTTCGGGGCTATGAGATTAAGGCTGTGGAGGTCAGCACTGATGTATCGCTCCTAGTCATGTACAATTTTGCCTTCGGGGTTATGAAATTATGGCTGTGGAGGTCAGCACTAATGCACCACTCCCAGTCATGCGCACTTAAATGGTACTGCCAACCTAAGCTGAAAACCAGAACGTAATCAAAGATAATTACCTAAAACTGAAACTATGCCATAATTGAACATAAGACAGTTTCGTGAGAGTACTAACATCGCGGTAGATGTACTATTGATATACTGTGTTGTGGTCAAACTTACTATTCATAATGAATAGTGGTCAAAGTTACTATTTATATATGAATAGTAGTCAATGTTACAATTCACTATGAATAGTCTATTCATAGAAATTTTATTTCTTGCATGTTTGAACTTACTAAGCCTGTAGCTCACCATTTTTGCTTATGTTGCAAGTAAGCGACCAGTTCAGTAGTTTGTATGACTGGATGGCAGACGGGATGGCGTGTGTCAAATGGGATAAGAGGCGAGGGATATGGTCCTGCCAGAGTCTTTCCGCTGAACGATAAAAGAGAAGGGAAAAAGAAACAGTCTTTTGTAATAATATATATTTTACGAAAGTACTGTATTATGTAAATTACTTTGTACTTGCCAACAAAGTAAATAGTGAAAAATGTTTTACATGATGTTTAAAGAAAAAAAAATTTCCCCAAAAACGTCATGTTTTACAAGAGAGATAGATTAGCCAGCGACCCATGAGAGTACAATCTATCGCAGTTAGCGATAAAGCTTAACTGTAATAGTATTGTATGATCTCTACGAGGGGTGGGCCGCCACAGTTGGTATCAGAGCGGATTTACGGTTGGTTTAGTTTAGATTACCAACTGTTGCCACAGTTGGTATATCAGAGCAGTGTTGACCATATCTTGATTTGACACTTCGTGCATCCTGCACGGTAATCCAAGTAAGTAGTTTATTTAAGTTTAGTGAATTATTTTCTTATATGAAAATATTATCTTATAGGTAGCAAGATGACCAGACCTCCTTATGTGAGACCACTGCTACCACGATCGAGAGGGGTGTTACGGGTATGGGCGAGACCTATTGTGAGGCCGTCTATTTCCCAACGACCAGTAGTTAGACCCCCGGTGCCTGAGAGACCTCTAGTACCAGTACCAGCACCAGCACCTGCTCCAGTAGATGTAGTACAGCCTCGACTGGTACTTCATCCAGCTATAGTAGTGGACATTCCAGTTGTTGGTGGACGCCAACATATTGGGGTGAGAGTTTCGGCTCGGGCAGTACAGGCATTTAGAGCTAGTAGTCCCCCTATGTTTGATGGTGGACGACAGTCGATGGAGACGAAGAACTGGCTCGATGCCATAGAGAGGATTATGGTGATGTGCGACATTGACCGAGAGATGTGGATCCAGTTAGCCATATGTATGTTTAAGGGAGATGCTTGAGTATTCTGGATTATTGTGATCAAGAGATTCTGTGGGATTCAGTTGGGCTGAGTTCTATCAGCGATTGGCTAATCTGTTTCTACCTAAGGATCCGACACCTGTTCCAGCGCCTCCAGAGAGACGAGAGGTAGTTACACCCACATATCCTAGATTTGATGAGGTTAGGGACTATATTCTCCAGACAGAGAGGATGGTCATGTTGTCTGGTGAGACAGTTATGTCTTACGCAGCACGATTCGAGGAGACTATTAGGAGGAGATGTCCATTGCCCAATCTCACTGAAGCGAACTGTTGTGAGCTTTTTTGGAGAGGTTTACTTATGAAGTTGAGACAGAGGGCGATTAAGCTATATCCTCCTACGCTCCATGAGTTTGTAGTGACGATCAGGACGATCGAGAGGGAGATTTTGATTGAGCATCTGTCGCAGAGTCGATGAGAGACACTGGGTCAAGATAAGATGATGGCACACATCTTTGGGCCGAGAAGGATGATGAACGATCATGAGTCTGGACCGTCCAGACCACGTGGAGGTGATGACCCAGGATAAGGAGCATTGCTAGGGGTGGTGATGACTCAGATGATCCAAATGATGATAAGGATCCAGAAGAATATCCTCTAGTTCCAGACACAAGAGATGTGTGACCAGTAGATGTATTCATGCACATAAGTAGCTTATAGAGAAAAGCTCTTTTGTATAGACTTGTGGCCAAGCTGTGTATGATGGCCGATGTATATATGACTGATGATAGTTATGTATGATATATAAACATTTTGCTATGAATGAAATATTAAAATGATTATATGTTGTACGATGATGTGTTACGATGATGTGGCTTTACATTACCCTGAATTTCGTAAATTTATATGAATTTACGAATGTGGTCATGGAAAAGCTAACGGTAAATTGTTGTGTCATAATAGGATAATAGGCAAGACGGTGGGTTTACGAAATCGACCAGAGAGACGAGACTGACGTCCTAATCTCATGGAAAGAATAGAGCAGATACAAGCTTTACTAGAAGCTTAGATACAAGATAATGCTAATCTGGGATAGCGAGTAGAGGATTTAGAACAGAGGCAAGGTTCTGAAGGCACTCAAGTAGAACAGGAAGCCGAGGTAGATCCAGTTATTCCTCTAACTGCTGTACATGAGAGAGTTCCTGAACTGCCTCAGGTAGCAAATTTGGAACCCCTCTATGAAAGATTCAGGAATATGAGGCTGCCAGAATTTGAAGGTTCTACAAATCCTCTAGAGGCTAAAGACTAGTTGCCATCCTTGCAAGTGATCTTGGGATTCATGAATTTACCTGACCAGGAGAAGGTAGCATATGCGTCTTTTGTGTTGAGGACACTATGCGACTGAGAAGAAATGTGTCTACTATGAGTTGGACAGAATTTCTGGAAGAATTTAACCAGAAATATTATGATCCTACATCTCTGAGACTATAGCAGAAAGTGTTCTGAGAATTGAGGCACGGAAATATGTCGATGAGTGAAGTTTGCTGAAAGCTCGATCGGTTATCCCACTTATGTCCCTACGTAGTCCCTACTGAGAGGGAGAAAATATAGAAAATGATCAGGATGTTCAGGCCAGAAATTGCGGCATTGGTAGATAGTGGACAGATACGACCTACTTCTGTAGCAGATTGTGTTAGTCGTGCCATGAGAGCTGAGTTTCATGTAGCCCGACAAAAGGAGGAAAGAGAGAAGAAGTGGGAGGCCAAGAAGAAAGAGAAGGCTTTGGCTAAGTCTACACAAGCTGGTCAATCTAGCAAGCCTAATCAGAATGCTAAACTAGGCCAGGGAAATAATCAAGGATCCCAGCAAAACAAGAGGAAAGGCAATTTTGCTGGGAATCGCCAGGCAAATAATCGAAACCAGCAGTAGAGAACAGTTGGTAATGCCGAATCCAATGTACCAAATTGTCTTGCAGGCGGGGAGAGATATTCTGGGCAATGCATATTTGGGCCACTTGTTTGTTATGAATGTGGAAAGGAAGGTCGTTATGCCAGGAACTGTCCAAGTAATAGGCAGGGTGTACAAGGCACTTCCCAACCACACCAGACACGCTCACAAGCTCATTCCCTTTAAGCCAGGGTTGAAGAGTCTCCAGTAAGGCCGCAACATCAGGAGCGTGTGCCATGTGCTGATGCTCATGTAATGGCCAACACCAAGGAGGATGCAGAGGTAGGAACATCAAATATGGTGACAGGTCAGCTTCCTATTGCTAGTCATGTAGCCTCTGTACTATTTGATTTAGGTGCTACGCATTCTTTTATTTCCTATGAATTTGCTGACAAGATAGGACATCTTATGGACTGTATGGGAAAAATAATTAAGACGGCTTTACCCTCTAGTGAAGTATTGTTGTCCAATTACAGGCTACCTCATGTACCAATATGTATGGCAAATAGGGAGCTATATGCTGAGTTTATCGTAACGAAGATCATGGATTACGATGTGATTCTAGGCATGGATTTCCTAGGGAAATACCAAGCTACGATCGACTGTCGAAATCAAAAAATAGTATTAAAACTCGAGGAAGAAGAGAGTTTTGAATACGTAGATGCTTCTCGAAAACCCGGGAAGATGATGATCAGTTTGCTGAAAGCAAGTAAGCTGATGGCCAGTGGTTGTATAGGATATCTGGCATATGTGATGGATACTATTAAGGAACAGAAACTTCAATTTGAAGATGTTCCTATTGTTAATGAATTTTGTGACGTATTTCCAGAAGAGTTACCAGGGATACCCCCAGAACGAGAAATCTCGTTCGAAATTGAGTTTATGCC
This sequence comes from Antiaris toxicaria, assembly GCA_035233585.1. NCBI lineage: Eukaryota > Viridiplantae > Streptophyta > Magnoliopsida > Rosales > Moraceae > Antiaris > Antiaris toxicaria. The sequence continues at coordinate 61,343,016 of CP141153.1, forward strand.
TGGAACGGCACCTGTTCCAAAGCACCATACCGCATGGCTCCAGTGGAGTTAAAGGAGCTACAGGAACAATTAAAGGAGCTTTTGGACAAGGGATTCATCAGACGGAGTTACTCTTTGTGGAGTGCACCTGTGTTGTTTGTCAAGAAAAAGGATGGAACGTTCTGTTTGTGCATTGATTACCGGGAGTTGAATAAGGTTACAATAAAAAATAGGCATCTGTTATCTAGAATTGATGACTTATTTGACCAGTTAAAAGGCGCAGCGGTATTTTCCAAGATTGACTTACGATCAGGATATCACCAGCTGAGAATTAAAGAAAGTGATATTCCTAAGGCGGCGTTTAGGACTGATTGTGGTCATTATGAGTTCCTTGTGATGCCATTCAGATTAAAAAATGCGCCAGCAGCATTCATGGACTTGATGAACATAGTCTTTAAAGAGTATTTGTATAAGTTTGTCATTGTATTCGTTGATGACATTCTTATATACTCAAAGACTCATGAGGAGCACAAGGAGCATCTGAGGATAGTGTTGCATACGATAAGGAAGCATCAACTATATGCCAAATTCTCAAAACACGAGTTTTGGCTGGATAGGGTCTATTTCCTCAGACATGTTGTATCCCAGGAAGGTATTACTGTAGATCCAATGAAGGTAGATGCAATTAACCAATGGCCTACACCCAAGAGTGTGACCGAAATACGCAGTTTCTTAGGGTTAGTTGGTTATTATCAGAGGTTTGTAGAAGGATTTGCACGTTTAGCTGCACCTCTTACTGCTCTTACATGCAAGGAAAGAAAGTATGAGTGGACTATGGAATGCGAAAGAAGCTTCCAGTAGTTAGAGAGACAGCTGACAAGCACACCAATCCTTACACTTCCCACTGAAGGGGAGAAGTTTGTGATCTATAGTGATGCATCTAAAATAGGATTGAGAGCAGTCCTAATGCAAGGCAGCAAGGTGATTGCCTACGCTTCGGGCCAATTAAAGGATCATGAAAAAAATTATCATACGCATGACCTTGAACTTACTGCCGTAGTGTTTGCACTTAAAATTTGGCGACACTATCTCTATGGAGCCCAGTGTCAGATTTTTACTGATCACCAAAGCCTGAAGTATTTCTTCACGCAAAAGGAGCTCAATATGCGACAAAGACGATGGTTGGAACTGGTAAAGGATTATGATTATGAAATCCTATATCATCCAGGGAAGGCCAACCATGTAGCAGATGCCTTAAGTAGAAAGTCTACCATATCACACCAGCTACCGATAAAAATGCTTCCAAAACCATTACAGTAAGAGATAAATTCTTTGAACTTGGAGTTGATATCCGGAAGATTGACTGCACTCTAAGTGGAATCATCGTTGTTTGAGGATATCAACGAATCTCAAAGACGAGATCCAAGAATGACAAATTCTCAAGAAGGAATTTCCAAGGATGGAATGATCTTCTATCAAGGAAGAATTAATATTCCGACTAATGAGGAACTTAGAAGATGGATCATGTCAGAAGCCCATGAGACACCATATTCGGTTCATCCCGGAGCTAGTAAGATGTATCAGTACTTAAAGTTACAGTTCTGATAGAAAGGGATGAAGAATAATATAGCGAAGTTCGTGAGCAGATGTATGACCTGTCAGAAAATCAAAGCGAAACATAAACATCCAACAGGAAGATTGGAGCCTTTGGAGATTCCTGAATGGAAATGGGAACACCTTACGATGGATTTTGTAATGGGACTACCAAAAACCCGAGAAGGTTATGATGCCATCTTGGTTATTGTGGACAGACTGACCAAGACGGCATGGTTTATAGCTGTTAAGATGACTTTTTCATTGGAAAAGTTTGCTCAGTTGTATATAGCTCATGTCGTTAGATTACACGGAGTACGAAAATCCATTGTATCAGATCGAGATGCACGATTCACTTTGAATTTCTGGAAGTGTGTGCAATAAGCCATGGGTACTGAATTGAGACTCAGTACGGCATTTCATCCGCAAACAGACAGACAGTCAGAGTGGACCATTCAGACATTGGAGGACATGCTTCGAGCTTGTGTAATGGATTTTGCAGGAATTTGGAACGAGAAGTTACCATTAATTAAATTCTCGTACAATAATAGTTACCAAGCTTCCATAGGAATGGCACCTTATGAGGCTCTTTATGGACGGAAATGCAGATCACCGATACACTGGTATGACCTGTGAGAGAAGCAACTGCATAAGACGGATTTTATACGAGAAACTTCGGATGCTGTTGTTGCAAGAATTCAGCGTCAAATGAAAATTGCGCAAAGTCGACGAAAGAGTTATGCGGATAAGAGGCGAAGATCCTTGGAGTTTAATGAAGGAGACTTCATGTTTCTTAAGGTATCACCTATGAAGGGGATTATGCATTTCGGTAAGAAGGGAAAACTGAGTCCAAGATATATCGGGCCTTATGAAATTATCGAACGCATTAGAAGGGTCGCTGACAAATTAGGGTTACCTCCCGAACTGTCGGCAGTGCATAATGTATTTCGTGTGTCGATGCTGAGAAAGTATGTACCAGATCTATCCCATGTGTTAAAGCATGAACCTATTTAGATCCACGAGGATTTGACATATGAAGAACAACCTATTCGAGTACTGGCTCGTGAAGAAAAAGTACTAAGGAATAAGACAATCCCACTAGTGAAGATTTTCTGGAAAAATCACAACATTGAAGAAGCTACGTAGGAGCGAGAAACAGAGATGAGGAGTTTATACCCCCACTTGTTCTAATTTTCGAGGACAAAAATTCTATAAGGAGGGGTGAATGGGACAACTGGGAAATTCTGGCATTCTCGGAAGAAAATTTACAAATGTATGTGTATAACAATTTGTACTATTTAAATAGTGAAATGATTGTATTTATATTGTTTAGACTGTGAAAGGATGTTCTAACAACACTGACGGGTAAGAATTCAGTGGTGATAAGGTTCATTGAATTGAGACCGGTGAAACGGTGTCGAAACGACATTAAAAACCCTAACCGGTGCCTATGGTGTACTAAAAGATGAAAAAACTTCCGGGATTGATTTTGATCAAACGGAAGCAGTATAAATTGATCTGACTGCACAGGAGACCTCAGGAACCCGCCGGGACGATTCCAGGAAAATTTAGGCTCAACCCGACATTGGTCAAAAAGTAGTCGAATTAATATGAATAGTGAAGTTAAAGTCAAACTTTTTACTTTGCATTTATGACATCATTTATGCCATTTATTAAATGTGAGAAAAATGGTGGTTGATGGCATTAATGGCCAAGATCAATTTGCTTTGTGATCTAAAGGCCTAGATTTAGCCAAAATTAGCCAAATTAATTTTGGCAAAAATGTGGAAAGAAATGGCATGATAAGTGTTGAAATTTCATTGGTTGGAAGCCAAATTAATTGGTTTTCCTAGCTAAATGAGTCGGCAAACCTTGGAACAAAAGGAACCCGTAGCTATTTCAAAGAAAAACAAGCAAAAAAATTTTCTAAGTATTCCATAGAGGGAACCGTGAGCAACCAAAGGAGAACCAAGCCAAAACTTCAAACTTTCTTCACAAAAGTGGTAGCGCACTCATCATTGAAGTCAAGGGAAGCAAGAAATCAAGGCAGCCATCTTTGGTTTGCATTTTTTCTTGAAATTTCATTGAAAAATCCATGGGTTTGTTGGCTCAAAGGATGAGAAATTTTGTGGTTGATTTGGTATATGGGTTTTGCTTATGGTTTGGTTAGAAGAAAAACCATGTATTTTGATTCAAGAAAAACAAAGTCTTGGTTTGTTTTTTTTATGGAAAATCCGTGGGTTACCTTAGTGTTTGATCATGGATTTATTGTTAGTTAAGTGTTGTAATGCTTTAAATCAAGTTTTGGTTATATGGAAAGCATGATTTGCATGGCTAGAAAGCTTGCAAAAATTTTGGTATCTAAATTCCCTAATATGGCCATGTGGTGTAGTTAGGGTTTGGTGAACATTTTTGCATGATTAACTTGATGTTCGGATAGTTTAAATCATGCATTGAATTATGGAAATGTTGGTTATGAGGTTGAAAGCATGAAACAAAATGTTATGCATGTTTTTACCTAAAATGGCTGTGGGTTATGTGTGTTAAAAAACCCTAAGAAATTGTATTGTAAAGTGTGAGAAAATGGCTTGAAAATGTGCTAGGTAATAACCTTTGAATAGCCTAAAATTTGGTTGAAAGATTAAAAAGTTTTGACTAAGTTTTGAGTATGAAAATCGTGGCTAAACCTAAGGGTAAAATTGAAAGAATTTTGTTGAATTATGGTTCAAAATGTGAATCGGAAAATGTGTGAGCTTTTATGTAAAAGTTTGGAAAACTTTTTACATAAAATAGGACTTTGATATAGTACATGGTAGATACACATGGTTCGAGGCGTACCTAACGCTGGTAGCCTCAAACTTACGCCGAAATGCTGCCAAAATTTCGAAAAACAGCATTTAGGGTAAAAAGGGAATCGAGAATAAAAGTTTAGGGTCGGGTCGAAAACCTGAGTCGATTGAGGAAAATTGAATAAGGGAAACCTAAGGGATGGTTCATAAATAGTAATCCGTCCCCTTAAAAAAATGTAAAACGTGAGTAAAATTGAAAAACTGACCCCAAAGGGGGGGCGTTTTTGGGAAACGAGTAAAGGTCCGAGTCGGGTATGGAAAATCTGAGCCTCGGAGACCTAAATCGGGAAAGTCTAGATGAACGTTTTAAATTCTAGTAAAATGTCCATTTGAGACTCCGAAACGAGAGAAAATCACTAAACCGACGTAAGGTTTGGAATAGAGCTTCCCGAGGGTCGGGAAGGTGAAAAATGGAAATAAAATAGAAACAAATCCGGTAATGAATGAGAAAAGAGTTAGCAAAGTTCCTGAGAGCCAAAAGTGCAGTCTAGATCGAGAAAATCCCGTCAGGGCATAATTGTAATTTTACCAAAATACAGGGGCAAAATCGTAATTTTTTAAAAGTTGAGAAAAAAATGGGAAAAATGATAAATAAAGCCTAAAAAGTTATAAATAGGTTTTATTTAAGCTTTTTAATAACAAAATAAAAGCTGTAAATGAAAATAAAATTAACAGACAAGATTTTGTCTGTAGGATCCCAAAATCGACCCGTAAGGAGAGCGATTAAAGATCCAAAAAGGAAAAAGATAAGAAACTGATAAGGTAAGTTCAGACATTTACTTGTCTGCAACATGTAGCATTATTATTACTAACTTTGATGTACTAACTATGAGTTACGTACATATGTGCTACGGGCACTATTATAGAATAGAGGGAGAGACGAAATGTGCTACGGGCACTATTGAAAATGGGACATATAATAAATTGTGCTTCAGGCACTAGAGCAAGGTTAATGAAACTCACTCACCTGAAATTAAAATGTGAACCATTCCTAATATGAAGTCACCGGGTTAGAACTTTAAAAAGTCGGTAATGAAACCACTTTTGGCGTACCAGCCTTCCGTACGGGGACATAAACTTTACCTTCGGGGCTATGATGATGATATTAAGGCTGTGGAGGTCAGCACTAATGTACCGCTCCCAGTCATGTATAACTTTGCCTTCGGGGCTATGATGATGAGATTAAGGCTGTGTAGGTCGACACTAATGTACCGTTCCCAGTCATTCACACTAAAATGGTGCAGCCAACATGAGCTCAAAACCGAAACATAAATAAAGATAATTACCTAAAACTAAAACTATGCCATAATTGAGCATAAGACAGTTCCGTGAGAGTACTAACACCGTGGTTGATGTACTGTTGATATATTGTGTTGTGGTCAAAGTTACTATTCATGATGAATAGTAGTGAAAGTTACTATTTATGATGAATAGTACCGTTCATATAAATTCTATTTCTTGTATGTTTGAACTTACTGAGCCTGTAGCTCACCATTTTTGCTTATGTTGCAGGTAAGCAACCAACTTACTAGCTTTGTATGGCTGGATAGCGGATAGGATAGCGAGTGTTAAATGGGATGGGAAGCCAAGGGATATGGTTCTGCCAGAGTTTTTCCGCTGAGCGTTAACAAAGAGAGGAAAAAAAAAAGAAACTGTTCTTTTGTGATAATATATATTTTGCAAAAGTACTATATTATGTAAATTACTTTGTACTTGTAAATAAAGTGATTAGAGGATAATGTTTTATATGATGTTTTATAAAAAAAATTCCCCAAAAAATGTCATGTTTTAAAGAGAGATAGACTAGTTGGCAACCCATGAGAGTACAATCTATCGCAGTTAGCTATGAAGCTTAACTGTAATAGTATTGTATGATCTCTACGAAGGGTGGGCCGCCACAATTGGTATCAGAGCAGTGTTGACCATATCTTGATTTGACACTTCGTGCATCCTACGCCGCAATCCAAGTAACTAGTTTACTTAAGTTTAGTTAATTATTTTCTTATATGAAAATAATTATCTTATAGGTAGCAAGATGACTAGACCTCCTTATGCGAGACCGCCACTACCACGACCGAGAGGATTGTTGCAGGTATGGACGAGACCTATTGTGAGGCCGTCTATTTCCCAACGTTCGACACATAGACCCCCGGTGCCAGAGAGACCTGCAGTACTAGTACCAGCACCAGCCCCTGTAGATGTAGTACATCCTCGACCGGTACTTCAACCACCTGTAGTAGTAGACATTCCAGTTGTTGGTGGACGCCAACATATTGGGGTAAGAGTTTCGGCTCGAGCGGTATAGGCATTTAGAGTTAGTAGTCCCCCTATGTTTAATGGTGGATGATAGTCCATGGAGACATACAGAGGATTATGGTGATGTGTGATATTGATCAAGAGATGTGGATCCAGTTGGCAATAAGTATGTTCCAGGGAGATGCTCAATTATTCTAGGATTGTTGTGATCAAGAGATTCTGTTGGGATTCAGTTGGGCTAAGTTTTGTCAACGATTGGCTGATCAGTTTCCGCCTAAGGATACGACGCCTGTTCCAGCACCTCCAGAGAGACGAGAGGTAGTTACACCCACGTATCCTGGATTTGATGAGGTTAGGGACTTTATTCTCCAGACAGAGAGGATGGTAATGTTGTCTAGTGAGATAGTTATGTCTTACATAGCACGATTTGAGGAGAATATTAGGAGGAGATGTCCATTGCCCAACCTCACTGAAGCGAACTATTGTGAGCTTTTCTAGAGAGGTTTACCTATGGAGTTGAGATAGAGGGTGATTAAGCTATATCCTCCTATACTCCAAGAGTTTGTAGTGATGATCAGGACAATCGAGAGGGAGATTTTGATTGAGCATCTATCGCAAAGTCAACGAGAGACACTGTGTCAAGATGAGATGATGGCACCCATCTTTGGGCCGAGAAGGATGATGAACGATCATGAGGCCGGACCGTCTAGACCACGAGGAGGTGATGACTTAGGATAGGGAGAATTGCCTAGGGGTGGTGATGACTTAGATGATTCAGATGACGATGAGGATCCAGAAGAATATCCTTTAGTCTCAGACACAGGAGATGTGTGACCTATAGATATACATAAGTAGCTTATAGATAAAAGCTCTTTTGCAAGACTTGTGGCCAAGATGTATATGATGGCTGATGTATATATGACTGGTGATGGTTATGTATGATATATAAACGTTTTGCTATGAATGAAATATCAAAATGATTATATGTTGTACGATGATGTGTTACGATGATGTGGCTTTACATAACTCCGAATTTCATAAATTTATATGATTTTACGAATGTGGTCATGGAAAAGCTAACGGTGAATTGTTATGCCATAATAGGATAATAGGCAAGATGGTGGATTTACGAAATCAACCAGAGAGACGAGAACAACGTCCTAGTCTCATGGAAAGAGTAGAGTAGATACAAGCTTTACTAGAAGCTCAGATGTAAGAAAATGCTAATCTAAGACAGCGAGTAGAGGATTTAGAACAGAGGCAAGGTTCTAAAGGTACGCAAGTAGAACAAGAAGCTGAGGTAGATCCGGTTATTCCTCCAGCTATTGTACATGAGAGAGTTCCTGAACCGCCTCAGGTAGTAAATCTAGAACCCCTCTATGAAAGATTCAAGCGTATGAGACCGCCAGAATTTAAAGGTTCTACTAATCCTCTAGAGGCTGAAGATTGGTTGTCATCATTGCAAGTGATCCTAGAATTTATGAATTTAATTAACTAGGAGAAGGTCGCGTGTGCGTGTTTTGTGTTGAGGAAAGATGCTCGTTTTTGGTGGGACACTGTGAGACTGAGAAGAAATGTGTCTACCATGAGTTGGACAGAATTTCTAGAAGAATTTAACCAGAAATACTATGATCCTGCATCTCTGAGACTAGAGCAGAAAGAGTTCTCGGAATTGAAGCAAGGAAATATGTCGGTGAGTGAAGTTTGCCGAAAGTTCGATCAGTTATCCCTCTTATGTCCCTATGTAGTCCCTACTAAGAGGGAGAAAATACAGAAAATGATCGAGATGTTCAGGGTAGAAATTGTGGCATTGGTAGATAGTGGACAGATACCACCTACTTCTGTAGCAGATTGTGTTAGTCGTGCCATGAGAGTTGAGTTTCATGTAGCCCGACAGAAGGAGGAAAGAGAGAAGAACTGGGAGGCCAAGAAGAAAGAGAGGGCTTTGGCTAATTCTACACAAGCTGGTCAATCTAGCAAGCCTAATGAGAATGCTAAACCAGGCTAGGGAAATAATCAAGGATCCCAACAAAACAAGAGGAAAGGCAATTTTACTGGGAACCGCCAGGCAAATAATCAAAACCAGCAGCAGAGAACAGTTGGTAATGCCGAATCCAATGTACCAAATTGTCCTACATGCAAGAAGAGATATTCTGGGCAATGCAGATTTGGGCCACTTGTTTGTTATGAATGTAAAAAAGGAAGGTCATTATGCCAGGAACTGTCCAAGTAATAGGCAGGGTGTACAAGGCAGTTCCCAACCACACCAGACACGCCCACAAGCTCGTTCCCTTTAGGCTAGGGTTGAAGAGTCTCCAGTAAGGCTGCAATGCCAGTAGCGTGTGCCACGTGCTGATGCTCGTGTAATGGCCTACATCAAGGAGGATGCAGAGGCAGGAACATCAAATATGGTGACAGGTCAGCTTCCTGTCATTAGTCATGTAGCCTCTGTACTATTTGATTTCAGTGCTATGTATTCTTTTATTTCCTATGAATTTGCTGACAAGATAGGACATCCTAAGGACTATATGGGAAAAATGTTTAAGACAGCTTTACCCTCTGGGGAAGTACTACTGTCCAATTACTGGCTACCTCATGTACCAGTATATGTGGCAAATAGGATGCTATATGCTGAGTTGATCGTAGTGAAGATCGTGGATTACGATGTGATTCTAGGCATTGATTTCCTAGGGAAATACCAAGCTACGATCGATTGTCAAAATCAAAAAATAGTATTCCAACCCAAGGAAGAAGAGAGTTTCGAATACGTAGATGCTTCACGAAAACCCGGGAAGATGATGATCAGTTCACTGAAAGCAAGTAAGCTGATGGCCAATGGTTGTATAGGATATCTGGCATATGTGATGGATACTACCGAGGAACAGAAGCTTCAACTTGAAGATATTCCTGTTGTTAATGAATTTTGTGACGTATTTCTAGAAGAGTTACCAGGGATACCCCCAGAACGAGAAATCTCGTTTGAAATTGAGTTAATGCCTGGAACGACACCTGTTTCCAAAGCACCATACCGCATGGCTCCAATGGAGTTAAAGGAGCTGCAGGAACAATTAAGGGAGCTTTTGGACAAGGGATTCATCAGACCGAGTTATTCTCTGTGGTGTGCACCTATGTTGTTTGTCAAGAAAAAGGATGGAACGTTCCGTTTGTGTATTGATTACTGGGAGTTGAATAAGGTTACGATCAAAAATAGGTATCATTACCTAGAATTGATGACTTATTCGACCAGTTAAAAGGCGCAGCGGTATTTTCCAAGATCGACTTACTATCAGGATATCACCAGCTGAGAATTAAAGAAAGTGATATTCTTAAGACGGCGTTTAGGACTCGTTATGGTCATTATGAGTTCCTTGTGATGCCATTCGGATTAACAAATGCACTAGTAGCATTCATGGACTTGATGAACAGAGTCTTTGAAGAGTATTTGGATAAGTTTGTCATTGTATTCATTGATGACATTCTTATATACTCAAAGAATCATGAGGAGCACAAGGAGCATCTAAGGATCTGTTGCATACGATAAGGAAGCATCAACTGCATGCCAAATTCTCAAAATACGAGTTTTGGCTGGATAGAGTACATTTCCTCGGACATGTTGTATCCCAGGAAGGTATTGCTATAGATTCGACAAAGGTAGATGCAATTAACCAATGGCCTACACCCAAGAGTATGAGGGAAATACGCAGTTTCTTAGGGTTAGCTGGTTATTATCAGAGGCTTGTAGAAGGATTTGCATGTTTAGCTGCACCTCTTACTGGTCTTACACACAAGGAAAGAAAGTATGAGTGGACTATGGAATGCAAAAGAAGCTTCTACGTGTTAAAGAGACGGCTGACAAGCGCACTAATCCTTACGCTTCCCACTGAAGGGGAGAAGTTTGTGATCTATAGTGATGCATCTTAAATAGGATTGGGAGTAGTCCTGATGCAAGGCAGCAAGGTGATTGCCTACGCTTCGCGTCAATTAAAGGATCATGAAAAGAATTATCCTACGCATGACCTAGAACTTACTACAGTAGTGTTTGCACTTAAAACTTGGCGACACTATCTCTATGGAGCCTAGTGTCAGATTTTTACTGATTACCAAAGTCTGAAGTATTTCTTCACCGAAAAGGAGCTCAATATGCGACAAAGACGATGGTTGGAACTGGTAAAGGATTATGATTGTGAAATCCTATATCATCTAGGGAAGGCCAACCGTGTAGCAGATGCCTTAAGTAGAAAGTCTACCATATTGCACCAACTACCGATAAAAAGGCTTCCGAAACCATTACAGCAAGAGATAAATTCTTTGAACTTGGAGTTGATATCCGGAAGATTGACTGCACTCCAAGTGGAATCATCGTTGTTTGAGGATATCAAGGAATCTCAAAGATGAGATCCAAGAATGACAAATTCTCAGGAAGGAATTTCCAAGGATGGAATGATCCTCTATCAAGGAAGAATTAATGTTCTGGCTGATGAGGAACTTAGAAGACGGATCATGTCAGAAGCCCATGAGACCCCATATTCGGTTCATCCCGGAGCTAGTAAGATGTATCAGGACTTAAAGTTGCAGTTCTAGTGGAAAGGGATGAAGAATGATATAGCGAAGTTCATGAGCAGATGCATGACCTGTCAGAAAATCAAAGCAAAACATAAACATCCAGTAGGAAGATTGGAGCCTTTGGAGATTCCTGAATAGAAATGGGAACACCTTACGATGGATTTTGTAATGGGACTACCAAAACCCCAAGAAGGTTATGATGCCATTTGGGTTATTGTGGATAGACTGACCAAGACGGCACGGTTTATAGCTATTAAGATGACTTTTTCATTGGAAAAGTTTGCTCAGTTGTATATAGCTCGTGTCATCAGATTACATGGAGTACCAAAATCCATTATATCAGATCAAGATGCACGATTCACTTTGAATTTCTGGAAGTGTGTGCAAGAAGCCATGGGTACTGAATTGAGACTCAGTACGGCATTTCATCCGCAAATAGACGGACAGTCAGAGCGGACCATTCAGACATTAGAGGACAAGCTTTGAGCTTGTGTAATGGATTTTGCAGGAATTTGGAACGAGAAGTTACCATTAATTGAATTCTCGTACAATAATAGTTACCAAGCTTCCATAGGAATGGAATGAGGCTCTTTATGGATAAAAATGCAGATCACCGATACACTGGTATGACCTGTGAGAGAAGCAACTGCATAAGACGGATTTTATACGAGAAACTTTCGATGCATTTCGGTAGTGAGGGAAAACTGAGTCCAAGATATATCGGACCTTACGAAATTATCGAACGCATTGGAAGGGTCGCTTACAGATTAGCGCTACCACCGGAATTATCGGCAGTGCATAATGTATTTCATGTGTCGATGCTGAGAAAGTATGTACCAGATCTGTCCCATGTATTGAAACATGAACCTATTCAGATCCACAAGGATTTGACATATGAAGAACAACCTATTCGAGTACTGGCTCGTGAAGAGAAAGTACTAAGGAATAAGACAATCCCACTAGTGAAGATTTTGTAGAAAAATCACAACATTGAAGAAGCTACGTGGGAGCAAGAAACAGAGATGAGGAGTTTATACCCCCACTTGTTCTAATTTTCGAGGACGAAAATACTATAAAGAAGGGTGAATGTGACAACCGGGAAATTCTGGCATTCTCGGAAGAAAATATACAAATGTATGTATATAACAATTTGTACTATTTAAATAGTGAAATGATTGTATTTATATTGTTTAGACTGTGAAAGGATGTTCTAACAATACTGATGGATAAGAATTCAGTGTTGATAAGGTTCACTAAATTGAGATGGGTGAAACGATGTCGAAACGATATTAAAAACCCTAACCGGTGCCTATGGTGCACTAAAAGATGAAAAAACTTCCGGGATTGATTTTGATCAAACGGAAGTAGTATAAATTGATCCGATTGCACAGGAAACCTCAGGAAGCCGCCGAGACGATTCCAGGAAAATTTCGGCTCAACCCGACATTATTCAAAAAGTAGTCGAATTAATATGAATAGTGAAGTCAAAGTCAAACTTTTTACTTTGCATTTATGACATCATTTAAGCCATTTATTAAATGTGAAAAAAATGGTGGTTGGTGGCATTAATGGCTAAGAACAATTTGCTTTATGATCTAAAGGCCTAGATTTGGCCAAAATTAGCCAAATTAATTTTGGCAAAAATGTGGAAAGAAATGGCATGATAAGTGTTGAAATTTCATTGGTTAGAAGCCAAATTAATTGGTTATCCTAGCTAAATGAGTCGACAAACCTTGGAACAAAAGGAACCCATAGCTAATTCAAAGGAAAACAAGCAAAAAAATTTTCTAAGTATTCCACAGAGAGAACCGCGAGCAACTAAAGGAGAACCAAGCCAAAACTTCAAACTTTCTTCACAAAAGTGGTAACGAACTCATCATTGAAGTCAAGGGAAGTAAGAAATCAAGGTAGCCATCTTTGGTTTGCATTTTTTCTTGAAATTTCATTGAAAAATCCATGGTTTTGTTGGCATAAAGGATGAGAAATTTTGTGGTTGATTTGGTTGATTTGGTATATGGGTTTTGCTTATGGTTTGGTTAGAAGAAAAACCATGTATTTTGATTCAAGAAAAACAAAGTTTTGGTTGGTTTTTTTATGGAAAATCCATGGGTTACCTTAGTGTTTGATCATGGATTTATTGTTAGTTAAGTGTTGTAATGCTTTAAATCATGTTTTGGTTATATGGAAAGCATGATTTGCATGGCTAGAAAGCTTGCAAAAATTTTGGTATCTAAATTCCCTAATATGACCGTGTGGTGTAGTTAGGGTTTGGTGAACATTTTTGCATGATTAACTTGATGTTTGGATAGTTTAAATCATGCATTAAATTATGGAAATGTTGGTTATGAGGTTGAAAGCATGAAACAAAATGTTATGCATGTTTTTACCTAAAATGGCCGTGGGTTATGTGTGTTGAAAAACCCTAAGAAATTGTATTGTAAAGTGTGAGAAAATGGCTTAAAAATGTGCTAGGTAATAACCTTTGAATAGCCTAAAATTTTGTTGAAAGATTGGAAAGTTTTCACTAAGTTTTGAGTATGAAAACCATGGCTAAACCTAAGGGTAAAATTGAAAGAATTTTGTTGAATTGTGGTTCAAAATGTGAATTAAAAAATGTGTGAGCTTTTATGTAAAAGTTTGGAAAACTTTTACATAAAAGCTCACACATTTTCTAATTCACATTTTGAACTTTTACATAAAATAGGACTTTAGTATAGTATGTGGCAGGTACACATGGTTCGATACGTGCCTAACGCCGGTAGACTTAAACTTACGCCGAAATGCTGTCGAAATTTTGAAAAACAGCATTTAGGGCAAAAAGGGAATCGAGAATAAAAGTTTAGGGTCGGGCCGGAAACCCGAGTCCCTTGAGGAAAATTGAATAAGGGAAACCTAGGAGGTGGTTCATGAATAGTAATCTGTCCCCTTAAAAAAATGTAAAACGCAAGTGAAATTGAGAAACTGACTGCAAAGGGGGGGCATTTTTGGGAAACGAAGTAAAGGTCCGACTCGGGTACGGAAAATCCGAGTCTCGGAGACCTAAATCGGGAAAGTCTAGATGAACGTTTTAAATACTAGTAAAACATCCATTTCAGGCTCCGAAACGAGAGAAAATCACTAAACCGACGTAAAGGTCGGAATAATGCTTCCCGAGGGTCGGGAAGGTGAAAAATGGAAATAAAATAGAAACGAACCCTGTAATGAATGAGAAAAGAGACAGAAAAGTTCCTGAGAGCCAAAAGTGTAGTCTAGATCGAGAAAATCCCTTCAGAGGCATAATTGCAATTTTGCCAAAATGCAGGGGCAAAATCATTATTTTTCAAAGTTGAAAAAAATGGGGAAAATGATAAATAAAGCCTAAAAAGTTATAAATAGGTTTTATTTAAGCTTTTTAATAACAAAATAAAAGCAATAAATGAAAATGAAATTAACAGACAAGGTTTTTTCTGTAAAATCCCAAAATCGACCCGTAAGGAGAGCGATTAAAGATCCAGGAAGGAAAAAGATAAGAAACCGATAAGGTAAGTTCAGACATTTACTTGTCTGCAACATGTAGCATTATTATTGCTAACTTTGATGTACTAACTATGAGTTACGTACATATGTGCTACGGGCACTATTATAGAATAGAGAGAGAGACGAAATGTGCTACGGGCACTATTGAAAATGGGACATATAATAAATTGTGCTTCAGGCACTAGAGCAAGGTTAATGAAACTCACTCACCTGAAATTAAAATGTGAACTATTCCTAATATGAAGTCACCGAGTTAGAACTTTAAAAAGTCGGTAATGAAACCACTTTACCTTCGGGGCTATGATGATGAGATTAAGGCTGTGGAGGTCAGCACTAATGTACCGCTCCTAGTCATGTACAATTTTTCCTTCGGGGCTATGATGATGAGATTAAGGCTGTGGAGGTCAGCACTAATGTACCGCTCCCAGTCATGCGCACTAAAATGGTACGGCCAACATGAGCTCAAAACCAGAACATAGATAAAGATAATTACCTAAAACTGAAACTATGCCATAATTGAGCATAAGATAGTTTCATGAGAGTACTAACATCGTAGTTGATGTACTGTTGATATATTGTGTTGTGGTCAAAGTTACTGTTCATAATGAATAGTAGTCAAAGTTATTATTCTTGATTAATAGTACTATTCATAGAAATTCTATTTCTTGTATGTTTGAACTTACTGAGCCTGTAGCTCACCATTTTTGCTTATGTTGCAGGTAAGCAACCAGCTCACTAGCTTTGTATGGCTGGATGGCAGACCAGATAGTGAGTGTCAAATGGGATGGGAAGCCAAGGGATATGGTTCTGCCAGAGTTTTTTCGCTGAGCGTTAACAAAGAGAGGAAAAAAAAAAGAAACAGTTCTTTTGTAATAATATATATTTTGCAAAAGTACTGTATAATGTAAATTACTTTGTACTTGTAAACAAAGTGATTAGAGGATAATGTTTTACATGATCTTTTAAAAAAAAATTCCCCAAAAAATGTCATGTTTTAAAGAAAGATAGATTAGCCGGCAACCATGAGAGTACAATCTATCGCAGTTAGTTATGAAGCTTAACTATAATAGTATTGTATGATCTCTACGAAGGGTGGGCCACCACACAAGGCCCACGGGGATCGGTGAAAAATCCAAAAGCGAAAAGCATGGGCGGCGCAACCAAAAAAGAGGGGTGCAACATGAGGACTTCCTAGGAGGTCACCCATCCTAGTACTACTCTCGCCCAAGCATGCTTGACTGCAGAGTTTTGATGAGATCCGATGCGTTAGTGCTGGTATGATCTCACTCGAAAACCTGGGCATTAAATATTCTTTTGAAGAGGTCACGGGACGCACTTAGACGGGTGACTCGGATGCAGCGAGAACATGGGGCCATCACAGTTCATGCGTGCGTGTTGAGAATCCGGAACACAAAAAACTGTGACGTTGCCTGCGAAAACCCCACTACGTTGGGGCTTGAAAAGAGATGCCCACCGCTGAAGGTCACTCACAACTATAGGGCCCTGAGTAGGATGGTGGCTGTGCCAAAACAATAAGATAATAGGCGAATAACGAGTCTCCAAAGGAGAAGGCGAAGCCTGGGAAGGAAGGGGCAGCCTCAGAGAAGGAACGCAGAGCCGTAAAAGGAGCAAGAATCAAGGTTTCATAGATCGAGTCGTAACGGGAACCAGAAATCACTAGTAGCATGGGAAAACACCTGTTTAGTGTCCCAAATGTGGGAATGTTACTGGAAAACACCCCCGGTCGTGGCGTTATGACTATTCTTGCCTATTGGCCCGTTTCTATGTGGAAAGCACAGTTTTTGCGTCCGAATCTTGCTTCCCCAGTTGAGCCACAGGGAAGACCTAGCACTAGCCTCGTCCCGGCTGTGCACATAAAGTTTTGCACGAGGCCTTTGGTTTTGTCCTGAAAATTAGCATTGATACTCGCCCCCCAAGGCATCCGGGGACAGGTGCGAAATCCAAAAGCTAAAAAGATGGGCGGCGCAACCAAAATAGAGGGGTGCAACACGAGGACTTCCCAAAAGGTCACCCATCCTAGTACTACTCTCGCCCAAGCACGCTTAACTGTGGAGTTTTGATGGGATCCGGTGCATTAGTGCTGGTATGATCGCACTAGAAACCCAAGTTGTGAAATGTTCATTTGAAGGAGTCACGGGACACAGTTAGACAGGCGACTTGGATGCAGCGGGAACATGGGACCATCGCGTTTCGTGCGTATGCATCAAGAATCTGAAACACAAAAATCTACGACACTGCAGGCAAAAACCCCACTACGCTGGGGCTTGAAAAGGGATGCCCGCTACCGAAGGGAACGCACCACTGTAGGGCCCTGAATGGGACTGTGGCTGGGCCAAAACGACAACATAATCGGTGAATAACAAGTCTCTAGAGGAGAAGGCGAAGCCTAGGATGGAAGGGGCAGCCTAGAGAAGGAACGTGGAGCCGCAAAAGGAGTACGAATCGAGGTTTCGTAGATCGAGTCGTAACGGTAACTAGAAATCACCAGATGCACGGGAAAACGCCTGTTTAGAGGGCCAAACGTGGGAATTTTGCCGAAAAACACCCCCGGTCACGGCGCAACGACAAGTCTTGCCCGTTGAACTGTTTTTGTGTGGAAAGCAGTGCCTTTGCATTCGAATGTTGCTTCCCCAGTCGAGCTACTGGGTAGACCCAGCACTACCCCCGTTCCGACCGTGCGCATAGAGTCTTGCATGAGGCCTTTGGTTATGGCATGAAAATTAGCATCGATAATAGCCCCCCGTGACCCTCGGGGATCGGTGCAAAATCTGAAAGCTAAAAAGATGGGCGGCGCAACCAAAAAAGAGGGGTGCAACATGAGGACTTCCCAGGAGGTCACCCATCCTAGTACTACTCACCAAATCACGCTTAACTGCGGAGTTCTGATGGGATTTGGTGCATTAGTGCTGGTATGATCGCACCCGAAACTTAAGGCTCGAAATATTCACTTGAAGGGGTCGCGGGACGCACTTAGACGGGCGACTTAGATGCAGCAGGAACGTTGGGCCATGACAATTCGTGCGTACGCGCTGAGAATCAGAAACACGAAAAACTGTGATGCTGTAGGCAGAAACTCGACTATGTTGGGGCTTAAAAGGAGATGCCTACTGCTGAAAGTCACTCACCACTGTAGGGCCCTGAGTGGGATGGTGGTTGGGCTGAAAAGACAAGATAATAGGCGAATAATGAGTCTCCGGAGGAGAAGGCAAAGCCTGGGAAGAAAGGGGCAGCCTCAGAGAAGGAGCACAGAGCCGCAAAAGGAGTAAGAGTCGAGGTTTCGTAGATCAAGTTGTAACTGGAACCAAAAATCACTAGAGGCACGGGAAAACGACCGGTTGGAGGCCCAAACATGGGAATTTTACCGGAAACACCCCCTGTCGTGGCATAGTGACGAGTCTTGCCTGTTGGCCCCTTTCAGTGCGGAAAGCAGTGCCTTTCCATCTGAATTTGGCTTCCCCGATCACAGAACTAGGTAGACCCAGCACTGGCCCAGTCCGGCCGCATGCATATAATCCTACATGAGGCCTTTGGTTGTGGCAGGAAAATTAGCATCGATACTGGCACCCCAAGGCCCCCGGGGACCGGTTAAAAATCCAAAAGTCAAAAGCATGGGCGGAGCAACCAAAAAAGAGGGTTGCAACACGAGGACTTCCTAGGAGGTCACCAATCTTAGTACTACTCTCGCGCAAGCATGCTTAACTGTGGAGTTTTGATGAGATCTGATGCATTAGTGCTAGTATGATCGCACCCGAAACCCTGGGTGTGAAATATTCTTTTAAAGGGGTCGCGGGACGTACTTAAACGGGCGACTCAGATGCAGCAGGAACGTGGGGCCATCGCAGTTCGTACGTACGCGTCGAGAATTTGAAACATGAAAAACTGTGATGTTGCAGGCAAAAACCCCACTACGATGGGGCTTGAAAAGAGGTGCCCACCGCCAAAGGTCACTCATCGCTATAGGGCCCTGAGTGGGACGGTAGCTGGGCCGAAACGACCAGATAATAGGTGAATAACGTGTCACCAGAGGAGAAGGAGAAGCCTGGGAAGGAAGGGGTAGCCTTAGAGAAGGAACGTAGAGCCGCAAAAGGAGTAAGAATCGAGTTTTGTAGATCGAGTCATAACGGGAACCCAAAATCACCAATGGCACGGGAAAACGCCTGTTTAGAGTCCTAAATGTGGGAATTTTGCTGGAAAACACCCCCGGTCATGGCGTAACGACTATTCTTACCCGTTGGCCAGTTTCCGTGTGGAAAGCAGAGTCTTTGCGTCCAAATCTTGCTTCCCCGGTCGAGCCACTGGGTAGACCCAGCACTGCCCCCATCCCGGCCGTGCGCGTATAGTTTTGTACAAGGCCTTTGGTTGTGTCATGAAAATTAGCATTGATACTGGCCCCCCAAGGCCCCCGGGGACGGGTGCAAAATCTGATAGCTAAAAAGATGGGCAGTGTAACTAAAAAAGAAAGGTGCAACAAGAGGACTTTCTAGGAGGTCATCCATCCTAGTACTACTCTCACCCAAGTACGCTTAACTGCAGAGTTTTGATGGGATCTGGTGCATTAGTGCTAGTATGATCGCACTCGAAACCCAGGGCATGAAATGTTAATTTGAAGGAGTCGGGGGACGCGCTTAGATGGGTGACTCGGATGTAGCGGGAACGTGGGGCCATCATGGTTCATGCGTACGCGTCGACAATCTGGAACATGAAAAACTGTGACGCTACAGGCAAAAACCCCACTATGCTGGGGCTTGAAAAGAAATGCCCGCTGCCGAAGGGCACGCACCACTGTAAGGCCCTAAATGGGACGGTGGCTGGGCCAAAACGACAACATAATCGGTGAATAGCGAGTGTCTAGAGGAGAAGACGAAGCCTGGGATGGAAGGGGCAGCCTCAAAGAAGGAACGCGGATCCGCAAAAGGAGTATGAATCGAGGTTTGGTAGATCGAGTCGTAACGGTAACCCGAAATCACTAGATGCATGGGAAAATGCCTGTTTAGAGGGCCAAAAGTGGGAATTTTGTAGAAAAACACCCCCGTTCATGGCGCAACGATGAGTCTTGCCTGTTGACCCGTTTTCATGTGGAATGTAGTGCCTTTGCGTCTGAATCTTGCTTCCCCAGTCGAGCCACTGGGTAGACCCAGCACTGCCCCCGTCCCGGCCGCGCGCGTAGAGTCTTGCACGAGGCCTTTGGTTGTGGCGTGAAAATTAGCATCGATAATAGCCCCCCAAGGCCTCCGGGGACCGGTGCAAAATTTGAAAGCTAAAAAGATGGGCGGCGCAACTAGAAAAGAGGGGTGCAACACGAGGACTTCCAGGAGGGTCACCCATCCTAGTACTACTCTCGCCAAAGCATGCTTAACTGCGGAGTTCTGATGGGATTTGGTGCATTAGGGCTAGTATGATCGCACCCGAAACCCAGGGCGCGAAATATTCATTTGAAGGGGTCACAGGACGCACTTAGACGGGTGACTTGGATGCAGCGGGAATGTAGGGCCATCACAGAGAATCTGGAACACGAAAAACTACGACGCTGTAGGCAAAAACTCGACTACGTTGGGGCTTGAAAAGAGATGCCCACTGCTGAAGGTCACTCACCACTGTAGGACCTTGAGTGGGACGGTGGCTGGGCCGAAATGACAAGATAATATGTGAATAATGAGTCTCCGGAGGAGAAGGCGAAGCCTGGGAAGGAAGGGGCAGCCTCAGAGAAGGAACGCAGAGCCACAAAAGGAGTAAGAATTGGGGTTTCATAGATCGAGTCGTAACTAGAACCAGAAATCACCAGAGGCACGAGAAAACATCCGGTTGGAGGCCTAAACGTGGGAATTTTACCAGAAACATCCCCGGCAGTGGCGTAGCGACGAGTCTTGCCTGTTGGCCCATTCTCGTGTAGAAAGCAGTGCCTTTCCATTCAAATTTGGCTTCCCCGGTCATGACACACAGTAGACCCAGCACTAGCCCTGTGCCAGTCGCGCGCGTAGAGTATTGCACGAGGCCTTTGGTTGTGGCATGAAAATTAGCATCGATACTGGCCCCCCAAGGCCCTCGGGGATGGGTGTAAAATTCGAAAGCTAAAAAGATAGGCGTCGCAACCAAAAAAGAGGGGTGCAACATAAGGACTTCCCAAAAAGTCACGCATCTTAGAACTACTCTCACCCAAGCACGCTTAACTGTGGAGTTCTGATGGGATCCGGTGCATTTGTGCTAGTATGATCACATCCGAAACCCACGGTGCGAAATGTTCATTTCAAGGAGTAGTGGGATGCATTTAGACGGGCGACTCAGTTACAGCGGGAACGTGGGGTGATACGGTCAATCTCCTACCCTATAGACCTTCTAGGCAAGTGCACCTATCGGTTTCTATAGTACAATGGATAACAATATCGAGTGTCGATCCCACAGGGATTAATGAGAACTAGTACTTACTCTTTTCTTATTATCTATCCTATAAACAGTCAATTTATACTGAAATAATTAAATAAGAATTAAATTAAACTAACCTAACACAAAATTAACTCCAAACAGCAGAAGATCAAGATGAAATCAATCCAAACCAACGATACCTAGATAATGAATCCCCCTAAAATGTCTATTGCATCCAATCCTTAATATATCAATTTATCTACCAATCACTGGACCGTGGAAACTCCTTAATTATGTTAATATCTTTTCAAGCATATTAACAACTAACCCCAGGTTGATTAATTGAAATCTCTTCCTAATTAAAACCCCCGGAATTGCATTAAACAATAAATGAGTCTCTCTATTAGGTTTGACCCTAATCCGGAATATTTACGTTGTCTTATCTCTAGAATCACGTGCAACTCCCTTTAATTATGCAAGATCAAATCAAACATAGGATTTCTCAATCGCAATTATATGATATCAAACATGAATCAATACACCGGTAAATATCAATTCAATGATAATAAAGAACACATAATTGAATCTCAATGAACTTGAAGAATAAATTAAATTAAATAAAGATCAAATAACAATATTCATTCTAGGGTTCCTCCTATCTAGGTATCAAAGAAATCAGTTCATAATCAATGGAATAACTGCACTACAATTCAATAGAATATAAAAAATAATTGAATCCATGACAAATCCTCTTGATTCTAATGCAATCCAACTTGAATTGATCGATGGTTGCTTGTTGGAGTGTTTCTCTCTCTATTCTACCTTCTCTCTGCTGCTCTAGGGTTTACTTTTGCAGTTTGACGGCTCTCTCCTCCAATTGGCAGATCCTGCCCTTTTTATAGAACAAAATTCGACTTCCTAGGTAGAACACGGGCTTCGACACGGTCTCTGGCAGATTTTACACGGGCGTGTATTAACCAACACAGGCCTGTGTTCTCCCTCGACACGAGTGTGTGCTTGTTAAATCGTTGAACATGCCCATTTCTACTATGCACGGCCGCTTACACAGTTCATGGTCAGATCTGTACACGGCCACTTACACAATCGTGTCCTAGACCATGTTTTATGTCTAATATCGCCGAACACGCTCGTTTTCCCGAAACACGGCTTTCCATACGTTGGTCAGTCCGAGAGGTACACGGCCACATACACTGCTATGTACCAAACCGTGTTCTGCTCAACTTCGATCATAAAGCTTCAAACTACTCTGAATCTCCTCCTTATGCTCCCATTACTTTAGCTAGGACCTGAAAACAACATATAAACCGATCAAGTGCAAAAGTCCATGAAAGTATCCCTAAACCATACAATAATGGCCTAAATATAGACTAAAAATATGTACAGTTTAGCACTTATCAAATCTCCCCACACTTAAGCATTTGCTTATCCTTAAGCAAATAATAGTTCCAAATCATAAACCCTTCTAAATATCCCTCTCTCTCTTATCTCGACGCATCTCTTCATACTCCTTCCTACTATGACTTCTGAACCAAATTAAAATACAAGTAAAATCCAACAGTCCTAGACTAAACTTCTATAAACTATCATCTATAAGCAATCATGTTGACAGTCTTTCCGGAATCAAAAGCATAGGACTCATACCCTTACATAAGATTCACTCATAAAACGCTCAAAGTGTTTAGGATAGAGAATATATCATAACACTCAAATCAATGCATAGCAGGAATCTTAACCATAAGCTTGCTAATATATCACATTACTATACTTAGATGTATAAATTAAAGGATTCTTGTCATGGCTGCGATAAGGTTTGGCTGGCGGTATAGAAAGAATGGAAAGAATAGATCACAAGTTAACCAAGAAAATAAAAGATAAAGGACATGTCTATACCAAATCACACAAAAACCTGACTCTCTTGTATATAGAACCTTCAATCAAAGCTCAAGTAAGGTGCATAAAACATTATTAACCACAATCATCTTCTATTCTTACTTATTTACTTCTCTTTTTTTTTTTCTTGTCAATGATATACATTTCTTTCTTCTCTTTTTTTTTTTTTTTTTGAACTTGAAGAATTGATCACAACAGAAGATGAAATTTAAACATATACCATGCACCTTTAATCAGACAAGCCCTTGGTTCTGTACTTCTTTTGATCAGATTTTCATGCAATTCAATTGACGAAGCCCTTCGGTGTAGAACAATGGTCATGGTGTTGGCCAAAAAAGAAAAAAAAATGGGGGTATTTGGCTTAAAGTTCGGTCAACAGGAAAGGCTAAGACAAAACCCTTCTTTCTAATGCACCTAAAACAGTAATGTGCATAACAAAGCAAGTTCTAGAATCTTCCCACTATGCATGATAATCACACCAGAAAGAAAATAATTAGAGCATATAATGATGAATGCTCATAGGCTCAAATACTCACAAATTGTAGGCTCATATGTGTGAATCCCATGCAATTCTCATCCAAATTAACTGTCTCAACAACTGCCTATAATGAAGCTCATAAAAATCTAGCTATTCGTGTCGTTTTCTGCTTGTATCTTAATCTAATTCAAGGAACCACGGTCATTAAGAGCATGTTGAAGCACATTTTAACAAGATTAAGATTTCCAAACAGAAGAATCAATGAAAGGGGACTACTTTATACAAGAGGACTACCATATGCTCGATTCCCAACAAATAAATTCCACTAAAACCAAAATCCCTTCCCTACACTTAGAGATGTACATTGTCCTCAATGGACACAATTAAGACAGTGAGAAACAAACATGTAAAATGGAAATAAAATGGTAAAAGAACAAGTCAACGTGTACTTTCCTGAATATATGTATATAATGAAGAGGTTGGTATAGTCAATAGAAACGCAGTAGGAATCAATAGACCTAGGTCTCTCGGCCAGACGAAAAAATTAAAATCGAGGCCGACTCCATAAACTACTCATCGGCTACTGGAGGCTCGAGATCCACAAGTGGGGTGGACTGGGGCTCTATATTGGGTTCTTCAGAAATTGGTCCAAGTCTCGATGGCTAGTCAGGGCCAGTAGTGGCGGGGTCAACTGCTCGAACGTTGGGTAAGTTCGAGACCCCGAGGTGAGCACACAGGCAAGTCAACGTATCTTTAATCTAGGCCGACTGTCGCTCTAGTCGTATCAATCGAGATGAATGAACTTACTACAAAGCCATTGTCCTTCTTAGCATGGGAAGCATTTGACTGCTCAATCTCCCGATGTTTGAGTGGGAAGGGGTGGCCGGGTGTTGGTCCTGCGGTGGTGGTGCAACGAAGTGATCCCTCTCAGATTTGGCCTCAGTTGTAGGTGGCAGGGTACCCATTAAAACATAGGTTGGACCACCTGGCCCCTATTGTCTCTCGACCATCCCCATGGATCTTAAAGTATTCATGTCAATTGGTATCACCTGGGATACAATGGTCATGGGAGGTAGACGATTAAACAGCCCTAGGTTATGAGCCAATCGTGTGATGTAAGGCCCGTAACACACTGCACCCGCTCGTAGCCTGCTTGCTTGGCTGTCCAAATACCATGCTCAGGCATTTCCCAAATAAATGGCCACCTTTTCCCTCATACTGTAAATGTAGAAAAGGTCACGTCGAGAGACTACACCAGTGCTTTCTCTCCGTCCACTAATGGTGTGCACTACTAACTTGTGCACGTATCGAAGTTCAGGGTGACAAAGATGGGAGGCTTTGGATCTCATTGGTGCGTACTCCATCTCTCTACTAATGGACCTCCAATACTGCTGGTCATTAAAGTTGGAGGGCTAGTCCACCTGCAGTTCTCAATAGGCGTCGGTTTGGGTAAAATCTTCCATATAGAAACCGTAGTCCATTAAGAACTGCGTATAGCTTCTATGAAATCTTTCCCCGCCAATCTGAAACTCAATGTTGGGCATGGACTAGCTCAGTGATCTCTTGTTGAGGGAGAATGTGGTAAGGAATTCCAAAGTTAACTCTCAATAAGCCGGTTCCTCAATGTCGAAGAATCGGTCCCAACTCCCAAAAGTGACCAATTCCCTCACTTGTTGATCTAAACCAATCTGCTGTAACACTGGCCAATCTATAAACCGGCTATGCTCAAAAGGTTTCTCCAATAGCCTCTCAAGTCTCGTAAGGAATACTGGTGCCTGAAATTGCAGCAGTGGGTGCAATCCATGTTGTTGTGGTGGGTGTTGCTGCGCATGAGAGGAAGCCTCTCCCTTCTGCCTTTTTTGTGGAACTTCCTTTTGTCGTCGCTGGATTTCTTCAGTACATCTTGTCATGGTGGCAATTGGGGTCCTGTGAAAGAATTTCATAATGAATAACAAAGATAAACTGAAAGTGTGCATAATTCAAGCCTTATTATGAGATTCACACTTTAATATTCAACCGCAGACAAAATTGAACCACAATCGACACATACAAAAGGTTAGGAAAATTTAAGTATAATGGTGAGAACGTTCGAGCACCACATTGGACAAAAAATGTGCATTCCCTACCATAATGTTCGCACGAAAACAATCAAGCAACACAGAGCACTTCTATCAAATCATGCTATCAATCCATCAAATAACCCAGAAATCACGAAAGCCAACGAGGAAGAAAAAGGAAGGAATACATACCGTCATTTTCGTGAGTTGAAGAAGGAAGAAGAATGAAATTTCACCCGAAATACCCAACAATTCTTTGAAAAAAATCTAATTCTTAAAGGGTATTTATCGAATGATTGGTTAGGATTATGCTTACCCGGCTTTTCATGCACAGATCGACGCGATTCTTCGGTGGAAATTGGGATTTTTGGAGAAAGAGGGTGTGCGTGAATGAAACGGTCTTGTTTCCAGCAATCGTTCATATAAATACTGCCATGACACGTCTAGATACACGGCTGTGTATCGGGCCGGGTCGAGAAAAATAAAAGTGTGACGCTCCGTGCCCTAGGCGACCTGGACCATCACTGTAAAACTACTATTTCTTTACTTATACTTATGCTCTCTTGCAATTGAATATTGCTTACTTAAAATATCTTTAATAGGTTACCCTAATTTTAGAAGAAATTTTTTTTTTACATACGTATTTACTATTCATGTACATGTACTATTAAAAGCAGAATTTGAAACATAATAAAATTAATCTTACAAATATACTTATGCTGTTGATTTTGTGGAATAGTATTTTTGAATAGTACCCATCGGCCTTTATTCAAAAATACTATTCAACTACTACTATTCAAAATACTGTATAACCGTTACTATTCAAAAATGTTATTTAACAGTTACTATTTAAAAGTACCATTTACTAGTACTGTACTGTTACTGTTCAAAATACTGTTTCTGTTCAAAATACTATTTACTTAAACTGTGCGGAAGTTAAACTCGTATGGTGTCCATAACCTCGCCTTACATCCACCTCTGCCGTCGTCATTGCCCATCGTGGCTTATGCCATAGGACGCTTACCTACAGCATGAACACACTCCGTGAGCTTTACGCCCAGTAAGTACAACATGTTAACCGCAAAACATGTTTAAACATAACACATACTTAAAAACGCATAAGCATGCATGATAGCCACATATACCACTTAGCATATACCATATCATCACATATCATGTCATAGCATACAAACTTTACATACTATATGCATATAGATTACTTCATGTAAATGCATGTATCTTACTGTAGCTGAAAGCATAGCGAACTAATGTGGACAGTGAACTATGCATGATCCGGTTATGTTCATTTATGCTTTAGTACTCTTTTCTTCCTCTTGTCTACTTAGGGCCCATGTGTCAGTACAGTGTGTCCGCAGACCAACGGTAACGCCCGAGGTCAACTAATGCCGAAGAGCCATCAATTGATGCTCAACTTTTGGCCTTAACTTTCTTTAACTGGAAACCCCTTCGACTGAAGGAGCCGGTACGACACACCTACTTATTTCCATCTTGTTTAACTGTTTTAGCCATACGCTTCTCTAAGCTATCCCTAATCGTACGCGGTAGGGATCTATGGCTTCTAACTTGTTCCTTCATCAACCTACTCGATTGTGAAACTATATGCTCTTCTGTATACGGTGCAACATCGTGTGCATGTTAGGCATACTTAACATACTGTAAAACCATCATTTTAACATCATTTTATTCATGTTGCAGGCGGAGTTGTACTTACCTAATTGCAAGCACTTGTATTCACGCCTTTAGAAATTTGCAGGTTACTACCTGTCATCAATAACATCTCTCGTTAATATCTTCTCTAAATCACCAATACTGTTAGTGACTAAAGTAGATAATTACTCAATACCGATTGCCGTCGGCACTACTTACTCCCTATCTCGAGAGTTAACTTCTTTGCTTGTGGTTATTAATTTATGGCCCCATAAATTAATTACCACACTCTTAGATTACTTTTGCCTATACTCATCTTTCATGTGGTACTGGGATCCCTCGGTACCCTATTGGCCTATCTGGGAATTTGGTGTTTAATTTCCATCACGTTTGATTAACTGTCTTCTTGACAGTTAAATCAATGTTCCTCATAATGTTGCTCTGAACATGGTGCTTGACTGATTTACCGATCAGTCAACTGACCGGTTACCTCATGTTTTGGCAACTAGGTAGCTTATCGGGCTACTATGTGTAGGCTTGGTATAGTAACCGTTTGAGTTACTTTGCTTGTTTGTGTGTGGTAGCCTACCGGGCTACCTTGCATTATGGTGTAGTAGCCGACTAGGCTACCTCTACCATATCTTACTAAAAACGTCCCTTGTTCTTTGGGAAATTCCTTTGAAAACTTTGTTCAAATCTAGAAATTCTTACAAAAGGATTTTTCATTTTGAAAGGGGTATGGTGTCCCCATATTTTTTTGAAACCAAAGTGTTTGAAATGGTTTAAAAGGGGTATGGTGCCCCCAAATTTTTGAAAACGAGTCTCACCTCACCCCGTTGGAGGATGAGGGTGTTTTTGTTGAAATCATTTCTAAGTCATTTAAAAGGAACACATTGTAAATGTGCTAAAAAATGTGGTGTTGGACCACTTTTGAAAATAATTTGAAACTTGTTCGAAATGACTTTGTTTGAGAAATCGACGTTCATAAAACTTTTCGTCCTCAATGAAATGAACAATTATCGTGTTCATTTCAGAGCCTAATTCTAACTCTAACGACTCCTAAATTCATCAAACCCATGGCCTTTGTGCCCTGTTTTTAAAAAAGTTCTAGTTTTACACACTTTTAAACACAGGTCTGTTTGGGGCTCGAAACGGCCGAATTTTTGAAACCCACACAAGTCATTTTCAAGGTTTCATCGAGATCTAAAACTTTCATGTTTTGACCAAAGTCTGGTTCAGCATCTAAAAGGGTCATTTTAATAAAAATCTGAGACTGTTCATTTGGTCCGGATTTATTACTCCTAGTTTTGGACACCGGACCAAAACCAGTTGAAAAGTCTATCGCAGGTTCATTTTTGGCCAATGGTTATTTGATGCAAAACGACCATATCAAAATTGCCTTAAAACTTCATGTTTTACCAAATCCTAGATTCAGAACCTAAGTGGCTGAAAATGGCCAAAATCCGTGGCTTATCCTGGAGATAGAATTTGTGTCCAGCTACCCTCTACACACTCGTGCACACACATATCTTAAACCACTTGTAAACTAAAGTAAACACAACCACAACCACAAAAACTTTAAAAACTGAAAGCTAAGGGCTCAAATAACTTATTACAACCCATGTGCATAAACAAATACACATAAATCTCCTTTGATCAAAAACTTAAAAACAACTTATCACAAAAGATGGGGGTTTTTCTGTTTATACCTTAGAGTGCTTTGATCCAAGCACAACCGGGCCAAGGGTGGCTATCAAGGCTCCATGGGAAACAAAGGGGGTTGAGGGGTCACTTATGCTAGAATGAGAACACAAGGAAAATAAAACATTTCTCTTAATATCAAGCCAAGATGAAAAACTAAACCATAGAAAAATTTCGATTCAAGGGTCTTACTGAAACTACCTTGGAAGAATGCACCTCTAGCAACTTGTGTGGCCAAGCTTTTGTGTGAAAGTTATGTGAAAATATGGGTGGTTTAGGGACTGAAGAGGGGTCGGATTTTTTGAAGAGAAAGGGGAGAGAAAGCTGTATTTTTCTTGAGAGTTTTTGTGAGCAAATGGGAAAAGTGAGACCTAAGGGTGGTTGCACCTTTTTATAGGCAACTCTAAGCAACATTGCTTAACTCTAAGCCCTCTTAATTAAGCCACAATTTAGCTCAATTGGGGGACAAAAATCTGTGCTGCGGCCCTTGAAATTTCGGAGCCATGACGGAGGGTGAAAAGGAGCAAGTTTGCATTAAATGGTCATGGTCTTCTTGTCCTTAAAACCCCATTTTTTAATCTAAAAACTCCAACACATCCGTTGATTTAAGGGAACATTTTCAGCTGGTTTTGCAGCTGGTTTTGCAGCTGTTTTCCTAATCAAAGGGCGCATGGTTTGGTTGGGGTAAAGGTCCAACCAAATCGGTTCTGTGCAAAGTAGTTTTCTACTGCGTTTTTCGGCCCATTCTCGGCAGTGTTCTAATTTTCATCCAAAAATTGGATTTTCTGAATCTGATTTTTGTACTAATGATTTCTAATTGTTTTATACTATCTAAGAGCCCATTCTATGCCAAATCACTATTCATTTCCTATACTGCAGTTGTGTCTACACTGTGTTGTCCTTTCGCACGCAAACGGGGGCGTTCCTAGGCGAAATTTCAGACACAGTCTCTCTTGACTAATTCAGACATTCTGATTTCAATTTTATCAGTCATATGTCCGTCTGGGGTCGTCTGGACTAGTTTTCGGGATCTGTATGGTCCCACCTCGAAAAACATGTCAGGTGCCCGTTTGACTAATTTGAGCGTCCAGAGTCTAGATATATTAGTTTTAAGTTAAACTAAGGTCGTCCTGGTCAGTAACTTGACACTGTATCTTATACTATTCACTATTCATTATTCACTATTCATGGTTCACTGTTCTCTATTCTAACTGACTAGTCCGAGTGTTCTGATTCCGATTTTGTCGGTCTCTGGGTGAGAAGAGGTCATCTATACCATTTTCTCGATACTGTACCCCTACTAGGGAGATTCTTGTTGTTGTGCTAGACGTTTAGTCCAAGCATTTTAGTGATCTGCTCACCAGTATTGTGTCAAGAAACGGTCATCCGGATCAATTTCATGACACTGCGTATCTCATACACTTATACACATAACAGGGTCGACCGAATTCTCTGTCGGTTACCCCTTTTCACTGTATGAATAGTAATACATAGTACAGCACCTGTTTAGTCTATTCAACTGGAATTTATGCTACATTTATTGACTTAATTACTCATTTCATAGTAATTAGGTTTTACGCATTACGAGAGTCTTTAAATTGGCTCTCTGCTCAGTACACAGCCTTCTACAAGGGTTCTAATATAGGCGTGTATGGCTCGAGCACGGGCGTGTACTAGCTGGGCTTTCTCAACACGACCGTGTCTTGGACCATGCTCACTTTACCCGAGTGGTACACGGCCACTTACACAGCCATGTACCTAACCATATAAAACTACACGGCCATGTTAACTCACACGGCCTCTCTCATAAAATAATCCGATCAGTACACGGTTTCTTACACACTATGTACCTGACCGTGTTCAATGTATTTGGACTAAAAATGCATCAAATTATTCCATAGCTTCTCATTGAATAATTTGTTAAGTTACAGGAACGGGGTGATCCTTACAACCTACCCCCCTTACAAAATTTTCATCCTCGAAAATTAGAATAAATTGGGGAAGTCTCTCTTCATGTCCTCTTCCCTTTCCCATGTAGCTTCTTCTATATTGTGATTCCGCCACAGCACTTTCACAAGCGGGATCACTTTATTCCTGAGGACTTTGCTCTCCTTAGGTAAAATCTGCACTGGTCTTTCCTCATATGTCAGGTCGGCGTGTACTTCAATAGGCTTTTGACTCAGTATGTGGGAACTGTCAGGCATGTATTTCTTCAGTATCGAGACTTGGAAAATGTTATGCACGAATGCCAACTCGGGAGGGAGCGCTAACCTATAGGCTACCTTCCCAATTCTCTCGAGGATCTCGAAGGGTCCTATATATCGAGGGCTGAGCTTCCCTTTCTTCCCAAAGCGCATCACCCCTTTCATGGGTGCCACCTTGAGGAAAACTGAATCTCCTTCCTAAAATTCGAGAGGTCTGCATCGTTTATCAATGTAACTCTTCTGACGACTATGAGCTATCTCCAGTCTCTCTCGTATAATCTTCACGTCTTCTGTTGTACTTTTGACGAAGTCCATGCTAGTGAGCTGTTTCTCTCTGGTCTCATGCTAGTGGACCGAAGATCTACATTTCCTTCCATAAAGTGCCTTGTATGGTGCCATTTCGATCGAGGAATGGTAGCTGTTGTTGTACGAGAACTCTATTAGCGACAGCTTTTGGTCCCAATTCCCCTTGAAGTCTAGGGTACATGCTCTCAACATATCTTCCAATGTTTGTATTGTCCTTTCTGACTGATCGTCAGTTTGAGGGTGGAAAGCTGTGCTGAACTTTAACTTAGTCCCCATTAAAGCTTGGAGGCTCTACCAAAACCTTGAAGTGAAGCACCCATCACGATCTAAAATTATTGACTTAGGGACACCGTGCAGTCTTACTATCTGGGCCACGTACATTTCTGCTAGCCTTTCTACTGAGTAGCTCAACTTTATGGCTAAGAATCGAGCTGATTTCATCAGTCGGTCCACAATTACCCAGATGGCATCGTTTCCACTGGATGTTCTAGGCAGTCTGACCACGAAGTCCATTGTAATCTGTTCCCATTTCCACTCAGGAAGCTCGATTTTCTACAGTTCTCCTCCAAGTCATTGATGTTCTACTTTAATTTTTTGACATGTAAGGCACTTTATGACAAATTCAGCGACGTCATCCTTCATCTTAGGCCACCAAAAACTGTCTTTCAAGTCTTCGTATAGCTTGTTTGCCCCTGGATGAACTGAGTATGGTGTGTCATGGGCTTTTGAAAGGATCCTTTTCTTGAGTTCTTCATCCTTCAAAACGCACACTCTATCTCTAAAATAGAGTATGCTGTCCTTGGAGACTTGGAATTCTGACTTTTGGTCCTCCATTGCCTCCTTCTTGTGCTTGTTCAGGGTTAAATCAAGGTCTTGGCTGGCCTTGATTTCTTCTAGGAGTGTTGATTGGAGGGTCATTTCAGACAACTTCCCCGTTAGAATCTCGATTTCACCATTACATAGCTCCTTCTGTAGGGCTTCTGGCAAGGCATTGATAGCCATAAGCGATGAAGAGTACTTCCTACTCAGTGCATCCGCCACCTTGTTGGCTTTCCCTGGGTGATACAGGATCTCACAGTCATAATCCTTCACCAATTCTAGCCATCTTCGCTGCCTCATGTTGAGCTCCTTCTGCGTGAAGATGTATTTGAGGCTTTGGTGGTCCGTATAAATCTCACACTTGACGCCATATAGATAATGCCTCCATATTTTCAACACAAACACGACCACTGCTAGCTCCAGGTCATGACTCAAATAATTCCTCTCGTGGTTCTTAAGTTGTCGCGAGGCATAAGCGACTACTTTCCCATTCTGCATCAATACGGCTCCCAGTCCGGTCTTAGATTCATCATTGTAGATTACAAAATTTCCCTGTCCAGCGTCTGGAATGGTCAGGATCGGAGAGCTCGTGAGTCTGCGTTTTAGCTCCTGGAAGCTTTTCTCACATTTATCCATCCACTCATACTTCTTCTCCTTCTTGGTGAGTGCTGTGAGTGGTGCGGCTAACTTCAAGAACCCTTCTACGAAACGTCTGTAATAGCCTGCTAGGCCTAGGAAACTACGGATCTCCGTTACGTTCTTCGGAGTCGGCCATTCGCTGACTACTTCGACTTTCACTGGGTCTACTAATACTCCATCTTTGGAGATCATGTGACCAAGAAAATGGACCTTTTTTAGCCAAAACTCATACTTGGAGAATTTGGCGTATAGTTGGTGCTCCTTTAGCTTGGGTAGAATAGCTTCCAGATGCTCCTCGTGTTCCTCCCTTGTCTTAGAATACACAAGTATGTCATCGATAAACACAATGACAAACTTGTCTAAGAACTCCTTGAACACTCTATTCATCAGATCCATGAAGGCTGCGGGGGCATTCGTTAGTCCGAATGACATAACAAGGAACTCATAGTGTCTTGGGTATCTCTGCACCTCTAATCTATAGTTGGTGATACCCAAAATGTAGGTCGATTTTCGAGAACACTGCAACGTCTCAGAGCTAGTCGAACAGATCATCGATTCGTGGCAACGGATACTTGTTCTTTATAGTGACCTTGTTCAGCTCCCTGTAATCGATGCACATCCTTAACGTTCCATCCTTCTTCTTCACGAATAAAACTGGTGCTCCCCACAGTGAACAGCTCTGTCGAATGAAGCCCTTGTCCATTAGGTCCTTCAACTAGGCCTGGAGTTCCTTTAACTCTGCCGAGGCCATTCTGTATGGGGCCTTGGAAATGGGGGCTGATCCTGGTAACAGCTCGATCTCGAATGATGTCTCCCTTTTTGGCGGAAGTCCTGGCAGATCCTCTAGGAATACTCCTATGAATTCTCTGACCATTGGGACGTCTTCAGGCCTTATCTTTGCTTCCTAGTTGCTGTCTACCATGTGTGCTAGGAAACCGGTGCGTCTACTAGATAGAAGTTTGTGAGCCCTCATAGTGGATATTATTATCTTCGGTTACTTCAATGATAGCCCTTTGTAGACAAACTTCTTGTTCCCGTTCAACTCGAGGGTAACCTCTCATCTTCGACAGTCTATTACGGTGCTGTACTTAGCGAGGAAGTCTATTCCCACGATTACGTTGTAGTCGCACATGTCGATGATGATTAGGTCTACTCTCAGCTCGTACCCACTGATAACTACTGGTATATGTCTTGCCCAATAGCTAGACAACAAAACTTCCTCGGAGGGAAGGGCAGTTTGGAAAGTTTGGTTCATCATCATCTCTTGCATGGCTGTGAGCCGTGCCATTAACTCGTCTTCTTGAGTGGCTTGATTAGTCTGAGCTCTTGTTCTTGTCATTTCTTCTGATATAATGCCATCACACCACGGGAAAAAGAACTATAAGTTTTGCTTTTATCACACTTTGTACTTGGGACTCGTATTACATTTTATCTCAATTGTGTTACTCAATCATCATAACATAAACATACATATTATATCTTTCCTTTCTTTTTCTTTACTGTGATGTTCAATACGATTTGTATCTTAACTTATTGTATTGAAACATCTTCTCAGTGCTAGGACCTATCCCGCACATACTGTCACTCTACACTCATGTGTGAAAAACATATCTGAGCCCTCGGGCAATGGTGTTGCTTTTCATATATCATAAGAAAGTACAAAATTTTGGTTTATTGGGAGTGATACACACTCCCTAAGATACGGTCTCAACAAGTACATTAACTTAGGTCTAGCGAGGAAAGCTACTGCTTCCTTCTATACATATATACATAGCTTAGACAAAACTACCGAGGTAGAGTGAAGTTACTCTGACATGATCACTGATTCTGGATCGAACATCTCTTTGTCGTCACTCTCATCGAGGGGGAATTCTTCCAGATCCTCCTCGTCCTCCAAGCCTGAACTGACCTTATCATCACTAGCGATAATGACTTGAGGTTCTGGCTCATACTCCTCCATCTCCTCGTCATCATTGGAGAAATAGGGGATGTCATCATCATCCTCTGGTTCCTCAAAGCAGTACTTAGCCAATGGTATAGCTGGAATAGGGTCCTCCTCATGAGCGGCAAGATTAGTAGCATTACGTGCCCGCTCGTAGTTCCTAACATTGACCACATTGACTTCGGCATACTCTATCTCTTGAAGGAAACGCCTCAAATGTTGATATCGTGTAGGGTAGGGGACAAGTTCCCTAACGTCCCTGGGTACCCCTCTCCAAACTAGCTCAGCTACTTCTCGGAAAGAGCGGTCGAAGGGAATGTAGGGTAGCATCGCGTCCTTAAACCTCCGACAATAATGCGCCATGGTCTCTCCTTCGTCGATCTCACATACTTGAGAGGACGTCATACCTCCTCTCGTGCATGTCTCTCCATGTGCCGAAATTCCTATTTGGACCATAGAGTTTCTCGAATGCAGGTGATGTAAACATGGCATGGAGTTCCTGGCAAAATGTTGCCCAATCTAGCACTGGTCTTCCCTCCCTTCATTGGTCCAGCCACCAAGTCAATGCTGGTCCATCTAACTTGCTGCTTGCTAGTTCCACGCATGGCAGGTATGAAAGGCGACCTTCACCTACTGAACCCACCTCAATAGCTTGTAAGGCCTATGCCGACTATCGAACATATCTAAGCCCATCCCGGCGAAGGCATCACTTACTGCCCTATCATCGTCTTGGTGCTGAGGGTCTACCGGTGCGGCCATATATCCTATTATAATATAGATGTTAACTTATATACTGACACTGGAAAAGAAAATAACTAACTTACTTGGACAGACAAGGTAGGCGTGCGGCGATGTGAGGTAGGGTGGCAGGAAACCGCTCTAATACCAACTGTGACGCCCCGTGCCCTAGGCGGCCCAGACCATCACTGTAAAACTACTGTTTCTTTACTTATACTTATGCTCTCTTGCAATTGAATATTGCTTACTTAAAATATCTTTAATAGGTTACCCTAATTGTTGAAGATTTTTTTTTTTTTTTGCGTACGTATTTACTATTCATGTACATGTACTATTAAAAGCAAAATTTGAAACATAATAAAATTAATCTTACAAACATACTTATGCTGTTGATTTTGTGGAATAGTATTTTTGAATAGTACCCATCGGCTTTTATTCGAAAATACTATTCAACTACTACTATTCAAAATACTGTGTAACCGTTACTATTCAAAAATACTATTTAACGATTACTATTTAAAAG
This sequence comes from Antiaris toxicaria, assembly GCA_035233585.1. NCBI lineage: Eukaryota > Viridiplantae > Streptophyta > Magnoliopsida > Rosales > Moraceae > Antiaris > Antiaris toxicaria. Next base: position 61,379,139 of record CP141153.1, read on the forward strand.
TACCATTTACTGGTACTATACTGTTACTGGTCAAAATACTATTTACTTAAACCGTACGGAAGTTAAACTCGTATGGTGTCTATAACCTCGCCTAACATCCACCTCCGCCACCGTCATTGCCCATCGTGGCTTATGCCATATGATGCTTACCTACAGCATGAACACACTCCGTGAGCTCTACGCCCAGTAAGTACAACATGTTAACCTCAAAACATGTTTAAACATAATACATACTTAAAAACGCATAAGCATGCAAGATAGTCACATATACCACTTAGCATATACCATATCATCACATATCATGTCATAGCATACAAACTTTACATACCATATGCATATAGATTACTTCATGTAAATGCATGTATCTTACTGTAGCTGAAAGCATAGCGAACTAATGCGGACAGTAAACTATGCATGATCCGATTATGTTCATTTATGCTTTAGTACTCTTTTCTTTCTCTTGTCTACTTAGGGCCCATGTGTCAGTACCGTGTGTGCGCAGACCAACGGTAACGCCCGAGGTCAACTAATGCCGAAGAGCCATCAACTGATGCTCAACTTTTGGCCTTAACTTTCTTTAATTGGAAACCCTTTCGACTGAAGGAGCTGGTACGACACACCTACTTATTTCCATCTTGTTTAACTGTTCTAGCCATACGCTTCTCTAAGCTATCCCTAATCGTACGCGGTAGGGATCTATGGCTTCTAACTTGTTCTTTCATCAACCTACTCGATTGTGAAACTATATGCTCTTATGTATACGGTGCAACATCGTGTGCATGTCAGGCATACTTAACATACTGTAAAACCATCATTTTAACATCATTTATTCATGCTGCAGGCGGAGTTGTACTTACCTAATTGCAAGCACTTGTATTCGCGCCTTTAGAAAATTACAGGTTACCACCTGTCATAAAAAACGTCTCTCGTTAATATCTTCTCTAAGTCATCAATACTGTTAGTGACTAAAGTAGATAATTACTCAATACCTGTCATCAAAAACGTCTCTCGTTAATATCTTCTCTAAGTCACCAATACTGTTAGTGACTAAAGTAGATAATTACTCGATACCGATTGCCGTCGGCACTACTTATTCTCTATCTTGAGAGTTAACTTCTTCGCTTGTGGTTATTAATTTATGGCCCCATAAATTAATTATCACACTCTCAGGTTACTTTTGCCTATACTCATCTTTCATGTGGTACCGGGATCCCTCGGTACCCTATTGGCCTATCTTGGAATTTGGTGTTTAATTTCCGTCACGTTTGATTAACTGTCTTCTTGATAGTTAAATCAATGTTCCTCACAATGTTGCTCTGAACATGGTGCTTGACTGATTTACCAATCAATCAACTGATCGGTTACCTCATGTTTTGGCAACTAGGTAGCCTATCGGGCTACTATGTGTAGGCTTGGCATAGTAACCGTCCGGGTTACTTTGCTTGTTTGGGTGTGGTAGCCTATCGGGCTACCTTGCATTATGGTGTAGTAGCCGACTAGGCTACCTCTACCATATCTTACTAAAAACGTCCCTTGTTCTTTGTGAAATTCCTTCGAAAACTTTGTTCAAATCTAGAAATTCTTACAAAATGATTTTTCATTTTGAAAGGGGAATGGTGTCCCCAAATTTTTTTGAAAGCAAAGTGTTTGAAATGGTTTGAAAGGCGTATGGTGTCCCCACATTTTTTAAAATGAATCTTACCTCACCCCGTTGGAGGATGAGAGTGTTTATGTTGAAATCATTTCTAAGTCATTTAAAGGGAACACATTGTAAATGTGCTAAAAAATGTGGTGTTTGACCGCTTTTGAAAATAAATTGAAACCTGTTCGAAATGACTTTGTTTGAGAAATCGATGTTCATGAAACTTTTTATTCTTGATGAAATGAACAATTCTCGTGTTCATTTTGGAGCCTAATTCCAACTCTAACGACTCCTAAATTTGTCAAACCAGTGGCCTTTGTGCCCAGTTTTTATAAAAGTTCCAGTTTTACACACTTTTAAAAACAGGTCTGTTTGGGGCCTGAAACGGCTGAATTTTTGAAACCCATAGTTAGTTTCAAGATTTCATCAGCCTCTAAAACTTTTATGTTTTGACCAAAGTCTAGTTCAGCCTCTAAAAGGTTCAAGGGTCTTACTGATACTACCTTGGAAGAGTGCATCTCTAGCAACTTGTATGGCCAAGCTTTTATGTGAAAGTTATGTGAAAATATGGGTGGTTTAGGGGCTGAAGAGGGGTTGGATTTTTTGAAGAAAAAGGGGAGAGAAAGCTGTATTTTTCTTGAGAGTTTTTGTGAGCAAATGGGAAAAGTGAGACCTAAGGGTGGTTGTACCTTTTTATAGGCAACTCTAAGCAACTTTGCTTAACTCTAAGCCATCTTAATTAAGCCACAATTTAGTTCAATTGGGGGACAAAAATCTGTGCTGCAGCCCTTGAAATTTCAGAGCCATGATGGAGGGTGAAATCGAGCAAGTTTACATTAGATGGTCATGGTCCTCTTGTCCTTAAAACCCCATTTTATAATCTAAAAACCCCAACACATCCCTTGATTTAAGGGAACATTTTTAGCTGGTTTTGCAGCTAGTTTTGCAGCTATTTTCCTAACCAAAGGGGGCAAGGTTTGGTTGGGGTAAATGTCTAACCGAATCGGTTCTGCGCAGTCTAGTTTTCTATTGCATTTTTCGACCCTTTCTCGGTAGTGTTCTAATTTTCATCCAAAAATTAGATTTTCTGAATTCGATTTTTGTACTAATGATTTTTAATTGTTTTATACTGTCTAAGAGCACATTCTATGCCAAATCACTATTCATTTCCTATACTGTGGTTGTGTCTACACTATGCTGTCCTTTCACACGCAAACCGAGGCGTTCCTAAGTGAAATTTCAGACACAGTCTCTCTTGATTAATTCAGACATTCTGATTTCAATTTTATCAGTCATATGTCCTTCTGGAGTTGTCTGGACCAGTTTTCAGGATCTGTGTGGTCCCACCTCGAAAAACATGTTAGGTGCCCGTTTGACTAATTTGGATGTCTTGAGTGTAGATATATCAGTTTTAAGTCAAACTAAGGCCGTCTTGGCCAGTAACTTGACACGGCATCTTGCACTATTCACTATTTACTATTTATGGTTCACTGTTCTCTATTCTAACTGACTAGTCCGAGTGTTCTGACTTCAATTTTGTTAGTCTCTGCCTGAAAAGAGGTCATTCGGACCATTTTCTCGATACTGTACCCCTACTAGGGAGATTCTCCTTGTCGTGCTCAGACGTTTGGTCCGAGCATTTTAGTGATCTGCTCACCAGTCTTGTGTCAAGAAATGGTCATCCGGACTAGTTTCATGACACCATGTATCTCATACACTTATACATGTAACAGGGTAGACTGGGTTCTCTGTCGATTACCCCTTTTCACTGTATGAATAGTAATACACAGTACTGCACCTGTTTAGTCTATTCAACTGGAATTTATGCTGCATTTATCGACTTAATTACTCATTTCATAGTAATTAGGTTTCATGCATTACGAGAGTCTTCAAATTGGCTCTCTACTCAGTACACGGCCTTCTACAAGGGTTTTAACACGGGCATGTATGGCTCGAGCACGGGCATTTACTAGCTAGGCTTTCTCAACATGACCATGTCTTGGACCATGCTCACTTTACCCGAGTGGTACACGGCCATTTACACAGCCGTGTACCTGACCATATAAAACTACACGGCCATGTTAACTTACATGGCCTCTCTCATAAAATAATCCGATCAATACACGGTTTCTTACACAACCGTGTACCTGACCGTGTTCGATGTATTTGGACTAAAAATGCATCAAATTATTCCTTAGCTTCTCATTGAATAATTTGTTAAGTTACAGGGACGGGGTGGTGCTTACAAAAAGAACATAGGTTGGTTATACGGTCGTTTCATGGGCGTGTTACTTACCTGGCGATGAACGCGGCCTCTAACACGGGTGTGTTTAAGGTCGTGTACTCCTCTATACAAAATTGTTCAATCTCCTTCTTCCGGACACGGGTGTTAAGACGGCAAAGACACGGGCGTGTCAAAGTTAAATTTACACGGCTATAAACACAGCCGTGTCTATGCCCGTGTACTCCTCGATATATTATTCCTCTTATTCCTCTCGTAAATATGCCCGTGTACCTGATAAACAAAACTAAACATGGCCCCAGACATGCCCATTAACATGAGCGTGTTCCAGGGCGTGTTCCAGGGAAATTGTTCATGTCAGTCAGTTTTTTTTTTTTCAAAATTGAATAAAAACAAAAAGTAAAAAACCTAAGAGAAATCAAAACCTAACGAAAATTAAATTAAGATTAAAGAAAACATGAAAAAGGGAAAACGAGAAAGAAAACCCTTGGATTGCCTCCCAAGAAGCGCTTGTTTAACGTCTTTAGCTTGACGCATTCACTTTCATCCACTAGTCAGTGTGGAGGTTGAACTCCTCCCTTTGAGAGTTATCAAACTCTCCTCCAAGGAACAACTTGAGGCGATGTCCATTCACCTTGAACGTGCCTTTCTCTGGATGCGTTACTTCAATGGTACCGTAGGGGAAAACTTGCTTAACCGTAAAGGGACCTGACCTTTTAGATTTGAGCTTTCCTGGGAATAGTTTCAGTCGAGAATTATACATTAACACTTGATCTCGTTCGCTGAATTCTTTCCCTTGTTTGATCCTCCTGTCATGATATAGCTTACTTTGCTCCTTGTATATCCTCGCGTTTTCATAGGCCATCAAGCGCCATTCCTTTAGGTCATTCACCTGGATTTTCCCCTTTTCTCCTGCAACATCCAAGTTAAAGTTAAGATACTTAATTGTCCAATACACTTAGTGCTCAAATTCTACTGGTAGGTGACATGCTTTTCCATAAACTAGCCTATATGGTGTAGTCCTTATCGGTGTCTTGTATGCCGTCCTATAGGCCCAAAGAGTATCATCTGATTTGATGGACCAATCTCTCCTATGATGCTCTACAGTTCTTTTTAGGATTCTTTTCAAATCCCTATTGGTCACCTTAACTTGGCCACTAGTTAGTGGATGGTAAGGGGTTGTAACTCTATGCATAACACCATATTTTTTTAGTGCATTGATGAACTGTGCATTACGAAAGTGTATGCCCTTATTACTGATGATTGCTCTAGGTGTGCTAAATCGAGAGAATAACCTTTTTAGGAACTTAAGTACTACCCTAGCATCATTTGTTGGTAAAGCTTGAGCTTCAACCCACTTAGACGCATAATCCACTATAACTAGGATGTACTTGTTCCCAAAAGAAACTAGAAAAGGACCCATAAAGTCAATGCCCCAAACATCGAAAACTTCACAAACAAGAATGAAATTTTGGGGCATTTCATTCGGGTGAGAGATGCTACCTGATCGCTGACAGTTGCTACACAACGCTACATACCTTTAGGCGTCTCTGAATAAAGTAGGCCAATAAAAACCTGACTCGAGCACCTTCTACGCTGTCCTATTCGCGTGGTAATGTCCTCCTGCCGGGCTGACATGACAGTGTTGCAAAATCTTTCATCCCTCCAATTGCAAAACACATCGCCTAATGATTTAGTCTGCACAGATCTTAAACAAGTAGGGGTCCTCCCAAAAGTAATTCTTCAAATCAGAAAAGAATTTCTTCTTTTGCTGATAAGAAAGCCCTTTAGGAAGGATGTCAACAGCCAAGTAATTAGCAAAATTGGCAAACCAAGGGACTTCACCTGCACTTACCTCTGTCAGATGGTATAGACGTTCTTCAGGGAATGCATCATCGATGTCCTCTTCTGCCAGCTTTTCTAGATTCAGGTTTTCCAACTGCGAAAGATGGTTTGCTGCTAGGTTTTCAGCCCCCTTCTTATCTCTCATTTCCAAGTCGAATTCCTGTAACAATAAAATCCACCTGATCAATCTGGGTTTAGCATCTGCCTTATTTAACAAGTAACGCAATGCAGAATGATCAGTATAAACAATGACTTTGGATAAAATTAAATAAGATCTGAATTTATCAAATGCGAAAATGACAGCTAGCAATTCTTTTTCGGTGGTTGTGTAATTCTCTTGAGCGTCCGTCAAAGTCTTGCTAGCATAGTACATGGGCTGAAAGTGCTTGTCTCTCCGCTGTCCAAGTACTGCACCTATTGCGAAGTCACTGGCATCACACATCAGTTCAAATGGAAGGTTCCAATCTGGTGCGACCATAATTGGGGCATTAGTTAATTTCTCCTTAAGAGTGTTAAATGCTTCCAAACACTCTTGAGTAAAGACGAATGGTGCATCTTTCTCAAGTAACTGAGTTAAGGGTCTGGCAATCTTAGAGAAGTCCTTGATGAATCTCCTGTAAAAACCTGCATGTCCCAGAAAACTCCTCACAGCCTTAACTACACTTGGGGGTGGTAGCTTTTCAATTGTCTCAATCTTAGCTCTATCTACCTCTATTCCCCTGCTCGAGATTTTATGGCCCAAAACTATGCCCTCTTGTACCATAAAATGGCACTTTTCCCAGTTCAAAACCAGATTAGTTTCTTCACACCTTTTCAGCACTCATTTAAGGTCATGGAAGCATGCATCGAAGGAATCACCAAACACAGAGAAGTCATCCATAAACACCTCCATGATGTCTTCTATTAAATCATTAAAAATTGCCATCATATACCTTTGAAAGGTGGTAGGTGCATTTCACAATCGAAAAGGCATCCTCCCATATGCAAATGTGCCATAGGGACATGTGAAAGTTGTCTTCTCTTGGTCCTATGGTGCTATAGGAATCTGGAAATAGCCGGATAGACCATCCAAGAAGCAATAATATATGTGACCCGCTAATCTCTCTAGCATTTGGTCCACAAAGGGCAATGGGAAGTGGTCTTTTCGAGTGGCATCATTAAGCTTTCTGTAGTCAATGCACACTCTCCACCCAGTGACGGTTCTCATGGGAATCAGCTCATTCTTCTCATTAGGTACCACTGTCATTCCACCTTTATTTGGAACTACCTGCACAGGATTTACCCAAGCACTGTCAGAGATCGGATAGATCGTACCTACGTCGAGGAGCTTAATCACCTCTGCTTTGACTACTTCCTTCATCTTGGGATTAAGTCACCTCTGGGGTTGCACCGATGACTTGAATTCATCCTCCATTAAGATTTTATGGGTGCAAAATGAAGGGCTAATTCCCCTAATGTCAGAAATCTTCCAAGTGATAGCCGTTTTATGCTTCTTAAGTGCTCCTAGCAGCTTTTCTTTCTGATCTGCCCTCAATCCGGAGGCGATAATGACTGATAGCTTTAAATCCTTCTCCAAAAAGGCATACTCGAGATGGTCCGGTAATGCTTTCAATTCCAGAATTGGTGGGTCCTCGATAGAGGGTTTTAACCTCTTCTCTCCACTTTGTTCGATCTTTTCAAACTCTTTCTTTCTCACCATGAGCTCGCTAGCTTCCAAATGTGCTACTTGTTCCTTAATGCAAGGATCATCGTCGTTTTCCTCCCTTCCTTGTACAAGGCACACTCTAAAGGGTCATCATGGACCAATTCCTGTAAACAATCAGAAACGACAATATCAGTAGAGTCAAGAAAGTAACAAGTATCATCTTGCTCAAGGGAATGTCTCATGGCATTGTGTATTTTAAAAGTTACCTCCTCATCCCTAACCCTAAGGACTAACTTACCATCACTCACATCTATAATGGCTCTGGCAGTAGCTAAAAAGGGTCGTCCTAAAATAAGGGGTACCTCAATGTCCTCATCCATTTCAAGAATAACAAAATCCATAGGGAATACGAACTTATCTACCTTAACCAATACATCCTCAATGATGCCTTTAGGGTATTTAACTGACCTATCGGCTAACTGTATGCTCATCCTAGTTGGTTTAGGCTCTCCTAACCCCAGTTTCTTAAACATCTTGTAAGGCATCAAATTAATGCTAGCTTCAAAATCGGCTAATGCCTTATCAGTCGACAAACTACCAATGAGACAAGGAATAGTAAAACTCCCTGGGTCTTTTAATTTTTTGGGCAGTTTGTTTTGCATAATGGCTGAGCACTCCTCACTTAATGTTACTATTGACAGCTCCTCCAACTTCCTCTTATTTGAAAGCAATTCCTTCAAGAATTTTACGTACTTTGGCATCTGTGAAAGAGCTTCAACAAAAGGCAAGTTAATGTGAAGTTGCTTAAACAATTCAAGAAACATACCAAATTGCTAATCCATCTTATCCTTCTTTAGCTTGGCTGGGTATGGGATAGTGGGTTGGAAACCCTGTATAGGTTTAGGATTCCTATCCCCCTTCTCTTTATCCTCGGATTGCTTGCCATTCTCTTCCTTACCATGCTATTCTTTCTCAACTTGTAGTTCTTTACCACTCCTCAAGGTACTGCCTTGACCTGCTCTTTTGAATTCTTCTCGGTGTTACTAGGCAGGCTCCCTTGTTGTCTCTCTGACACAAGCTTTGCCAGCTGACCAATCTAGTTCTCAAGGTTACGAATAGAAGCCTCTTGGTTCCTCAGTGATGTTTCAGTGGCTTGGAATCGGCTTTCAGATGTTTGAATAAATTTAGCCATCAATTCCTCCATGCTAGGTTTCTTCTCTTGTGGTGGGTGTTGTTGCTGAAAACCCGGAGGAGGATTATTTCTTTGTTGTCCTTGATTTCCCCAAGAGAAATTGGGGTGGTTCCTCCAGCCTGGGTTGTATGTGTTGCTATAGGGATTGTTTTGGGATCGTGGTGCGTTACCCATACAGTCAACATGCTCTGGTGTCTATCTAGCCATAGTTGATAAACCTTGACACTCATCAATTACATGTCCTCACCCACACATGTCACACTGCAGGACTTGAACTGGTTGATGGCCTATAGATAATCCATCAATCTTCTTACTCAAGGTTTTGACTTGCCTGGCCAAGGCTGTGACTGCATCAACCTCATAGATTCCAGCTGATTTACTAGGCTTTGCTCGGTTTGACTGCCATTGGTAATTGTTCATGGCCATGTCCTCTATCAACTCCTATGCTGCCTCTGGTGTTTTGTTGTTCAATGTTCCTCCAGCCACTGTATCTATCATCTGCTCGGTTGCTGAATTCAAGCCATTGTAAAAGGTTTGCAATTGCAACCATGTTGGCAATCTGCAATGTGAACACTTCCTCAGAAGATCTTTAAACCTCTCCCATGTCTCATAAAGTGTCTCAGAGTCAATCTGGGCATAGGAAGAGATATCATTCCTTAGTTTGGCAGTCTTTGCAGGTGGAAAGTACTTCAACAGAAACTTCTCTGTCATTTGGTCCCATGTAGTAATAGAACCTCTTGCCAGAGAATTCAACCACTGCTTGGCCCTATTCCTTAAAGAAAAAGGAAACAACTTCAGCCTTATCGCATCATCAGTGGCGCCATTGATGTGGAAAGTATCGCAGATCTCCAGGAAATTTGCTATATGTGCATTAGGATCCTCATCCTGGAGCCCATCAAATTATACATATTGTCGCACCATTTGAATAATATTGGGCTTGATCTTAAAATTATTGGCCGCCACAGCTGGTCTAACAATGCTAGATTCTGTACCCATCAAGGATGGTCTTGCATAGTCAGATATACTCCTTTGTTGCTCCGGTTCAGCCATGACTGGTTCCTGCGCTAACTCTTCCTGTCTCTGTGAACGCCTGATTCTAAGAACCTGAAGAGTTGTTCTTTCAATCTCAGGATCTTCTTCAAAGAACTCAGACGAATTGTTGTGGGTCATAAATTGATCCAAGTGCCTGAAATAGCAACACGAAAGAAAAAATATAAAATCTAAGAAAATAGAAAATTAAAAATAAAAAAAGAAAAAAAATATAAGAATGAAATAAGAGTTAAAATAGAATAAAATAAAATAAAACAAAAGAATGGATAGATTAATAGGAATTAAGTGTTCCTAATATCCTAGTCCCCGGCAACGGTGCCAAAAACTTAATATGGTCAATCTCCTACCCTATAGACCTTCTAGGCAAGTGCACCTATCGATTTCTATAGTACATTGGATAACAATATCGAGTGTCGATCCCACAGGGACTAACGAGTACTAGTACTTACTCTTTTCTTATTATCTATCCTATAAACAGTCGATTTATACTGAAATAATTAAATAAGAATTAAATTAAACCAACCCAACACAAAATTAACTCCAAACAGCAGAAGATCAAGATGAAATCAATCCAAACCAACAATACCTAGATAATGAATCCCCCTAAAATGTCTATTGCATCCAATCCTTAATATATCAATTTATCTACCAATCATTGGATCATGGAAACTCCTTAATTATGTTAATATCTTTCTCAAGCGTATTAACAACTAACCCCAGGTTGATTAATTGAAATCTCTTCCTAATTAAAACCCCCAGAATTGCATTAAACAATCAATGAATCTCTCTATTAGGTTTAACCCTAATCCTGAAGATTTACGTTGTCCTATCTCTAGAATCACGTGCAACTCCCTTCAATTATGCAAGATCAAATCAAACATAGGATTTCTCAATCGTAATTGTATGATATCAAACATGAATCAATACACTGGTAAATATCAATTCAATGATAATAAAGAACACATAATTGAATCTCAATGAACTTGAAGAATAAATTAAATTAAATAAAGATCAAATAACAATATTCATTCTAGGGTTCCTCCTATCTAGGTATCAATGAAATCAGTTCATAATCAATGGAATAACTGCACTACAATTCAATAGAATATAAAGAATAATTGAATCCATGATAAATCCTCTTGATTCTAATGCAATCCAAGGAAAATCTTACCGAATAGAATCGGGTAAGACAGTTCGAAAATGGAGCCGAAAACCCTAGGAAGTGCACTAAAATGCACTAAAAAGATAGAAATTTACAGTAGAGAATTTTGACCAAACGGAAGCAAAATAAAACAAACCGATTGCACCGGAGGCACTCGGAACCCGCCTACGCAATTTCGGTAAAGTTTCGTTCGGTTTGACTTTTGGTCAAATTTTGACCACAAATTAATTAGTGAATTAATTCATATATAATAGGATGACATCATGTTGATGTCATAAATGTAATTTTTATTTAGGATGGAAAGTAATATGGAAAGGTGTATGGCTAGGATTTGATGTCCTTGAGATCAAGGGTTAAGATCATGCCAAAATAACCTTGAAAAAATTTTTAGAAATATAGAAAAAAGGCCATTCGGCCATGTGGAAAGGAGACAACAAAAAAATTTGATTTTTGGTCCAAAATTATTACACTTTAGTCCTTGAACAATTAGCAAATTGTTGGAAAAAAATTTGCTAAGTGGTCGTTGTTTTTTGCCTATAAATAGGCTTTAAAATTCATTAGAAAAAAATGGAAAAATTGGCTAAACTCTTGCCATTTTTGCAGCCAAAAATTCGTGCCCCTTTAGTGCATTCTAAGCTAGATTTTGTCCAAAATTTCACACTAAAATTAGCTTCCATTTCATTCCTAGCTTCAAGGAATCAAATAGATAAGGTAAGCTTCCAAATTGAAGCAATTTTACTTGATTTTCTAAGTGAAAATCTGTGGGTATGAAGGTGTAGAAACATTGATAAAAATTGATGTTTTGTTGATTTTATGATTAGTTGGTATTTTAGAGATTAAAGCATGATTTAGGGTTAAGAAACAAGCAAAAATTTTGAATGTTTCCATGAAAAATATGTGGCCTTGTAAGGTGGAAAAATTGAGGAATTTTTTAATAGTTTATGTTCATTTAGTAACATATTGAATTAAGCATGAATTAGAATCAAGAAAATACGAAAATTTGATTCATTTTCATGCTAAAATCCATGGGTGATAAACACTAGAAAATGGAAAATTTTTAGTGTTGAATAAGAATGTGTAATGTTGATAAAAACTCTAGGAAAGAAAACAAGATTTTATATGTGATTTTGCACAAAAAATCCATGGCTAATGCTAGGGTTGAAATAAAATTTGGTTAGGTTTTAATGTTGATTTGCACATTTGAAAACCTAAGAATAAAATGTGATAAGTGTGGAAGATGATGATAAATATTTGGTGATGATCAACATGGTAAACCAAGGCTAGGTTTGAAAAGAATTGATGTTGTGTATTGATGTTTGAATATTGGTTAATGTGGAAAATTTTCACACAAAGTTTGGAGACTTTGTATAAAATAGGTCTCTGGTATAGTACGTGGCAGGTATAAAGGTTCTGAGCCGTACGTAATGCCGGGAAAACCTTAAAACATAAGCGGAAATACTGCTGAAATTTCCAAAACGGCATAAGGGCATTTAGAGAAACGAGGGGTAAAATATTGGACTCAGGAAGGAAATCGGGACCCCTTAGTGGATTATGATTGAAAATGGAAAATTAACTCAAGAGGAATAATAAATCGACCCTTAATGACTAACATACCTAAAACAGAAAAAAAATTCATGTTGGAGGTATTTTGGGAAACGAGGGAAAAATTAGGTCGGGATAGGAAACCCAAGTCTCTCGGTGTGGCAGCCTGCCCCTTGTGGAGATCATACAATACTATTACAGTTGAGCTTTATCGCTAACTGCGATAGATTGTACTCTCATGGGTCGCCGGCTTATCTCTCTACTCTTTTTTTAAAATCATGTCGTTTTTGGGGAAATTTTTTTTTTCTTTTTTTTTTTTATATAAAATCTTTTTCCACTAATTACTTTGTTGGCAAGTACAAAGTAATTTAAATATTACAGTACTTTCGTAAAATATGCATAATTACAAAAGAACTGTTTCCCCATTTTTCCCTTCACTTTAACGCTCAGCGGGAAGACTCTGGCAGTACCATATCCCTCGCCCAGTTATCCCATTTGACACGCGCCATCCCGTACACCATCCAGTCAAACAAGCTACTGAGCTGGTCGCTTACCTGCAACATTAGCAAAAATGGTGAGCTACAGGCTCAGTAAGTTCAAACATGCAAGAAATGAAATTTCTATGAATAGACTATTCATCGTGAATAGTACCATTGACCACTATTCATACGTGAATAGTAACTTTGACCACAACACTGTATCACACTAGTACATCTACCGCGATGTTAGTGCTCTCACTAAACTGTCTTATGCTCAAGTATGGCACAGTTTCAGTTTTAGGTAATTATCTTTGATTACGTTCTGGTTTTGAGCTCAGGTTGGCAGTACCATTTATGTGCGCATGACTGGGAGCGGTACATTAGTGCTGACCTCCACAGCCTTAATCTCATAGCCCCGAGGGCAAAATTGTACATGACTGGGAGCGGTACATCAGTGCTGACCTCCACAGCCTTATCTCATAGCCCCGAAGGCAAAAGTACCTCCCTATACGGAAGGCTGGTACGCCAGAAAGTGGTTTCATTACCGACTTTTTAACATTCTAACCCGGTGACTTCATATTGCCCCGTGGTTAGGAATGGTTCACATTTTAATTTTTAGGTGAGTGAGTTTCATTAACCTCGCTCTAGTACCCGAAGCACAATTAACCATGTGTCCCATTCTTATAGTGCCCGTAGCACATTTCGTCTCTCTCTCTATTCTATCATAGTGCCCGTAGCACATATGTACCTAAGTTATAGTTAGTACATTAAAGTTAGCACAATATTGCTATATGTTGCAGACAGGTAAATGTCTGAACTTACCTTATCAGTCTCTTCCTCTTTCTCTCTTGGATCTTTGATCGCCCTCCTCGTAGGTCGATTTTGGGATCCTACAGACAAAAACCTTGTCTGTTAATTTTATAACCATTTATAGCTTTTATTTTTCATTAAAAAGCTTAAATAAAACCTATTTATAACTTTTTAGGCTTTATTTATTATTTTCACCATTTTCCCCCAACTTTTGTAAAATTATGATTTTGCCCCAATATTTTGGCAAAATTGCAGTTTTTCCCCTGACGGAATTTTATTGATCCAGACTGCATTTTTGGCTCTCAGGAACTTTTCTGACTCTTTTCTAATCATTACCGGGTTCGTTTCTATTTTATTTCCACTTTTTGCTTTCCCGGCCCTCGGGAAGCACTATTCCGACCCTTACGTCGGTTTAGCGATTTTTTATCGTTTCGGAGTCTCAAATGGACATTTCACTAGTATTTAAAACGTTCATCTAGACTTTCCCGACCTAGGTCTCCGAGGCTCGGGTTTTCCGTTCCCGACTCGGACCTTTATTTCATTTCCAAAAACGCCACCCCCCTCAGGGTCGGTTTTTCAATTTCACTCATGTTTTTCATTTTCAAGGGGACGGGTTACTATTCACGACCCACCCCTTAAATTTTTTTCCTTATTCAATTTTTCCGTTAGGGACTCAGGTTTCCGTCTCGGCCCTAACTTTTATTTTAAATTCCTATTTTACCCCGAATGCCGTTTTTGAAATTTTGGCAGCATTTCGACGTAATTTTAAGGCTTCCGGTGTTAGGTACGCCTCGAACCGTATGTACCTACCACGTACTATACCACAAGCCTATTTTATGTAAAAGTTTTCCAAACTTTTACATAAAAACCCACAAAATTCCAATTCCACATTATCACCCACATAACAAAATTTTTTCACAATTTTACCCTTAATTTGGTTTCGGTTTTCACAACCAAACCGAACCAAATTTTGTCAAACTTTCACCACACTTTAGGCCATTCAAATGTCACGTTTTTAACACGTTTTCAAGCCCATATTCTTTGCATTTTCAACCAATTTTCCTAGGGTTTTTACCCTTGTATAACCCACGGCCAAAGAATGAAAATATGCCAAACAATTTTGTTTCATTCTTTCCATTATAAATTCATCATTTGCATATTGAAATGCATAATTCCAATCAACCAAATACCACATAAAACCATGAAAATTTTTCTTCCAAATCATTATTAAACCCCACGGCCATTTAATGTAATTCACACCAAGAATTTTTTTTAAGCTTTTCACCATGACATACAAGCTTTATTCTTCACCAATTTCAACTTTGAAAGCATGTTAGCAATTAACCACAAAGTTTTCTCATTGGTTACCTAAGGTAACCCACGGATTTTCCTTTGAAAAACCAACCAAAATTTGGTTTTTCTTTAAACAATTTACATGGTTTTCTTACTTATTACAACCTTAACAAAACCCAACATCAATTCAATGGAAAACAACCAAAAATTTTCCATCTTTTTCTCACTATTCACCCACGGATTTTATGAAGAAAAACCATGAAAAATTAAGTGCAAAAGGGAATTACCTTGGTCTAATGCTTCCTTTGTCTTCTAGGAACACTTTGGCACTCTTTTTGTGAAGAAATTTTGAAGAGATATCTTGGTTTCTCTTGGGTCACTCACGGCACACCATGGAAGAAATGCCTTAGAATTTTTTTGTTTGGTTTTTGTCTTTCAAATGTTTCGTCCATTTCATTCCCAAGTTTTGCCGACTTATGCATGAAAGAAAGCCAATTAATTTGGCTCTAAACCAATGAAAATTTGACATCTTTCAACACCATTTCTTTCCCCATTTTTCAAAAATTAAAAAGGGTAAATTTTGGCCAAATCTTGGCCTTTAGATCAAAAAGTGGATGAATCATGGCCTTTAATTCCACCAACCACCTTATTTCTTTCATTTATTAATCTTGATTTATGATGTCATAAATGCTAAAGTGAAAGTTGACTTTGACTTTCACTATTCACATTAATTCGACTACTTTTTGACCGATACCGGTTCAGGCCGAAATTTTCCTGAAATTGTCCCGGCATGTTCCTGAGGTCTCCTGTGCAGTCGGATCAATTTAATCTGCTTCCGTTTGATCAAAATCAATCCCGGAAGTTTACCGTCTTTTATTGGCTCGGTTAGGGTTTTCAATGCCGATTTTGGCACCGTTTCACCCGTTTCAACTCAGTGAATTTTTCCAACACTGAATTCTTACTCGTCAGTATTGTTAGAACATTTTCACATATTCTAAACAATATAAATACATTTATTTCACTCTTTAAATAGTACAAATTGTTATATACATACAATTGTACATTTTTCATCCGAGAACTCCCTGAATTTCCCGGTTGTCACACTCGGGGACCGAGGGCTGAGGATGGGATAAAAGCATTTTAGGAATAGTGAAATGGCCATTTGAGGCTCCGAAATGCTCGAAAAATGAGAAATGACCCTAGGTGACTAATAAATAGTAATCGAGGGCTGGAGAAAATGATGTTAAGATTTTGTAGCAAATTAAGCTGTAAAATGATACAGAAGCTTAGGGAATATTATTTTAAGATATTTGGGCTTAGAAAATTTGAGAAAAATGATAGAATAGAATAGTTACGGTCCCGAGACCCGTTAGGGGTAAAATGGTTATTTTAATAAAAAATTTCTGAAAGGTTCGGAAAGGATCCTAAAGGAGCTAGAAGGACTTAAATAAAATTCTAGAACCCAAAATAAAGATTTTAGAGTTGAAAATCTAGAGTTTTATTAGTACACGGGCGTGTACAATGGAACATGGCCGTGTAAAATAAGACCAAGAGGTACACGGTCAGGGACATGGGCATGTTGCAAACCGTGTACCATATAAAGAATTGAAATGCATTGTAAAATTTATCACAAAATAAATATATTTAAAGTGATAATTAATATAGGTTATTAACAGACAATATTATGTCTGTACAAACCCAAATTAGAGATAGAACTGCGGAGGAATTTCAGAAGTAGACATTATCGCAGTATTGGTAAGTTCAAGCATTTTCATGTCTGTAACATGAAATACTATATTACTCTATTATGTACTAGTTGTACACTAGGTATCAAGTCCTATGGACATTTAGGGATTAGTTAGTATAACAGGTCACACATAATAAAAGGAAAAGAATATCTAAGGCCTACGGGCGATGGAGGTTAGTGACCTTGAGGTGGTGATTTAATGTCACTTGATCAAAACTATAATTGAAAGATGGTAATAAAACCATTTAAGGCGTACCACCCCTCCAATGTTGTGATGGAGGTTTTTCAGGTCTTATGAGAATATAATAAGGGTTGTGGAGG
The DNA here is from genome assembly GCA_035233585.1 of Antiaris toxicaria. NCBI lineage: Eukaryota > Viridiplantae > Streptophyta > Magnoliopsida > Rosales > Moraceae > Antiaris > Antiaris toxicaria. The sequence goes on from CP141153.1 coordinate 61,396,109, forward strand.
TCGAAACTCTAGAGTCGCTCCTAGGCTCTCCCAGTCAACGCACAAGATAAATTATCGATACTGCCATAAAAGAGCTCAATACCAGAGTATAAATAGCGAAGGAATAATCAATAATGTGATAAAAGCCATAATTGAGCATAACCAAAGCTTACACTAAGTATAGCGAACTCGGTTAGAAAAATATGAATAGTAATCGATTAAGGTAATGTGAATAGTAATCGGTTAGGCTAATGTGAATAGTATCCAGTTATAGTAATATGAATAGTAACCTATTAGGTTAATAGTTACTATTCATCAGTCAAAGGTCAAAATCACTATTTATGATAAATAGTACTATTTATAGGAAATTGAGTTTTTAATGTTTGTGAATCCATGCGATTCTTACTAAGTATGTTTGAACTTACTGAGCCTGTTAGCTCACCAGTTTGTTCATGTTGCATGTAAGAAGCCTGTCCATTAGATTATATGGATGGCGGTAGGATGTGCGCGTGTCAAGGGATAGGGAATTGAAAGTGGACTTGGTCCTGCCATGAGTCTTCTGCTGAACTTTGAAAGTAAGTGAATTAAAGAGAATATGTCATTGAAAAAATACAGTATAAATATTTTGTATATTATACATTATGTTATACTCAAAAAGACAACTAAAAGTTAGTATTGTATTTTCCATGGCTTTTATACTTAGCTTTCTTTTCGAGAAAGTATGTATTAAAAAGAAAAAAAAAATTTATGGGTGAAATTTTCGCATCCTGAAAAATGAGAGTTCAAGAAAAAGAGTTTAAAAATGGCGATCCGGATTTGGCGCATGGGTTGTCTTGGATGACAATGGAGTCGGATCCTGACAGTTTCGCGTGGTTTGATTTGGGGGTGCCACAAGTTGGTATCAGAGTGGTTGACCATATCCCTATTGGCACAAAGCGCGATCTGCTCGTCAATCCAGGTAAGTTAGTTTTCTTTAAGTTAGTTAGCTTTCTGTTTATTCGAGGTTATATAATCTTGTAGGCCATACGATGACTAGACCGCCTTACGTGAGACCTCACCCATACCGACCGAGAGGACCGATCCAGGTATGGACTAGACCCATGATCAGACCATCTATGATCTAGCGAGCAGCACAACGACCACCAGTACCTAAGTTGCTAGTGCCGAGGATTGTAGCATCGGCACCGAAACAAGCACCACCCCCTCGACCGGTTGTAGACCCACCGGTAGCAGTAGATACTCCAGTGGTAGGAGATCGAGCTCGTATAGGAGCTAGAGTGTCAGTGTGAGTAGTACATGCTTTTAGAGGCACTCATCCACCTACGTTCGAGGGAGGTCAACAAGGGATCTCTACTCAGGACTGACTACATGATGTAGAGACAATCAAGCCCCAGTGTGATATAGATGAGGATTACTAGGTATTGATGGCTATTGGCACATTCCGAGAGGATGCACGGTTATATCAGGAGTATTGTGATCAGGAGATGCTATTAGCATTAGATTGGGCTGAGTTTCACCAAGTCATGATGCAGCAGTTTCTGTAGAGGAGTTCAACACCAGTGTCAGACCCTCCTAAGAGCAGGGTAGTACTGCCACCGACTATGCCCAAGTATGCAGATGTCAGAGATTTTGTTCTTCAGGTAGAGAGACAGCAGATGATGCTGAGCGATATGGTGTTCACGTATGTAGTCCGATTTCAGGATAGCGTCGTAAGGACATGTCCTCTGTCCAACCTCACGGTGGAGGATTTTTGTGATATGTTTTGGGGACTCACTATTGATATATGACAGAGGGTAACCCCTTTATACCCTACTACTTTGCATGAGTTTATTGTCACTGTTGCTAAAGTAGAGGAGGAGATGATGATGGAGCGCATGGTGTGCAAGAGGCATGAACAGTTGCTACAGGAAGTAATGTTAGATCACCCGTACGGATCTGGACTGATGGCAAATGACCATGAGGCTGGTCCATTTAGACAACCAGAGGGTATGGGTCCAATTGAAGGATCAATGCCGTCCGAAGCTGGAAACAGAACAACCTCAGTTAGGAGATTAGGTGTAGAAATACATATGTTGTACAAATGTATATATATGTCTGTATATGTATATATATGACTGTATCGAATGGCTATTTTGAGAAAAGCCTTTGAACTGATGTACTTTTGAAAAATTTTGAAATGAAAAGAAATGACAATCACATTTTGACATGTTCAATGGATGAAATATTGAAATTATGTAATAAATAAAACTATTTTTACTTATATTGTAAAAGTATGTTTGTGAAAATCTAACAATCGACTCTCATGCAATTATAGGAAGTAGAACAGATGGTGAATCCATGAAACTTGAGGAACATAAGAGGGCGTCCAGTCCTATCAGAAAGAGTAGACGAGTTACAAGCTTTGATTGAGGCTCAAATGAGAGAAAATGCTGAATTAAGGCAAAGACTGGAGCAAATGGAGCAAAGACAAGGCCAAGAAGAGGGCCAGAACCCACAAATGGCCGCACCTAAACCAGAAATACTGCCAATAGTACCAGAAGAAGAAATAGAACCCTAACCACAACGCTGGATCAACCACGAGCCACTATATAAAAGATTCTGACAAATGAAGCCGCCATAGTTTGAGGGTTCCACAAACCCTGTAGAAGCGGAGGAGTGGTTGTCTTCACTCCATATGATATTGGAATTTATGGAGCTGAATAATCAGGAAAAGATTATGTGTGCGTCCTTTATTCTGAAGAAGGATGCAAGATTTTGGTGGGAATCGGTCAAGTTGAGAAGAAACATGTATACGATGTCTTGGTTGGACTTTCTGGAGGAGTTTAATCATAAATATTACAATCCCACATTACTGCGACCACAGCAAAGAGAGTTCACAGAATTAAAGCAGGGGGATGTGTCGGTAATTGAAGTTTGTAGCAAGTTTGACCAGTTGTCCCAACTGTGCCCATACACTATCACCACTGAGAGGGAGAAAATCTAGAAGATGCTGGGAATGTTCCGTCCCGAAATCTCAATATTGGTTGACAGTGGATTGACACCACCCACTACTGTATCCGATTATGTAAGTAGGGCGTTGAGGGCTGAATATTACTTAGTTCAACAGAAGGAGGAAAGGGAAAGGATTTAGGATGCTAAGAAGAAGGAAAAGGTCTTAGCCAAAGCTGTACAAGTTGGATCCCAAGTTGGACAAAGCAGCAACGCGAATTAGAGCACTATGGCCAGGCAGCCAAGTACTTCTGGTTAGCAGTCCCAAGTGAAGAAAAAAGAAAATAATTCTGGAAATAGAAACCAGCAGAGGAGAACGAACAATAATGTTGGCCTTATTGTTCGAGACTGTGTAGTTTGCGGGAAGAGACATACAGGCCGATGCAAACTTTCCCCAAATGCCTGTTTTCAATATGGGAAGGACGGTCACTTTGCCAAAAACTGTCCAGAAAATAGGTAAAATGTGCAAAGCTCATCTCAGTCACAACAGCAACTGTGACAACCGGGAAATTCAGGCAATTCTCGGAAGAAAATGTACAAATGTATGTATATAACAATTTGTACTATTTAAAGAGTGAAATAAATGTATTTATATTGTTTAGAATATATGAAAATGTTCTAACAATACTGACGAGTAAGAATTCAGTGTTGGAAAAATTCACTGAATTAAAACGGGCAAAATGGTGCCAAAACCGGCATTGAAAAGCCTAACCGGGGCAATAAAAGACGGAAAACTTCCGGTATTAATTTTGATCAAACGGAAGCAATTTAAATTGATCCGACTGCACAGGAGACCTCAGGAACACGCTGGGACGATTTCAGGAAAATTTCGGCTCGAACCGGTATCGGTCAAAAAGTAGTCGAATTAATGTGAATAGTGAAAGTCAAAGTTAACTTTTGCTTTACCATTTATGACATCAAAAATCCCTTTAATAAATGGGAAGAAAATGGTGGTTGGTAGCATTAATGGCCATGATTTAGTTTCTTTTTGATCTAAAGGCCAAGATTTGGCCAAAATTCACCATTTTAATTTATTGAAAAATATGGAAAGAATTAGGCTTGAAAGGTGTTTATTTCTCATTGGTGGATAGCCAAATTAATTGGCTTCCTTTATAACTTAAGTCGGCAAACTTAAACAAAAGTGGCCGAAACCAATTTTCAAGCCAAAATCAAAGAATAAAATTTTCTAAGTATTTCCATGGTGAACCGTGAGCAACCCAAGGGAGACTAAGAGATTTCTTCAATCTTTCTTCACAAAAATTGTGTCAAACCATTCCTTAAAGACAAAGGAAGCAAGTGAACAAGGTAACTCCCCTTGGATTGAACTTTTTCTTGGTTTTTTTTCAAGAAAACCGTGTGATGAAGTGTTGAGAATGAAAAAAAATTTTGGTTGTTTTCATTGATTTGGTGTTTGGGTTTTGTTAAGGGTGTGATTAGGAAGAAAACCATGTAATTGGTTTAAAGAAAAACCAAAATTTTGTTGGTTTTCCAAGGGTAAAACCGTGGGTTACCATGGGTGATCAATGAGAAATTTTTTGTGGTTTAAGTGTTAACATGCTTTCAATTCATAATTTGTTAAGAATAAAGCATGATTTGCATTATGAAAAACTTGGAAAAATTTTTGGTGTGAGCTTACCTAAAGTGGCCGTGGGTTACTTAGGGCTTGGAAGAAAGTTTTGCATGGTTTATGTGATAATTGGATGATTTAAATCATGCATTTTATAATGTAAATGATGAAATTGTGAATGAAAGCAAGAAAAGAAAAAAATTGGGGTATGTTTTATTAGTGTGGCCGTGGGTTATATGTGATTAAAAACCCTAGGAAAATTGTTGAAAAATGCAATGAAAATAGGCTTGAAAATGTGTTAGAAAATGACATTTGAATAGCCTAAAAATTGGTGGAAAATTTGAGAAGTTTTGGTTAGGTTTTGATTGTCAAAACCGTGGCCAAAAACTAAGGATGAAAATGAAAAAAATTTGTGTAATGTGGTTCAAAATGAAAATTTAACTTTGTGAGCTTTTATGTATAAGTTTGGAAAACTTTTACATAAAATAGTCTTGTGGTATAGTACGTGGCAGGTACATATAGTTCGAGGCGTACCCAACGCCGGTAGCCTTAAAATTACGCCGAAATGCTGCCGAAATTTCGAAAACAGCATTTGGGGTAAAATGGAAATAAAAATAAAAAGTTTGGGGTCGGGTCGGAAACCCGAGTCCCTAACGGAAAATTTAATAAGGGAACCTAAGGGGTGGCTCATGAATAGTAATCCGTCCCCTTGAAAACGTAAAACGTGAGTGAAACTGAAAAACCGACCCCGAGGGGGGGCGTTTTTGGAAAAGAAATAAAGGTCCGAGTCGGGAACGGAAAAACCGAACCTCGGAGACCTAAATCGGGAATGTCTAGATGAACGTTTTAAATACTAGTGAAACGTCCATTTGAGGCTCCGAAACGATAGAAAATCACTAAACCGACGTAAGGGTCGGAATAGTGCTTCCCGAGGGTCGGGAAAGTGAAAAGTGGAAATAAAATAGAAATGAACCCGGTAACGATTAAAAAAGAGTCAGAAAAGTTCCTGAGCGCCAAAAATGCAGTCTGGATCGGGAAAATTCCGTCAGGGGCAAAATTGTAATTTTGCAAAAATATAGGGGCAAAATCATAATTTTGCAAAAGTTGAGAAAAATGGGGAAAATGATAAATAAAGCCTAAAAAAGTTATAAATAGGTTTTATTTAAGCTTTTAAATGAAAAATAAAAGCTATAAATGGAAATAAAAATTAACAGACAAGGTTTTGTCTGTAGGATCAAAAAATCGACCTAGAAGGAGGGCGATCAAAGATCCAAGAGAGAAAAAGAGAAGAGACTGATAAGGTAAGTTTAGACATTTGCCTGTCTGCAACATATAGCATTATTGTTGCTAACTTTAATGTACTAACTATAAGTTAGGTACATATGTGCTACGGGCACTATTATAGAATAGAGAGAGAGACGTAATGTGCTACGGGCACTATTGATAATGGACACATTGTTAATTGTGCTTCGGGCACTAGAGCGAGGTTAATGAAACTCACTCCCCTAAAATTAAAATGTGAACCATTCCTAACCACAGGACAATGTGAAGTCACCGGGTTAGAATTTTAAAAAGTCAGTAATGAAACCACTTTCTGGCGTACCAGCCTTCCGTACAGGGAGGTACTTTTGCCTTCGGGGCTATGAGACTAAGGCTGTGGAGGTCAGCACTGATGTACCGCTCCCAGTCATGTACTATTTTGCCTTCGGGGCTATGAGATTAAGGCTGTGGAGGTCAGCACTAATGTACTGCTCCCAGTCATGTGCACTTAAATGATACTGCCAACCTGAGCTCAAAACCAGAACATAAGCAAAAATAATTACCTAAAACTGAAACTATGCCATAATTGAGCATAAGACAGTTTAGTGAGAGTACTAACATCGCGGTAGATGTACTGTGTGACACTGTGTTGTGGTCAAAGTTACTATTCATGTATGAATAGTAGTCAACGAGACTATTCATGATGAATAGTACTATTCATAGAAATTTTATTTCTTGCATGTTTGAACTTACTGAGCCTGTAGCTCACCATTTTTGCTAATGTTGCAGGTAAGCGACCAGCTCAGTAGCTTGTTTGACTGGATGTGGACGGGATGGCGCGTGTCAAATCGGATAACTGGGCTAGGGATATGGTCCTGCCAGAGTCTTTCCGCTGAGCGATAAAAAGGGAAGGAAAAAAAAAAAGAAACAGTCTTTTGTATTATTATATATTTACGAAAGTACTGTAATATGTAAATTACTTTGTACTTGCCAACAAAGTAAATAGTGGGAAATATTTACATGATGTTTAAAGAGAAAAAAAAAATTTCCCAAAAAAAAACGTCATGATTTAAAAATAGAGAGAGATAAGCCGGCGACCCATGAGAGTACAATCTATCGCAGTTAGCGATAAACCTCAACTGTAATAGTGTTGTATGATCTCTACGAGGGGCGGGCCGCCACAGTTGGTATCAGAGCAAGGCTTGAGATTGGTCTAGTTTATAATACCAACTGCTGTCACCGTTGGTATTAGAGCGGAATTACGGTTGGTTTAATTTGGATTACCAACTGCAGTCATAGTTGGTATATCAGAGCAGTATTGATCATATCCTGATTTGACACTTCGCGCATCCTGCACTGCTATCCAAGTAAGTAGTTTACTTAAGTTTAGTTAATTATTTTCTTATATGAAAATAATTATTTTATAGGTAGCAAGATGACCAGACCCCCTTATGTGAGACCACCACTCCCACGACCGAGAGGGGTATTACGGGTATGGACGCGACCTATTATGAGGCCGTCTATTGCCCAACGATCGATAATCAGACCCCCGGTGCCCGAGAGACCTCCAGTACCAGTACCAACACCAGCACAGCGCCAGTAGATGTTGTACAACCACGACTGATAGTTCATCCACCGGTAATAGTGGACATTCTAGTTGTTGGTGGACGCCAACATATTGGGGTGAGAGTTTCGGCACGGGCAGTACAGGCATTCAGAGCTAGCAGTCCCCCGATGTTTGATGGTGGACGATAGTCGATGGAGGCGAAGGACTGGCTCCATGCCATAGAGAGGATTATGGTGATATGCGACATCGATCGAGATATGTGGATCCAGTTGGCTATCAGATGTTTCAGGGAGATGCTCGAGTATTTTGGCAGTATTGTGACCAGGAGATTTTATTAGGATTCAGTTGCGCTGAGTTCTGTCATTGATTGGCTGATCAGTTTCCGCCTAGGGATCCGGCACCTGCTCCAGCACCTCTAGAGAGACGAGAGGCTGATACACCCGCGTATCCTGGATTCGATGAGGTTAGGGACTACATTCTCCAGACTGAGAGGATGGTCATGTTGTCTGGTGAGACGGTGATGTCTTACGCAGCACGATTTGAGGAGACCATTAGGAGAAGATGTCCATTGCCCAACCTCACTGAAGCAAACTGTTGCGAGCTGTTCTGGAGAGGTTTACCCATGGAGTTGAGACAGAGGGTAATCAAGCTATTTCCTCCCACGCTCCAAGAGTTTGTGGTGACGATCAGGACGATCGAGAGAGAGATTCTGATTGAGCATCGGACACAGAGTCGACGAGAGACACTGGGTTAAGATGAGATGTTCGCACGCATCTTCGGACCGAGAAGAATGATGCATGATCATGAAGCTGGACCGTCTAGACCACGAAGAGGTGATGACTCGGGACAGGGAGCATTGCCTAGGGGTGGAGACGATTCAGATGATCCCGATGATGATGAGGATCCAGAAGAATATCCTCTAGTCCCAGACACAGGGGATGCGTGACCAGTAGATATGTATACATGTACATAAGTAGCTTAGAGAGAAAAGCTCTTTTGTATAGACTTGTGGCCAAGATGTATAAAATGGCCGATGTATATATGACTGGTAATGATTATGTATGACATATAAATGTTTTGCTATGAATGAAATATCAAAATGATTATATGTTATACGATGATGTGTTACACTGATGTGGCTTTACAGTACCCTGAATTTCGTAAATTTCTATGATTTTATGAATGTGGTTATGGAAAGGCTAACGGTGAATTATTGTACCATAATAGGACAATAGGCAAGATGGTAGATTTGCGTAATCGACCAGAGGGACGAGAGCGACGTCCTAATGTTATGGAGAGACTGGATCAAATACAAGCCCTACTAGAAGCTCAGATGCAAGAAAATGCTAATCTGAGGCGACAGGTAGAGGAGCTAGAACAGAGACAAGGCTCTGAGGGTACCCAAGTAGAACAGGAAGCTGAGGTAGATCCGGTTATCCCTCCAGCTGCTGTAAATGAAAGAGTTCCTGAACAGTAACTGGTATTAAACCTGGAACCCCTCTATGAAAGATTCAGGCGTATGAGGCTGCCAGAATTTGAAGGGTCTACAAATCCTCTAGAGGCTGAAGACTGGTTGTCGTCATTACAAGTGATCATGGAATTTATGAACCTAACCGACCGGGAGAAGGTTGCATGTGCGTCTTTTGTGCTGAGAAAAGATGCTCGTTTTTGGTGGGACACTGTACGAATGAGAAGAGACGTTTCTACCATGAGTTGGGTAGAATTTCTGGAAGAATTTAACCAGAAATATTACGACCCTGCATCTCTGAGACAACAACAGAAAGAGTTCTCAGAATTGACTCAAGGAAACATGTCGGTAAGCGAAGTTTGCCGAAAGTTCGACCAGTTATCCCGGTTATGTCCCTATGTAGTCCTTACTGAGAGGGAGAAAATACAGAAAATGATCGGGATGTTCAGGCCAGAAATTGCTGCGTTAGTAGACACTGGACAAGTACCACCTACTTCTGTAGCAGACTGTGTGAGTCGGGCCATCAGAGCTGAGTTTCATGTAGCCCGACAGAAAGAATAAAGAGAAAAACACTGGGAGGCCAAGAAGAAGGAGAGGGCTTTGGCGAAGTCTACACAAGCTGGTCAATCGAGCAAGCCAAATCAGAATGCTAAACCAAGCCAGGGCAATAATCAAGGATCCCAGCAAAATAAGAGAAAAGGCAATTTTTCTAGAAATCGCCAGGGAAATAGTCGAAACCAGCAGTGGAGAACAGCTAGTAATACGGAATCTAATGTACAAAATTGTCCTACATGTGGGAAGAGACATTCTATACAATGCAGATTTGGGCTACTTGTTTGTTATGAATGTGGAAAGGAAGGTCATTATGCTAGAAACTGTCCAAATAGGTAGGGTGGACAAGGCACTTCCCAACCGCACCAGACACGCCCACAAGCTCATTCCCTTCAGGCCAGAGTTGAAGAGTCACCAGTAAGGCTGCAACGCCAGGAGCGTGTGCCACGTGCCGATGCTCGTGTGATGGCCTACAGCAAAGAGGATGCAGAGGCAGGAACATCGAACGTGGTGACAGGTCAGCTTCCTGTCGCTAGTCATGTAGCCTCTGTACTATTCGATTCCGGTGCTACGCATTCTTTTGTTTCCTATGAATTTGCTGACAAGATAGGACTTCCTAAGGACCATATGGGAAGGGTATTTAAGACAGCTTTACCCTCTGGGGAAGTATTGTTGTCCAAGTACTAGCTACCTCATGTATCAGTATATGTGGCAAATAGGGAACTATATGCGGAGTTGATCATAATGAAGATCGCGGATTACGATGTGATTCTAGGCATGGATTTCCCAGGGAAATATCGAGCGACGATCGAGTGCCGAAATCGAAAAATAGTATTTCAACCCGAGGAAGAAGAGAGTTTCGAGTACATAGATGCTTCTCGAAAACCCGGGAAGATGATGATCAGTTCGCTGAGAGCAAGCAAGCTGATAGCCAGTGGTTGTATGGGATATCTGGCATATGTGGTGGACACTACAGAGGAACAGAAGCTTCGACTTGAAGACGTTTCCGTTGTTAATGAATTTCTTGACATATTTCCAGAAGAGTTACCAGGGATACCTCCAAAGAGAGAAATCTCGTTCGAAATTGAGTTGATGCCTGGAACGGCACCTATTTCCAAAGCACCATACCGCATGGCTCCAGTGGAGTTAAAGGAGCTGCAGGAACAATTAAAGGAGCTTTTGGATAAAGGATTCATCAGGCCGAGTTTTTCTCTATGGGGTGCACCTGTGTTGTTCGTCAAGAAAAAGGATGGAACATTCCGGTTGTGCATTGATTATCGGGAGTTGAATAAGGTTACGATCAAAAATAGGTATCCATTACCTAGAATTGATGACCTATTCGACCAGTTAAAAGGCGTAGCGGTATTTTCCAAGATCGACTTACGATGAGGATATCACCAGCTGAGAATTAAAGAAAGTGATATTCCTAAGACGGCGTTTAGGACTCGTTATGGTCACTACGAGTTTCTTGTGATGCCATTTGGATTAACAAATGTGCCGGCAGCGTTTATGGACTTGATGAACAGAGTTTTTAAAGAGTATTTGGATAAGTTTGTCATTATATTCATTAATGACATTCTTATATACTCGAAGACTCATGAGGAGCACAAGGAGCATCTGAGGATCGTGCTGAATACGATAAGGAAGCATCCACTGTATGCCAAATTCTCAAAATGTGAGTTTTGGCTGGACAGAGTACATTTCCTCGGACATGTTATATCCCAGGAAGGTATTGCTGTAGATCCGACGAAGGTAGATGCAATTAACCAGTGGCCTGCACCCAAGAGTGTGACAGAAATACGCAATTTCTTGGGGTTAGCTGGTTATTATCGGCGATTTGTAGAGGGATTTGAGCGATTAGCTACACCTCTTACTGCTCTTACACGTAAGGAAAGGAAGTACGAGTGGACTATGGAATGCGAAAGAAGCTTCTAGGAGTTAAAGAGACGGCTGACAAGCGCACCAATCCTCACGCTTCCCACTGAAGGGGAGAAGTTTGTAATCTACAGTGATGCATCGAAAATAGGATTGGGAGCAGTCCTGATGCAAGGCGGCAAGGTGATTGCCTATGCTTCCCGTCAATTAAAGGAGCATGAAAGGAATTATCCTACGCATGACCTTGAACTTGCTGCAGTAGTGTTCGCACTTAAAATTTGGTGACACTATCTCTATGGAGCTCAATGTCAGATTTTCACTGATCACCAAAGTCTGAAGTATTTCTTCACGCAAAAGGAGCTCAATATGCGACAAAGGCGATGGTTGGAACTGGTGAAGGATTATGATTGTGAAATCCTATACCATCCAGGGAAGGCCAACCGTGTAGCGGATGCTCTAAGTAGAAAGTCTACCATATCGCACTAGCTACCGATAAAAAGGCTTCCGAAGCCATTGCAGCAAGAGATAAACTCTTTGAACTTGGAGCTGATATCTGGAAGACTAGCTGCACTCCAAGTGGAATCATCGCTATTTGAGGATATAAAGGAAGCTCAGAGGTGAGATCCAATAATGACAAGTTCTCAAGAAGGAATTTCCAAGGATGGAATGGTCCTTTATCAAGGAAGGATAAATGTTCCAGCTGATGAGGAACTTAGAAGACGGATCATGTCAAAAGCCCATGAGACACCATATTTGGTTCATCCTGGAGCTAGCAAGATGTATCAGGACTTGAAGATACAGTTCTGGTGGAAAGGGATGAAGAATGATATAGCGAAATTCGTGAACAGATGCATGACCTGTCAGAGAATCAAAGCGGAACATAAACATCCAGCAGGAAGATTGGAACCGTTGGAGATTCCTGAATGGAAATGGGAACACATTACGATGGATTTTGTAGTAGGACTCCCAAAAACCCGAGAAGGTTATGATGCCATTTGGGTTATCGTGGATAGACTGACCAAGACGACACGGTTTATAGCTGTTAAGATGACTTTTTCATTGGAAAAGTTTGCTCAGTTATACGTAACTCATGTCGTCAGATTACATGGAGTACCAAAATCCATTGTATCAGATCGAGATGCACGGTTCACTTCGAATTTCTGGAAGTGTGTGCAAGAGGCCATGGGTACTGAATTGAGACTCAGTACGGCTTTTCATCCGCAAACAGACGGACAGTCGGAGCGGACAATTCAGATGTTAGAGGACATGCTTCGAGCTTGTGTAATGGATTTTGGGGGAAATTGGAACGAGAAGTTACCATTAATTGAATTCTCGTACAATAATAGTTACCAAGCTTCTATAGGCATGGCACCTTATAAAGCTTTGTATGGAAGGAAATGCAGATCACCATTACACTGGTATGATTTGCGAGAGAAGCAGTTGCATAAGACGGATTTCATAAAAGAGACTTTTGATGCAGTTGCTAGAATTCAGCGTCAAATGAAAATTGCGCAAAGCCGACAAAAGAGTTATGCGGACAAGAGGTGGAGATCCTTAGAGTTTGATGAAGGAGACTTCGTGTTTCTCAAGGTATCGCCTATGAAGGGGATTATGCGTTTCGGTAAGAAGGGGAAACTGAGTCCAAGATATATTGGACCTTATGAAATTATTGAGCGCATTGGAAAGGTCGCTTACAGATTAGCGTTACCTCCAGAATTGTCGGCAGTGCATAATGTATTTCATGTGTCGATGCTGAGAAAATATATACCAGATCCGTCCCATGTGTTGAAGCATGAGCCTATTCAAATCCACGAGGATTTGACATATGAGGAACAACTTATTCGAGTACTGGCTCGTGAAGAGAAAGTACTGAGGAATAAGACAATCCCACTAGTGAAGACTTTATGGAAAAATCACAACACTGAAGAAGCTACGTGGGAGCGAGAAGACGAGATGAGGAGTTTATGCCCCCACTTGTTCTAATTTTCGAGGACGAAAATTTTATAAGGAGGGGTGAATGTGACAACCGGGAAATTCAGGCAATTCTCGGAAGAAAATGTACAAATGTATGTATATAACAATTTGTACTATTTAAAGAGTGAAATAAATGTATTTATATTGTTTAGAATATATGAAAATGTTCTAACAATACTGACGAGTAAGAATTCAGTGTTAGAAAAATTCACTGAATTAAAACGGGCAAAACGGTGCCAAAACCGGCATTGAAAACCCTAACAGGGGAAATAAAAGATGGAAAACTTCTGGGATTAATTTTGATCAAACGGAAGCAATTTAAATTGATCCGACTGCACAGGAGACCTCAGGAACACGCCGGGACGATTTCAAGAAAATTTCAGCTCGAACCGGTATCGGTCAAAAAGTAGTCGAATTAATGTGAATAGTGAAAGTCAAAGTCAACTTTTGCTTTAGCATTTATGACATCGTAAATCCCTTTAATAAATGGGAAGAAAATGGTGGTTGGTAGCATTAATGGCCATGATTTAGTTTCTTTTTGATCTAAAGGCCAAGATTTGGCCAAAATTCACCATTTTAATTTATTGAAAAATATGGAAAGAATTAGGCTTGAAAGGTGTTTATTTCAGATTGGTGGATAGCCAAATTAATTGGCTTCCTTTACAACTTAAGTCGGTAAACTTAAACAAAAGTGGCCGAAACCAATTTTCAATCCAAAATCAAAGAACAAAATTTTCTAAGTATTTCCATGGTGAACCGTGAGCAACCCAAGGGAGACTAAATGATTTCTTCAATCTTTCTTCACAAAAATTGTGTCAAACCATTCCTTGAAGACAAAGGAAGCAAGTGAACAAGGTAACTCCCCTTGGATTGAACTTTTTCTTGGTTTTTTTTCAAGAAAACCGTGTGATGAATAGTGTTGAGAATGCAAAAAATTTTGGTTGTTTTCATTGATTTGGTGTTTGGGTTTTGTTAAGGGTGTGATTAGGAAGAAAACCATGTAATTGGTTTAAAGAAAAACCAAAATTTTGTTGGTTTTCCAAGGGTAAATGTCACGGCCCAAAATTTAGACACGTGACACGGCAGCTAAATCATAATATCAACCCGAGATTTAAGGAAAACATTTATTACGAAAAACAACGGGTCAATATTATAATTTAGCTAAGCCTAATTATAAAGTAGCATCATAACCACAAAACAAAATAAAGTAGAAAGTAAATACCTTTTAATGCGGAAATCAAACACAAAATCGGTTTTCAAAAGAAATTACCAACAATAAATATTCCCAAGCATAGAATTTAAATAACGTGAAATAAAGTCCAAACTTAATGTCTCATTACATCAGAACGAGAAACAGAAAGAAGAAGATGGAGAAAACGTATAGCATCATCCTCGGTAGAAACAGAATAGCTCATCGATTTTCAGAACTGCTACCTCCCGCACCTGGAAGTAGTCATTTCGAAATCACAAAGAAAAAGGGACGTGAGCGCTGGCTCAGTAGGACAGAAACAAAGGTGGGTTAACAGATAACATTTAAAAATTTGGCATAATATTCGTTTCCAAAAATAATCAACAATTTAAAAAAAATACATGACATAATAATCATAACAAACAAATAATCAACAATTTCGTGAAAAACATTTTTAATGCAAGTTTTATTCTACTGAGGACTTAGCGTAGCTGCAATATACGTGCCCCAATATTTAAATAATAAATCATTAAAACAAACCATCATATTATGAGTGAGGACTTATCGTAGCAATAATATACGTGCCTCGTGTTTGAATTATCCTAGATCATCTCGTTACGGTCTAAATAGGCCGAACGGCCCTGCGCAGGTTTAGGGACCTTCCCCCATGGCGTCAACTTTGGGACGCACGCATCATTTACAATGATCGTGAACTAGAGCTCAATTATGTTCACCGGATTATTCAAAAGATGATATTTACCAAGTTATATTATATCATTAATCAAAACACGCTTTAAAATACACATTTAATACAAAACACTTTGCATGCGTTTATTCCATCCAAAAACAGTATAAAAATTTCATAAACTGAAAAATAGCATGCCATCGATAAAACAGGGAAATTTAAAACACTTGACTACTCCCAGAAAAGGCTAGAACGTCCTACCTCGATTATCGCACAAGCGTTACGATAAGGTGATCCACAAATCCAGTAAGAACGTCAAATAAATCCTATAATCACAATATATGATCACTCTAGGTCTAGACATAATCATCCAATCATTTTAGTGTGCCTCAAAAGATTTTAAAACGTTTAATAAACATTTGGGATTTAAAATTTGGGAAAAACTCTAAGTTAGGATATTTTTGGTCATGGGCAGACTGACCCAGGCTGATTGTAAAATCAATATCAATTCATTTTTAATCCCAAAAATTCTAAATTTTTAATATGTTAAACTAGACATCCGTAGCTTTAATTCCATATAATTGTTATAATTTTTAGACATCATTTGGTGATTCAACTAGGCCAAAAACCGAGGGTTGTTTTCAGGCATAAAAATCTGGGTTTCAGTTTCGGTTCAAAACCTGGCAGTTCTGTCCGCCTATCTTAGAAAATTATTTTGACTAGGCAAACGGATGAATTTAATTTTAGGCTCAAGAATCACTCAAAAATCGTTTTTAAAACTCAAGTTATGGCTGACACAAATTTACTGTTCATATGGTAATTTTCCAGATTTCCGTTTTTCTGTGTCCGAATTTCGATTAGCCTCAAACCAATTCAATTTTCATCCAATGATCACGAAATTTTGTGGAAAACCGTATTTATATGTCATTAACACAACCTAAGAATCAAATTGACAAAATCATAAAATCTTACACATATGATAATAGGGTTTTTGAAAAGGGGATCAATGAGGCAAAATTTTAGGGTTTGAGAGAGAAATCACACCTTGTTTGTGCTGCACTATTTTTGATGTTTGGTCTCCCTTTTGGCTTAATTTGTGTGAGTGTTGGAGTCTTCAAAACAGTAGGAAAACAGTGGAGAAAACCATATAAAATTTCGGATTTGAAATCAAAAGGAAAAGGAAGGAAAAAAAAATTTTGATTTCTCACCTTGTTTTTGTCTCAAAGGTTGTTGAATTTTTGAGCTGCATTTTGGTAAGTTTTGTTGCTGTTTTGGGTGTGTTTTGGGAGAGAAAATTCAGAGAGGAGAGAGGGGAAAGCTGGCCGAATTTTTTGAGGGTGAAAGGAAGGGTGAATGAGAGTTAAAAGGGGGTTTTTATACTAGGTTTTTCTTTCCCTTTCTCTTCCTTGTTTGGCCGAAAATTGTAAGGGGCAAAAGGGAAAGTTTTTGTGCTGTTTTGAGGCTAGGGTTTTCTCTCTTATTTCCCCTTAAGTGGCCAAAATTATCCCTTAGTTTTTAAGGAAAAATAATTTGAATTTTGATTGAGTTTTGACTTAGCTTTTAATTCAATAAAATCTCCTTTATTTCCTACACTTTATGGCCAAATTTCTTCTTTATATCTAAGGAATGAAATTTGAATTTGAATCCTCCTTGGATTTGTGGAATTTAAATTTTAATTAAAATCCTAAGTGATGGCCGAATATTTTAGGGTTTCTTTTTGAAGTTCAAATTGTTGACTTTTTGAGCGGAAATTGACTAGGAAACCAACCTAGGGTTTCCAAAAGGATTTTTAATTAATTTTTGGCACACTAATTTTATTTAAATTATATATTGACCCTTAAATAAAATTTAAGGCGTCACAGTAAAACCGTGGGTTACCGTGGGTGATCAATGAGAAATTTTTTGTGGTTTAAGTGTTAACATGCTTTCAATTCATATTTTGTTAAGAATAAAGCATGATTTGCATTATGAAAAACTTGGAAAAATTTTTAGTGTGAGCTTACCTAAAGTGGCCGTGGGTTACTTAGGGCTTGGAAGAAAGTTTTGCATGGTTTATTTGATAATTGGATGATTTAAATCATGCATTTTATAATGTAAATGATGAAATTGTGAATGAAAGCAAGAAAAGAAAAAAATTGGGGTATGTTTTATTAGTGTGGCCGTGGGTTATATGTGATTAAAAACCCTAGGAAAATTGTTGAAAAATGCAATGAAAATGGGCTTGAAAATGTGTTAGAAAATGACATTTGAATAGCCTAAAAATTGGTGGAAAATTTGAGAAGTTTTGGTTAGGTTTTGATTGTCAAAACCGTGGCCAAAAACTAAGGATGAAAATGAAAAAAATTTGTGTAATGTGGTTCAAAATGAAAATTTAACTTTGTGAGCTTTTATGTAAAAGTTTGGAAAACTTTTACATAAAATAGTCTTGTGGTATAGTACGTGGCAGGTACATATAGTTCGAGGCGTACCCAACGCCGGTAGCCTTAAAATTACGCCGAAATGCTGCCGAAATTTCGAAAACAGCATTTGGGGTAAAATGGAAATAAAAATAAAAAGTTTGGGGTCGGGTCGGAAACCCGAGTCCTTAACGGAAAATTTAATAAGGGAACCTAAGGGGTGGTTCGTGAATAGTAATCCGTTCCCTTGAAAACGTAAAACGTGAGTGAAACTGAAAAACCGACCCCGAGGGGGGGGGCGTTTTTGGAAAAGAAATAAAGGTCCGAGTCGGGAACGGAAAAACCGAACCTCGGAGACCTAGATCGGGAATGTCTAGATGAATGTTTCAAATACTAGTGAAACGTCCATTTGAGGCTCCGAAACGATAGAAAATCACTAAACCGACCTAAGGGTCGGAATAGTGCTTCCCGAGGGTCGGGAAAGTGAAAAGTGGAAATAAAATAGAAATGAACCCGGTAATGATTAGAAAAGAGTCAGAAAAGTTCCTGAGCGCCAAAAATGCAGTCTGGATCGGGAAAATTTCGTCAGGGGCAAAATTGTAATTTTGCCAAAATATAGGGGCAAAATCATAATTTTACAAAAGTTGAGAAAAATGGGGAAAATGATAAATAAAGCCTTAAAAAGTTATAAATAGGTTTTATTTAAGCTTTTAAATGAAAAATAAAAGCTATAAATGGAAATAAAAATTAACAGACAAGGTTTTGTCTGTAGGATCAAAAAATCGACCTACAAGGAGGGCGATCAAAGATCCAAGAGAGAAAAAGAGAAGAGACTGATAAGGTAAGTTCAGACATTTACCTGTCTGCAACATATAGCATTATTGTTGCTAACTTTAATGTACTAACTATAAGTTAGGTACATATGTGCTACGGGCACTATTATAGAATAGAGAGAGAGACGTAATGTGCTACGGGCACTATTGAGAATGGACACATTGTTAATTGTGCTTCGGGCACTAGAGCGAGGTTAATGAAACTCACTCCCCTAAAATTAAAATGTGAACCATTCCTAACCACGGGACAATGTGAAGTCACCGGGTTAGAATTTTAAAAAGTCGGTAATGAAACCACTTTCTGGCGTACCAGCCTTCCGTACAGGGAGGTACTTTTGCCTTCGGGGCTATGAGACTAAGGCTGTGGAGGTCAGCACTGATGTACCACTCTCAGTCATGTACTATTTTGCCTTCCGGGCTATGAGATTAAGGCTGTGGAGGTCAGCACTAATGTACGGCTCCCAGTCATGCGCACTTAAATGGTACTGCCAACCTAAGCTCAAAACCAGAACATAAGCAAAAATAATTACCTAAAACTGAAACTATGCCATAATTGAGCATAAGATAGTTTAGTGAGAGTACTAACATCGCGGTAGATGTACTGTGTGACACTGTGTTGTGGTCAAAGTTACTATTCATATATGAATAGTAGTCAATGGACTATTCATGATGAATAGTACTATTCATAGAGGTTTTATTTCTTGCATGTTTGAACTTACTGAGCCTGTAGCTCACCATTTTTGCTAATGTTGCAGGTAAGCGACCAGCTCAGTAGCTTGTTTGACTAGATGCGGACGGGATGGCGCGTGTCAAATCGGATAACTGGGCGAGGGATATGGTCCTGCCAGAGTCTTTCCGCTGAGCGATAAAAAGGGAAGGAAAAAAAAAAGAAACAGTCTTTTGTAATATTATATATTTACGAAAGCACTGTAATATGTAAATTACTTTGTACTTGCCAACAAAGTAAATAGTGGGAAATATTTACATGATGTTTAAAGAGAAAAAAAAATTTCCGAAAAAAAAACGTCACGATTTAAAAATAGAGAGAGATAAGCCGGCGACCCATGAGAGTACAATCTATCGCAGTTAGCGATAAAGCTCAACTGTAATAGTGTTGTATGATCTCTACGAGGGGCGGGCCGGCACAGCAACGTTCCCAGGTACATTTACTGCAGGCTAAGGTTGAAGGTTCGTCCCATTCAGAGAGGCAGGAAAGACTAGAACACTTGCCCTGTGCAGATGTTAGAGTCATGGTCTATACAAAGGAAGATAGGAAAGCCAAAATGTCAAATGTAGTGATAAGTCAGCTTTTTGTCGCTAATAATTTGGCATCTATTTTATTTGATTCTGGAGCTACGTATTCTTTCATTTCATACCAGTTTGCGAATAGGATAGGATATCCTAAAGACAATATGGGTATGACATTTAGAACTGCACTACCTCGGTAGAAGTCTTGATGTCCAATAACTGGTTACCTCATGTACCAATAATTGTGGCAAATAGGGAGTTGTTTGCAAAATTGATCGTGATGGAGCTTGCTGACTACGATGTAATACTAGGAATGGATTTCCTAGGGAAGTATCAAGCCACGATCGATTACTGAAAGTGGAAGATAAGGTTCCAACCCGACCAAGAAGATGGATTAGAGTACATCGATATGTCATGCAAATCGAAGAAGATAATAATCAACTCGATGAAAGCGAGGAGGCTAATGTCAAGCAATTGTGCTGGATACTTAGCATGTATATTGGACATGATAGAGGAACGAAAGCTTCAACCCGAAGATGTTCCTGTAGTAAAGGAATTCATCGATGTCTTCCCAAAGGAATTACCAGGATTGTCGCCTGAATGAGAAATCTCCTTTGAGATCGAGCTGATGCTAAGAATTGCACCTATCTCAAAGGCACCATACTGAATGGCACCAACTAAATTAAAAGAATTACAAGAGCAGCTGAAGGAGCTTCTTGACAAAGGATTTATACGCCCGAGCTATTCCCCTTGGGGTGCCCTAGTGTTGTCTATCAAGAAAAAAGATGGATTGTTTCGCATGTGCATTGATTACCGAGAGTTGAACAAGGTCACTATCAAGAATAGGTATCCGTTACCTAGAATTGACTACTTGTTTGATCAATTAAAAGGCGCAGCAATATTCTCTAAGATTGATTTGCAATCAGGATACCATCAACTAAGGATCAAGGAGAGTGACATCCACAAGACTATATTTCAGACCCGCTACGGTTATTACGAATTCCTTGTGATGCCGTTTGGGTTAACAAATGTGCCAGTGGCTTTTATGGACTTGATGAATCGAGTCTTTAAGGAATACTTGGATAAATATGTCATTGTGTTTATGGAAGACATACTCATATATTCAAAGACTCGTGAGGAGCATGAGGAGCATCTGAAGACTGTCCTGCAGACGATAAGGAAGCATCAAGCCTATGCCAAATGCGAATTCTAGCTAGGCAGAGTACATTTTCTCGAACATGTGATTTCCAAGGAAGGAATCACTGTGGATCCTGCAAAAGTGGAGGCGATCAATGAATGGCCCACACCTAAGAGCATGACAAAAATATGGAGTTTCTTAGGTCTAGCCAGCTATTATAGAAGATTTGTAGAGGTCGCACGACTCGCTGACCTCTTATAGCTTTAACATGCAAGGAGAGGAAGTACGATTGGAAGGAGGTGTGCGAAAGAAGCTTCCAAGAGCTGAAGAAACGACTAATGAGCGCGTCGATACTTACACTTCTTACTGAAGGGGAGATGTTCGTGATATACAGTGACACCTCGAACATGGGATTAGGAGCTATCTTGATGCAAGGCGACAAGATGATTGCCTATACCTCGCATCAATTAAAGGACCATGAGAAGAATTATCCTACGCATGACTTGGAACTTTGCTACAGTAGTGTTTGCACTAAAGATCTGGTGGCACTATCTGTATGGAGCTCAATGTCAGATTTATACTAACCACCAAAGTCTAAAGTATTTCTTGACACAAAAATAACTAAATATGCGGCAAAGAAGATGGCTAGAGCTGGTCAAAGACTATGATTGTGAAATTCTCTATCATCCTGGAAAAGCCAATCGTGTTGTAGATGCGTTAAGTAGAAAATCTATTGTTTTGCAATAACTGCCAATTGGAAAACTTCCAAAGCCATTACAGCAAGAAATCAACATGTTAAAAGTGGAGTTGATAATTGGAAAATTGGCTGCACTTCGACTGGAATCAACACTGTATAAGGATATCAGAAAGGCTAAAAAATGAGACCCAAAGCTAGCTAGTCCTCAGGAGGAAGTGTCTAAAGATGGATTAATCCTATATCAGGGAAGAATTCAAGTTCCGGACAATGAAGGATTAAGAAGGCGAATTATGGCAGAAGCCCATGAAACACCATATTTAGTACATCCCAGAGCCAGTAAGATGTACCAAGATTTAAAGCTACAATTCTGGTGGAAAGGGATAAAGAAAGACATTGCTGAGTTTGTAAGTAGATGTATGATGTGACAAAAGCTTAAGGTTGAACATCATCATCCAGGCGGAAAGCTAGAACCATTGGAAATTCTTGAATGGAAATGGGAACATATCACAATGGACTTTATGGTAGGATTACCAAAGACCCGAGAAGGTTATGATGCCATTTGGGTTATTGTCGACAGGTTAAAAAAAATGGCAAGATTCATTGTGATAAAAATGACCTTGTCATTGAAAAAGTTAGGGAGCTTGTATGTTAACCACATAGTAAGGTTACATGGAGTTCCTAAATCCATTGTGTCAGATCATGATCCACGATTCACTTTGAACTTCTGGACATGTGTGTGGCAGCCCGCCCTGAATTGAGGCTACAGTACTAGCATAGTAGAGCTTTAAAGTCCACTATGGTAGACCGTTACCTCAATGGGTCATCGACAACTTACTTATAACTTGTTCTTGTTAAATTACCATTTGTAGTTAAGATGATTTTTATACTGAAAACTGAGGAATTTTTTTTTTAACTATTTGTGATTGTAAGTTGTAAAAACAAAAACATCATAAAACATAAGATAAACTATTGTCATACTAGTTGTACATAATTTATATCATGATATAATTTCAAAATATAATTCAAAATCTTCTCTCAAAACAACATTCTAAATCTTGCTTAGCGAAAAATATCAGCAGGACCACTCCCCTTACCCAGCCCTGGAGGTAAATGCAATCCTGCTCCTCGTCCATCCATTGTCTACTGGTGTACAAGTTTCTTACCTGCAACATGAATAAACTGATGAGCGACGGGCTCAGTAAGTTCAAACATACATGCAAGAACATAAATTATAAAATCATGAAAAGACTACTCTCATGAATAGTAACTTTGACTTTTGATCACGAATAGTAAGGTTGACTTTGACTGACACTATTTATGTCAGCTTGGGTCTAAGCTGATACACATATAGTTAGTATGTTTTATGCTCAATTATGGCAATTCTTTAGTCTTAGGTCTTTATCTGTTACATGAATAAACTAGTGAACGACGGGCTCAGTAAGTTCAAACATACATGCAAGAACATAACTCATAAAATCATGAAAGTACTATTCATATGAATAATAACTTTGACTTTTGACCATGAATAGTAAGGTTGACTTTGACTGATACTATTCACGTCAGCTTGGGTCTAAGCTGATACACATACAGTTAGTATGTTTTATGCTCAATTATGGCAATTCTTTAGTCTTAGGTCTTTATCTGTTACTGAATTCTGATATTGGGCCCCTGAATTGGTCATACTGTAGTACGTGCATAACTGAGAGGGACTCTGGGGAGCGACCTACTAGCCAATCCTCTATAGTCTGAATATATCAGACTTCCAAACCTGGGACATAGCACCATCGGTTTGGAGTCCTACCATAACTGAATCTGAGAAACCTCCACCTGTGTGGGAGGCCGGTACGCTAATACTGATTTAGTTACTAATCTGCTTGTGGTTCCTGACCGATGGCATTTATGCTGCCTCCTGGGTCTGGAACTCTTTAGATTATTCTATAGTTTTCTTAAGATTTTATCTCTTATGTTAGTGTACATACATCACCTGGCTACTAAATTTCTATCATTTATATCACATAAGCATACTGAGTAAATTCATGCTGTAGGCAGATAAATGTCAGAACTTACAGGTATTTTGCTAGCGGCTCCTTTCTTGAGTCAACCGGCTTCCTTAAATCACCTTTTGGTTAATTTCCTATAACTGAAATAGATCACAGTTATTTTTACTATTTATTTCATAGCTAAAATACAGTGAAATATAAAATTTCTTATTTGGGTTTTTAATTATTCATTTTGGGATTCATATTTTCAATTCTGTAATTATTATGCCACATAAAATACTATTCCGGGCCTTAATATCTCTTTTCTAAACCATTTTACTCCAAACTTTTGGTAAAATGACCATTTCGTCCTTAGCGGGATTTTTCCCCTGTTTTTTTGACTTACGGCTCTATTTTAGCCTTTTGAAATTTAATAAAATCATTATGAGGCTTTTACGACCTTTTTCTAGCAATTTTTAGTAAATTTTGGTCAAAATGACTTTTCTTAGGTTTTACCGAGCTTTTACGATATTTTCTATCAAAACGCTCAGGTTACTATTCACCCAACCCTCGGGTGGTACTAGTCCGACCCTCAGGGTCGTTTCTCGTTTTTCTAGCCTTTCAGGACCTCAAATAGCTATTTCACTAGTTATGTAATCGTCCCTTATTTTCTTTTCGGGCTTAGGTTCCCGAGGGAGTTGGGGTTTCCGGTTCCCGACCCTATTTTTACCCCTCGTTTACCAAATTGCCCTTTGAGCATCCTGAAAATTTTGGCAACATTTCCACTGAATTTCTAGGTTCCTGGCGTTTAGGAAACGCCTCGAAACCATCTATCCTATTCTATCCTGCCAAGTACTATACCACAAACCTAATTTTACGTAAAAGTTACAAACTTTTTACGCAAAAATTACACAATAAAACTTACTCGTTTCTAACGGGACTTCAACCCGTTCTTTATCATTTTTAGGCCCGGTTTTATACACCATTTACATATTCACATGGCTTAACAAAACTTTCTCATTTCCACTAAACCTATACATAGTTTTCATTACTAAAATACATAAAAAATTTAATTTTTCCTTATACCTTACTTTGTGTATCATTTCATTACACATTACATCACAAAACCCAAGCATAACTATCAAAATTTCATACATTAACCCCTTAAAAGCCATGGATTTTCCTTGGAAAATCAACCTCAAAATTTTGTTTTCATTTCCATTTCTTTTCCTTATTTTTTCCACATGAACAATGACATCTTTAAAAATACAAATTCACCAACACAAACCACATTTTTCCTCTTTCTTTCCCACGGTTTTCAATTGAAAAACAAGCACCAACATTTGATGTTTTTCAATTTCATTTCATCCATTTCTTTTATTTCCTTTTTAACACTAAAAACCAACCAAGCTAACATCAAAAATCCATCATTCCATTCCATGTACAACCCCATGGTTTTGATGAAAGAAACACATACACAACTTGCTTTTCAAGCTCATGATTTCACACTTGTTTTAATCACTCACCATTTACACACTTTCAAGCATGAATCCATTAAACAAAACTGATTTTCCTCACTTCAAAACAGCCCATATTACACGGTTTTTGCTTATGAAAAACAAGAAGAAATCATGCCAAAGTAGAGGATTACCTTGCTTGCTTGATAACCTAAACTCTGGGATGAATTTTTCACACTTTCTTGCATTAAACTTGAAGAAAATTCTTTGATTTCAATGGGGGAGTGCACGGCTGCTCTAATGGCTGAAAACCAGATTTTTTTTTTTCTGGTTTTTAGAAGCCCAAAACTGTGTATATAATCAGCCAAAAAGGAGGGACTAAGTTGCAATTGATTTAAGGGTATGTTAGCAAACTTTTTGTGTAATTTTTCTTCTCTTTAGGGGCTGTTTTGTAATTAATAAAAGATGGCCAGATTTTTTTTTCTGATTTTGGCCCCAAAATTGGCCACCTACAAGCCCTAGAAACTTCTCACAAATTTGCTTAAGCTTCCTTTGACTTTTTACTTTGACTTTGCATCCTAACTATTGGATTTTCTAGACTTTAAACCCTAACCCTTGGATTTGAATGTAATCTTACATCCTTTTAAAGACTCGCATCCAATCTTTGACTCCCCCCATAAATGCTAGGTCAAACTTTTAACCAAAAGTCAAACCGAACGACTTTGCACCGAAACTGCGTAGACGAGTTCCTGTGGTTGTCCGCGTGATCGGTTTTCCTTATTTCGCTCCAGTTTGCCTAAAAATCAATACCATAAGTATTTCATCTTTTAGTGGTTCATAGTATATTTTCAAAATTTTCAAAACCGAAAAGGCATATTTTGTCCAATTTCGGTTCAGTAAAATTTTCCCGTTTCTGATCACACTCTTGTCAGCACTATCCGAACATTTCATTGCATTCTAAATAGTATTAAAACATATGTTTTACAGTTTTACACATAAAAATCATAGAGTACACAAGTTATACAAAATTTCTAGAAACAATAAAATTTCTCGATTATGACATTCTCCCCTCCTTATAAAATTTTCATCCTTTAAAATTAGAATAAGTGGGGGTATAAAGCTTTCATCTCATCTTCAGGTTCTCACGTAGCCTCTTCAATACTATGGTTTCTCCATAGAACATTGACTAGTGGGATCGTCTTATTTCTCAACACCTTTTCTTCTCGTGCCAAAATTTGTACTGGTTGTTCTAGGTAGGTCAAATCTTCTTGAACTTGTATCGGATCATACTCCAGCACATGTGATGGATCAGGTATATACTTCCTTAACATTGACACATGAAAGACATTGTGTACTGTCAAAAAGTCTGGGGGTAATGCTAACTTGTAAGCTACCTTCGCAATGCGTTCGATTATTTCAAATGGCCCAATATATCTTGGACTCAATTTTCCCTTTTTACCGAATCACATTACGCCTTTCATTGGTGATAATTTGAGGAATACATAATCCCCCTTTTCAAACTCCAAGAATCTTCGCCGTTTATCTGCGTAACTCTTTTGCCGGCTTTGAGCGGTCTTCATTCTTTTCTGAATCTTTGCAACTGCCTTTATAGTTTCTCGTATGAAATTAGTTTTATGCAGTTGCTTTTCTTGTAGATCGTACCAATGAATAAGAGACCTACATTTTCTTCCATACAGAGCCTCATAAGGTACCATTCCTATGGAAGCTTGTTAACTGTTGTTATATGAAAATTCTATCAGCGGTAGCTTTTCATTCCAACTTTCAAGAAAATCTATACAGGTTCTGAGCATGTCTTCCAATGTCTGAATAGTTCACTCTGATTGACCATCTGTCTGGGGATGAAAAGCTGTACTAAAGCGTAACTCAGTCCCTATAGCTTTTTGTACACACTCCCAAAATGCAGAAATAAATCGTGCATCTCGATCTGATACTATAGACTTTAGCACCCCATGTAGCTGAATAATATGGATCACATACAACTGTGCTAATTTCTCCAATGTGAAGGTTGTCTTCATGGCTATGAATCGTGCTGTCTTAGTCAACCTATCAACTATTACCCTGATGGCATCGCACGCTTCTCTGGTCTTGGGAAGTCTTACCATGAAATCCATGGTAATATGCTCCCATTTCCACTCTGGAATTTCTACAGGTTCCAATATACCTCCCGGATGTCTATGTTTGACTTTGACTCTTTGACATGTCAGGCATCTACTCATGAATTCTACAATATCCTTCTTCATCCCTTTCCACCAAAACTGTGTCTTGAGATCTTGATACATTTTGCTGGTTCTAGGATGAATAGAATACGGTGTTTCATGAGCTTCTTCCATGATTCATCTTCTCAATCCTTCAGTAGCTAGGACATAAATCCTTCTTGGATACAAAAGCATTCATTCAGTGGAAATGCTTATATCTGATTCCTTGTTTTAAAGGCTTCTTCTCGAAGTTTCATTGCACTGGGGTGTTGCTTCTAGGCTTCTTTATATTAGACCGGGACTAAAGCGTGATTGATCTACGTAGTCCGCTATGAGTGGATCAATCTGCTTTTGACATTCATTATGCAATAACCTTAATCCTGAGTAAATGAACTACTTCATGTATATGACTTGTGTACTTTGATGTTCCAATGGCTAAAGCGTCTCAGAGGTAGTAAGCTTATAGACCGGTTCGTTGGGTGCATGACTTGTATACGATGAAGGGTTTGTTTGCAGATATCGGAATCATAGCTCTGAGGAGTTAAAGGTATCCTCTTAAAGGCATTATACTGAATGTGAAAATGGACAAGGCCTTGGGTCGTCCGCTGGGCGGATGATTTCTTACTCACATATGGTGAATAATCATTTTCTAGATTCGGTAGTATAATGGAACTTTAAGATAGCCTGATCAGTAGGATTAAACGGACTTTGACCTAAGGCTGATCATGGATATCAAATGAGGGTTTTGCATATATGACAAGGTCATTGGATGGTAGCTCGTCACAGGTTTACGTAATACGGTATATAATTGGGAGTTCAGTTTCAGGTTTATAGTGGTGTGACTCTGAAATTAGTGATCATATGATTGAGTTGTTCGGTACAGAATGATGATCATATGGAATCACGGGAGCCCGATTATATATGTCCAATCAGTCCCTCTACTAGCTCCACATAATTCCTTAACGTTTGGCAAATTGATTTGTGTATGCTATTGGCTAGTTTATTATGCATGGATGGTGATGACACAGGATTAGGATGGTAGACAAGATTCTCTCCGGTTGGATTCAGATTCTGTTTTGGATAATAGAGTACACAATTATTCGAACTCCAAATAAAGTTGCCATGATTTTATTTGAGATTGGATTGGAGTTGTAGAAAATTATCCATGAGAACAAGAATATGACATACAACCGTTTTGTGAAATTTGAAATTTGAATTTTGAATTTGAAATTTGAATTTGAAATTTGAATTTGAAATTCGAATTTGAAATTTGAATTTGAAATTTAAATTTGAAATTTGAAATTTGAAATTTGAAATTTGAATTTGAAATTTGAATTTGAAATTTGAAATTCAAATTTTGAATCACAGTCCAAGTAGGATTCGAATTTGTTGTGGAAAATCCACAATGTTTGAAATTCGAATTTGAGTTGGATTTGGAGAGGATAATCTTGTTAGAATCCTACTTGAATTTTGAATCCAAATCCCAACAAATAAGGGACGAAATTTTGAGGATAATCCTCATGAAAGATTTCGGATTTTGTGGATAAGATTCAAGGGAATATTCAAGCTTCAATCCTAGTTGAAATTGGTTTCTCTCTCCTCCCAAAAGTGGCCGAAATTTTGGATCCCTAATCCTAAGAAATTCGGTTATTTTTGGATAAGGTTAAGATGAGATTTTGCTTGAGAAATCCTAGTGGAATTTTGATTCTCCCTTATCCTAAAAGTGGCCGAAAATTTGGAGAAGATTTTCTCCTAAAGATTTCGGATTTTTTGGTTGGAAAAGGGAGATAAAATTCTAGTTAAAATCTTGTTTAGATTTGGATTGGATTTGTCCTAGAAAAACCGAATTTAATTGTGGAGATTCTCCCTTTGAAAATTCAGATTTTTTGGTTTGGATAAGGGAGAAAATCTTTTCCTAGTCCAATTCGAATTCAGAGAATCACCTCATGCAGGTCTATAAATAGAGGTCCTGCCACTCCAGTTCTCTTAGACCACAGACTCTCAGGTGAGCAGGCTTATTGTTGCACAGCTCATCGTGACAATAAAGTTCTTTAGAGATCTGGGTGGTCGGAAGAAGACTAGCAGTGCTAGCATACTGATCGAGGTTCAGAGTGCCCACACACTCAGCCATTTGGGAATTGGAGAATAGTAGAGAAGGCTAGTTGGTTGAAGCCTCCGGTCATTCTCCTCCTGCATATTGGCGTCCTTGAGGTATGAGTTTTAATTGTTGTTGATTTATTGTATATGGCATCATGAGATATTTAACGATCTAAAAATTTTTATTGTTCCGCTGCGCCACTCTGATACGTTTTTACCGGTTTATTTTCCTACAATTGGTATCAGAGCCATCTCATGACTATGCCATGTACATAAATTAGACAATTACTTAGTCTTTTTATTTATGTATGGATTTGATATTTAGAGAGTGGCATTCTAGGGTTCCTTTATGTTGTTATCATGTATTATGTATAAAGTATGTGGTTATTTTAATTTTTTGAATTATCATAAGCATGCTTGTTTATGCCGGTTATGGTTCCTTAGAATTTAGAAAAATTGTATCTAGGAATTTTTTATGTAACCATGGGAGCAGTTTATTAACACTGTAATTTTCCCATGGATATTAATTTTTGTCTCTTAGAATTTTTATGGATAGAATTTTGTACACCGGAAACGGTATAGGAATTTTTTATGTAATTATTCTTGGAGGAGATTGAAGATTGAAGACCGTAATTTATTTTTCCCAAAAAGTTAAATTTAATTTAAAGGTTGAAATTTTGATTGTGTGGAAAATTTCAATTTAATTGGGATTCAAATTAATTTTGGAGATCCTAAAAGATAAATTGGAATATGGCACGAAAATCGAGACACGACCCCTCAGGATAGGCCGACGAACCTTGGTGGGGCTGCAGCCCCTGCCCTCGGGCAGGATGGGGCTGCGGCAGCCCCTGTGCAGGCCCACACCACCCACGGCCGCAGGCTCTGCCTGCAGCCAGGGGTGGCCGTGGCCTGCCCAAGGCTGGCCGCAGCCTGGGCGAGCAGCCACTAGCTGCAGGCGCTGCCTGCAGCCTGCCGGCTGCTGTGCCCAGCCTGGGCGTGCAGCCTGGTGCTGCAGGCTTGGCCTGCAGCCCGGCAGGCTGCACAAGGGGCGGCCGTGGGCTGCCAGCCCCTCCGGGGTTGGTGGCTGCCCACGGCGGCTGCCGCCTACGGGGGTGGCGGTCCGACGTTCCAAAAATCAGAAAATTTTGATTTTTAAATTTGAGATTTAATTTTAAATCATGTTTAAAAATATGTAATTGAAAATTTGAAATTTTTGAAATTACATATTATTACACATGATGATTAAAATTGTTTAAAATTTGAATTAGAAATTTAAATTTGAAATTCGAATTTGAAATTTGAATTTGAAATTTAAATTTTTGGAGATTTAAATTTTAAATAATTCTTGGGATGAGAAATAAATGGAGAGGCTACATAAAGATGGATACAAGAAGACGAAACAAAATTCAAGACCCAAAGAATGCTTTGGATGGAATTTTGTAATCTTTATTTTCTTTGTTCTAGGATGGAACCATGGCTTGGTTATTCTGTCAATTATTTTTTCTGTGATATGTCATGGATGTATAAATATGTATTGATGGATGTTTTGTATGCATATTTGATAACATGTCATATAGGATAGGTGAGTGCCGCTCACACTATATTGATCATACATAATTTGTCAAAACTTGCATGTTTTTCAAAATATTGAGTGGGAGAGGGTTTCAAACAAAACCCACGGCCTCCATTGTTGATCCATATGTGAAAGCATGGTAACGCCTCGCGTCAGTTCCGACCTGACCACACCCTTCGGTAGGTGTTTACCGCCGCCGGTATACTAGATTGGATCTCCTATGTGGAAAACGTGTTCGGGTGCGATCCTATTCATGACCACCCCTCGGTGGCTTGGTAGGACGTGGATCGGGCTACGTAAACAATGGTTATACACTCAAGACTCGTTTAGTTATTAACCTTCCCTAGAAGCTCTGTTAACTAAACTGGTGGCCAAACAAGCGGTTATTAATATATGTCTTAACCTTGGAGGATTTAAGGTAACATATATTAATTGGACGGGGTCCATGTTCCGGCTATTTGTTCTCATGACCACCCCTCGGTGGCTTGGGACAATAGGTGCTGAGAATTACCGTTGCAATGCTACATTTTTTTTCAAGTTTCATGTAGGAACATACTTGTATGTTTTATTTGCTAAATAATCTGCATATTTGCTTGGGCTTTGTAATGATGTCTAGTATAATTTTATTTCAGTTCAAAATGTCACCGACACCCCTCATTTCGATACTTACTGAAAATAAGTTGAATGGCGATAATTATAAAGACTGGAAAAGGAATCTATTAATAGTTCTCAGCTGCGAGAGACACAAGTTCGTACTGGACGAACCATGCCCACCTGGGCCCAAACCTGACACACCACTTGAGGAGGTCCCGGTTGCCTATAATCGTTGGAGAGAATCCAATGAAATAGCTCGATGCTACATCCTTGCTAGCATGACGAGTGCTTTACAAAAGCAGCATGAGACTTATCAAGTTGCTGGGGAGATCATGGATAATCTGGAGGACATGTTCGGAGGCCAAGAAAAATTGGCTCGACAGTCCGCTATCACCAGCATTATGAACTCCAAGCAAAAGGCTGGAGCTCCGGTGAAGGACCATATGATCACTCTAATGGGATTCTTCGCTGAGGCTGCTGAGAATGGTGCTGAGTTAGACTATAACACCCAGATCGAGATGGTGTTCAAGACTCTGTCTAAAGATTTTGTGGGGTTTAAGGCCGCATACAATCTGGCGACAAAGGAGTTAGGACTTACCGAGCTCATGAAGCAACTTCAGGCTTATGAGCGGATGATCAGGGATGAAGATGTGGTCCGACCTAAAGGAGAGGCCAATTTGGCGGAATCTTCCAATCCCTCACGGAAGAGGAAGATGCCAAATAAGAAGCAAGTGGCTTCTAGTTCTTCTAATCCTCCTGTCTCGGACGGGAAGAAAAAGAAGAAGAACAAGAAGCCAAAGGACCCTAAAAAGTCCAAATGCTTCCACTGTGGGAAGGTAGGTCACTTCAAGAAGGCTTGCCGGGAATTCCTAGCCTCCAAGGGCAAGGAAGGTAAGGAACTTCATTACTTAGAAGCGTGTTTGGTGGAAGAATCGAAAGACACATGGGTCATTGATTCGGGCGCCACTAATCATGTTTGTGTTTCTATGCAGGGGTTCGTGGAAACGAGAAGTCTACATGATAGGAGCCTCTCGTTGCGGACTGGAGATGGTAGCTTTGTGGTGGCTGAGGCAGTGGGAGACGTTCATCTTTATTTTGATCAATTTAGGTTTATTTTATTGAAAGACTGTTTTTATGTTCCTAATTTTAGGAGGAACCTTATATCGGTAGCTTGTTTAATAAAGGATTCTTATTCAGTTTCTTTTAGTAAAAGAGTTGATATTCGTAGAAATAAGTCTTTCATCTGTTCTGGATGGATGGATGGAAACCTATATTTGATCAGACCAAAGATGTACTCACTGCTTGACACTGAATTAATTGATAACTCTAAAAGGTTGAAAGTTTCTCACTCTAACAAGGCATATCTTTGGCATTTAAGACTTGGTCATATTAACCAGGATAGGATTCAAAGATTGGTGAAAGACAGTCCTCTGGAATCTCTGGAGGAGGTATGACTGCCCCAATGTGAATCTTGTCTAGAGGGTAAAATGACTAAGAGGTCTTTTGGAGCTAAGGGTACAAGGGCACAGGAGCTCTTAGAAATTATGCATACTGACGTATGTGGCCCCATGAACGTCACAGCACGAGGAGGGTTCGAGTACTATGTCTCTTTCATAGATGATTACTCGAGGTATGGATATGTGTATCTGATGCACCGCAAGAGCGAAACCTTTGACAAGTTCAAAGAGTATCGTGCGGAAGTGGAAAAGCAATTGGATAAATCCATAAAGACACTTCGATCTGATCGAGGTGGCGAATACCTCTCCGATGAATTTCTAGGACATCTTGTAGAGAATGGGATATTATCCCAATTGACTGCACCTGGTACTCCACAACAGAATGGTGTAGCCGAAAGGAGAAACAGGACCTTATTGGATATGGTACGGTCCATGATGAGTTACTCAACGCTGCCATTATCATTTTGGGGACATGCTTTACAAACGGCATGCTATATTCTGAACCAAGTTCCGAGCAAATCAATTCCTAGAACTCCGTATGAATTGTGGCGTGGCAGGAAGCCCTCCCTTGGACATATGAGAATATGGGGCTGCCCGGCACATGTACTGGATGGGGATGCGAAGAAGTTGGAACCAAGATCAGAATTATGCATGTTTGTAGGGTATCCAAAGGGAACTAAAGGAGGTCTGTTCTATAACCCGAAGGAACAAAAGGTCATTGTCTCAACCCATGCGACATTCTTGGAGGAAAGTCACATGAATGACTTTAAGCCTCGAAGCAAAGTGGTGCTAGAGGAGTTATCGGGTGAAAGAACTGCTCCATAGATTTCGGTCTTGGACGCAAGTCCGAGTTCCAGTGAAAGACCTGCAGACGATCAACAATTTAGGGTGCCTCGTCGTAGTGAGAGGGTTTCTAAGAAACCTAATTTCTTTATGTATGATGCTGAGGTATACCAGGCCGAGGCTCATGAGCATGAGGAAGATCCGGTCACATATGATGAAGCTATAAAGGATGTTGATTCTAGATCTTGGAAACAGGCTATGAACAATGAGATGGATTCTATGAAATCCAACTCTGTTTGGGAACTTGTAGATTTGCCGGATGGGATAAAACCCATTGGATGCAAATGGGTCTACAAAAGAAAGAAGGATGCGGAAGGGAGAGTGGAAACTTTCAAAGCTAGACTGGTTGCAAAGGGATACACGCAAAAGGCTGGAATCGATTACGAGGAAACCTTTTCGCCTGTTGCTATGCTGAAGTCTATCCGTATTCTTCTGTCCATTGCTGCGGCACTCGATTACGAGATCTGGCAAATGGATGTCAAGACGGCATTCTTGAATGGCCATCTTGAAGAGTGTATCTATATGATACAGCCCGAAGGGTTCGTAGCAAAAGGCCAAGATAAGAAGGTCTGCAAGTTGCTTAGATCCATTTATGGATTAAAGCAGGCATCCCGCTCATGGAACCAGAGGTTTGATCAAGCGATTAAGACATTTGGTTTTGAGCAGAACGTTGATGAACCTTGTGTTTATAAACGTATTAAGGATGGAAAAGTGGTCTTTCTGATACTCTATGTCGATGATATACTACTCATTGGGAATGATGTAGGGAACTTATCATCGGTCAAGCTTTGGTTACACCAACAGTTTGACATGAAGGACTTGGGAGAAGCTAATTATGTTCTAGGCATTCGTCTCTTCAGAGATCGAAAGAACAAAATGATAGCGTTATCCCAAGCTTCATACATAGATAAAATAATTGACAAATATGCAATGCTAGAGGCAAAGAAAGGCTCACAACCTTCTATTGCCGGTTTAACTCTTTCATTGGATGACTGTCCCAAGACATCGGAAGAAAGAGAGCGTATGAGTAAGGTCCCTTATGCATCCGCTGTGGGTAGCCTTATGTACGCTATGCTTTGCACTCGCCCGGACATATGTTTTGCAGTAGGTATGGTGAGTCGATATCAAGCGAATCCTGGAACCAAGCACTGGCAAGCAGTAAAGCATATACTCAAGTATCTTAAGAGAACGAGGGATTATATGCTAGTGTATTCTGGAGGGGACCTAACACCCGTAGGATACACGGACTCAGACTTCCAGACTTGTAAGGATTCGAGGAAATCGACATCTGGATCAGTGTTTTTGCTCGGAGGAGGCGCCATTGTGTGGAGGAGCGTGAAGCAGGGCTGCACAGCTGACTCTACTATGGAGGCTGAGTATGTGGCTGCGGCTGAGGCATCTAAAGAAGCGGTTTGGCTCCGCAAGTTCTTTAGAGACCTTGAGGTCATTCCGGGTGTTGACAAGCCTATCACACTTTACTGTGATAATACAGGGGCTATTGCCAACACAAGGGAATCTCGGCACCACAAGAGGACCAAGCACATCGATCGGAGGTATCACATTATTAGAGGGCATGTGGAGACAGGACAAGTGGATGTTTGTAAGATCGCGTCCGAGGACAACATCGCTGATCCCTTTACTAAGACTTTGGTAGCTAGAAGCTTTGAAAGGCATGTAGAGGCGATGGGGATGCGTAACATGGCACATCTGCTGGCTTAGGGCAAGTGGGAGATTGTTAGGAAATGCCCTAAGTATTAGAGACATTTTGATGTATTCATTTTGAACTGGATAATAAAATTATACTTAGAGGTTATTCATTACATTGCTATCTGTCCTCGTCTTATTTACACGTTAAAGTAAATGTAAGCAAATATGGCTCACTGACTGCTTGTGTTAAAACTGTTAGAACGTTGCATGCAATGGACTTTTGTATGCGAGAAGACAATGTTCTAAAGTTAGCAGTCTAAACTATGGTCTGTAGTCTATGGGGTTAGACCGAGCATCTAACTCATGTTAAGACTATTATGTTGTCTAAAGCCTTAGAGGGGACGGTCTGTCTTGACTGTCTGGAGCTGGACTCCCAAGTAGAGACATGGATATGTTGCTTGGTGGTGACATATTAGACCGGGACTAAAGCGTGATTGATCTACGTAGTCCGCTATGAGTGGATCAATCTGCTTTTGACGTTCATTATGCAATAACCTTAATCCTGAGTAAATGAACTACTTCATGTATATGACTTGTGTACTTTGATGTTCCAATGGCTAAAGCGTCTCAGAGGTAGTAAGCTTATAGACCGGTTCGTTGGGTGCATGACTTGTATACGATGAAGGGTTTGTTTGCAGATATCGGAATCATAGCTCTGAGGAGTTAAAGGTATCCTCTTAAAGGCATTATACTGAATGTGAAAATGGACAAGGCCTTGGGTCGTCCGCTGGGCGGATGATTTCTTATTCACATATGGTGAATAATCATTTTCTAGATTCGGTAGTATAATGGAACTTTAAGATAGCCTGATCAGTAGGATTAAACGGACTTTGACCTAAGGCTGATCATGGATATCATATGAGGGTTTTGCATATATGACAAGGTCATTGGATGGTAGCTCGTCACAGGCTTATGTAATACGGTATATAATTGGGAGTTCAGTTTCAGGTTTATAGTGGTGTGACTCTGAAATTAGTGATCATATGATTGAGTTGTTCGGTACAGAATGATGATCATATGGAATCACGGGAGCCCGATTATATATGTCCAATCAGTCCCTCTACTAGCTCCACATAATTCCTTAACGTTTGGCAAATTGATTTGTGTATGCTATTGGCTAGTTTATTATGCATGGATGGTGATGACACAGGATTAGGATGGTAGACAAGATTCTCTCCGGTTGGATTCAGATTTTGTTTTGGATAATAGAGTACACAATTATTCGAACTCCAAATAAAGTTGCCATGATTTTATTTGAGATTGGATTGGAGTTGTAGAAAATTATCCATGAGAACAAGAATATGAAATACAACCGTTTTGTGAAATTTGAAATTTGAATTTTGAATTTGAAATTTGAATTTGAAATTTGAATTTGAAATTCGAATTTGAAATTTGAATTTGAAATTTAAATTTGAAATTTGAAATTTGAAATTTGAAATTTGAATTTGAAATTTGAATTTGAAATTTGAAATTCAAATTTTGAATCACAGTCCAAGTAGGATTCGAATTTGTTGTGGAAAATCCACAAGGTTTGAAATTCGAATTTGAGTTGGATTTGGAGAGGATAATCTTGTTAGAATCCTACTTGAATTTTGAATCCAAATCCCAACAAATAAGGGACGAAATTTTGAGGATAATCCTCATGAAAGATTTCGGATTTTGTGGATAAGATTCAAGGGAATATTAAAGCTTCAATCCTAGTTGAAATTGGTTTCTCTCTCCTCCCAAAAGTGGCCGAAATTTTGGATCCCTAATCCTAGGAAATTCGGTTATTTTTGGATAAGGTTAAGATGAGATTTTGCTTGAGAAATCCTAGTGGAATTTTGATTCTCCCTTATCCTAAAAGTGGCCGAAAATTTGGAGAAGATTTTCTCCTAAAGATTTCGGATTTTTTGGTTGGAAAAGGGAGATAAAATTCTAGTTAAAATCTTGTTTAGATTTGGATTGGATTTGTCCTAGAAAAACCGAATTTAATTGTGGAGATTCTCCCTTTGAAAATTCGGATTTTTTGGTTTGGATAAGGGAGAAAATCTTTTCCTAGTCCAATTCGAATTCAGAGAATCACCTCATGCAGGTCTATAAATAGAGGTCCTGCCACTCCAGTTCTCTTAGACCACAGACTCTCAGGTGAGCAGGCTTATTGTTGCACAGCTCATCGTGACAATAAAGTTCTTTAGAGATCTGGGTGGTCGGAAGAAGACTAGCAGTGCTAGCATACCGATCGAGGTTCAGAGTGCCCACACACTCAGCCATTCGGGAATTGGAGAATAGTAGAGAAGGCTAGTTGGTTGAAGCCTCCGGTCATTCTCCTCCTGCATATTGGCGTCCTTGAGGTATGAGTTTTAATTGTTGTTGATTTATTGTATATGGCATCATGAGATATTTAACGATCTAAAAATTTTTATTGTTCCGCTGCGCCACTCTGATACGTTTTTACCGGTTTATTTTCCTACACTTTAATATCTTCATACAAAGAAGATTCTAATCTTAGGGCTAATAACCTTCTAGTAATTAACTCCAATTGAAGAAAGTTAATTTCTTACTACAAGGCTCTTGGTAGCTCGTCTATTGATAGCTTCTGCAGAGTAGTTGACTTTCTGCTCAATGCATCAGCTACTCGGTTTGCCTTTCTTGGATGGTAGAGAATTTCACAGTCATAGTCTTTCACCAACTCTAACCATCTTCTCTGTCGCATGTTTAACTCCTTCTGTGTGAAGAAGTATTTCAAACTCTGGTGATTGGTGAAAATTTGACACTGAGCCCCATATAAATAGTGTCGCCAGATTTTGAGTGCGAACACTATAGCAGTAAGTTCCAGGTCATGAGTAGGATAGTTCTTCTCATGGTTCTTTAATTGGCGTGACACATAAGCTACCACCTTATTGTTCTGCATTAGTACAGCTCCGAAGCCTATCTTTGAAGCATCACTGTAGATCGTAAACTTTTCACCCTCTGTAGGTAAAATAAGGATAGGTGGACTTGTCAGTTGCCTCTTCAACTCTTGAAAACTTCGTTCACACTCTTGTGTCCGCTCATATTTCTTTTCCTTACGAGTGAGAGCAGTGAGAGGTAAAGCCAATCTTGCAAATCCTTCCACAAACCTTCTGTAGTAGCCAGCTAACCTTGAGAAACTACGTATTTCAGTTTCAGTCTTAGGAGTAGGCCACTCATTAATTGCTTCCACCTTGGCTAGATCTATTACAATGCCTTCTTTTGTCACTATGTATCCAAGGAAATGCACTTTCTCTAACCAAATTTCACACTTAGAGAATTTTGCATACAGCTGATGATTTCTCGCAGTGTGAAGAACAATTCCTAGATGCTCCTCATGCTCCTTATGAGTCTCTGAATATATAAGTATGTCATCGATAAACACGATAACAAACTTATCAAGAAACTCCTTGAAGATTCTATTTATCAAATCCATGAATGCTACTGGAGCATTGGTCAATCCGAATGGCATCACTAAAAATTCATAGTGACCGTATTGGGTTCTGAATGCTGTCTTGAAAATATCACTCTCTCGAATTTTCAACTAATAATATCCTGAATGTAAATCAATCTTCGAGAACACCGCTGCTCCTTTTAACTGGTCGAACAAGTCATCAATCCTAGGTAATGGATACCTATTCTTGATGGTAACCTTTTTCAGCTCTCTATAATCAATGCACATCCGGAGAGTTCCATCTTTCTTTTCAATAAATAGTACTGGAGCACCCCATGGGGAATAGCTTGGTCAGATAAATCCCCTATCAAGTAGCTCTTTTAATTGTACCTGTTGTTCTTTCAATTTGACTGGGGCCATATGATATGGAGCCTTGGAAATTGGAGCAGTCCCTGGCATAATCTCAATTCGGAATGAAATCTCTCTTTCTAGAGGTAACCCTGGCAATTCCTTTGGAAATACATCGAGGAATTCATTGACCACTGGAACATCTTCTGATTGCAATTTCTTTTCTTCAGTCTCATCTGTCACGTATGCCAAGTATCCGATACAGCCACTAGCCATTAGCTTTTTTGCTTTCATTGAACTGATCAACATCTTCTTCGATTGACAAGATGTGTCGACATACTCAAAACTTTCCATGTCGTCCAGTTGTAAGACTATTTTTTGCTTCCGACAGTCGATGGTGGCTTGGTACTTTCCCAGGAAATCCATTCCTAAGATCACATCATAGTTAACGATCTTCATTATGATCAAATCGACGTATAACTCTCTATTTTCCATAATTACTGACACATGACGTTAACAGTAATTTGATAGCATCACTTCCCCTAAGGGTAGAGCTATCCTAAAAGTCATTCCTATAGGGTCTTTAGCATACCCTAATTTGTCAGCAAATTTATGGGACACAAAGGAATGTGTGGCTCCTGAATCAAAAAAGACACATGCCATGTGGTTAAATACAGAAATCTGACCTGTAACCACATTGGATGTTCCCGCTTCAGCATCTTCCTTAGTAAAAATTGTAACACGAGCATCTGGTCATGAAGTCTATTCTAGGTGTTCAGACCATACTGGTGGCACTCCTGAAGGCCCTTCAATCCTTCCCTATAAGGCATGAGCTTGAGGCGGTTGTTGACGTTAAGGATATTGTTGACGTTGTTGCATTGGCCCTGAGATATTCCGGTGGTTCATTGGATAATTCTTTGCAAAATGCCCTTTTCTTCTGCACTGATAGCATGCAGTAATGCTAATTTTGCACTTGCCTGGATGCCTCCTTCCACACGTAGCACATGTGTGAAAACTTGGCCCTGTGCCCTGACTAGTCTTCCGCTATTGATTGCAGGTATCTTGACTTCTATTCCCTGAGAAATTTCCTTTTCTTTTTCCTTGCTATTGTTGGGAGCCTTAAGGGTTGGACTGGTTTGGTCTACTTTGGCCAGATTTACTACCTTATCCTGTCTGCATCCCTATTTGTGCTGATTTGGCAAGGATCTTCTCTTTTTTCTTTGCTTCCCAAACCTTTTCTCTTTCTTCTTTTTGCCTGAGTAAGTGATATTCAGCCCTGAGGGCTTTGCTTACACAGTCCGCCATTGAAGTAGGCGGTACTAGCCCACTATCAACTACTACAGCTATTTCTGGCCTGAACATGCCAATTATCTTCTGAATGTTTTCTCTTTCAGTTGGCACCACATAGAGACATAACCAGGATAGCTGATCAAATTTCTTGCACACTTCACTCATAGACTGGTTCCCCAGTTTTAGTTCAGCAAATTCTTTCTACCGTCGGTGAAGAACAGCTGGATCATAGTATTTCTAGTTGAATTCCTCTAGAAACTCATCCCAAATCATTACGGTCACGTCCCTCCTAATACGGACTGTGTCCCACCAGAAACGGGCATCCTCGCTCAGCACGAAGGATGCACACAAAATCTTTTCTTGTTCAGTTAAATTCATGAAGTCGAGGATTCTTTGTAATAAAGAAAGCCACTCCTCTACTTCAAGTGGGTTAATCAAACCCTCAAACTCTGACGACTTCATCCGATGGAATTGTTCATGTAAGGGTTCTTGATTCACCCTCAGTTGAGGTGGCTGAACTTTTGGAATGACTGGCAGCTCTGCTGGTACTGTTTTAGTCGCTTGGGAAGCATTACCTTCTTTTTGTGCCTGTCGTTGTTGTTCCATAGCGGAAAGTCACTGTCATAGTTCAGCACTTTCTTTCATTTGGTTTTCGAGGAGAGCTTATACTTCCTCCAACCTTTCAGTTAATGTAGGGCGTTAGCCTCTTCTTGCACTCATTTTGATCTCTTTCTTCTAACCTTGCAAAATAATCAAAAATTAGATTTTTTTTCTTTCCATAATTAATTTTGGGATTTTGGCAGAAATTTTAAACATATCATTTACTACAAAGCATACACCACAAAACATTTCATATCATTCCATAGCACTTTTCCCTGGGTCACGAGTTGCGTTTGTTTTCTGTTGCGAGGGACCAGCCTCGTGATCGTTAGCCATCGGTGGAGGTCCATATAGACATGTCAGTACCCCTTCTTCACAAGTTTGCTCCCATTGGTGCTTTTCTAAGCATTCTCGTAATTATGCTCTCCCAATTCTGACGGCACTAGCGACGAAATCGCGTCTAGGGATGGAATGGAGCAGGCTCACTCTTCGCTTCAACTTTGGGGTGAGTCCTTTCTAAAACATTTCATGGAAATCTTCGTCAGAAAAATTTGGGAGTGGGCATCTTTTAACAACATTCTCATCAAAGCGCACTGTATAAGTCAACACCGTATCCCCATGTGTCATCTGAAATCTTTCTACTCTCTGAAGATAATCCCTTACATCTGTTATTCGAGGTAATGATGGTGAAGGTGTGCTCTCCTCTCTAAACGGAGGATCTGGAGTCATCTCTGGGCTTCTTTGAATGAATTGTTGTCTCATTGTCATGCAGAACTCAGTCTAACTAAGCCTCAGCAATGCCTCTTGATCACAGTATTCCCAATAAACTCGGGCGTCTCCTTGAAAAGTACTTACTATGAGAATGACCGAGTAATCTTGGTCAATATCACATAATCGGCATATCAGCTGTACCGTGTGTAGCCAATCATGTACCTGTGGTGACTGACGTCCTCCATCAAAATTAGGGGGTAAGCAAGCTCTGAATTCCTGTGTAGCCTTGGTAGAAACTCTCAAGCCGATATGGTCTCGTCCACCAACTATTGGTATATCAACTACTATAGGTGGGGGATGGCATACTAGTGGAGGGGTTGGTGCCCTGGCAGTCTCTGGTACCTCGGCTTGGGGAACAGTAGGGTTTGGTGGAGCTAGAAAGCATACAGTCTGTTGTTAGGGTGGGGATGGTCTAATTATGGGTCTGGTCCATACCCTTGGAGGACCCCTACCTCGATATGGATATGGTCAATAGTAAGTTGACCTCGTCATCTAGTTCCTACACATGGTTCACTTCACATAAATAAACATGCTGCTAATTGTAAAAATAAACTTAACTTACTTGAATGGACGAACGGGATGCGCATCAGGCCTTAAGGGACATGGTCAACTGCTCTGATACCAACTATGGTGGCCTGCCCTGAATTGAGGCTACAGTACTACCATAGTAGAGCTTTAAAGTCCACTATGGTAAACCGTTACCTTAATGGGTCGCCGGCAACTTACTTATAACTTGTTCTTATTAAATTACCATTTGTAGTTAAGATGATTTTTATTCTGAAAACCGAGGAATTTTTTTTTTAAAACTATTTGTGATTGTAAGGTGTAAAAACATAAACATCATAAAACAAAAGATAAACTACTACCATACTGGTCGTACATAATTTACATCATGATATAATTTCAAATATAATTCAAAATCTACTCTCAAAACATCATTCTAAATCTTGTTCAGCGGAAAACATCAGCAGGACCATTCCCCTCGCCTAGCCCTAGAGGTAGATGCAATCCTACTCCTCGTCCATCCACTGTCTACTGGTGTATAGGTTTCTTACCTGCAACATGAATAAACTGGTGAGCAAAGGGCTCAGTAAGTTCAAACATACATGCAAGAACATAAATCATAAAATCATGAAAAAGTACTTTCATATGAATAGTAACTTTGACTTTTAATCATGAATAGTAAGGTTGACTTTGACTGATACTATTCATATTAACTTGGGTCTAAGCTGATACACATACAGTTAGTACGTTTTATGATCAATTATGGCAATTCTTTAGTCTTAGGTCTTTATCTATTACTGAATTCTGATATTGGGCCCCTGAGTTGGTCATATTGTAGTGCGCACATAACTGAGAGGGACTCTTGGGAGTGATCTACTGGCCAATCCTCTACAGTCTGAATACATCAGACTTCCAAACCCGGGACATACCACTATCGGTTTGGAGTCCTATCATAACTGAATCTGAGAAACCTCCACCTGTGTGGGAGGCCAGTACGCCAATACTGATTTAGTTACTGATCTGCTTGTAGTTCCTGACCGGTGGCATTTATGCTGCCCCCTAGGTTTGGAACTCTTTAAATTATTATGTAGTTTTTTTAAGATTTTATCTCTTATGTTAGTGTACATACATCATCTGACAACTAAATTTCTGTCATCTATATCACATAAGCATACTGAGCAAATTCATGATGTAGACAGACAAATGTTTGAACTTAAAGGTATTTTGCTAGCGGTTCCTTTCCTAAGTCAACGGCTTCCTTAAATCACCTTTTAATTGATTTCCTATAACCGAAATAGATCACGGTTATTTTTACTGTTCATTTCATAGCTAAAATACAGTGAAATATAAAATTTCTGATTTGGGTTCTTAATTATTCATTTTGGGATTCATATTTTCAATTCCGTAATTATTATGCCCCATAAAATACTATTTCGGGCCTTAATATCTCTTTTCTAAACTTTTTGACAAAATGACCATTTTACCCCAGACTTTTGGCAAAATGACCATTTCATCCTTAGCGGGATTTTTCCCCCATTTTTTTGACATACGGCTCTATTTTAGTCTTTAGAAATTTAATAAAATCATTCTAAGGCTTTTATGACCTTTTTCTAGCAATTTAGTAAACTTTGGTCAAAATGACCATTTTGCCCTTGACGGGACTATAAATCGGGAAATTCTCGTTTTATCATTTTATTCGGGTTTTCTGATCTCAAAACTGATAAAATAACTTTTGTTAGGTTTTACCAAGTTTTTACGATATTTTCTGCCAAAACGCTCAGATTACTATTCACCCAACCCTTGGATGATACTATTCTGATCCTCGAGGCCGTTTCTCGTTTTTCTAGCCTTTCGCGACCTCAAATGGCTATTTAACTAGTTATGTAATCGTCCCTTATTCTCTTTTCGAGCTTAGGTTCCCGAGGGGGCTCGGGTTTCTGGTTCCCGACCCTATTTTTACCCCTCGTTTGCCAAATTACCCTTCGAGTGTCCTGAAAATTTCGGCAGCATTTCCACTGAATTTCTAGGTTCCCG
Organism: Antiaris toxicaria; assembly: GCA_035233585.1. NCBI lineage: Eukaryota > Viridiplantae > Streptophyta > Magnoliopsida > Rosales > Moraceae > Antiaris > Antiaris toxicaria. The sequence goes on from CP141153.1 coordinate 61,440,380, forward strand.
ACGTCTAGGAAACGCCTCAAAACCATCTATCCTATTCTACCCTGCCAAGTACTATACCATAAACCTAATTTTACGTAAAAGTTACAAAATTTTTACGTAAAATTACACAATAAAACTTACTCGTTTCTAACGGGATTTCAACCTATTCTTTATCATTTTTAGGCCCGGTTTTATACACCATTTACATATTTACATGGCTTAGCAAAACTTTCTCATTTCCACTGAACTATACATAGTTTTCATTGCCAAATTACATGCCAAATTTAATTTTTCCTTATACCTCACTTTGTGTATCATTTCATTACACATTACATCACAAAACCCTAGCATAATCATCAAAATTTCATACATCAACCCCTTCAAAGCCACGGATTGTTAGGAAATGCCCTAAGCATTAGAGACATTTTGATGTATTTATTTTGAACTGGAGAATAAAATTATATATAGAGGTTATTCATTACATTGCTATCTATCCTCAATTTTATTTACATGTTAAAGTAAATGTAAGCAAATATGGCTCCCTGACTGCTTGTGTTAAACTGTTAGAACGTTGCATGAAATTGACTTTTGTATGCGAGAAGACAATGTTCTAAAGTAAGCGGTCTAAACTATGGTCTGTAGTCTATGGGGTTAGACCGAGCATCTAACTCATGTTAAGACTATTATGTTGTCTACAGCCTTAGAGGGGATGGATTGTCTTAACTGTCTGGAACATAGACTCCCAAGTAGAGACATAGAAATGTTGTTTGGTGGTGACATATTAGACCGGAACTAAAGCGTGATTGATCTACGAAGTCCGCTTTGAGTGGATCGATCTGCTTTTGACATTCATTGTGCAGTAACCTTAATCCTGAGAAAAAGGACAGCTTCATGTATATGACTTGTGTACTTTGATGTTCCAATTGTTAGGAAATGCCCTAAGCATTAGAGACATTTTGATGTATTTATTTTGAACTGGATAATAAAATTATATATATAGAGGTTATTCATTACATTACTATCTGTCCTCGTTTTATTTGCATGTTAAAGTAAATTGTGATACCTTAAATTTTATTTAAGGGTCAATATATAATTTAAATAAAATTAGTGTGCCAAAAAGTAATTAAAAATCTTTTGGAAACCCTAGGTTGGTTTCCTAGTCAAATTCTGCTCAAAAAGTCAACAATTTTAACTTCAAAAAAAAAAAACCCTAAAATATTCGGCCATCACTTGGGATTTTTAATTAAAATTTAAATCCCACAAATCCAAGGAGGATTCAAATTTAAATTTCATCCCTTAAATATAAAGAAGAATTTCGGCCATAAAGTGTAGGAAATACAGGAGATTTTATTTGAATTAAAAGCTAGGTCAAAACTCATTCAAAATTCAAATTAGTTTTTTTTCCTAAAAACTAATGGATAATTTTCGGCCACTTAAGGGGAAATAAGAGAGAAAACCCTAGCCTCAAAACAGCACAAAAACTTTCCCTTTTGCCCCTTAAAATTTTCGGCCAAACAAGGAAGAGAAAGGGAAAGAAAAACCTAGTATAAAAACCCTCTTTTAACTCTCATTCACCCTTCCTTTCACTCTCAAAAATTCGGCCAGCCTCCCCTTGTTTCCTCTCTGAATTTTCTCTCCCAAAACAACCTCAAAACAACAAACAAAAACCTACCTAAAGGCAGCTCAAGGATTTAACAAATTTTGAGACAAAAACAAAGTGAGAAATCAACTTTTTCCTTCCTTCTCCTTTTGATTTTAAATCCAAAATTTCTATGGTTTTCTCCACTGTTTTCCCTACTGTTTTGAAGACCCCAACACTCACACAAATTCAGCCAAAAAGGAGACCACGCATCAAAAATAGTGCAGCACAAACAAGGTGTGAATCTCTCTCTCAAACCCTAAAAATTTTGCCTCTTTGTTTCCCTTTTAAAAACCCTATTATCACATGTGTAAAATTTTATGTTTTTGTCAATTTGATTCTTGGGTTGTGTTAACCACATACAAATAAGGTCCTCCACAAGATTTCGTGATCATTGGATGAAAATTGAGTTGATTTGAGACTAATTGAAATTCAGACACAGAAAAACGGAAATCTGGAAAATTACCATATGAACAGTAAATATATGTTAGCCATAACTTGAGTTTTAAAAACGATTTTCAAGTGACTCTTGAGCCTAAAATTAAATCAAGATGTTCCCTAAATGCCTGCAAAATTTCAAAACCAAACTCATCCGTTTGCCTAGTCAAAATATTTTTCTAAGATAGGCGGACAGAACTGCCAGTTTTTGAACTAAAACTGAAACCCAGATTTTATGCCTGAAAACAACCCCTCGGTTTTTGGCCTAATTGAATAACCAAATGATGTCCAAAAATTATAAAAATTACATGGAATTAAAGCTACGGATGTCTAGTTTAACATATTAAAAATTTAGAATTTTTGGGATTAAAAATGAATTAATATTAATTTTACAATCACCCTAGGTCAGTCTATCCATGTCCAATAATATCCTAACTTAGAGTTTTTCACAAATTTTAAATCCCAAATGTTTATTAAATGTTTTGAAATCTTTTGTGGCACACTAAAATGATTGGATGATTATGTCTAGACCTAGACTAATCATATGTTGTGATTATAGGATTTATTTGATGTTTTTGCTGGATTTGTGGATCACGTTATCGTAACGCTTGTGCGATAATCGAGGTAGGACGTTCTAGCCTTTTCTGGGAGTAGTCAAGTGTTTTAAATTTCCCTGTTTTATCGATGGCATGTTGTTTTTCAGTTTATGAAATTATTATACTATTTTTGATGAAATAAACGCTTGCAACGTGTTTTGTAATAAATGTGTATTTTAAAGCGTGTTTTGATCAGTGACATAATATAACTTGGTAAATACCATGTTTTGAATAATCCGGCGAACATAATTGAGCTCTAGTTCACGATCATTGTAAATGATGCGTGCGTCCCAAAGTTGACGCCATGGGGGAAGGTCCCTAAACCTGCGCAGGGCCGTTCGGCCTATTTAGACCGTAACGAGATGATCTAGGATAATTCAATTCGAGGCACGTATATTATAGCTACGACAAGTCCTCACTCAAAATATGATGGTTTATTTTAATGATTTATTATTTTTAATATTGGGGCACGTATATTGCAGCTACGCTAAGTCCTTAGCAGAATAAAATTTATATTAAAAATGCTTTCACGAAATTGTTGATTATTTGTTTTAAACGATTATTATGCCATGTATTCTTAAATTGTTGATTTTATTTTTGGAAACGAATATTATGCCATACATTTAAATGCTACCTGTTTAATCCATCTTTGTTTCTGTCCTACTGAGCCAGCGCTCACATCTCTTTTCTTTGTGATTTCAAAATGACTACTTCCAGGTGCGGGAGGTAGCAGTTCTGAAAATCGTTGAGATATCCGTTACTACCGAAGATGATGCTATCCGTTTTCTCCATCTTCTTCTTTATGTTTCTCGTTCTGATGTAATGAGACTTTAAGTTTGTACTTTATTTCACGTTATTTAAATTTTGTGCTTGGGAATATTTTATGGTTGGTAATTTCATTTGGAAACCGATTTTGTGTTTAATTTCCGCATTAAAAAGCATTTATTTTCTCCTTTATTTTATTATGTGGATATGATGCTACTTTATAAATAATTAGGCTTAGCTAAATTATAATGTTGACCCGCTCTTCGTAATAATTGTTTTTCCTTAAATCTCGGGTTGATATTATGATTTGGCTGCCATGTCACGTGTCTAAATTTTGGGCCGTGACAAATAATGGTATCAGAGACCAGGTTTTCAAAAGGGTTTTTCATCAAAACGTTTTCGAAAGGGTTTTCATCAAAACGTTTTCAAAATACCCAAGCGTAGTTTTCCTTACTCTTAGAAGCTTATAGGATTTCCTCTTCCTTCAATCGTATGCAGCAAAATGGCTCGTCCCGGCACGCGTAGTCAGAGGCAGCAAAGAGGCAACAACGAAGAGAACCCCGGGAACACGCAGCCTCAAGGGAGTCAGAATGCAGTGTTTCCTGCACCGAATGATAAGCTAACGGCGATGCAGAATCTCACGGCGGTGATACAGGCTCTCCTCACTGTCTTACCTTTTGGAACACCTAACCCAGCTCCTGTGGCCAATGTTGTTCCTAATGAGACCTAGAGAGCGGGGAGTTCTTCTCAGACTCGTCAGCAAACGCCTGCCACCGAAAACCCTACCTCTGGAGTAGTACCTACCCAGCCTATGATACATCCTAAACAGGTAGCCCTAACTCTTTTCTTTAAGCTTCACGTACCCACTTTCGACGGCACGAGCATAGAGATGGATGTCGACTACTGGTTTGATGCCATTCACAAGCAGTTAAAGTTGACTGCCACACCCGCAGACTTCTGGGTTGAGTTTGCTTCCAACAAGCTGGTGGGTCTAGCCTCTACCTAGTGGGCTAGTATCGAGGATGGTTTGACAGAGGAGCAGAGGACTTCTTGGATAGTTTTCGAGGAGCGTTTTCACGAGCGTTTCTTTTCAGCTCAGTTCCGCAACAGAAAAGCTAGGGAGTTCGTCCGTTTGAAGCAAGGACCTATGTCAGTACGGGAATATGAAGCCAAGTTCACCGAGTTAGCTCGGTATGCGAAGAATCAGGTTTTGGATGAAGCTACTAAGTGTCTCCGCTTTGAGGAAGGGCTTAGCCTCTATGTGAAGAGGGCTGTACAACCGTTCCAGATCAGGGATAGCTACCAGCAGATAGTTGCTAAGGCATTGACAGTGGAAGAGGACGACAAGCAGTTCCTTGAAGCTCGTGACAGAAACAAGTCTAGACCAATCCGCAACAAGCCTCAGCACAAGTAGCAGACTCCTTACCAGAAGAACCAACAGTCTCAGGGATCGGGTTCTCGTCAGTTTTCTGGATAGCGACAGGGTCGGGTGAATGTGATTACTTGCTTCGAGTGTGGTGATGAAGGCCACAAAAGAAATGTCTCCCCGAAGAGACAGTCAAGAGATAATGCTTATAGACATCATCATCAGTGGAATCAGAATGGTCTTCCACAGGGGCAACAGATTACTTCCCAGTCTTCGCAGTCACAGCGCCCTCAGCTTCCGGCTCCCTATCAGCCTCAGCGCACGAGCCAGTACACTGTGCCTTATGCTCCACATGCTACACTGCTACAGCAGTTCCCAGTGTTGAGTTATCAGAGACCGCCACCACAGGGTCAAAGTACGGGCTATCAGCGAGGGGATACAGCTCAAAATTGTGGTAAGGCACCACAGGTACACGCTCTTGGAGCTGACAGCATGGAGATAGATCATACACCGACTACATTAGATGGTATAATTCCTATCTTTGATACATATGCACATGTTTTGTTTGACACCGGGGTTACACACTCTTTTATAGCCTAACATTATGCTCGTTCACTTGGTTTAAAACTGCAAAATCTTGACTCTCCCTTATATGTGAAATCCCTGTTGGGCACGACTACCGTTAGTGATAGGTGTCAAGCCTATGTTTATGTTGGGGATGTTTGTTTGGAGGCATCACTTGTAGTAATGCCTATGATTGGCTATGATGTTATTCTGGAATATGACTGGCTTTCCCGATATGGGATTATACTTGATTGTCGTAATCGTCGCGTTATCTTTACAACTGATTTCGGACATGTAGTGTCCTATCAGTTAAGCTTAGTTTCAGATGTTGATAGATATGCTTTGAGGTTAGTATCGAAGAGTAGGCAGGGTATTCTTTGCTTCTTATCCTTGTGTGTAGTAGAAGGATCCAGTTCTGAAAAGAGTACCCAACCAATACCTGTTGTCGATAGTTTTCCAGATGTTTTTCCAAAAGCTCTTCCAAGTTTACTGTCTCATCGAGAAATAGAGTTTCGTATCGACTTAGTTCCCAGAATAGCTCCTTTTGCTTCTGCTCCGTATCGTATGGCACCTCTAGAGATGAAAGAGTTGAGCAAGCAGCTGGATGAGTTGAAATCGCTGGGCTTTATTCGAGACAGTAACTCACCTTGGGGTTCATCAATCCTTTTTGTGAAGAAAGCCGACGGTTCGCTACGTCTCTGTGTGGACTACAGAAAGCTCAATAGTGTGACCATCAAAAATAAGTATCCGTTACCACGTATAGATGACCTGTTCGATCAATTGGGTAAAGCTTGTTTCTTCTCCAAGGTTGATTTGAGATCCGGTTATCATCAGCTTCGTGTCAGAGAGGAGGATATCCTGAAGACAGCATTCCGAATGAGGTATGGTAGTTATGAGTTCTTAGTAATGCCTTTCGGTTTGACAAACACGCCAGCAGCCTTCATGGATATGATGAATAGAGTCTTCCGACCTTTTCTTAATAAGTTCATCATCGTATTCATCGACGACATCCTCATCTACTCCCGAACTCGCGAAGATCATGCACAGCATCTCAGTATAGTTTTACAGACTCTTCATGAACACAATTGTATGCCAAGAAAGAAAAATATGAGTTTTGGATGACAGAGGTCAAGTTTCTCGGGCATATCATCTTAGGGGACGGTATATCAGTTGATCCATCCAAGGTTGAAGCGATTCTTAAGTGGGAACGACCGAAGAATGTTCCAGAGATCCGAAGCTTCTTGGGCTTAGCGGGATATTATTGACGTTTTGTATAGGACTTCAGCAAGCTTGCCGCTCCCCTCACCAATCTGACAAAGAAGGATGTACCTTTCATTTGGGATAACAGCTGTGAGTCAGTTTTCCAAGAGTTAAAGAGTCGTTTGACGTCTGCACCTATCCTTATCCTTTCGGATCAGGATCAAGTATATAACGTCTACACTGATGCTTCTCATCAAGGTCTTGGAGCAGTTTTGATGCAACAGAATCGAGTTGTCGCTTATACCTCACGACAGCTGAAACAACATGAACGAAACTACCCTACACACGATCTAGAGTTAGCTGCAGTAGTGTTCGCGCTTAAGATTTGGCGTTGTTATCTGTATGGTGCCAGTTTTAGACTGTTTTCAGATCCCAAGAGTTTGAAATACCTGGCTACACAGAAAGATCTCAACCTGCATCAGAGAAGATGGGTAGAATACATGCAAGACTACGACTTCCAAGTCGAGTACCATCCGGTTAAAGCAAACGTGGTCGCAGATGCACTAAGTAGGAAAAGAGAGGCAGTTCCTAATCTTGATCATGACGCTTCTATAATGGCTATGTAGATAGATGAGTGGGAAAATGACAGAGTTCTTACAGCTTATCAGGTTCGTTTTGGTGAAGTTTAGGGTCACCCAGTGTTGTACAACTTAGTGATGGAACCAGACTACGTGCAGAGGATCAAGGAGAATCAGTTGGCAGATACACGTCTCGTTGACATCTGAGATAAATTGTTAAAGGGCAAGCATGTTGCAGAGTGGTCGATGGACGCCAGTGGAATTCTTTACAACGAGGGTCGTTTAGCAATGCCACACATCCCAGAACTTATACAGGAGATCTTGTCAGAGTTTCATCAGTCGAGGTTCGCCATGCACCCAGGTGGAAACAAGATATATCAAAACTTAAGACTGCAGCTTTGGTGAAGAGGTATGAAATTAGATGTGAAGAACTTTGTGGCCAACTGTTTGACGTGTCAGAAAGTAAAGGCAATACGGGAGACCCGCAGGTCTGCTCCAACCACTTCCAATACCTCGGTGGAAGTGGAATAGTATAGGAATGGACTTCCTAACCGGCTTACCGAGAGCACAGGATGGATCTGATGGAGTCTGGGTAGTTGTAGATCGTCTCACGAAGACCGCGCACTTCATCTCGTTCAAGACGACTTGCAGCAGGAACCAGCTAGCCAAACTTTACATGAGGAATATAGTCAGATTGCATGGAGTCTCTTCAGTGATCGTTTCTGATCGTGATACGCGCTTCAACGCTCACTTTTGGCAAAGTCTACAGGAAGCTCTAGGCACAGAACTGAACTTCAGCACCGCTTTTCAACCGCAGACAGATGGTCAGTCGGAGCGTCTCATACAGATTCTCGAGGATATGCTACGTGCCTGTGTTCTTGATCTTGGAGATGGATGGAGCAAACACCTCTACATGGCAGAATTCACATACAATAATAGTTATCAAGCGAGTATCGGAATGGCACCCTTTGAAGCATTGTACGAAAAGCCTTGTCGATCACCCATCTATTGGGTTGACAACCAGGAAGCACCAGTGGGTGGACCCGATATAATCCTAGACCAGTACGAGAAGATTGCCATCATCAAACAACGACTTCTAACAGCACAGAGTCGATAGAAGAGCTATGCAGATCAACGCAGAAAGCTGTTAAAGTTCGAGGTTGGAGAGTTTGTATTGCTAAAGGTGTCACCGAAGAAAGGTATCTCTCGTTTCTGAGTTAAAGGGAAGCTAGCACCGCGTTACATTGGACCTTTCAAGATCGTACGCAGAGTTGGTAAGGTTGCATATGAGCTGAAGTTACCCGACACCTTGGGAGTGCACAACGTTTTCCATGTATCGATGCTGAGGAAGAGTGCACAAACAGAGTCCGAAGTTATTTCAATAGATGATGTAGAAATCCAACCAGTTGTCTCTTACATCGAGGTTCCAGTGAAGATTTTGGATCGTAAGGTCAAGCAGCTAAGAACAAAAACAATACCCATGGTGAAGGTTCTTTGGAGTAACCATGGTGAAGAGGAAGCCACATGGGAAACCGAGAAAGATATACGCAAGAACAATGCCGAATGGTTCGCTAAGCAGTAGAGTACATATAATGTAGTCGACCTAAGTTTGTTTTGTAACCCTACTCTGTTCATAGTGGTAGATACACCACTATATGTTTTGAAAGGTGCATTTAGATCGCTTAATGAAATGAGAAGTTATTCATATTCTTATTCTCTTCTTTAGTGTGGAGTAATTCTTAAAGTTTCGAGGACGAAACTATATTTAGTGGTAGATATTTGTGACGCCTTAAATTTTATTTAAGGGTCAATATATAATTTAAATAAAATTGATGTGCCAAAAAGTAATTAAAAATCTTTTAGAAACCCTAGGTTGGTTTCCTAGTCAAATTCCGCTCAAAAAGTCAACAATTTTAACTTCAAAAAAAAAACCCTAAAATATTCGGCCATCACTTGGGATTTTTAATTAAAATTTAAATCCCACAAATCCAAGGAGGATTCAAATTTAAATTTCATCCCTTAAATATAAAGAAGAATTTCGGCCATAAAGTGTAGGAAATAAAGTAGATTTTATTTGAATTAAAAGCTAGGTCAAAACTCATTTAAAATTCAAATTATTTTCTTTCCTAAAAACTAATGGATAATTTTCGGCCACTTAAGGGGAAATAAGAGAGAAAACCCTAGCCTCAAAACAGCACAAAAACTATCCCTTTTGCCCCTTAAAATTTTCGACCAAACAAGGAAGAGAAAGGGAAAGAAAAACCTAGTATAAAAACCCTCTTTTAACTCTCATTCACCCTTCCTTTCACTCTCAAAAATTCGGCCAGCCTCCCCTTATTTCCTCTCTGAATTTTCTCTCCCAAAACAACCCCAAAACAACAAACAAAAACCTACCTAAAGGCAGCTCAAGGAGTTAACAAATTTTGAGACAAAAACAAGGTGAGAAATCAACTTTTTCCTTCCTTCTCCTTTTGATTTTAAATCCGAAATTTATATAGTTTTCTCCACTGTTTTCCCTACTGTTTTGAAGACCCCAACACTCACACAAATTCAGCTAAAAAGGAGACCACGCATCAAAAATAGTGCAGCACAAACAAGGTGTGAATCTCTCTCTCAAACCCTAAAAATTTTGCCTCTTTGTTTCCCTTTCAAAAACCCTATTATCACATGTGTAAAATTTTATGTTTTTGTCAATTTGATTCTTGGGTTGTGTTAACCACATAAAATAAGGTCCTCCACAAGATTTCGTGATCATTGGATGAAAATTGAGTTGATTTGAGACTAATTGAAATTCGGACACAGAAAAACATAAATCTGAAAAATTACCATATAAATAGTAAATTTGTGTCAGCCATAAGTTGAGTTTTAAAAATGATTTTCGAGTGATTCTTGAGCCTAAAATTAAATCAAGATGTCCCCTAAATGCCTGCAAAATTTCAGAACCAAACTCATCTGTTTGCCTAGTCAAAATATTTTTCCAAGATAGGCGGACAAAACTGCCAGTTTTTCAACTGAAACTGAAACCCAGATTTTATGCCTGAAAACAACCCCTCGGGTTTTGGCCTAATTGAATAACCAAACGATGTCCAAAAATTATAAAAACTATATGGAATTAAAGCTACGGATGTCGAGTTTAACATATTAAAAATTTAGAATTTTTGGGATTAAAAATGAATTAATATTAATTTTACAATCAGCCTAGGTCAGTCTGTCCATGTCCAGTAATATCCTAACTTAGAGTTTTCCACAAATTTTAAATCCCAAATGTTTATTAAATGTTTTGAAATCTTTTGTGGCACATTAAAATGATTGGATGATTATGTCTAGACCTAGACTGATCTGGATTTGTGGATCACGTTATCGTAACGCTTGTGTGATAATCGAGGTAGGACGTTCTAGCCTTTTCTGGGAGTAGTCAAGTGTTTTAAATTTCCCTGTTTTATCGATGGCATGCTGTTTTTCAGTTTATGAAATTATTATACTATTTTTGATGAAATAAACGCATGCAACGTGTTTTGTAATAAATGTGTATTTTAAAGCGTGTTTTGATCAATGACATGATATAACTTGGTAAATACCATCTTTTGAATAAACCGGTGAACATAATTGAGCTCTAGTTCACGATCATTGTAAATGATGCATGCGTCCCAAAGTTGACGCCATGGGGGAAGGTCCCTAAACCTGCGCAGGGCCGTTCGGCCTATTTAGACCGTAACGAGATGATCTAGGATAATTCAATTCGAGGCACGTATATTATAGCTACGACAAGTCCTCACTCAAAATATGATGGTTTATTTTAATGATTTATTATTTTTAATATTGGGGCACGTATATTGCAACTACGCTAAGTCCTCAGCAGAATAAAACTTATATTAAAAATGTTTTCATGAAATTGTTGATTATTTGTTTTAAATGATTATTATGCCATGTATTCTTAAATTGTTGATTTTATTTTTGGAAACGAATATTATGCCATACATTTAAGTGCTACCTGTTTAATCCACCTTTGTTTTTGTCCTACTGAGCCAGTGCTCACGTCCCTTTTCTTTGTGATTTCGAAATGACTACTTCCAGGTGCGGGAGGTAGCAGTTCCGAAAATCATTGAGATATCCGTTACTATCGAAGATGATGCTATCCGTTTTCTCCATCTTCTTCTTTATGTTTCTCGTTCTGATGTAATGAGACTTTAAGTTTATACATTATTTCACGTTATTTAAATTTTATGCTTGGGAATATTTTATGGTTGGTAATTTCATTTGAAAACCAATTTTGTATCTGATTTCCTTATTAAAAAGCATTTATTTTCTCCTTTATTTTATTATGTGGTTATGATGCTACTTTATAAATAATTAGGCTTAGCTAAATTATAATGTTGACCCGCTCTTCGTAATAAATGTTTTTCCTTAAATCTCGGGTTGATATTATGATTTGGCTGCCGTGTCACGTGTCTAAATTTTGGGCCGTGACATAAATGTTAGCAAATATGGCTCCCTGACTGCTTGTGTTAAACTGTTAGAACATTGCATGCAATGGACTTTTGTATGCGAGAAGACAATGTTCTAAAGTAAGCGGTCTAAACTATGGTCTGTAGTCTATGGGGTTATACCGAGCATCTAACTCATATTAAGACTATTATGTTGTCTAAAGCCTTGGAGGGGACGGTTTGTCTTAACTGTCTGGAGCATAGACTCCCAAGTAGAGACATAGATATGTTGCTTGGTGGTGACATATTAGACTGGGACTAAAGCGTGATTGATCTATGAAGTCCACTTTGAGTGGATCGATCTGCTTTTGACGTTCATTGTGCAGTAACCATAATCCTGAGTAAAAGCACAGCTTCATGTATGTGACTTGTGTACTTTGATGTTCCAATGGCTAAAGCGTCTCAGAGGTAGTAAGCTTATAGACCGGTTCGTTGGGTACATGACTTGTATACGATGAAGGGTTCGTTTGCAAATATCAGAATTATAGCTCTAATGAGGAGTTAAGGGTATCCTCTGAAAGGCATTATACTGAATGTGAAAATGGACAAGGCCTTGGGTCGTCTGCTGGGCAGATGACTTCTTATTCATATGTGGTGAATAATCATTTTCTTAATTCGGTAGTATAATGGAACTTTAAGATAGCCTGATCAGTAGGATTAAACGGACTTTGGCCTAAGGCTGATCATGGATATCATATGAGGGTTCTGCATACATAACAAGGTCATTGGACGATAGCTTGTCACAGGCTTACGTAATATGGTATATAATTGGGAGTTCAGTTTCAGGTTTATAGTGGTGTGACTCTGAAATTAGTGATCATATGATCGAGTTGTTCGGTAAAGAATGATGATCATATGGATTTGCGGGAGCCCGATTATATATGTCCAATTAGTCCCTCTACTAGCTCCACATAATTCCTTAACGTTTGGCAAAATTGATCTATGTATGCTATTGGCTAGTTGATTATGCATGGATGGTGTTTACATAGGATCAGGATGGTAGACAAGATTCTCTCCGGTTGGATTCAGATTTTGTTTTGGATAATAGAGTACACAATTATTTAAACTCCAAATAAAGTTGCCATGATTTTATTTGAGATTGGATTGGAGTTGTAGAAAATTATCCATGAGAACAAGAATTTGAAATACAACTGTTTTGTGGATTTTGAAATTTGAATTTTGAAATTTGAATTTTGAATTTTGAATTTTGAAATTTGAATTTGAAATTTGAATTTGAAATTCGAATTTGAAATTTGAATTTGAAATATAAATTTGAAATTTGAAATTTGAATTTGAAATTCGAATTTGAAATTTGAAATTCAAATTTTGAATCACAGTCCAAGTGGGATTTGAATTTGTTGTGGTAAATCCACAAGGAATGAAATTCGAATTTGGGTTAGATATGGGGAGGAAAATCTTGTTAGAATCCTACTTGAATTTTGAATCCAAATCCTAACTAAAGATGGGCGAAAATTTTGATGATTATCCTCAATGAATTTTTGGATTTTTGTGGATAAGTTTCAAGGAAAATTTCAAGTTTCAATCCCAATTGAATTTGGATTCTCTCCTCCCAGATAATGACCAAATTTTTGGAGTAAATCTCCTAGGAGATTTTCGGTTATTTTGGATAAGGATGAGATAAGATTCAAGCTTGAAAATCCTAGTGGAATTTTGATTCTCCCTTATCCAAAACTGACCGAATTTTTTGTGGAGATTTTCTCATTGGATTTTCAGATTTTTTGGTTGAAAAAGGGAGATAAAAATCTAGTTAAAATCTTGGTTAGATTTGGATTGGATTTATCCTAAAGTGGCCGAAATTTGTTGGGATTTTCCCTTGGATAATTTAGGATTTTATGGTTGTGGATAAGGGAAAATACCTTCTCCTAATCCAATTCGAATTTAGAGAATCACCTCATGCAGGTAAGCAGGCTTATTATTGCACAGCCCACCGTGACAATAAGTTCTTTAGAGATCTGGGTGGTCGGAAGAAGACTAGCAGTGCTAGCACACCGATCGAGGTTCAGAGTGCCCACACACTCAGCCATTCGGGAATTGGAGAATAGTAGAGAAGGCTAGTTGGTTGAAGTCCTCCGGTCATTCTCCTCCTGCAAGATTGGCATCCTTGAGGTATGAGTTTTAATTGTTGTTGGTTTATTGTATATGGCATCATGAGATATTTAATGATCCTAAAAATTTTTATTGTTCCGCTGCGCCACTCTGATACGTTTTTACCGATTTATTTTCTTACAATTGGTATCAGAGCCATCTTATGACTATGCCATTTACATAAATTAGACAATCACTTAGTCTTTTTATTTATGTATGGATTTGATATTTAGAAAGTGGCATTCTAGGATTCCTCTATGTTGTTATCATGGATTATGTATGAAGTATGTGGTTATTTTAATTTTCTGAATTATTATAAGCATGCTTGTTTTTGCCGGTTATGGTTCTTTAGAGTTTAGAAAAATTGTATCTAAGAATTTTTATGTAACCATGGGAGCAGTTTAATAACACTATAATTTTCTCATGCATTTTAATTTTTGTCTCTTAGAATTATTATGGTTAGAATTTTGTACACCAGAAACGGTTTAGGAAATTTTTATGTAATTATTCTTGGAGGAGATTGAAGATTAAAGACCGTAATTTATTTTTCCCAAAATTAAATTTGATTTAAAGGTTGAAATTTTGAATGTGTGGAAAATTTCAATTTAATTGGGATTCAAATTAATTTTTGGAGATCCTAATAGGTAAATTGGAATATGGCACGAAAATCGAGACATGACCCCTCAGGATAGGCCGACGGGCCTTGGTGGGGCTACAGCCCCTGCCCTCGGGCAAGATGGGGCTACGGCAGCCCCTGTGCAGACCATAACCACCCACGGCCGCAGCCTTGGCCTGCAGCCGTGGGTGGCCATGGCCTCCCCAAGGCTAGCCGCAGCCTGGGCGTGCAGCCTGCCGGCTGCTGCGCCCAGCCTAGGCGTGCAGCCTGGCACTGCAGGCTTGGCCTGCAGCCCGGCAGGGCTGTACATGGGGCGGCCGTGGGCTGCCAACCCCCCCGCGGGGCTAGGGGCTACCCACAGCGGCTGCCGCCTCTAGGGGCGGTGGTGCGACGATTCAAAAATTGAAAAATTTTGATTTTTAAATTTGAGATTTAATTTTAAATCATGTTTAAAAATATGTAATTGAAAATTTGAAATTTTTGAAATTACATATTATCATACATGATGTTTAAAATTGTTTAAAATTTGAATTTGAAATTTAAATTTGAAATTCGAATTTAGAATTTGAATTTGAAAGTTAAATTTTGGAGATTTAAATTTTAAATAATTTTTGGGATGAGAAATAAATAGAGAGGCTACATAAAGATGGATACAAGAAGACAGAACAAAATTCAAGACCCAAAGAATGCTTTGGATGAAATTTTGTAATCTTTATTTTTTTTTTGTTCTAGGATGGAACTATGGCTTGGTTATTTTGTCAATTATTTCTTCTGTGATATGTCATGGATATATAAATATGTATTGATGGATGTTTTATATGCATATTTGATAACATGTCATATAGGATAGTTGAGTGCCGCTCATACTATATTGATCATACATAATTTGTTAAAACTTGCATGTTTTTCAAAATATTGAGTGGAAGAAGGTTTCAAACAAAACCCACGGCCTCCATTGTTGATCCATACATGAAAGCATGGTAACGCCTCGCGTCAGTTCTACCCTGATCACACCCCTCGGTAGGTGTTTACTGCCGCCGGTATACTAGATTGGATCTCCTATGTGGAAAACGTGTTCGGGTACGATCCTATTCATGACCACCCCTCGGTGGCTTGGTAGGACGTGGATCGGGCTATGTAAACAATGGTTATACACTCAAGACTCGTTTAGTTATTAACCTTCCCTATAAGCTCTGTTAACTAAACTGGTGGCCAAATAAGCCGTTATTAATATATGTCTTAACCTTGGAGGATTTAAGGCAACATATATTAATTGGACGGGGTCCATGTTCTGGCTATTTGTTTTCATAACCACCCCTCGGTGGCTTGGGGCAATAGGTGCTGAGAATTACCGTTGCAATGCTACATGTTTTTCAAGTTTCATGTAGGAACATACTTGTATGTTTTATTTGCTAAATTATTTGTATATTTGCTTGGGCTTTGTAATGATGTCTAGTATAATTTTATTTCAGTTCAAAATGTCACCGACACCCCTCATTTCAATACTTACTAAGAATAAACTGAATGGCGATAATTATAAAGATTGGAAAAGAAATCTGTTGATAATTCTCAGCTGCGAGAGACACAAGTTCGTACTGGACGAACCATTCCCACCAGGGCCAAAACCTGACACACCACTTGAGGAGGTCCCAGTTGCCGATACTCGTTAGAGAGAATCTAATGATATAGCTCAATGCTACATGCCTGCTAGCATGACGAGTGCTTTACAAAAGCAGCATGAGACTTATCAGGTTGCTAGGGAGATCATGGACAATCTGGAGGACATGTTCGGAAGCCAAGAAAAGTTCGCTCGACAGTCCGTTATAACCATCATTATGAACTCTAAGCAAAAGGTGGGTACTCCGGTAAAGAACCATATGATCACTCGAATGGGATTCTTTGCTGAGGCTACCGAGAACGGTGCTGAGTTGGACTACAACACCCAGATCGAGATGGTGTTCAAAACTCTGTCTAAAGATTTTGTCGGGTTTAAGGCCACATACAATCTAGCGACAAGGGAGTTAGGACTAACCGAGCTCATGAAGCAACTCCAAGCTTATGAGCGGATGATCAGGGATTGGGATGCTGTCCAACCCAAAGGAGAGGCCAATTTGGCGGAATCATCCAAACCTACATGAAAGAGGAAGAGGCCAAAGCAGAAGCAAGTGGCTTCCAGTTCTTCTAATCCTCCTGTCTCGGATGGGAAGAAGAAGAAGAAGAACAAGAAGCCCAGGGACCCTAAAAAGCCCAAGTGCTTTCGTTGTGGGAAGGTAGGTCACTTTAAGAAGGCTTGCCGGGAATTCCTAGCCACCAATGGAAGGAAGGTAAGGAACTTCACTACTTAGAAGCGTGTTTAGTGGAAGAATTAAAAGACACTTAGGTCATTGGTTCGAGCACCACTAATCATGTTTGTGTTTCTATGCAGGGGTTCGTGGAAATGAGAAGTCTACATGATAGGAGCCTCTCGTTGCGAACTGGAGACGGTAGCTTGGTAGTGGCTGAGGCAATGGGAGATATTTACCTTTACTTTGATCAATTTAGGTTTATTTTATTGAAAGACTGTTTTTATGTTCCTAATTTTAGGAGGAACCTTATATCGGTAGCTTGTTTAATAAAGGAGTCTTATTCAGTTTCTTTTAGTAAAAGAGTTGATATTCATAGAAATAAGTCTTTTATCTGTTCTGGATGGATGGATAGAAACCTATATTTGATCAAACCAAAGATGTACTCATTGCTTGACACCGAATTAATAGATAACTCTAAAAGGTTGAAAGTTTCTCACTCTAACAAGGCGTATCTTTGGCATTTAAGAATTGGTTATATTAATCAGGATAGGATTTAAAGATTAGTGAAAGATGGTCCTCTGGAATCTCTAGAGGAGGTACGTCTTCCTCAATGTGAGTCTTGTCTAGAGGGTAAAATGACTAAGAGGTCTTTTGGAACTAAGGGTATAAGGGCTCAGGAGCTTTTAGAAATTATGCACATTGACGTATGTGGCCCCATAAATGTCACAGCACGGGGAGGGTTCGAGTATTATGTCTTTTTTATAAATGATTACTCGAGGTATCGATATGTGTATCTGATGCACTGCAAGAGCGAAACCTTTGACAAGTTCAAAGAGTATCTTGCGGAAGTGGAAAAGCAATTGGATAAATCCATAAAGACACTTCAATCTGATCGAGGTGGTGAATACCTCTCCGATGAATTTCTAGGACATCTTGTAGAGAACGGGATATTATCCCAATTGACTACACCTAGTACTCCACAACAGAATGGTGTAGCATAAAGGAGAAACAAGACCTTGTTGGATATGGTACGATCCATGATGAGTTATTCAATGCTACCATTATCATTTCGGGGATATGCTTTACAAACGGCATGCTATATTCTGAACCAGGTTCCAAGCAAATCAATTCCCAGAACTCCGTATGAATTGTGGCATGGCAGGAAGCCCTCCCTTGGACATATGAGAATATCGGGCTGCCCGGCGTATGTACTGGATGAGGATGCAAAAAAGTTGGAACCAAGATCAAAATTGTGCATGTTTGTAGGGTATCCAAAGGGAACTAAAGGAGGTCTGTTCTATAAGCCGAAGGAACAAAAAGTCATTGTCTCAACCCATGCGACATTCTTGGGAGAAAGTCACATGAATGACTTTAAGCCTCGAAGCAAAGTAGTGCTAGAGGAGTTATCGGGTGAAAGAACTGCTCGACAGATTTCGGTCTTGGACGCAAGTTTGAGTTCCGATGAAGGACCTGTAAACAATCAACAATTTAGGGTGCCTCGTCGTAGTGGGAGGGTTTCGAAGAAGCCTAATTTCTTCATGTATGATGATGAGGTATACCAGGCCGAGGCTCATGAGTATGAGGATGATCCGGTCACCTTTGATGAAGCTATAAATGATGTTGATTCTAAATCTTGGAAACAGGCTATGAACAATGAGATGGATTCTATGAAATCTAACTCTGTTTGGGAACTTATAGATTTGTCGGATGGGATAAAACCTATTGGATACAAATAGGTCTACAAAAGAAAGAAGGATGCGGAAGGGAGAGTGGAAACTTTTAAAGCTAGACTGGTTGCAAACGGGTACACGTAAAAGGCTGGAATCGATTACGATGAAACCTTTTCGCCTGTTGCTGTGCTGAAGTCTATCCGTATTCTTCTGTCCATTGCTGCGGCTCTCAATTACGAGATCTGACAAATAGATGTCACGACGGCATTCTTGAATGGCCATCTTGAGGAGTGTATCTATATGATATAGCCTGAAGGGTTCATAGCGAAAGGCCAAGAAAGGAAAGTCTGCAAGTTGCTTAGATCCATTTATGGATTAAAGCAAGCATCCCGCTCATGGAACCAGAGGTTTGATCAAGCGATGAAGACATTTGGTTTTGAACAGAACGTTGATAAACGCTGTGTTTATAAACGTATTAAGGATGGGAAAGTTGTCTTTCTGATACTCTATGTCGATGATATACTACTCATTAGGAATGATATAGGGAACTTATCATCGGTCAAGCTTTGGTTACACCAACAGTTTGACATGAAGGACTTGGGAGAAGCTAATTATGTTATAGGCATTTGTCTCTTCAGAGATCGAAAGAACAAAATGATAGCGTTATCCCAAGCTTCATACATAGATAAAATAATCGACAAATATACAATGCAAGAGGTAAAGAAAGGTACACAACCTTCTATTACCGGTCTAACTCTTTCATTGGATGACTGTCCCAAGACATCGGATGAAAGAAAGCGTATGAGTAAGGTCCCTTATGCATCCGCTGTGGGTAGCCTTATGTATGCTATGCTTTGTACTCGCCCAGATATGTGTTTTTGTAGTAGATATGGTGAGTCGATATCAAGCGAATCCAAGAACCAAGCACTGACAAGAAGCAAAGCATATACTCAAGTATCTTAAGAGAACAAGGGATTATATGCTGGTACATTCTGGAGGGGACCTAACACCCGTAGGATACACAGACTGAGTCTTCTAGACTTGCATAGATTCGAGGAAGTTGACATTAGAGGGCACGTGGAGACAGGATAAGTAGATGTATGTAAGATCGCATCTGAGGACAACATTGTCGATCCCTCTACTAAGATTTTGGTTGCTAGAAGTTTTGAGAGGCATGTAGAGGCGATGGGGATGCGTAACATGGCACATCTACTGGCTTAGGGCAAGTAGGAGATTGTTAGGAAATGCCCTAAGCATTAGAGACATTTTGATGTATTTATTTTGAGCTGGATAATAAAATTATATATAGAGGTTATTCATTATATTGCTATCTGTCCTCGTTTTATTTACATGTTAAAGTAAATGTAAGCAAATATGGCTCCCTGACTGCTTGTGTTAAACTGTTAGAATGTTGTATGCAATTGACTTTTGTATGCGAGAAGACAATGTTCTAAAGTAAGCGGTCTAAACTATGGTCTGTAGTCTATGGGGTTAGATTGAGCATCTAACTCATGTTAAGACTATTATGTTGTCTAAAGCCTTGGAGGGGACAGTTTGTCTTAACTGTCTGGAGCATAGACTCCCAAGTAGAGACATAGATATGTTGCATGGTAGTGACATATTAGACCGGGACTAAAGCGTGATTGATCTACAAAGTCCGCTCTGAGTGGATCGATCTGCTTTTGACATTCATTGTGCAGTAACCATAATCCTGAGTAAAAGGACAGCTTCATGTATATGACTTGTGCACTTTGATGTTCCAATGGCTAAAGCGTCTCAGAGATAGTAAGCTTATAGACCAGTTCGTTGTGTGCATGACTTATATACGATGAAGGGTTCGTTTACAGATATCAGAATCATAGCTCTAATGAGGAGTTAAGGGTATCCTCTTAAAGGCACTATACTAAATGTGAAAATGGACAAGGCCTTGGGTCGTCTGCTGGGCAGATGACTTCTTATTCACATGTGGTGAATAATCATTTTCTTAATTCGGTAGTATAATGGAACTTTAAGATAGCCTGATCAGTAGGATTAAACGGACTTTGGCCTAAGGCTGATCATGGACATCATATGAGGGTTCTGCATACATGATAAGGTCATTGGACGATAGCTTGTCACAGGCTTACGTAATACGGTATATAATTGGGAGTTCAGTTTCAGGTTTATAGTGGTGTGACTCTGAAATTAGTGATCATATGATAGAGTTGTTCGACAAAGAATGATGATTAAATGGATTTGCGGGAGCCTGATTATAAATGTCCAATTAGTCCCTCTACTAGCTCCACATAATTCCTTAATGTTTGGCAAAATTGATCTACGTATGCTATTGGCTAGTTGATTATGCATGGATGGTGTTGACATAGGATTAAGATGGTAGACAAGATTCTCTCCGGTTGGATTCAGATTTTGTTTTGGATAATAGAGTACACAATTATTCGAACTCCAAATAAAGTTGCCATGATTTAATTTGAGATTGGATTGGAGTTGTAGAAAATTATCCATGAGAACAAGAATTTGAAATACAACTGTTTTGTGGATTTTGAAATTTGAAATTTGAAATTTGAATTTGAAATTCGAATTTGAAATTTGAATTTGAAATTCGAATTTGAAATTCGAATTTGAAATTTGAAATTTGAAATTTGAAATTTGAATTTGAAATTTGAAATTTGAAATTTGAAATTCAAATTTTGAATCACAGTCCAAGTGGGTTTCGAATTTGTTGTGGTAAATCCACAAGGAATGAAATTCGAATTTGCGTTGGATATGGAGAAGAAAATCTTGTTAGAATCCTACTTGAATTTTGAATCCAAATCCTAACCAAATATGGATGAAAATTTTGAGGATTATCCTCAATCGATTTTCTGATTTTTGTGGATAAGGTTCAAGGAAAAATTCAAGTTTCAATCCCAGCTGAATTTGGATTCTCTCCTCCCTGATAATGGCCAAATTTTTGGAGTAAATCTCCTAGGAGATTTTCGGTTATTTTGGATAAGGATGGGATAAGATTTAAGCTTGAAAATCCTAGTGGAATTTTGATTCTTCCTTATCCAAAAGTGGCTGAAATCTTGGTGGAGATTTCTCCTTTGAATTCTTGAATTTTTTGGTTGAAAAAGAGAGATAAAATTCTAGTTAAAATCTTGTTTATATTTGGATTGGAATTATCCTATAATGGCCGAAATTTGTTGGGATTTTCCCTTGGATAATTTCAGATTTTATGGTTGTGGATAAGGGAGAATATCTTCTCCTAATCCAATTCGAATTCAGAGAATCACCTCATGCAGGTCTATAAATAGAGGTCTTGCCACTCCAGTTCTCTAAGACCACAGACTCTCAGGTGAGCAGGCTTATTGTTGCACAGCCCACCGTGACAATAAGTTCTTTAGAGATCTGGGTGGTCAGAATAAGACTAGCAGTGCTAGCATACCGATCGAGGTTCAGAGTGCCCAAACACTCAGCCATTCGGGAATTCGAGAATAGTAGAGAAGGCTAGTTGGTTGAAGCCCTCCGGTCATTCTCCTCTTGCAGATTGGCATCCTTGAGGTATGAGTTTTAATTGTCGTTGGTTTATTGTATATGGCATCATGAGATATTTAACGATCCTAAAAATTTTTATTATTCCGCTACGCCACTCTAATACGTTTTTACCAATTTATTTTCCTTCAATTGGTATCAGAGCCATCTCATGACTATGCCATGTACATAAATTAGACAATTACTTAGTCTTTTTATTTATGTATGGATTTGATATTAGAGAGTGGCATTCTAGGATTCCTTCATGTTGTTATCATGGATTATGTGTAAAGTATGTGGTTATTTTAATTTTTTGAATTATTATAAGCATGCTTGTTTATGCCGGTTATGGTTCCTTAGAATTTAGAAAAATTGTATCTAGGAATGTTTATGTAGCCATCGGAGCAGTTTAATAACATTATAATTTTTCCATGGATTTTAATTTTGTCTCTTAGAATTATTATGGTTAGAATTTTTTGTACACCGGAAACGGTTTAGGAAATTTTATGTAATTATTCTTAGAGGAGATTGAAGATTGAAGACCGTAATTTATTTTTCCCGAAAGTTAAATTTGATTTAAAGGTTGAAATTTTGATTGTGTGGAAAATTTCAATTTAATTGGGATTCAAATTAATTTTTGGAGATCCTAATGGGTAAATTGGAATATGGCACGAAAATTGAGACGTGACCCCTCGGGATAGGCCGTCGGGCCTTGGTGGGGCTGCAGCCCCTGCCCTCGGGTAGGATGGGGCTGCGGCAGCCCTTTGACAGGCCATAACAACCCATGGCCGCAGGCCTGGCCTGCAGCTGAGGGTGGCTATGGCCTTCCCAAGGCTGGCCGCAGCCTGGGCGTGCAGCCTGTGGCTACAAGCACTGCCTGCAGCCTGCCGGCTGCTACACCTAGCCTGGGCATGCAGTCTGGCACTACAGGCTTGGCCTACGGCCCAGCAGGGCTGCACAAGGGGCGGTCATGGGCTGCCAGCCCCCCGGGGGCTGGGGGCTGCCCATGGCGGCTGTCGCCTCTAGTGGCGGTTGTGCGACAGTTCAAAAATCAAAAAATTTTGATATTTAAATTTGAGATTTAATTTTAAATCATGTTTGACAATATGTAATTGAAAATTTGAAATTTTTGAAATTACATATTATTATACATGATGTTTAAAGTTGTATAAAAATTTGAATTTGAAATTTAAATTTGAAATTCGAATTTGGAATTTGAATTTGAAATTTAAATTTTTGGAATTTAAATTTTAAATGATTCATGGGATGAGAAATAAATGGAGAGGCTATATTGATCATACATATTTGTCAAAACTTGCATGTTTTTCAAAATATTGAGTGGGAAAGGGTTTCAAACTAAACCCACGGCCTCCATTGTTGATCCATATGTGAAAGCATGGTAACGCCTCACGTCAGGTCTACCCTGACCAGATCCCTCCGTAGGTGTTTATAGCCACCGGTATACTAGATTGGATCTCCTATGTGGAAAATGTGTTTGGGTACGATCCTATTCATGACCAGCCCTCGGTGGCTTGGTAGGACGTGGATCAAGCTACGTAAACAATGGTTATACACTCAAGACTCATTTAGTTATTAACCTTCCCTAGAAGCTCTGTTAACTAAACTGGTGGCCAAATAAGCCATTATTAATATATGTCTTAACCTTGGAGGATTTAAGGCAACATATATTAATTGGACGGGGTCCATGTTCCGGCTATATGTTTTCATGACCACCCCTTGGTGGCTTGGGGCAATAGGTGCTGAGAATTACCGTTACAATACTACATGTTATTCAAGTTTCATGTAGGAACATACTTGTATGTTTTATTTGCTAAATTATCTGTATATTTGCTTGGGCTTTGTAATGATGTCTAGTATAATTTTATTTCAATTCAAAATGTCACCGACACCCCTTTTCAATACTTACTAAGAATAAACTGAATGGTGATAATTACAAGGATTGGAAAAGAAATCTGTTTATAGTTCTCAGCTGCGAGAGACACAAGTTTGTACTGGACGAACCATGCCCACCAGGGCCAAAACCTGACACACCGCTTGAGAAGGTCCCGGTTGCCTATACTCATTAGAGAGAATCCAATGATATAGCTCGATGCTACATGCTTGCTAGCATGACGAGTGCTTTACAAAAGTAGCATGAGACTTATCAGGTTGCTAGGGAGATCATGGAAAATCTGGAAGACATGTTCAGAGGTCAAGAAAAGTTGGCTCGATAGTCTGCTATAACCAGTATTATGAACTCAAAACAAAAGGCGGGTACTCTGGTAAAGGACCATATGATCACTCTAATGGGATTCCTTGCTGAGGCTACCGAGAACGGTGCTGAGTTGGACTACAACACCTAGATCGAGATGGTGTTCAAAACTCTATCTAAATATTTTGTGGGGTTTAAGGCCGCATACAATCTGGCGACAAGGGAGTTAGGACTAACCGAGCTCATGAAGCTACTCCAAACTTATGAGCGGATGATCAGGGATGGGGATGCGGTCCAACCCAAAGGAGAGGCCAATTTGGCGGAATCTTCCAAACTCTCATGGAAGATGAAGAGGCCAAACCAGAAGCAAGTGGCTTCCAGTTCTTCTAATCCTCCTGTCTCGGATGGGAAGAAGAAAAAGAAGAACAAGAAGCCCAGGGACCCTAAAAAGTCCAAATGCTTTCGTTGTGGGAAGGTAGGTCACTTCAAGAAGTCTTGCTGGGAAATCCTAGCCGCTAAGGGCAAGGAAGGTAAGGAACTTCACTACTTGGAAGCGTGTTTGGTGGAAGAATCAAAAGACACTTGGGTCATTGATTCGGGCGCCACTAATCATGTTTGTGTTTCTATGCAGGGGTTTGTGGAAACGAGAAGTCTACATGATAGGAGCCTCTCGTTGAGGACTAGAGACGGTAGCTTGGTGGTGGCAGAGGCAGTGGGAGATATTTACCTTTACTTTGATCAATTTAGGTTTATTTTATTGAAAGACTATTTATATGTTCCTAATTTTAGGAGGAACCTTATATCGGTCACTTGTTTAATAAAGGATTCTTATTCAGTTTCTTTTAGTAAAAGAGTTGATATTTGTAGAAATAAGCCTTTTATCTGTTTTGGATGGATGGATGGAAACCTATATTTGATCAAACCAAAAATGTACTCACTGCTTGACACTGAATTAATAGATAAAAGTTTCTCACTCTAATAAGGCGTATCTTTGGCATTTAAGACTTAGTCATATTAATTAGGATAGGATTCAAAGATTGGTGAAAGACGGTCCTCTGGAATCTCTGGAGGAGGTACGTCTTCCCCAATGTGAGTCTTGTCTAGAGGGTAAAATGACTAAGAGGTCTTTTGGAGCTAAGGGTATAAGGGCTCAGGAGCTCTTAGAAATTGTGCACGCTGACGTATGTGGCCCCATGAACGTCACAGCACGAGGAGGGTTCGAGTATTATGCCTCTTTTATAAATGATTACTTGAGGTATGGATATGTGTATCTGATGCATCGCAAGAGCGAAACCTTTGACAAGTTCAAAGAGTATCGTGTGGAAGTGGAAAAGCAATTGGATAAATCTATAAAAACACTTCGATCTAATCAAGGTGGCGAATACCTTTCCGATGAATTTCTAGGAAATCTTGTAGAGAACGGGATATTATCCCAATTGACTACACCTGGTACTCCACAATAGAATGGTGTAGCCGAAAGGAGAAATAGGACCTTGTTGGATATGGTACGGTCCATGATGAGTTATTCAACGCTGCCATTATCATTTTGGGGATATGCTTTACAAACGGCATGCTATATTCTGAACCAAGTTCCAAGCAAATCAATTCCCAGAACTCCGTATGAATTGTGGCATGGTAGAAAGCCCTCCCTTGGACATATGAGAATATGGGCCTACCCGGCACATGTACTGGATGGGGATGCAAAAAAGTTGGAACCAAGATCAGAATTATGCATATTTGTAGGGTATCAAGGTCTATTCTATAACCCGAAAGAATAAAAAGTCATTGTTTCAACCCATGCGACATTCTTGGAGGAAAGTCACATGAATGACTTTAAGCCTCGAAGCAAAGTGGTGCTAGAGGAGTTATCGGGTGAAAGAACTGCTCCACAGATTTCGGTCTTGGACGCAAGTCTGAGTTCCGATGAAAGACCTGCAGACGATCAATAATTTAGGGTGCCTCATCGTAGTGGGAGGGTTTCGAAGAAACCTAATTTCTTCATTTATGATGCTGAGGTATACCAGGCCGAGGTTGATGAGCATGAGGATGATTCGTTCATCTATGATGAAGCTATAAATGATGTGTAGGAAAATAAATCGGTAAAAACGTATCAGAGTGGCGCAGCGGAACAATAAAAAAAATTTTAGATCGTTAAATATCTCATGATGCCATATACAAGAAACCAACAACAATTAAAACTCATACCTCAAGGACGCCAATCTTGCAGAAGGAGAATGACCAGAGGCTTCAACCAACTAGCCTTCTCTACTATTCTCCAATTCCCGAATGGCAAACTGTGTGGGCACTCTGAACCTCGATCAGTATGCTAGCACTGCTAGTCTTCTTCTGACCACCCAGATCTCTAAAGAACTTTATTGTCACGATGAGCTGTGCAACAATAAGCCTGCTCACTTGAGAGTCTGTGGTCTGAGAGAACTGGAATGGCAGGACCTCTATTTATAGACCTGCATGAGGTGATTCTCTGAATTTGAATTGGACTAGGAAAATATATTCTCCCTTATCCATAACCATAAAATCCGAATTTTTCCATGGGAAAATCCCAACAATAAAATTCGATTTTTTAAGGATAAAACCAATCCAAATCTAAACAAGATTTTAACTAGAATTTTATCTCCCTTTTTCAACCAAAAAATCTGAAATTTCCTAGGAGATTTTTCTCCAAATATTCGGCCACATTTAGGATAAGGGAGAATCAAAATTCCACTAGGATTTTCAAGCTTGAATCTTATCTCAACCTTATCCAAAATAACCGAATTTTCCTAGGAGATTTCCTCCATAATTTCGGCCACTTTTCAGGGAAGGAGAGAATCCAAATTCAACTAGGATTGAAACTTGAATCTTCCCTTGAACCTTATCCACAAAAACCGAAATTCCATTGAGGATTATCCTCAAAAATTTCGTCCACTTTTGTTAGGATTTAGATTCGAAATTCAAGTAAGATTCTAACAAGATTATCCTCTCCATATCCAACTCAAATTCGAATTTCAAACCTTGTGGATTTTCCACAACAAATTCGAATCCCACTTGGACTGTGATTCAAAATTTGAATTTCAAATTTCAAATTCGAATTTCAAATTCAAATTTCAAATTCAAAATTCAAATTTCAAAATCCACAAAACGGTTGTGTTTCAAATTCTTGTTCTCATGGATAATTTTCTACAACTCCAATCCAATCTCAAATAAAATCATGGCAACTTTATTTGGAGTTTGAATAATTGTGTACTCTATTATCCAAAACAAAATCTGAATCCAACCGGAGAGAATCTTGTCTACCATCCTAATCCTTTGTCATCACCATCCATGCATAATAAACTAGCCAATAGCATACACAAATCAATTTGCCAAACGTTAAGGAATTATGTGGAGCTAGTAGAGGGACTGATTGGACATATATAATCGGGCTCCCGCAAATCCATATGATCATCATTCTTTTACCGAACAACTCAATCATATGATCACTAGTTTCAGAGTCACACCACTATAAACCTGAAACTGAACTCCTAATTATATATCGTATTACGTAAGCCTGTGACGAGCTACTATCCAATGACCTTGTCATATATGCAAAACCCTCATATGATATCCATGATCAGCGTTAGGTCAAAGTTCGTTTAATCCTACTGATCAGGCTATCTTAAAGTTCCATTATACTACCGAATTAAGAAAATGATTATTCACCATATGTGAATAAGAAGTCATCCGCCCAGCAGACGACCCAAGGCCTTGTCCATTTTCACATTCAGTATAATGCCTTTAACAGGATACCTTTAACTCCTTAGAGCTATGATTCTGATATCTGCAAACAAACCCTTCATCATATACAAGTCATGTACCCAACAAACCGGTCTATAAGCTTACTAACTCTGAGATGCTTTAGCCATTGGAACGTCAAAGTACACAAGTCATAAACATGAAGTAGTTCATTTACTTAGGATTAAGGTTATTGCATAATGAACGTCAAAAGAAGATTGATCCACTCATAGCGGACTACGTAGATCAATCACGCTTTAGTCCTGGTCTAATATGTCACCACCAAGTAACATATCTATGTCTCTACTTGGGAGTCCAGCTCCAGACAGTCGAGACAAACCATCCTCTCCAAGGCTTTAGACAACATAATAGTCTTAACATGAGTTAGATGCTCAGTCTAACCCCATAGACTACAGACCATAGTTTTGACCGCTAACTTTAGAACATTGTCTTCTCGCATACAAAAGTCCATTGCATGCAACGTTCTAACAGTTTTAACACAAGAAGTCAGTGAGCCATATTTGCTTACATTTACTTTAACATGTAAATAAGACGAGGACAGATAGCAATGTAATGAATAACCTCTATATATAATTTTATTATCCAGTTCAAAATGAATACATCAAAATGTCTCTAATACTTAGGGCATTTCCTAACAATCTCCCACTTGCCCTAAGCTAGCAGATGTGCCATGTTGCGCATCCCCATCGCCTCTACGTGCCTCTCAAAGCTTCTAGCCACCAAAGTCTTAGTAAAGGGATCGGCGATGTTGTTCTCGGATGCGATCTTATATACATCTACTTATCCTGTCTCCATATGCCCTCTAATGTCGACTTCCTCAAATCCTTACAAGTCTGGAAGTCTGAGTCCATGTATCCTACGGGTGTTAGGTCCCCTCCAGAATACACCAGCATATAATCCCTCATTCTCTTAAGATACTTGAGTATATGCTTTACAGCTTGCCAGTGCTTGGTTCCAGGATTTGCTTAATATCGACTCACCATACCTATTGCAAAACATATGTCTGGGTGAGTGCAAAGCATAGCGTACATAAGGCTACCCACAGCGGATGCATAAGGGACCTTACTCATACGCTCTCTTTCTTCCGATGTCTTGGGACAGTCATCCGATGAAAGAGTTAACTGGCAATAGAAGGTTGCGAACCTTTCTTTGCCTCTTGCATTGCATATTTGTCAATTATTTTATCTATGTATGAAGCTTGGGATAACGCTATCATTTTGTTCTTTCGATCTCTGAAGAGACGAATGCCTAGAACATAATTAGCTTCTCCCAAGTCCTTCATGTCAAACTGTTAGTGTAACCAAAGCTTGACCGATGATAAGTTCCCTACATCATTCCCAATGAGTAGTATATCATCGACATAGAGTATCAGAAAGACCACTTTTCCATCCTTAATATGTTTATAAACACAAGCTTCATCAACGTTCTGCTCAAAACCAAATGTCTTAACCGCTTGATCAAACCTCTGGTTCCATGAGCAGGATGCTTGCTTTAATCCATAAATGGATCTAAGCAACTTGCAGACTTTCCTTTCTTGGCCTTTCGTTACAAACCCTTCGGGCTGTATCATATAGATACACTCTTCAAGATGGCCATTCAAGAATGCCGTCTTGACATCCATTTGTCAGATCTCGTAATCGAGAGCCGCAGCAATGAACAGAAGAATATGGATAGACTTCAGCATAGCAACAGGCGAAAAGGTTTCATCGTAATCGATTCCAGCCTTTTACGTGTATCCCTTTGTAACCAGTCTAGCTTTGAAAGATTCCACTCTCCCTTCCACATCCTTTTTTCTTTTGTAGACCCATTTGCATCCAATGGGTTTTATCCCATCCGATAAATCTACAAGTTCCCAAACAGAGTCGGATTTCATAGAATCTACCTCATTGTTCATAGCATGTTTCCAAGATTTAGAATCAACATCATTTACAGCTTCATCATAAGTGACCGGATCATCCTCATACTCATGAGCCTCGGCCTGGTATACCTCAGCATCATACATGAAGAAATTAGGTTTCTTAGAAACCCTCCCACTACGACGAGGCACCCTAAATTGTTGATCGTCTGCAGGTCTTTCACTGGAGCTCGGACTTGCGTCCAAGACCGAAATCTGTGGAGCAGTTCTTTCACCTGATAACTCCTCTAGCACCACTTTGCTTCGAGGCTTAAAGTCATTCATGTGACTTTCGTCCAAGAATGTCATATGGGTTGAGACAATGACTTTTTGTTCCTTCAAGTTATAGAACAGACCTCCTTTAGTTCCTTTTGTATACCCTTCAAACATGCACAATTCTGATCTTAGTTCCAACTTTTTCGCATCCCCATCCAGTAATATGCCGAGCAGCCCCATATTCTCATATGTCTAAGGGAGGGCTTCTGGCCACGCCACAATTCATATGGAGTTCTGGGAATTGATTTGCTTGGAACCTGGTTCAGAATATGGCATGCCGTTTGTAAAGCATATCCCCAAAATGATAATGGCAGCATTGAATAACTCATCATAGACCGTACCATATCCAATAAGGTCATGTTTCTCTTTTCGGCTACACCATTCTGTTGTGGAGTACCAGGTGCAGTCAATTGGGATAATATCCCGTTCTCTACAAGATGTCCTAGAAATTCATCGGAGAGGTATTCGCCACCTCGATCAGATCGAAGTGTCTTTATGGATTTATCCAATTGCTTTTCCACTTCCGCACGATACTCTTTGAACTTGTCAAAGGTTTCGCTCTTGCGGTGCATTAGATACACATATCCATACCTCGAGTAATCATCTATAAAAGAGACATAATACTCGAACCCTCCTCGTGCTGTGACGTTTATGGGGCCACATACGTCAGTGTGCACAATTTCTAAGAGCTCCTGGGCCCGTGTACCCTTAGCTCCAAAAGACCTCTTAGTCATTTTACCCTCTAGACAAGACTCACATTGGGGAAGTCGTACCTCCTCCAGAGATTCCAGAGGACTGTCTTTCACCAATCTTTGAATCCTATCCTGATTAATATGACCAAGAATTAATATGACAAAG
The DNA here is from genome assembly GCA_035233585.1 of Antiaris toxicaria. Taxonomy (NCBI): domain Eukaryota; kingdom Viridiplantae; phylum Streptophyta; class Magnoliopsida; order Rosales; family Moraceae; genus Antiaris; species Antiaris toxicaria. The sequence continues at coordinate 61,471,208 of CP141153.1, forward strand.
CTACCATCTCCAGTCCGCAACGAGAGGCTCCTATCATGTAGACTTCTTGTTTCCACGAACCCCTGTATAGAAACACAAACATGATTAGTGGCGCCCGAATCAATGACCCAAGTGTCTTTCGATTCTTCCACTAAACACGCTTCCAAGTAATGAAGTTCCTTACCTTCCTTGCCCTTGGCGGCTAGGAATTCCCGGCAAGCCTTCTTGAAGTGACCTACCTTCCCACAATGGAAGCATTTGGACTTTTTAGGGTCCTTTGGCTTCTTGTTCTTCTTCTTCTTCTTCCCATCCGAGACAGGAGGATTAGAAGAACTAGAAGCCACTTGCTTCTTATTTGGCCTCTTCCTCTTCCGTGAGGGATTGGAAGATTCCGCCAAATTGGCCTCACCTTTAGGTCGGACCACATCCTCATCCTTGATCATCCGCTCATAAGCCTGTAGTTGCTTCATGAGCTCGGTTAGTCCTAACTCCTTTGTCGGCAGATTGTATGCGGCCTTAAACCCCACAAAATCTTTAGATAGAGTCTTAAACACCATCTCGATCTGGGTGTTGTAGTCCAACTCAGCACCATTCTCGGCAACCTCAGTGAAGAATCCCATTAGAGTGATTATATGGTCCTTTACCGGAGTACCCGCCTTTTGCTTAAAGTTCATAATGCTAGTGATAGCGAACTGTCGAGCCAATTTTTCTTAGCCTTCGAACATGTCCTCCAGATTTTCCATGATCTCCCCAGCAACTTGATAAGTCTCATGCTGCTTTTGTAAAGCACTCGTCATGCTAGCAAGGATGTAGCATCAAGCTATCTCATTGGATTCTCTCCAACGATTATAGGCAACCGGGACCTCCTCAAGTGGTGTGTCAGGTTTGGGCCCAGGTGGGCATGGTTCGTCCAGTACGAACTTGTGTCTCTCGCAGCTAAGAACTATTAATAGATTTTTTTTCCAGTCTTTATAATTATCGCCATTCAGCTTATTTTCAGTAAGTATTGAAATGAGGGGTGTCGGTGACATTTTGAACTAAAATAAAATTATACTAGACATCATTACAAAGCCCAAGCAAATATACAGATAATTTAGCAAATAAAACATACAAGTATGTTCCTACATGAAACTTGAAAAACATGTAGCATTGCAATGGTAATTCTCAGCACCTATTGCCCCAAGCCATCGAGGGGTGGTCATGGAAACAAATAGCCGGAACATGGACCCCGTCCAATTAATATATGTTGCCTTAAATCCTCCAAGGTTAAGACATATATTAATAACCGCTTATTTGGCCACCAGTTTAGTTAACAGAGCTTCTAGGGAAGGTTAATAACTAAACGAGTCTTGAGTGTATAACCATTGTTTACGTAGCCCGATCCACGTCCTACCAAGCCACCGAGGGGTGGTCATGAATAGGATCGTACCCGAACACGTTTTCCACATAGGAGATCTAATCTAGTATACCGGTGGCGGTAAACACCTACCGAGGGGTGTGGTCAGGGCAGAACTGACGCGAGGCGTTACCATGCTTTCACATATGGATCAACAATGGAGGCCGTGGGTTTTGTTTGAAACCCTCTCCCACTCAATATTTTGAAAAACATGCAAGTTTTGACAAATTATGTATGATCAATATAGTATGAGTGGCACTCACCTATCCTATATAACATGTTATCAAATATGCATACAAAACATCCATCAATACATATTTATACATCCATGACATATCACAGAAAAAATAATTGACAGAATAACCAAGCTATGGTTCCATCCTAGAACAAAGAAAATAAAGATTACAAAATTCCATCCAAAGCATTCTTTGGGTCTTGAATTCTGTTCCGTCTTCTTGTATCCATCTTTATGTAGCCTCTCCATTTATTTCTCATCCCAAGAATTATTTAAAATTTAAATCTCCAAAAATTCAAATTTCAAATTCGAATTTCAAATTTAAATTTCCAATTCAAATTTTAAACAATTTTAAACATCATGTGTAATAATATGTAATTTCAAAAATTTCAAATTTTCAATTACATATTTTTAAACATGATTTAAAATTAAATTTCTAATTTAAAAATCAAAATTTTCGATTTTTAGACTGTCGTACCGCCGCCTCCGAAGGCGGCAGCAGCCGTGGGCTGCCCCCTATGTGCAGCCTTGCCGGGCTGCAGGCCAAGCCTACAGCACCAGGCTGCACGCCCAGGCTGGGCACAGCAGCCTACAGGCTGCAGGCAGCGCCTGCAGCCAGAGCCTGCACGCCCAGGCTGCGGCCAGCCTTGGGCAGGCTGCGGCCAGCCTTGGGCAGGCCACGGCCACCCTTGACTGCAGGCCAAGCCTGCGGCCGTGGGTGGTGTTGGCCTGCACAGGGGCTGCCGTAGCCCCATCCTGCCTGAGGGCAGGGGCTGCAGCCCCACCAAGGCCCGTCGGCCTATCCCGAGGGGTCGTGTCTCGATTTTCATGTCATATTCCAATTTATCTATTAGGATCTCCAAAAATTAATTTGAATCCCAATTAAATTGAAATTTTCCACACAATCAAAATTTCAACCTTTAAATCAAATTTAACTTTTGGGAAAAAATAAATTACAGTCTTCAATCTTCGATCTCCTCCAAGAATAATTACATAAAATTTCCTAAACCGTTTCCGGTGTACAAAAAATTCTAACCATAAAAATTCTAAGTGACAAAAATTAAAACCCATGGGAAAATTACAGTGTTAATAAACTGCTCCCACGGTCACATAAAAAATTCCTAGATACAATTTTTCTAAATTCTAAGGAACCATAACTGGCATAAACAAGCATGCTTATAATAATTCAGAAAATTAAAATAACCACATACATTATACATAATCCATGATAGCAACATAAAGGAACCCTAGAATGCCACTCTCTAAATATCAAATCCATACATAAATAAAAAGACTAAGTAATTGTCTAGTTTATGTACATGGCATAGTCATGAGATGGCTCTGATACCAATTGTAGGAAAATAAATCGGTAAAAACGTATCAGAATGGCGCAGCAGAACAATAAAAAAAATTTTAGATCGTTAAATATCTCATGATGCCATATACAATAAATCAACAACAATTAAAACTCATACCTCAAGGACGCCAATCTTGTAGGAGGAGAATGACCGGAGGCTTCAACCAACTAGCCTTCTCTACAATTCTCCAATTCCAGAATGGCTGAGTGTGTGGGCACTCTGAACCTCGATCGGTATGCTAGCACTGCTAGTCTTCTTCCGACCACCCAAATCTCTAAAGAACTTTATTGTCACGATGAGCTGTGCAACAATAAGCCTGCTCACCTGAGAGTCTGTGGTCTGAGAGAACTGGAGTGGCAGGACCTCTATTTATAGACCTACATGAGGTGATTCTCTGAATTTGAATTGGACTAGGAAAAGATATTCTCCCTTATCCATAACCATAAAATCCAAATTTTTCCATGGGAAAATCCCAACAATAAAATTCGGTTTTTTAAGGATAAAACCAATCCAAATCTAAACAAGATTTTAACTAGAATTTTATCTCCCTTTGTCAACCAAAAAATCTGAAATTTCCTAGGAGATTTTTCTCCAAATATTCGGCCACATTTAGGATAAGGGAGAATCAAAATTCCACTAGGATTTTCAAGCTTGAATCTTATCTCAACCTTATCCAAAATAACCGAATCTTCCTAGGAGATTTCCTCCATAATTTCGGCCACTTTTCAGGGAAGGAGAGAATCCAAATTCAACTAGGATTGAAACTTGAATCTTCCCTTGAACCTTATCCACAAAAACCGAAATTCCATTGAGGATTATCCTCAAAAATTTCGTCCACTTTTGTTAGGATTTAGATTCGAAATTCAAGTAGGATTCTAGCAAGATTATCCTCTCCATATCCAACTCAAATTCGAATTTCAAACCTTGTGGATTTTCCACAACAAATTCGAATCCCACTTGGACTGTGATTCAAAATTTGAATTTCAAATTTCAAATTCGAATTTCAAATTCAAATTTCAAATTTCAAATTTCAAATTTCAAATTTAAATTTCAAATTCGAATTTCAAATTCAAATTTCAAATTCAAATTTCAAATTTCAAAATCCACAAAACAGTTGTGTTTCAAATTCTTGTTCTCATGGATAATTTTCTACAACTCCAATCCAATCTCAAATAAAACCATGGCAACTTTATTTGGAGTTTGAATAATTGTGTACTCTATTATCCAAAACAAAATCTGAATCCAACCGGAGAGAATCTTGTCTACCATTCTAATCCTTTGTCATCACCATCCATGCATAATAAACTAGCCAATAGCATACACAAATCAATTTGCCAAACATTAAGGAATTATGTGGAGCTAGTAGAGGGACTGATTGGACATATATAATCGGGCTCCCGCAAATCCATATGATCATCATTCTTTTACCGAACAACTCAATCATATGATCACTAGTTTCAGAGTCACACCACTATAAACCTGAAACTGAACTCCTAATTATATACCGTATTACGTAAGCCTGTGACGAGCTACTATCCAATGACCTTGTCATATATGCAAAACCCTCATATGATATCCATGATCAGCGTTAGGTCAAAGTCCGTTTAATCCTACTGATCAGGCTATCTTAAAGTTCCATTATACTACCGAATTAAGAAAATGATTATTCACCTTATGTGAATAAGAAGTCATCCGCCCAGCAGACGACCCAAGGTCTTGTCTATTTTCACATTCAGTATAATGCCTTTAACAGGATACCTTTAACTCCTTAGAGCTATGATTCTGATATCTGCAAACAAACCCTTCATCATATACAAGTCATGCACCCAACGAACCGGTCTATAAGCTTACTAACTCTGAGACGCTTTAGCCATTGGAACATCAAAGTACACAAGTCATAAACATGAAGTAGTTTATTTACTTAGGATTAAGGTTATTGCATAATGAACGTCAAAAGAAGATTGATCCACTCATAGCGGACTACGTAGATCAATCACGCTTTAGTCCCGGTCTAATATGTCACCACCAAGTAACATATCTATGTCTCTACTTGGGAGTCCAGCTCCAGACAGTCGAGACTAACCATCCTCTCCAAGGCTTTAGACAACATAATAGTCTTAACATGAGTTAGATGCTCGGTCTAACCCCATAGACTACAGACCATTGTTTTGACCGCTAACTTTAGAACATTGTCTTTTCATATACAAAAGTCCATTGCATGCAACGTTCTAACAGTTTTAACACAAGCAATCAGTGAGCCATATTTGCTTACATTTACTTTAACATGTAAATAAGACGTGGATAGATAGCAATGTAATGAATAACCTCTATATATAATTTTATTATCCAGTTCAAAATGAATACATCAAAATGTCTCTAATACTTAGGGCATTTCCTAACATGATGCTGATCCTTAATCTTAGAAATAGGCTATGAACAATGAGATGGATTCTATGAAATCCAACTCTATTTGGGTCTTGGACGCAAGTCTGAGTTGTTGGGCGAAAGAACTGCTCCACAGATTTCGGTCTTGGACGCAAGTCTGAGTTCCGGTGAAAGACCTGCAGACGATCAATAATTTAGGGTGCCTCGTCGTAGTGGAAGGGTTTCGAAGAAACCTAATTTCTTCATATATGATGCTGAGGTATACCAGGCCGAGACTGATGAGCATGAGGATGATTCGGTCACCTATGATGAAGCTATAAATGATGTTGATCCTTAATCTTGGAAACAGGCTATGAACAATGAGATGGATTCCATGAAATCCAACTCTGTTTGGGAACTTGTAGATTTGTCGGATGGGATAAAACCCATTGGATGCAAATGGGTCTGCAAAAGAAAGAAGGATGCGGAAGGGAGAGTGGAAACTTTCAAAGCTAGACTGGTTGCAAAGGAGTACATGCAAAAGGCTGGAATCGATTATGATGAAACCTTTTCGCCTGTTACTATGTTGAAGTCTATCCGTATTCTTCAGTCTGTTGTTGTGGCTCACAATTACGAGATCTGGCAAATGGATGTCAAGACGGCATTCTTGAATGGCCATCTTGAAGAGTGTATCTATATGATACAGCCCGAAGGGTTCGTAGCGAAAGGCCAAGAAAGGAAAGTCAGCAAGTTGCTCAGATCCATTTATGGATTAAAGCAAGCATCCCGCTCATGGAACCAGATGTTTGATCAAGTGATTAAGACATTTGGTTTTGAGCAGAACGTTGATGAAGCTTGTGTTTATAAACATATTAAGGATGGAAAAGCGGTCTTTTTGATACTCTATGTCGATGATATACTACTCATTGGGAATGATGTAAGGAACTTTTCATCAGTCAAGCTTTGGTTACACCAACAGTTTGACATGAAGGACTTGGGAGAAGCTAATTATGATCTAGGCATTCGTCTCTTCAGAGATCGAAAGAACAAAATGATAGCGTTATCCCAAGCCTCATACATAGAAAAAATAATCGACATATATGCAATGCAAGAGGCAAAGAAAGGTTCATAATCTTCTATTACCGGTCTAACTCTTTCATTGGATGACTCTCCCAAGACATCAGAAGAAAGAAATTGTATGAGTAAGGTCCCTTATGCATCCACTATGGGTAGCCTTATGTATGCTATGCTTTGCACTCGCCCGGATATATGTTTTGTAGTAGGTATGGTGAGTCGATATCGAGCAAATCTTGGAACCAAGTACTGGCAAGCAGTAAAGCATATACTCAAGTATCTGAAGAGAACGAGGGATTATATGCTGGTGTATTCTGGAAGGGACCTAACACCCGTAGGATACACGGACTCAGACTTCCAGACTTGCGAGGATTTGAGGAATTCGACATTAGAGGGCATATAGATGTATGTAAGATCGCATTCGAGGCCAACATTGCCGATCCCTCTACTAAGACTTTGGCGGCTAGAAGCTTTGAGAGGCACGTATAGGCAATGGGGATGTGTAACATGGCATATCTGCTGGCTTAGGACAAGTGGGAGATTGTTAGGAAATGCCCTAAGCATTAGAGACATTTTGATGTATTTTATTTTGAACTGGATAATAAAATTATATATATATATAAGTTAATCATTATATTGCTATCTGTCCTCGTTTTATTTACATGTTAAAGTAAATGTAAGCAAATATGGCTCCCTGACTGCTTGTGTTAAACTGTTAGAACGTTGCATGCAATGGACTTTTGTATGCGAGAAGACAATGTTCTAAAGTAAGCGGTCTAAACTATGGTCTGTAGTCTATGGGGTTAGACCGAGCATCTAACTCATGTTAAGACTATTATGTTGTCTAAAGCCTTAGAGGGGACAGTTTGTTTTAACTGTCTGGAGCATAGACTCCCAAGTAGAGACATAGATATGTTGCTTGGTGGTGACATATTAGATCGGGACTAAAGCGTGATTGATCTACGAAGTCCGCTTTGAGTGGATCGATCTGCTTTTGACATTCATTGTGTAGTAACCTTAATCCTGAGTAAAAGCACAGCTTCATGTATATGACTTGTGTGCTTTGATGTTCCAATGGCTAAAGCGTCTCAGAGGTAGTAAGCTTATAGACCGGTTCGTTGGGTGCATGACTTGTATACGATGAAGGGTTCGTTTACAGATATCGGAATCATAGCTCTAATAAGGAGTTAAGGGTATCCTCTTAAAGGCATTATACTGAATGTGAAAATGGATAAGGCCTTGGGTCCTCTGCTGTGCGGATGACTTCTTATTCACATATGGTGAATAATCATTTTCTTTATTCGATAGTATAATGGAACTTTAAGATAGCCTGATCAGTAGGATCAAACGGACTTTGGCCTAAGGCTGATCATGGATATCAATGAGGGTTCTGCATACATGACAAGGTCATTGGACAATAGCTTGTCACAGGCTTACGTAATACGGTATATAATTGTGAGTTCAGTTTTAGGTTTATAGTGGTGTAACTCTGAAATTAGTGATCATATGATTGAGTTGTTCCGTAAAGAATGATGATCATATGGATTTGCGGGAGCCCGATCATATATGTTCAATTAGTCCCTCTACTAGCTCCACATAATTCCTTAACGTTTGGCAAAATTGATCTGTGTATGCTATTGGCTAGTTTATTATGCATGGATGGTGTTGACATAGGATTAGGATGGTAGATAAGATTCTCTCCGGTTGGATTCAGATTTTGTTTTGGATAATAGAGTACACAATTATTCGAACTCCAAATAAAATTGCCATGATTTTATTTGAGATTGGATTGGAGTTGTAGAAAATTATCCATGAGAACAAGAATTTGAAATACAACTGTTTTGTGGATTTTGAAATTTGAATTTTGAAATTTGAATTTTGAATTTTGAATTTGAATTTTGAATTTGAAATTTGAATTTGAAATTTGAAATTTGAAATTCAAATTTTGAATCACAGTCCAAGTGGGATTCGAATTTGTTGTGGTAAATCCACAAGGAATGAAATTCGAATTTGAGTTGGATATGGAGAGGAAAATCTTGTTAGAATCCTACTTGATTTTTGAATCCAAATCCTAACCAAATATAGATGAAAATTTTAAGGATTATCCTCAATGGATTTTCGGATTTTTATGGATAAGGTTCAAGGAAAAATTCAAGTTTCAATCCCAGTTGAATTTGGATTCTCTCCTCCCTGATAATGGCCGAATTTTTAGAGTAAATCTCCTAGGAGATTTTCGGTTATTGTGGATAAGGATGAGATAAGATTCAAGCTTGAAAATCCTAGTGGAATTTTGATTCTTCCTTATCCAAAAGTGGCTGAAATCTTGGTGGAGATTTCTCCTTTGAATTTTCAGATTTTTTGGTTGAAAAGGGAAGATAAAATTCTAGTTAAAATCTTGTTTAGATTTGGATTGGAATTATCCTATAATGGCCGAAATTTGTTGGGATTTTCCCTTGGATAATTTCGGATTTTATGGTTGTAGATAAGGGAGAATATCTTCTCCTAATCCAATTCGAATTTAGAGAATCACCTCATGCAGGTCTATAAATAGAGGTCCTATCACTCCAGTTCTCTAAGACCACAGACTCTTAGGTGAGCAGGCTTATTGTTGCACAGCCCACCGTGACAATAAGTTCTTTAGAGATCTAGGTGGTCGGAAAAAGACTAGCAGTGCTAGCATACCGATCGAGGTTCAGAGTGCCCACACACTCAGCCATTCAGGAATTAGAGAATAGTAGAGAAGGCTAGTTGGTTGAAGCCCTCCGGTCATTCTCCTCCTACAGATTGGCGTCCTTGAGGTATGAGTTTTAATTGTTGCTGGTTTATTGTATATGGCATCATGAGATATTTAACGATCTAAAAATTTTTATTGTTCTACTGCGCCACTCTGATATGTTTTTACCGATTTATTTTCCTTCACGGATTTTCCTTGGAAAATCAACTACAAAATTTTGTTTTCATTTCCATTTCTTTTCCTTATTTTCTACACATGAACAATGTCATCTTTAAAAATAAAAATTCACTAACACAAACCACATTTTTCCTCTTTCTTCCCCACGGTTTTCAATTGAAAAACAAGCACCAACATTTGGTGTTTTTCAATTTCATTTCATCCATCTCTTTTATTTCCTTTTTAACACTAAAAACCAACCAAGCTAACATCAAAAATTCATCATTCCATTCCATGTACAACCCCATGGTTTTGATGAAAGAAACACATACACAACTTGCTTTTCAAGCTCATGATTTCACACTTGTTTTAATCACTCACCATTTACACACTTTCAAGCATAAATCCATTAAACAAAAACTGATTTTTCTCACATCAAAACAGCCCATATCACACGGTTTTTCCTCATGAAAAATAAGAAGAAATCATGCCAAAGTATAGGATTTCCTTGCTTGCTTGATAACTTGAACTTTGGGATGAAATTTTCACACTTTCTTGCACTAAACTTGAAGAAAATTTTCTAATTTCAATGGGGGAGGTGCATGGCTGCTCTAATGGCTAAAAACCATATTTTTTTCTGGTTTTTAAAAGCCAAAACCATGTATATAATTAGCCAAAAAGGAGGGACTGAGTTGCAATTGATTTAAGGGTATTTTAGCAAACTTTTTGTGCAATTTTTCTTCTCTTTAGGGGCTGTTTTGTAATTAATCAAAGATAGCCAGATTTTTTTTTTCCTGATTTTGGCTCCAAAATCTACCACCTACAAGCCCTAAAAACTTTTTGAAAATTTGGTTAAGCTTCCTTTGACTTTTTACTTTGATTTTGCATCCTAACCATTGGATTTTCAGGACTTTAAACCCTACCCTTGGATTTGAATGTAATCTTATATCCTGTTAAAGATTCGCATCCAATCTTTTGATCAAAAGTCAAACCGAATGACTTTGCACCGAAATCGCGTAGACGAGTTCCTGAGGCTGTCCGTGTAATCGGTTTTCCTTATTTCACTCTGGTTTGCCTAAAAATCAATACCGTAAATATTTCATCTTTTAGTGGTTCACTATATATTTTCAAAATTTTTGAAACTGAAAAGGCATATTTTGCCCGATTTCGGTTTGATAAAATTTTTCCATTTCTGATCATACTCTTATCAGCACTGTCCAAATATTTCATCGCATTCTAAATAGTATTAAAACATATGTTTTATAGTTTTACACATAAAAATCATAGAGTACACAAGTTATACAAAATTTTAAGAAATAGTAAAATTTCTCGATTATGACAACGTGTACAAGAAACTATAGGAACAGAAGTACTTCTGAGTACAGCATTTCATCTGCAGACAGACGGGCAATCTGAGCGAACCATTCAAACGTTAGAAGACATGCTGCGTGCGTGTACAATCGATTTCCTGGGGAGCTGGAATGAAAAACTTCCATTAGTAGAGTTTTCATATAATAACAGCTACCAAGCTTCAACAGGTATGGCACCCTATGAAGCTCGATATGGAAGGAAGTGTAGATCACCGATTCATTGGTATGATTTACAAGAAAAACGACTGCATAAGACAGATTTTGTATAATAGATAGTGGATGCAGTTACAAAAATATAGCAACAGATGAAAATAGCCTAGAGTCGACAGAAGAGCTATGTGGACAAAAGATGAAGAGCCCTGGAATTCAACAAAGGGGATTTCATATTCCTAAGAGTTTTGCCAATGAAAGGAATAATGTGATTCGGAAAGAAGGGGAAATTAAGTCCAAGATATATTGGACCATATGAGATAATCAAACGCATTGGTAAAGTCGCTTATAGATTGGTGTTACCTCCAGAGATGTCGGCAGTACATAATGTGTTCCACCTGTCGATGCTGCGAAAGTATATATCAGATTTGTCCCATATGCTGAAACATGAACCGATTCAGATTCAGGAAGATCTGACCTATGAAGGAAGACCTGTCCAAATTTTGGCACGCAAAGATAAGGTTTTGAGGAAAAAAACAATCCCATTAGTCAAAGTGCTGTAGAGAAATCACAACGTTGAAGAGGCTACATGGGAGCGAGAAGCTGAAATTAGGAATCTGTACCACCACTTGTTCTAAATTTTCAGGGACGAAAGTTTTATTAGGAGGGGTGAATGTGATAACTGGGAATTTTAGATTCTCAGAGTAGATTAAAATTGTATGTATGTATCAATTTTAATGAATAAAATATGAAAAAGTTGTGTTTTAATACTGTTGAGAATATTGTAAAAATGTTCTAGCGGTGTTAAAGTGAGTGAGTGTGGGGATGAAAAATCTTACCGAACAGAATCGGGTGAAACGGTTCAAAAACGGAGCCGAAAACCCTAGGAAGTGCACTAAAATGCACTAAAAAGATAGAAATTTACGGTATAGAATTTTGACCAAATAGAAGCAAAATAAAACAAACCAATCGCACCGGAGGCACCCGGAATCAGCCTACGCGATTTCGGTAAAGTTCCGTTCGGTTTGACTTTCAGTCAAAATTTGACCAAGTGAATTAATTCATGTATAATAGGATGACATCACCATGTTGATGTCATAAATGTAATTTTTATTTAGGATGGAAAGTAATATGGAAAGGTATTTGGCTAGGATTTGGTATCCTTGAGATCAAGGGTTAAGATCATGCCAAAATAACCTTGAAAAAAATTTTAGAAATATAGAAAAAAGGCCATTTGGTGATGTGGAAAGGAGACAACAAAAAAATTTGATTTTTGGCCCAAAATTATTACACTTTAGTCCTTGAACAATTAGCAAATTGTTGGAAAAAATTTTGCTAAGTGGTCCTTGGTGTTTGCCTATAAATAGGCTTCAAAATTCATTACAAAAAATGGAAAAATTGGCCAAACTCTTGCCATTTTTACAGCAAAAAATCCGTGCCCCTTTAGTGCATTCTAAGCCAAATTTTGTCCAAAATTTCACACCAAAATTAGCTTCCATTTCATTCCTACCATCAAGGAATCAAATAGATAAGGTAAGCTTCTAAATAGAAGCAATTTTACTTGATTTTCTAAGTGAAAATCCGTGGGTACGAAGGTGTAGAAACATTGATAAAAATTAATGTTTTGTTGATGTTATAATTAGTTTGGTGTTTCAGGGATTAAAGTATGATTTAGGGTTAAGAAACAAGCCAAAATTTTGCATGTTTTCATGAAAAATCTGTGGCCTTGTAAGGTGCAAAAATTGAGGAATTATTTAATAGTTTATGTTCATTTAGTAACATATTGAATTAAGCATGAATTAGAATCAAGAAAACAAGAAAATTTGATGCATTTTCATGCTAAAATTTGTGGGTGATAAACACTAGAAAATGGGAAATTTTTAGTGTTGAATAAGAATGTGTAATGTTGATAAAAACCCTAGGAAAGAAAACAAGATTTTCTATGTGATTTTGCAAGAAAAATCCGTGGCTAATGCTAGGGTTGAAATGAAATTTGGTTAGGTTTTAATGTTAATTTGCCTATTTGAAAACCTAAGAATAAAATGTGATAAGTGTTGAAGGTGATGAAATATATTTGGTGATGATTAACATGGTAAACCAAGGCTAGGTTTGAAAAGAATTGATGTTGTGTATTGATGTTTGAATATTGGTTAATGTGGAAAATTTTTATACAAAGTTTAGAGACTTTGTATAAAATAGGCCTCTGGTATAGTACATGGCAGGTACAAAGGTTCTAAAGCGTACCTAACACCGGGAAAACCTTAAAATATAAGCGAAAATGCTGCCGAAATTTCCAAAATGGCATAAGAGTATTTCGGGAAATGAGGGGTAAAATATTGGACTCGGGAAGGAAACCGAGACCTCTCGGTGGATTAGGATTGAAAATGAAAAACCAACCCAAGAGGAATATGTTAGGAAATGCCCTAAGTATTAGAGACATTTTGATGTATTCATTTTGAACTGGATAATAAAATTATACATAGAGGTTATTCATTACATTGCTATCTGTCCTCGTCTTATTTACATGTTAAAGTAAATGTAAGCAAATATGGCTCACTGACTGCTTGTATTAAAACTGTTAGAACGTTGCATGCAATGGACTTTTTGTATGCGAGAAGACAATGTTCTAAAGTTAGCAGTCTAAACTATGGTCTGTAGTCTATGGGGTTAGACCGAGCATCTAACTCATCTTAAGACTATTATGTTGTCTAAAGCCTTAGAGGGGACGGTCTGTCTTGACTGTCTGGAGCTGGACTCCCAAGTAGAGACATGGATATGTTGCACGGTGGTGACATATTAGACCGGGACTAAAGCGTGATTGATCTACGTAGTCCGCTATGAGTGGATCAATCTGCTTTTGACGTTCATTGTGCAATAACCTTAATCCTGAGTAAATGAACTACTTCATGTATATGACTTGTGTACTTTGATGTTCCAATGGCTAAAGCGTCTCAGAGGTAGTAAGCTTATAGACCGGTTCGTTGGGTGCATGACTTGTATACGATGAAGGGTTTGTTTGCAGATATCGGAATCATAGCTCTGAGGAGTTAAAGGTATCCTCTTAAAGGCATTATACTGAATGTGAAAATGGACAAGGCCTTGGGTCGTCTGCTGGGCGGATGACTTCTTATTCACATATGGTGAATAATCATTTTCTTGATTCGGTAGTATAATGGAACTTTAAGATAGTCTGATCAGTAGGATTAAACGGACTTTGACCTAAGGCTGATCATGGATATCATATGAGGGTTTTGCATATATGACAAGGTCATTGGATGGTAGCTCGTCACAGGCTTACGTAATACGGTATATAATTGGGAGTTCAGTTTCAGGTTTATAGTGGTGTGACTCTGAAATTAGTGATCATATGATTGAGTTGTTCGGTACAGAATGATGATCATATGGAATCACGGGAGCCCGATTATATATGTCCAATCAGTCCCTCTACTAGCTCCACATAATTCCTTAACGTTTGGCAAATTGATTTGTGTATGCTATTGGCTAGTTTATTATGCATGGATGGTGATGACACAGGATAAGGATGGTAGACAAGATTCTCTCCGGTTGGATTCAGATTTTGTTTTGGATAATAGAGTACACAATTATTCGAACTCCAAATAAAATTGCCATGATTTTATTTGAGATTGGATTGGAGTTGTAGATAATTATCCATGAGAACAAGAATATGAAATACAACCGTTTTGTGGAATTTGAAATTTGAATTTTGAAATTTGAAATTTGAATTTTGAAATTTGAAATTTGAATTTTGAATTTGAAATTTGAATTTGAAATTTGAATTTGAAATTCGAATTTGAAATTTGAATTTGAAATTTAAATTTGAAATTTGAAATTTGAAATTTGAAATTTGAATTTGAAATTTGAATTTGAAATTTGAAATTCAAATTTTGAATCACAGTCCAAGTAGGATTCGAATTTGTTGTGGAAAATCCACAAGGTTTGAAATTCGAATTTGAGTTGGATTTGGAGAGGATAATCTTGTTAGAATCCTACTTGAATTTTGAATCAAAATCCCAACAAAAGTGGGTGAATTTTTTGAGGATAATCCTCAATGGAAAATTCAGTTTTTGTAGATAAGATTCAAGGGAAAATTCAAGTTTCAATCCTAGTTGAATTTGGATTCTCTCCCTCCCTAAAAGTGGTCGAAATTTTGGAGGCTTTATCCTAGGAAATTCGATTATTTTTGGATAAGGTTGAGATGAGATTTAGCTTGAAAAATCCTAGTGGAATTTTGATTCTTCCTTATCCTAAAAGTGGCCGAAAATTTGGAGAAGATTTTCTCCTAAAGATTTCGGATTTTTTGGTTGAAAAAGGGAGATAAAATTCTAGTTAAAATCTTGTTGAGATTTGGATTGGATCTATCCTAAGAAAACCGAATTTTTAGTGGAGATTCTCCCTTGGAAAAATTCGGATTTTATGGGTTTGGATAAGGGAAAATATCTTTTCCTAATCCAATTCAAATTCAGAGATTCACCTCATGCAGGTCTATAAATAGAGGTCCTGCCACTCCAGTTCTCTCAGACCATAGACTCTCAGGTGAGCAGGCTTATTGTTGCACAGCTCATCGTGACAATAAAGTTCTTTAGAGATCTGGGTGGTCGGAAGAAGACTAGCATGCTAGCATACCGATCGAGGTTCAGAGTGCCCACACACTCAGCCATTCGGGAATTGGAGAATAGTAAAGAAGGCTAGTTGGTTGAAGCCTCCGGTCACTCTCCTCCTGTTCATTGGCGTCCTTGAGGTATGATTTTTAATTGTTGTTGGTTTATTGTATATGGCATCATGAGATATTTAACGATCTAAAAATTTTTATTGTTCCGCTGCGCCACTCTGATACGTTTTTACCGGTTTATTTTCCTACAGAATAGTAAATCGACCCTTAATGACTAAAATACCTAAAATAGGAAAAAATTCATGTTAGGGGTATTTTGGGAATTTGAGTACTATTCATAGTAAATTGAGTTTTTAATGTTTGTGAATCCATGTGATGCTTACTAAGTATGTTTGAACTTATTGAGCCTTTTAGCTCACAAGTTTGTTCATGTTGCAGGTAAGAAACCTGTCCATTAGACTATATGGATGGCGGCAGGATGTGCGCGTGTCAAGGGATAGGGAATTCACCGTGGACTTGGTCCTGCCAGAAGTCCTCTGCTAAGCTTTGAAAGTTAGTGAATTGAAGAGAATATGTCATTGAAAAAAATGCAGTATAAATATTTTAAGAAAAAGAGTTTAAAAATGGCGATCCGAATTCGGCGCACGGGCTGTCTTGGAAGATAATGGAGTCGGATCCTTACAGTTTCACGTGGATGGATTTGGGGGTGCCACAATGATGATGTGGTATTTGATGAGGAAATCCATTCCCATAATCACATCATAGTCACACATATTGATGATGATTAGGTCCACGCTCAGCTCGTGCCCACTGATAACTATTGGCATGTGTCGTATCCAATAGCTAGACAACAAAACTTCCCCAGAGGGAAGGGCAGTTTGAAAAGTTTGATTCATCTTATCTAGGTTCTTGTCTAACTTCCTAGCAGATTCTGAGGATACAAATGAATGCATAGCTGCAGAATCAAATAATACTAATGTAGTGGAGTTGACGACAGAAAGCTGACTTGTCACCACTGTCGAGGTTCTGGCCTCTACATCCCCTCTAGTGAAGGCATAGATCCTTCCTTGCATCTCGGGAGCTTCTAATCTACCCTGTGTGATTGATGAACCCTCGATTCTAGTCTAAACGACATGTAGCTGTCCGCTGGTGGCATAGGCTTGGCCCTGCTAATTTTGTGGGTTAGAGCGACATTGCTTGGTGAAGTGGCCTTCCTTGCCATAGATGTAAAAACCACTAGTCCCCAGGTGGCATTCCCTTGGGTGATTCTTCCCACACTTTGGACAAGGGGGGTGTTGATTGCCCATTTCCCCCATGGTTGTTCTTTTTTTGGGGGAAATTCCTCTGCTGCCCCTGGTTGCTTGAGTTCCCGTTCCTTTTGTTGTTGTTGTGGTTGGACTGTCTGTGGTGTTGGCTGCCCCCTGTGTTCTGTCCCTTATGCTGTGAGTCAGGATTCGGCCTTCCTTTGATCTATTTTGGTTGGTTCTTTTCTTCTCTCATTGCCTTGAAAATCTGGGCCCTTCTCTATTTGTCTTGGGCCAATCAATATTCTGCTTGGATGGCCCTGCTGCCACACTCAACTACGATTGTGGGCTCATGGCTGCCGCTACAGACTTGGACGGCTATGTCCATTCGGAACATCTTAGGCATCCTTCTGACCTTTTCCTTCTCCGTTGGCACTAGGTCAAGGTAGAGTCGAGCCAATTGTACAAACTTCCTGACCATTTCCATCACGATCATGCTACCCTGACATAAATTGTTGAATTCATCCTGCTAGACTGCTAGGGCTTCGTCGTTGAAGTACATCTCCCTGAACTCGGTGATGAAGTCTGCCCAGTTCATCTCATTAATGTTCCTCCTGATGGCCACGGTCTTCCACCATTGGCGTGCTCCTTTACATAGGGCGAGGGATGCACATAATACTTTCTCCCTCTCTGTCAGCCCTACGAGGTCTAGGATGACTTGGACGTCAGTCAACCAATCATCTGCCTCAATGGGGTTTGTAGTCCCTTCAAGTTCGGGTACCTTCATGTGCCTAAACCACTCGTATAGGTCGCCTTCTTTATGGGCTAGCACACGGACATTGGCTACTACTAGAGTAGCTACAACTGATGGTGCTGGTGTGGTCTGGACTGGTAGGGCCGCTTGCTCTCTAAGGGTGTTAGGGGGCTACTGGCACTGCTTGAGCTGGCACATCTACTAGTTGTGGTGCCTATTGCAATTAATTTAGTTGCTCCCTAAGTTGAGCGAGTTCTTATTGTTGATTCACCATCATCTCTTGCATAGTCGCGAGTCGTGTCATCAGTTCATCCTCATGGGTGGCTTGGTTAGTTTGAACTCTTATTCTCGCCATTGTTCCTATGTAACCCTATCACATAATGGGAAAAGAAAACATAATTTCTTTAAAATTTGTACTTGGGACTCGTATTACATGTCATTTTTCTTAACTTAAACATCATAGATATACATATACGTATTATATCTTTCGTTCATTCTCTTATTCTTGTGATGCTCAATACAATTGCCGCATTGTATTGGAGCATCGTATGAGTGCCAGGAACCATCCTGCACTCTTCATTATACTTGTGGAAAATAATATTTAGCCCTTCAGGGAAAAATGATTCTACTTTTCATAAAACCTCTCACAAAACATATATATTCAAAAATACGTACAAACTTCTAGTTTGGTAAGAGTGATACACACTTCCCAAAATACGGTCCCATTAAGTACATTTAACTAAGTCAGACGGGGAAAGCTACTCTTTCCCCCCTTATATATATACATTACAAAAACTCTCGTGGAAGGGTTACTACTACTCAGAGGACAATCCTGACTCTACGTCGGACATTTCTTCATCCTTGCTGTCACTAAGCGGGAACTCCTTTGAGTCTTCCTTTTCGTCTCCCCAAGCACAAAATCAACTTCATCATCACTGGTGATGATGACTTGGGACTCGTACATTCCCATCCACTCATCATCACTGAAGTGAACAGGGATTTCATCCCCCTCATCATTGGGTTGGGCATCAGGGAGAGCCTCGTCATCATCTCCTTCATTGTGGTGCTCAGGAAGCTGAAGGGCTGGTTTGGGGTCCTCATTGTCTTCAGGTACTGTTGGTTGTGGTTCAGCCACGAACTCAATGTTGGTCGATTGAGGTGCTACATCTCACCTTCTACGTTTGCTGCTGCTGTCAGGCCTTCACCAGGTACAGGGTCGAGTGCTACTCTCTCGGCATCCACTATGTTTTGTATAAGACGCCTTAGATCCTCATGTGGTGGAGGGTAGGGAATGAGGTCCCTCACATACCCTGGTGTTTCTCCCCATAGCAGGTCGACTATCTCTATAAAAGGTCTATCCTGAGGGATATGAGGTAACATGGCATCCAGAAACCTCTAAAATAGTGTGCCATGGTCTCTCCCTTATAGATATCCCAAGTGTCAAAGACGATCTAGTATCACCTCTCGCGCATATCATCCCATATATCCTCGTCTCGGGCTGGTATAGCACTATCACGGAGGTCGCAGCAGAATTTGATCCACTGTACTGGATGCCCGATCCTATGCCGTCTGTTCTACTAGGTCAAAACTGGTTCTTGTAGTTTACTACTGGCCAAAATCACCTACAAATGTGGTGGAATATGGCATGCTTCAAAGATGACCTCCAGATGATGGATCTAGTACGGAAGTTCACTTGAGGATTGACCATCGTATACATCCAGTTGTAGGGCGATGAAAGCTAGACTCGCTTGACGGTCTTCTTGTACATGGTGAGGGTCTCGTGGTGTGGCCATTATCTCCTATTATAACTTAGATGTTAACTTATGTACTAAACATTTAAAAACAAAAACTAACTTACTTGGACAGATGAGGCAGGCATACGGTGATGTGAGGTAGGGTGGCAAGATACCACTCTGATACCAACTGTGACGCTCTGTGCCCCTAGTGGCCCAAACCGTCACTTAAAAACTACTTCTTTAAATGATACTTATATTTTCTTGCAATTGATACTACAATTTTAGGGGGTTTTTTTTTACGTCATACATATTCACTATTTACGTACGTACACCTTAACTATTTACTATTCTAAAAATATTGCTTAACGGTTACTATCCAAAAATACTATTTAACGATTACTATTCATAAATATTGTGTAACGGTTACTATTTAAAAATACCGTATAACGATTACCATTCATAAATACTATATAATGGTTACTATTCAAAAATGTCATTTAATGGTTACTGTTCAAATATACTGCGTACTATTCCAAAACATACTGTTACTAAAAAAAAAACTATGTGGAAGACAATACTTGTGGTGGTATCTGTAACTGTTCCCTCACACCCACCTCCGCCGCCGTCATCGCCCATTAGAGTTTATGCCATAGGACGCTTACCTACAGCATGAGCACACTCTGTTCGCTTTACGTCCAGTAAGTACAATATGCTTATCGCAAAACATGTTTAAAACATAGTACATACTTGAAAATCATATGAGCATGTCATATAGCACTTAACATATGACATACCACATCATCACATAACATGACATTGAATATAAAACTTTACTTACTATAGGCATAGTAGATATCATTGTGTACAGAATGCATCTTATTGTAACTAGAAGCATAGTGAACTAATGCGTATGCATGATCCGATTATGTTTATTTATGCTTCAATACTCTCTTTTCTTTCTCTTGTTTATTTAGGGCCCATGTGTCTATACCCTATGCGTGCAGACCAACGATAATGCCTGAGGTCACTAAAAAGCTGGAGAGCCATTAACGGATGCTCAACTTTCTGCTTTAAATTACTTTAACTTAAAAACCTCTTTAACTGAAAAGGCCGGTACGACACGCCTATAGAATTCTGTCTTGTTTATCTGTTCTAGCCATATGCTTCTCTAAGCCATCCCAAATCTTATGTGATAGGGACGTATGGCATCTGACTTGTTGTTTAATCAATCTACTTGATTGTGAAACTACATGATCTTATACATGCTGTGCAATAACGTGTACATGGCATACATACTTAACATACTTGTAAACACATCGTTTAAAATTCATTTTATTCATGCTATAGACGGAATTGTACTTACCTAGATTGCAAGCAAAAATTCGTACTCTCGCCTTATTAGGTCACAAGTAACCACCTGTCAACATAATGTACTCCATTAACACTTTTGCCATGTCGCTAATATTGTTAGTGACTAACGCAGATAAATCGTTTGGTACCAATTGTCGTCGGTACTAATTCACTCTCTATTTAGAGTTTACTTCTCCATACTCGATAAATAAATTAATTGCCCATAAATTAATTAATATCGTTCCTAGGTCACTATTACTGTTAGTGACCATAACTTGTGTTTTTATGTGGTACTGAGGCCCATCGATACCCTATCGGCCTACTTTAGAGATTTGGCATCTATTTCTATCGTTGTTTGACTAATTGTCTTGTTGACAGATTAATCATCGTTCCTCACAGTATTGTTCAGAACACGGTCCTTGACTGGTTGTCGACCAGTCAACTGATTGGTTACCTCTCGCATCGGTAACTAAATAGCCTACCGGGTTACTATGCGTAAACTTAGTGTAGTAACCAACTAGGTTACTTTGCTTGTTTGGGTGTGGTAGTCTACTGGGCTACCCACACTATTTTAGTTATTTAAGAAAAACGTTTTGGCTACCTTATAAAATTCTTGGTAAAATTATGTGTTTGGAACCCATCCCCTTATCATCCCATTGGAAGGTGGGAGAGGTTTTTATGAAAACCATGTTTGCATTTTAAAGGTGTTAAAACACATTTTTGGTGTTTTATTTTAAAGGTGGGTTTTCAACCATTTTTGAGAAGTGTTTCAAAACTCAATTGAAACGACTTTGTTTGCAAATATTGGCAAACATGAAATTTTTCATCCTTGACGAGATGAACAATTCTTATGTTCATCTCGGAGCTCAAATCTAACTCTAACAGCTCCTAAACTCATTGAACCCGTGGCCAAAGTGCCCAATTTTTACAAAAATTACAGTTTTACGCCACTTTGAAAATTGCTCAATTTAAGGCCGGAAACGACCAAATTTTTAAAATACTCATGACTTTCTTAAAGATTTCGACGTGTTCTACAACTTTGATGTTGAGCCTGAAGTCCGGTTCGGACTCTAAGGGATTTGTTTTTAGCATAATCTATAGCTATGTCTGGGCTTAGATTTTCAGTCCTAGTTTTGGGCACTGAGTGAAAACCACTAGAAAAACCTATAGTAGTGTTGTTTTTGGCCAAAACCTATTTGACGAAAAAATGACCATATCGAAATTTCCTTAAAACACTATGTTTTACCAAATCTCAAATTCAGAACCTAAGGGGGTCAAAATGGCCAAAATCTATGGCATTTTCTTGAGGATAGATTTGAGTCCAGCCACTTCCTAAATGTTCATTGCATTACACGTAATTATAACCATTCATAAAAATAGTAAACACAATCACAACCACATAAACTTAAAAATGAAAAGTTAAGGGCTCAAAATAAAATTATTACAACCCATGTGCATAAACAAATACACATAAATTTCTTGATCAAAAACTTAAAAACAACTAACATTGTAAGGGAGGGTTTTGGTTTACCTCTTGTGCTATGGTTCAAGCACAAATCCAAACTACGAGCTTGAGGAACCAAACATGGCCATGTGGAATCAAGAGTATAGGGGTCAGTTTTGTGCTAGCAAAACACCAAAATAATTTATCTTAAGATCAAACTGAAACAATAACTAAAACCACAAATATTGATTAGAAACCTTACCCTTGAATGGACTTAGGATGGCTTGAATTTGAAGTCACCTACATGAACTTGGAGGGGCTAGATTTTTGGTAAGTTTTTGGTATGATTTATGGCTTGAAAATGAATGATTTTGATGACTTAAAGGGGTTGGTTGTAGCAAGAAAGGGAGAGAGAAATGGTTGTGGTGTTTTGGGAGCCAAATGAAAGAAATGGTATCACTAAGTCATGTGTGCCTTTTATAGGCAAACTTAACCAAACTTACATAAGCTTAAACCTAATTAATTGTCCACCATTTTAGCCTAATCAAGGGACAAAACTCTACCTTTTTCCAGCCCATAAAATCGAGGGCTACTGCCATTTTTGGAGGGAGAAAAAAAATTTTCTTTGACCACATGCTTTAAAACCCTTGGATTTTTTAATCAAAAGTTGTCATAACTTTTGCAATTTTTTAATCTATCTTTAGGGCTATGTAGCAGCCATTTTCAACTACTTTTGCAGCTAAGGGGGCACAGATTTTGTGGCTAAAATTTTATCTGTGTTGGGTTCTCTTGCAGTCTAATTTTCTACTGTGGAGTTCGGTCCTATCTTAGTAATGTTCTAATTTTCACCTGAAAATTGGATTTTTGTACTATCAATTCCTGGTTGTTTTATACTATCTAAGAGCCCCTTATCAGTCTATTTTACTGTTCATTTCCTATATTGTGATTGCGTCTACACTTTGTTGTCCTTTCGCACACAAACCGAGGCGTTCTCGAGTAAAATTTCAGACACAGTCTCTCTTGACTAATTTGGATGTGCTGATTCCATTTTTATTAGTTTTATATCCACCTGGGGTCGTTTGGACCAGTTTTTGAGATCTGTGTGACACAACCTCGAAAAACATGTTAGGTGCCCGATTGACTAATTTGGGCATTCTGAGTCTAAATATATCAGTTTGGGGGAAAGATAAGGTCATCTTGACCTTCTTCCCGATACTGCATATCTCCTAAATTAAAATTCTTGTTTTTTGCCCAATTGACCAGATTGAGCCTACTGGTTACTAATATATCAGTTTTAGGCCAGATTAGTCGTCTTAGCTATTAACTTGACACTGCGTTTTTCACTATTCACTATTCATTATTCACTGTCTTTTACTTAACTGACTAGTCTGAGTGCTTTGACTCCGATTTTGTCGGTTTGTAGGTGAGAAGAGGTCGTCTGGACCCTTTTCTCGGTATTATACCCCTACTATGGTTTTTCTCGCTATCATGCTCAGATGTTCAGTCCAAGCGTTCTGGTGATCTACTCACCAGTCTTGTGTCAAGAAATGGTCGTCCAAACCAATTTCCTGACACTGCGCATCTCATACATTCATACACATAATAGGGCAGACCGGATTCACTGTCGGTCACCCCTTTCACTGCATAAATAGTACTTAAACAGTACCGTATCTGTTTAATCTATTCAACTAGAAAATATACTGTATTTTCCAACTTAATTGCTCATTACATAACAATTAAGTTTCATACATTCTTGAGAGTCTATATACCGACTCTTTACTCATTACATGGCCTTCTACACGGGCTGCGTACCTGACCGTGATACTCAAATTTGCATTCAAAGGCATCAAATTATTCCTCAATTTCTCATTATATGGAAATTAAAGTACATGAGCAGGGCGGTCCTTACATCCATAGGCCCAAAACCATCATTCTTCAAGCCAAAAACATAGCTAAAAGTTTACCAAAATCCAACCCCCTTCATGCCTGTGATAAGAGATTTCATCCCAAGCCATTTCAAGTGCACCAAAGGGTAAGTTTTAGAACTAATTCTTGGTGACTCTTTTTAGTTATTATTTTGGGTTGATATTAATAGAAAATTTTAGGTGTTTTTGCTAGCATAAACCAACCCCAAACTCTCTTGGTTCACACGGCCATTTTGGTTATCAAAGCTTCGATTCGGCGTGCTTGATTCCCAGCATGTAAGGTAAAATTGAAAAATACCCTTTTTGAAGTTTAGTTATTTTAAGTTTTTGATCAAGAAATTTATGTGTATTTGTTTATGCAAATGGGTTGTAGTAAGTTTATTTTGAGCCCTTAGCTTTCCATTTTTAAGTTTGTGGTTGTGTGGTTGTGTTTACATTTTTACGAATGGATGTGTGTACACGTGAGCATGGATGTTTAGAAAAGTGGCTGGACACAAATCTGTCCTCAGAAAAAGGCACGGGTTTTGGTTATTTTGACCGTGTTAGAATCTGAATTTGGGATTTGGTAAAACATGAAGTTTTAAGGAAATTTTGTTACGGTCATTTTTGTGTCAAATAGGTTTAAGTGCCTAAAACTGGGACTAAAAATTTGAACCCATAATTAGTCTCGGGTTTTGTTAAAAATGGACCACTTAAAGTCCGAATCGGGTCTCGGGCTCAACACAAAAGTTGTCGAACACATCGAACCTTGAAGAAGATCGCTGTGTGTTTTAAAAATTTGGCCGTTTCCAGCCTCAAACAGAGCAATTTTCAAAGTGAAGTAAAACTAGAATTTTTGCAAAAAATTGGGTACTTTGGCCACTGATTCAATGAGTTTAGGAGCCGTTAGAGTTAGATTTGTGCTCCGAGGTGAACACGAGAATCGTTCATCTCATCAAGGATGAAAAATTTCGTGTTCACCAATTTTGTAAACAAAGTCGTTTGGATCAAGTTTCAAAACTGTTTTCGAAAGTGTTTCAAAACTGTTTTCGAAAGTGGTTCAAAAACCACCTTTAATATATAACACCAAAAAATATGTTTTAACACCTTTAAAATGTAAACATGGTTTTTATAAAAAACCTCCCCCACCTTCTAACGGGGTGATAAGGGGATAGTTTCAAAATGCATAATTTTCCAAGAATTTTATCAGTTAACCAAAATAATTTTCAAAGTAAAACAATATGGGTAGCCCGGTAGGCTACCACACCCAAGCAAGCAAAGTAATCCGGTCGGTTACTATACCAAGATTACACATAGTAACCTGATAGGCTGCCTAATTACCGACGCACGAGGTAATCGGTTAGTTGACTAGTTGGCAACCGGTCAAGGACCGTGTTTTTGAATGAAATGGTAAGGAATGATGATTAATTTGTCAAGAAGACAATTAATCATATACGATAGAAGATATGCACCAAATCCCCAATGTAGGCCAATAGGGTACTGATGGGCCTCGGTACCACATAGAAACGCAAGTTATAGTCACTGATAGAAATAGTGACCTAAGGATGATGTTGATTAATTTATGAGGTAATGAATTAATTAACCATGTATAGAGAAACAAACTCTCGAGATAGAGAGCCAGTTAGTACGACGGCAATCAGTACCAAGTGATTTATCTACTTTAGTCACTAACAGTATTAGTGACTTAGCAATAGAATTAATGAGATACATTACTGATGACAAGTAGTAACCTGTAAGTTGATAGAGGCGAGAGTACAAGTTTGCATGCAAACTAGGTAAGTACAACTCCACCTACGGCATGAATAAAATGAATTTAAAATGATATTTTTACAGTATGTTAAGCATGTTTGCCATGCACACGTTGTTGTACAATATGTATAATGAAAGCCATAAATGAGCATAATTGAGCATAATTGACACTAACATGATGTGTAGTGTACTCGGTCAAAGTGACATGAATAGTACCCGAACAGAGTCAAAGTTATTATTTATTAGTCAAAAGTCAAAGTACTGTTCATAATAAATAGTATTCATGAATGAATAGTACTATTCATAGAAAATTTTATTATTGATATTTTTGAATCTATGTGATTCATAATATACATGTTAGAACTTATTGAGCTTATTAGCTTACCGGTTTGTTCATGTTACAAGTAAGAAACTTATCCAGTAGATATCCTAGATGATGGTAGGATATGCAGTGCCATTGGGATAGGGAATTCCACTGTGGATTATGATCCTACTACCAGTCTTCCGCTGAGCATTGAAAGAGAGAATTTGAAGAAAATGTATTTGGGATACAAAGTCATGAAAATTGTATTTATGTAAATTATGTTGTATTACAAAAAGATAACTAACGTATAGTTTTAAATTTTATATGGCTTTCATACAAGGCTTTTATGTAAGAAAAGTATTTTGGAGTTGGATTGTAATAGTTTTGCGTGGCTGAAATTGGGGGCATCACACCATTGGTGCCAGCTACATCCGAAATATTTATAGGTACCCAAGTCCAACCGATGGTTAATCAGGAGCCATTATACGAGCGTTCAGAAGGATAAAACCGCAAGAGTTTGAGGGTTCAATAAACCCACTTGAAGCTAAAGAATGGTTGGCTTCAATTCAGATGATCTTCAAATTTATGAACCTTTCAAATCAAGAAATGGTTCTTTGTGTTTCCTACATGCTGAAAAGGGATGCACGGTATTGGTGGTAAACAGTAAGGATGCAGAGAGATATTAAGAGGATGACATGGAATGATTTTCTGGAAGAATTTAAACAAAAGTTCTTCAACCTGGACACCCTATGAGGACAACAGAGAGAGTTTGATGAATTAAGGCAAGGAGAAATGACAGTAGCTGAAGCTTGCCACAAGTTTGATCGATTAGCTCGGTTATGCCCATACGTAGTGCCCACAGAGAGAGAACGAGTGTGGAGAATGATAGATATGTTTCGACCTGATATTACCACATTAGTAGAGAGTGGTGAGAACCCACCTAACATAATAGCAGATTGTGTGAGCTGAGCAATGCAAGCTGAACATCGATTGGCCAGAGCAAAAGAAGAGCGAACCAAGGCTTGGGAGGACAAGAAAAAGGAAAGGGAACTAGCTAAGCAGAATTAGAAAAATAGCCAGGCAAGCCAAAGCAGCAAGCCTAACCAGGGTCCTAAACTTGGTTAGGGTGGCAACCAAAACCACTCAAATCCGAACAAGCGGAAGGGAAACACAAATGAGAACCAGAACTAGAATGTCCAAAACGTCCAACAAAGACAAGATCAGAATGTCGGCCAGAGTCGACCAACATGCCCAAATGTGGGAAGATGCATCCGAAAGAGTGTAAGTTTGGCATGAATGTTTGCTATACATGTGGTAAAGAAGGCCACTTTGCCCAAAATTGCACGTCTAGTGGGCAGTATCAACCTACATCCTTTCAACCCAGATAAGCGATCGGTCAAGTTCATAATATGCAATCTATGTTCAAAGGACACCAGATTCAGACAGGTCGATTGGAGGATACACCCAGGACCAACGTTCACCTTTTAGCTTACACGAAGGAGAATGTCGAGGCAGACACCTCAAACGTGATGACAGGTCAGCTTCCTATTACCAAAAGCTTTGCATATGTGCTATTTAATTTGGGTGTATCACATTCATTTGCCTCACATACTTTTGCTAAAAGAACTAGCCATGCTAAGGATAAAATCAGTCAAGTGTTTAAAACCACTTTGTCATCTGGTGAAGTATTATTGTCCAATTATTGATTACGTAATGTACTGATAATTGTTGTCGATCAAGAACTATACATTGATTTGATCATATTAGAGCTCGTTGACTATGATGTTTTCCTTGGAATGGACTTCTTTAGAAAGTATTACGCAATGATTGATTGTCAACGGTGAAAAGTACTATTCTGATCTGAACGTGAGGACCAGTTTGAGTATGTGGACCATACTCCGAGGCTATCCAACATGATGATAAGCTCCATGAGGGCGAGGAAGTTGATATCTAGTGGATGCACTGGATATTTAGCTTACATCACCGACACAAATCTAGAGCCAGAGTTGCGACCAAATGATGTACCTATGGTTAACAAATTCCTAGAAGTGTTTTTGAAAGAATTACTAGGACTTCCTCCTGAACGAGAAATCACTTTTGAGATAAACCTACTGCTTGGTACATCTATGATATCGAAAGCTCCATACAGGATGGCCCCTGTGGAACATAAAGTGCTGTAAGTCCAACTGAAAGAATTACTGAAGAAAGGATTTATTCGGCCAAGCTTTTCACCATGGCGAGCTCTAGTTCTCTTTGTGAAAAAGAAAGATGGAATTCTCAGGATATGCATTGACTATTAGGAGCTCAATAAAGTTACAATTAATAACAAATATCCACTGCTAAGGATCGATGATTTATTTGACCAACTTAAGGGAGCCGCAATTTTCTCCAAGATAGACCTTCGATCCGGTTACTATCAGTTAAAGATCAAAGAAGGGGACGTTCCAAAGGCCGCATTTCGAATGCAATATGGACATTGCGAGTTTCTTGTCATGCCTTTTGGACTAACGAACACCTTAGCTGCTTTTATGGATCTGATGAATTGAGTATTTAAGGAATATTTGGACAAATTTGTCATTGTATCCATCGATGACATCCTTATTTACTCGAAGGGCCAAAAGGAGCATGAGGAGCATCTCCGGATTGCATTACGCATTCTAAAAGAGCATCAGCTATATGCTTAATTTTTCAAATGTGAATTTTAGCTAGACAAAGTTCATTTCCTAGGACATGTCATCTCCAAAGATGGGATTTTGGTAGACCCTACGAAGGTAGAGGCAGTCAGTAAATGGTCTACTCTGAAGAATGTCACTGGGATACGGAGTTTCTTGGGATTAGCAGGATACTATCGTAGGTTTGTAGAAGGATTTACAAGGTTAGCTACCCCTCTCACATGCAAGGAGAAGAAGTTTGAATGGGCAAGCAAATGTGAGGAAAGTTTTCGAGAATTGAAGAGGCGGTTAACAAGTGCCCCAGTTCTTACAGTCCTTAAAGACGAGGGAGAGTTTGACATCTACAGTGATGCCTCTAGAATGGGATTGGGAACTGTCCTAATGCATGATGGAAAGGTAATAGCATACGCTTCAAGACATCTCAAAGAACATGAGTAGAACTACCTGACTCATGATTTAGAGCTCACAGGCATTGTATTTACTCTCAAGATATGGTGGCACTACTTATAGGGAGTTCGGTGCAGAATTTTTACTGATCATCAGAGCTTAAAGTATTTCTTCACTCAGAAGGAACTTAACATGAGACAAAGGAGATAGCTCAAATTAGTTAAGATTACGACTGTGAAATCTTGTATCATCCCGGCAAAGCGAATAGAGTGGCAAACACGTTAAGTCGTAAGTCTACAATACCGGAGCGGATAGCCATTGATAAACTACCCAAACCGCTTCAACATGAGATTTCCTCTGTGACAGACTGCAAAATTCCTACAATGCTACCTAGGATTAAGCTAGGTTTTTCTAAGAATTTTTGTGAATAGAAAGTGAAAGAACACTATGTTTATAAATATATAGATAAAAATAATAATAATAATAATTAAATGTTTTGGAGGATTTGAAATCTCCAAAAATGATCAAAGAATAAAGTTCGTGACTGAGAAAGTGATTTCAAACCAAAATCCTCAAAATGGAGTGGTTTCGGTATCCAAAAAAGATAAGATATAAGAAATTGCGAGTCAAAGCAAAGATAAGACAAGATAAGTATTTTAGGGTTTTTAAGAGTTTTGAGATTTAATTAGATCTAACCGATAGCATAGATGGCTAGATAAATCCTTCAGTGCACTCCCTCAGAAATTTCGTCATTTTTTGAAAAATGATGATACCTTTTCGGAACCAAAAACTCCAAGAGATTACCTTAGGTAAACTAAGTTCACTAAAAGATGAAAATTTACGGTTTTGATTTTTAGTCAAACCGCAGTGAAATAAGGCAAATCGATCATGCGGAAGGCCCTAGAAACCCGCCTACGCAATTTCGGGAAAGTTCCATTCGGTTTGACTTTTGGTCAATCTTTGACCACTGAATTAATTAGATGATGTCATGGATGATGTAAACATGCATATGTCATAAATAGAAAAGAAAATGATGTGGAAAGGTGGTAGGTAGATCCAAGGGATGAGATTTAAAGGAAGTTTGATCTAAGGGCTAAGAAAGTGACAAAATGGCATAATAAAATTTTGAAAAATTTGGGAAATGTTGCACATATTGAATCCAGATATGGCGTGGTTTAATTAGATGATATTGGAGTCAAAATGAAGACTAAGTTGTTGGCTTGTGATTGGTCCAAAATTGTATGGATTTAGTGAAAATTTGAAAACAAAAAAATGGTGAATTATTGCTTAAAGCAACCGGTGAATGAGGGGCTGTTTTTAGCTTTCAAAACATGTTTAATAAGGTCCCAAAACTGCAGTAAATCAGGTCCCCAAAAGCATCCCTTGCAGCCGTGTGTCTTCCTCCCACCAACCAAGCAAATTTCTTCAAAGTTTTTCCTCCAAAGCCCTGCAAATCAGCCGTTTCTTTATGGACTGCTTTAAACACATTTTGGGGGCTGAAAATTGGAAGCAAAATGTGACACCCCATGCCCTTAGTGGACTGAACCGTCACTTAAAAACTACTTCTTTAAATGATACTTATACTTTCTTACAATTGATACTACAATTTTAAGGGATTTTTATTTTATACGTCGTACGTATTCACTTTTCACATATGTATACTTTAACTATTTACTATTCTAAAAATACTACTTAATGGTTACTATTTAAAATTACTATTTAATGGTTACTATTCATACATACTGTATAATGGTTACTATTCAAAAATGTGTATAACGGTTACTATTTAAAATTACTATTTGACGATTACTATTCAAAAATACTATTTAATGATCACTATTCGTAAATACTATATAACGATCACTATTCAAAAATAATATGTATTGTTCCAAAACATACTATTACTCAAAAACTATGCAGAAGACAATACTTGTGGTGGTATCCATAACTACACCCTCATACCCGCCTCCAACGCAGTCATCGCCCATTAGAGTTTACGCCATAGGACGCTTACCTATAGGATGAACACACTCCGTGAACTTTATGCCCAGTAAGTACAACATGTTTACAGCAAAACATGTTTAAAACATAGTGCATACTTGAAAATCATATGAGCATGTCATATAGCACTTAACATATCACATACCACATCATCGCATAACATGACATTGAATATAAAACTTTATGCATAGCAGATACCATCGTGTACAGAATGCATCTTATTGTAATTAGAAGCATAGTAAACTAATGCACCTGCATGATCCGGTTTTGTTCGCTTATGCTTCAATACTCTCTTTTCTTTCTGTTGTCTATCTAGGGCCCATGTATCAGTACCAAGTGTGCACAGACCATCGGTAATGCCCGTGGTCAAAAGTCGGAGAGCCATCAATGAATGCTCAACATTCTGCATTAACTTACTTAAAAACGCTTTCAACTGAAAAGGCCAGTATGACACGCCTATAAATTTCCATCTTGTTTAGCTTTTCTAGCCACATGCGTCTCTAAGCTATCCCTAATCCAACGCGATAGGGACGCATGGTATCTAATATGATCTTTCATCAATCTACTTGATTGTGAAACTACATGCTCTTATACATGCTTTGCAATAACGTGTGCATGGCATACATACTTAACATACTATAAAAACATTGTTTTAAAAGCATTTTATTCATGTCATAGGCAGAGTTGTACTTACCTAGATGCAAGCAATTTGTACTCATGCCTCTATCAGCTTATAGGTTACCACCTATCATCAATAATGTATTTTGTCAGCATCTTCGCTGAGTCACTAATACTGTTAGTGACTATTACTTGTGTTCCTATGTGGTACCGAGGCCCATCGGTACCCTATTGGCCTACTTTAGGGATTTGACATCTACTTCTATCGTTGTTTGATTAATTGTCTTCTTGATTGATTAATCATCATTCCTTATAGTATTATTTAGAACACGGTCCTTGACTAGTTGCCGACCAGTCAGCTGACCAGTTACCTTACGCGTTGGTAACTAGGTAGACTATCGTGTTAATATGCATGAACTTAGTGTAGTAACCGATCGGGTTACTATTGCTTGTTCTACTGGGCTACTATGGCTTGTTTGGTGTCGTAGCCCACCGGGCTACTAAGGCTTATTTGGTGTAGTAGCCTACCGAGCTACACACACTGTTTTGGGTTATTTTAGAAAATTGTTTTGGTTAACTTATAAAATTCTTGGTAAAATTATGTGTTTGGAACCCGTCTCCCTATCACCGCATTGGAAGGTAGGGGACGTTTTTATAAAAACCATGTTTACATTTTAATGGTATTAAAACACATTTTTGGTGTTATATTTTAAAGGTGGTTTTTGAACCATTTTCGAAAACTGTTTTGAAACTAGATCGAAACGACTTTGTTTACAAATTTGGCGAACATGAAATTTTTCATTCTCGACGAGATGAACAATCCTCGTGTTCACCTCAGAGCTCAAATCTAACTTTAACGGCTCCTAATCTTACAAAACCCATGACCAATGTGTCCAGTTTTTTACAAAAATTCTAGTTTTGCATCACCTTAAAAACGGCTCTGTTTGAGACCTGAAACGGCCAAATTTTTAAAACACATATGGGTTATCTTAAAGGTTTCGACATGTTCTACAACTTTTGTGTTGAGCCCGAAGTCCAGTCCAGACTCTAAGTGATCTATTTTTAATAAAACCCAAGACAAATTTCTAGGTTTGGATTTTGTTCCTAGTTTTGTTCCCAATTTTGGGCACCGAGTGAAAACTACTCTAAAAACCTATCGTAGTGTCGTTTTTAGCCAAAGGCTATTTTGATGCAAAAACAATCATAATGAAATTTCCTTAAAACATTATGTTTTACCAAATCCCAAATTCAGGCCCTAAAGGGGTCAAAATAGCCAAAATCCGTGCCTTTCCTTGAGGATAAATTGTGTCCAATCACTAAAAACGTTCATGCTCTCATTTGCACACAACCATTCGTAAAAATAATGTAAACACAATCACAACCATATAAACTTTAAAATGAAAAGCTAAGGGCTCAAAATAAACTTATTACAAACCATTTACATAAACAAATACACATAAATGGCCTTGATGAAACTTAAAAATAACTAATCACTAAAAAGGTTCAGTTTTTATCTCTTGTGCTATGAACCGAGCACAAATCCAAACTATGAGCTTGAGGAACCAAAAATGGCCATGTGGAATCAAGAAGACAGGGTTGGTTTTGTGCTAGCAAAAACACCAAAATAATTTCTCTTAAGATCAAACCAAAATAATACCTAAAACCATAAAGATTAATTAGAAACCTTACCCTTAAATGGACTTAGGATGGCTTGGATTTGAAGTCTCCTACATAAACTGGAATGGCTAGATTTTTGGTAAGTTTTTGGTATGATTTATGGCTTGAAAGTGAAGGGTTTTGGTGACTTAGAGGGGTTGGCTGTAGCAAGAAAGGGAGAGGGAAATGGTTGTGGTGTTTTGGGAGCCAAATGAAAGAATTGGTATCACTAAGTCATGTACACCTTTTATAGGCAAACTTAACCAAACTTACTTAAGTTTAAACCTAATTAATTATCCACCATTTTATCCTAATCAAGGGACAAAATTCTTCCCTTTTTCAGTACACAAAACTGAGGGCTGCTACCATTTATAGAGGGAGAATAAAAAAAATTTCTTTTACCACATGCTTTAAAACCCTTGGATTTTTTAATCAAAAGTTGTCATAACTTTTGTAATTTTTTAATCTCTCTTTAGGGATATGTAGCAGTCATTTTCAGCTATTTTTGCAGCTAAGGGGGCATGGATTTTGTGGCCACAATTTTATCTGTGTTGGCTTCTCTAGCAGTCTAATTTTCTACTGCTGTGCTTAGTCCTTTCTTGGCAGTGTTCCCATTTTCACCCAAAAATTGGAGTTATGAATCTGATTTTTATTCTGTCAATTCTTGGTTGTTTTATACTATCAAAGATCACCTTATCAGTCTATTTTACTATTCATTTTCTATACTATGGTTGTGTCTATACTATGTTGTCCTTCCGTACGCAAACCAAGACGTTCCCGGGTGAAATTTCAGACATAATGTCTCTTGACTAATTTGGACATGCTGATTCCATTTTTATCAGTTTTACGTCCGTCTAGGGTCGTCTGGACTAGTTTTCAGGATCTGTGTGACCCTGCCTCAAAAAACATGTCAAGTGCCCGATTGACTAATTTGGGCGTTCTGAGTCTAAATATATCAGTTTTAGGGCTAGATAAGTTTGCCTTGGCCCTCTACTCGATACTGCGTATCTTCCAAACTAAAATTCTTGTTTTATGCCCAATTGACTAGATTGAGCCCACTGACTACTAATATTTCAGTTTTAGGCCAGATTAGGGCCGTCTTGGCCATTAACCTAACACTGCTTTTTCACTATTTACTATTCACTGTCTTTTATTGAACTGACTAGTCTGAGTGCTCTGACTCCGATTTTGTCAGTCTCTAGGTGAGAAGAGGTTGTTTGGACCCTTTTCTTGGTATTGTACCTCTACTAGGGTTTTTCTTGCTATTGTGCTCAGATGTTCGGTCTGAGCGTTTTGGCGATCTGCTCACCAATCTTGTGTTAAGAAATGGACGTCCGGACTAGTTTCCGGACACTGTGTGTCTTATACATTCATACACATAATAGGGTAGACCGGATTCACTGTCGGTCGCTCCTTTCACTGCATGAATAGTACTAAACAGTATTGTATCTATTTAATCTATTTAACTGGAAAATATACTGTATTTTCCAACTTAATTACTCGTTACATAGCAATTAATTTCATACATTCTTGAGAGTTTGTATACCGACTCTCTGCTCATTACATGGCCTTCTATACAAGCTGCGTACCTGATCGTGATACTTAAATTTGCATTCAAAGGCATCAAATTATTCCTTAATTTCTCATTATATGGAAATTAAAGTATATGAGCCGGGTTGTCCTTACAATCACCCCTCTTACAAAAATTTTCGTCCTTAAAAAATAGAGTAAATCTGGGAAGTCTCTTTTCATATCCTCTTCCCGTTCCCATGTCACTTCTTCTATACTGTGGTTCAGCCATAACACTTTTAGAAGTAGGATAACTTTATTCCTAAGGACTTTATTTTCTCTAGCTAAAATCTACACGGGTTTCTCCTTGTATGTTAGATCGGTGTGGACTTCAACTGGTTCTTAGCTTAGGATATGGGAGCTGTCCAGCACGTACTTCTTTAATATTGAGACGTGAAAGATGTTATGCACAGAAGCCAATTCGGGAGGAAGGGCTAACCCGTAAGCCACATTGGCAACTCACTTGATGATCTCGAAGGGTCTTATATACCTAAGACTCAGCTTCCCTTTCTTCCTAAAGCGCATCACCCCTTTCATGGGTGCCACTTTGAGAAAAACAGAGTCTCCTTCTTGGAACTCGAGGGGTCTGTGGTGTTTGTCGATGTAGCTCTTCTGGTGACTGTGTGCCGTCTCCAGCCTTTCTCTTATGATCTTCATGTCTGCCGTAGTATCCTTGACGAAGTTAGTGCTAGTAAGCTGTTTCTCTCTGGTCTCATGCCAGTGAACTAGAGATCGGCATTTTCTTTCATAGAATGCCTCATACGAAGCCATCACAATTGAGAAGTGATAGCTATTATTCTATGAGAACTCTATCAAAGGCCACTTCTGGTCCCAATTCCCCTTGAAGTCTAGTACACAAGCTCTCAACATATCTTCTAATATCTGAATAATTCTCTAGGACTATCCATCAGTCTAAGGATGAAAGGCTGTGATGAACTTCAACTTCGTTCCTGGTGAGGTTTGAATGCTCTGCCAAAATCTTGAAGTGAAACGTCCATTGCGGTCTGAAATGATCAATTTGGGTACACTGTGCAACCTTACTATCTAAGATACATACATTTTGGCTAACCTTTCCACCGAGTAACTTAGATTCATTACTAAAAATCGAGCTGATTTCATCAATCGGTCCACAATTACCCAGATGGCATCGTTTCTACTTGAGGTTCTGGGCAATCCGACCACGAAATCCATTATAATTTGCTCTCATTTCCACTCAAGTAGCTTGATTTTCTGTAGTTCTCCTCCCGGTCGCTGATGTTCTGCTTTAATTTTCTAGCACATGATGCACTTCGCTACGAACTCAGCGACGTCATTCTTCATCTTAGCCACCAAAAGCTCTCCTTAAGGTCTTTGTACATCTTATTTGCCCTTGGATGTACCGAGTATGGTGTGTCATAAGCCTCTAGTAGGATTAGCTTCCTGAGTTCTTCATCATTTAGAACACATACTCTATCTCTGAAATAGAGTATGCCATCCTTAGAGACTTGAAACTTTGAACTCTAGCCCTCGTTTTCCTCCTTTTTTAGTTTGTTGATGGTCAAATCGAGGTCTTGGCAGGCTTTAATCTCTTCTAAGAGTGTTGATTGGAGGGTCATTTCTGACAACCTCCCTACTAATATCTTGATTTCGCTGCTTCATAGCTCCTTTTGCAACGCTTATGGCAAGGCACGAATGGCCATAAGTGTTGAGGTATGCTTTCTGCTTAGTGCATCAGCCACCTTATTGGCTTTCCTTGGATGGTAAAGGATTTCACAATCATAATCCTTAATCAGTTCTAGCCATCTTCGTTGCCTCATATTGAGTTCCTTCTGCGTGAAGATATACTTGAGGCTCTGGTGGTCCGTATATATTTCTCACTTGATGCTATATAGATAGTGCCTCCATATTTTGAGTGCAAAGATGACTGCGGCTAGCTCCAGGTCATGCATCTGGTAGTTCCTTTCGTGGTTCTTGAGTTGTTGTGAAGCATATGCGACCACTTTACCACTCTGCATCAATATGGCTCCTAACCCGGTCTTGGATGCTTTGTTGTAAATCATAAAATTTCCTTGTCCAGCATCCTGTATTGTCAGGATCGGAGCGCTCGTGAGTCTCCATTTTAGCTCTCGAAAACTCCTTTTGCACTTATCAGTCACTCATACTTCTTCTCTTTCTTAGTGAGTGCTGTGAGTAGAGCGGCTAACTTTGAGAAACTTCAACAAAGAGTCGATAATAGCCTGCTAGCCCTAGGAAGCCGCAAATTTCTGTTACATTTTTTGGAGTCGGCCAATCACTACCTACTTTAATTTTTGCCGGGTCTACTGATACTCCTTCTTTGGAGACCACAAGACCAAGAAAATGGACCTTCTCCAGCCAAAATTCACACTTGGAGAATTTGGCGTATAGCTAATGGTCTCATAGCTTGCACAATACAGCCCTTAAGTGCTCCTCATACTCCTTTTTCACCTCGGAGTATACAAGTATGTCATCAATAAACACAATGACAAACTTGTCTAGGAATTCCTTGAAGACATGGTTCATCGGGTCCATGAAAGCTGCGGGACATTCATCAATCTGAATGACATAAAGAGGAACTTGTAATGCCTATAGCGTGTTCGAAAAGCCATCTTGGATATGTCTTCATCTTGAATTCATAGCTGATGATATCTAGAATGTAGGTCAATCTTTGAAAATACGGCAGCACCTCGGAGCTGGTCGAACAGATCGTCGATCCGTGGCAACGAGTACTTGTTCTTGATTGTGATCTTGTTCAGCTCCCAGTAACCTATGCACATCCTCAGCGTTCCGTCCTTTTTCTTTACAAACAAAAATCGGTGCTCCCCATAGTGAGCAGCTTTGCTGGATGAAGCCTTTGTCCATCAAGTCCTTCAAGTACGTTTAAAGTTCTTTTAACTCTGCTGGGGCCATTTCTGTAGGGGGCCTTGGAGATAGGGGCTGATCTTGGTAATAGCTCGATCTCGAATGCTATCTCGTGCTCTGGTGGAAGTCCTAGGAGATCTTCAGGGAATACCTCCATAAACTCACGAACCATTGGTACGCCTTCTGGTCTTATCTCTGCCTCCTGAATCTTGTCTACTATATGTGCAAGAAGCCAGTACATCCACTGGTTAGTAGCTTGTGGGCCTTCATAGCCGATATCATCATCTTTAGTTGTCTCAGTGATAAGCCCTCGTAGACAAACTTCTCGTGTCTAATCGATTTGAATGTAACTTTCCGTCTTTGACAGTCTATGATGACATGGTACTTGGTGAGAAAATCTATTCCCATAATCACATCGTAGTCACACATATCAATAATGATTAGGTCCATGCTCAGCTCATGCCCACTGATAACTATTGGCACGTGTCGTATCTAATAGCTAGACAACAAAACTTCCCCAGAGGGAAGGGCAGTTCAAAAAGTTTGATTCATCTTATCTAGGTTCTTGTCTAACTTCCTAGCAAATTCTGAGGATGCAAATGAGTGCGTAGCTTCAGAATCAAACAATACTAATGCAGTGGAGTTAGCGACAGAAAGCTGACCTGTCACCACCGTCAAGGTTCCAACCTCTGCATCCTCTCTAGTAAAGGCGTAGATCCTCCCTTATGTCTTGGGAGCTTCCAATCTACCCTATGCGATTGATGAACCCTCGATTTTGGTTTGAACAGCATGCAGCTGTCCACTGGTGGCACGAGCTTGGCCCTACTGATTTTATGGATTAGAGCGACATTGCTTGGCAAAGTGGCCTTCCTTGCCATAGATGTAACAACCACTAGTCCCTAGGTGGCACTCTCCTAGGTGATTCTTCCTGCACTTTGGACAAGGTGTGTGTTAATTGCCATTTTCACCATGGTTGTTCTTTTTCTAGGGGGATTCCTCTGCTGCCCCAGGTTGCTTAGGTTCCCTTTCCTTTTGTTGTTGTTGTGGCTGGACTGTCTGTGGTGTTGGCTGGCCCCTGTGTTCTGTCCCTTATGCTATGAGTCAGGATTCGTCCTTCCCTTGATCTGTTTTGGCTGGTTCTTTTCTTCTCTTTTTGCTTTGAAAATTTGGGCCCTTCTTTCTTTGTCTTGGGCTAACAAGTATTCCGCTCGGATGGCCCTGCTAAAACATTCAGCTATGGTTATGGGCCCATGGCTGCCACTACAAACTTGGATTGCAATGTCTGTCTGGAACATTTTCAGCATCATTTGGACCTTTTCTTTCTCAGTCGGCACTAAGTCAGGGCAAAGTCAAGCTAGTTGCTCGAATTTCTAGACTGCTTCCATAACAGTCATGCTGCCCTGGCGTAAATTATTGAATTCATCCTGTTGGACTGCTAGGGCTTCGTCGTTGAAGTACATCTCCCTGAACTCGGTGATGAAATCTGCCCAGTTCATTGCATTAACATCCCTTCTGATAGCCACGGCCTTCCACCATTAGCGTGCTCCTTTACCTAGGGCTGGGGATGTGCATAGTACTTTCTTTCTTTCTGTGAGTCCCACGAGGTCTAGGATGACCTAGACGTCGGTCAACTAGTCATCTGCTTCAATAGGGTTTGTCGTCCCTTTGAATTCGAGTACCTTTATTCGCCTAAACCGCTCATAGAGGTCGCCTTCTCTGTGGGCTGGCACAAGGATGTTGGCCATTGCGGGAGCAACCACAACTGATGGTGTTGGTGTGGTTTGGACTGGTGGGGCTGCTTGTTCTCTGGGAGTGTCAGAGGCTACTAGAGTTGCTTAAGCTGGCATCTCTACTGGTTGTGGTGCCTGAGATTGTCGATTTAATTGCTTCCTGAGTTGGTTAACATCATCTCCTGCATGGTTGTGAGTCATGCCATTAGCTCGTCATCTCGAGTAGCTTGATTGGTCTGAGCTCTTATTCTTGCCATCATTCCTATGTAACCCTATTACATAGTAGAAAAAGAAAACATAAGTCTTTTTAAACTTTGTACTTGGGACTCGTATTACATATAATTTTCTTACTTAACAGTTTCATCCTAAATATACACATTATCTCTTTCTTTTTTTCTCTTATTCTTGTGATGTTCATTACAATTGCCACATTGCATTGAAACATCATTCGTGTGCCAGGAACCATCCTGTACTCATGTCTCATTACTGACATGTGTAGAAATATCATATTTAGGCCCTCAGGGTAAAATGACACTACTTATCATAAAGTTACTCAAAAAATATATATAGGCTTTTAATTTGGCAAGAGTGACACAACTTCCCAAAATATGGTCCTAACGAGTACATTAAGTTAAGCCAGGTAAGGAAAGCTACTGCTCCCTCTATATATACACAAATCAAAAATTCCGGTTAAAAGGGTTACTACTACTCGGAAGACAATCCTGACTTGGCGTTGGACATCATCTCGTCCTCATCGTCGCTAAGGGGAAACCCCTCGGGGTATTCATCTTCGTCACCCCAGATGATATTGCCTTCATCATCACTGACGATGATAACCTGGGGCTCGTACATTCCCATCCACTCATCGTTGCTAAAATGATCGGGGATTTTATCCCCCTCATCATCTGGTTGGGCATCGGGGATAGCCTCGTCATTGTTTTCCTCCTCGTGGTACTCAGAGGATTGAGGGGCTGGTTCGGGGTCCTCCATTGGATCCCTATGGTCCTCGGGTACTTTGGGTACTGCTGGCTGAGGTTCGGCCACAAACTCCTCATCGATCAGTTGGGGTGCTATATCTGTCAGGTCACCCCCTATGTTAGCTGCTACCGTGAAGCCTTCACTAGGTGTAGGGTTGAGTACCACTCTCTTAAACTCTACCATGTCTCTGGTAAGGCGCATTAAATCCTCATGTGGAGGAGGGTAGGGAACAAAGTCCCTCACATACCATGGTACCCCTCTCTATAGCAGGTCAACCATCTTTGAAAAAGGTCTACCCTGAGGGATGTAAGGCATCATGGCATCCAAAAACCTCTGGCAATAGTGTGCCATGGTCTCTCCCTCATAGATATCCCAAATGTAGGAAAATAAATCGGTAAAAACGTATCAGAGTGGCGCAGCGGAACAATAAAAATTTTTAGATCGTTAAATATCTCATGATGCCATATACAATAAATCAACAACAATTAAAACTCATACCTCAAGGACGCCAATCTGCAGGAGGAGAATGATCGGAGGCTTCAACCAACTAGCCTTCTCTACTATTCTCCAATTCCCGAATGACTGAGTGTGTGGGCACTCTGAACCTCGATCGGTATGCTAGCACTGCTAGTCTTCTTCCGACCACCCAGATCTCTAAAGAACTTTATTGTCACGATGAGCTGTGCAACAATAAGCCTGCTCACCTGAGAGTCTATGGTCTGAGAGAACTGGAGTGGCAGGACCTCTATTTATAGACCTGCATGAGGTGAATCTCTGAATTTGAATTGGATTAGGAAAAGATATTTTCCCTTATCCAAACCCATAAAATCCGAATTTTTCCAAGGGAGAATCTCCACTAAAAATTCGGTTTTAATCTCAATAAGATTTTAACTAGAATTTTATCTCCCTTTTTCAACCCAAAAAATCCGAAAATTTCAAGGTGAATCTTCCCTAAAGATTTCGGCCATTATGGATAAGGGAGAATCAAAAATTCCACTAGGATTTTCAAGCTTGAATCTCATCTCAACCTTATCCAAAATAATCGAATTTCCTAGGAGAGATACTCCCTAATTTCAGCCACTTTTTAGGAAGGAGAGAATCCAAATTCAACTAGGATTGAAGCTTGAATTTACCCTTGAATCTCATCCACAAAATCCGAAATTTCCTTGAGGATTATCCTCAAAATTTCGTCCCTTATTTGTTGGGATTTGGATTCAAAATTCAAGTAGGATTCTAATAAGATTATCCTCTCCAAATTCAACTCAAATTCGAATTTCAAACCTCGTGGATTTTCCACAACAAATTCGAATCCTACTTGGACTGTGATTCAAAATTTGAATTTCAAATTTCAAATTCAAATTTCAAATTTAAATTTCAAATTTCAAATTTCAAATTTCAAATTTAAATTTCAAATTCAAATTTCAAATTCGAATTTCAAATTCAAATTTCAAATTCAAATTTCAAATTCAAAATTCAAATTTCAAATTTCAAATTTCAAATTTCAAATTTCAAATTTCAAAATTCAAATTTCAAATTCCACAAAACAGTTGTATTTCATATTCTTGTTCTCATGGATAATTTTCTACAACTCCAATCCAATCTCAAATAAAATCATGGCAACTTTATTTGGAGTTCGAATAATTGTGTACTCTATTATCCAAAACAAAATCTGAATCCAACCGGAGAGAATCTTGTCTACCATCCTAATCCTGTGTCATCACCATCCATGCATAATAAACTAGCCAATAGCATACACAAATCAATTTGCCAAACGTTAAGGAATTATGTGGAGCTAGTAGAGGGACTGATTGGACATATATATTTGGGCTCCCGTGATTCCATATGATCATCATTCTGTACCGAACAACTCAATCATATGATCACTAATTTCAGAGTCACACCACTATAAACCTGAAACTGAACTCCCAATTATATACCGTATTACGTAAGCCTGTGACGAGCTATCATCCAATGACCTTGTCATATATGCAAAACCCTCATATGATATCCATGATCAGCCTTAGGTTAAAGTCCGTTTAATCCTACTGATCAGGCTATCTTAAAGTTCCATTATACTACCGAATCAAGAAAATGTTTATTCACCATATGTGAATAAGAAGTCATCCGCCCAGCAAACGACCCAAGGCCTTGTCCATTTTCACATTCAGTATAATGCCTTTAAGATGATACCTTTAACTCCTCAGAGCTATGATTCTGATATCTGCAAACAAACCCTTCATCGTATACAAGTCATACACCCAACGAACCGGTCTATAAGCTTACTACCTCTGAGACGCTTTAGCCATTGGAATATCAAAGTACACAAGTCATATACATGAAGTAGTTCATTTACTCAGGATTAAGGTTATTGCACAATGAACGTCAAAAGCAGATTGATCCACTCATAGCAGACTACGTAGATCAATCACGCTTTAGTCCCGGTCTAATATGTCACCACCGAACAACATATCCATGTCTCTACTTGGGAGTCCAGCTCCAGACAGTCAAGACAGACCGTCCCTTCCAAGGCTTTAGACAACATAATAGTCTTAACATGAGTTAGATGCTCGGTCTAACCCCATAGACTACAGACCATAGTTTAGACTGCTAACTTTAGAACATTGTCTTCTCGCATACAAAAGTCCATTGCATGCAACGTTCTAACAGTTTTAACACAAGCAGTCAGTGAGCCATATTTGCTTACATTTACTTTAACATGTAAATAAGACGAGGACAGATAGCAATGTAATGAATAACCTCTAAGTATAATTTTATTATCCAGTTCAAAATGAATACATCAAAATGTCTCTAATACTTAGGGCATTTCCTAACACCAAATGCCAGAGAGGACCTGGTATCATATTTCGTGCATATCCTCCCATATATCTCCGTCTCGGGCTAGTGTAGTACTATCACGGAGGTTGCACCAGAATTTGACCCACTGTACCATATGCCCGATCCTACGCCGTTCATTCTACTAGGTCAGCACTGGTCCTTGTAGTCTGCTGCTGGCCAAAATCACCCGTAGATGTGGTGGAATACAGCATGCCTTGAAGATAACCTCTAAGCCGTGAATCTAGTATGGAAGCTCGCTTACACGTTGACCATCGTATATGTCTAGCTGCATGGCAGTGAAAGCTAGACTCGCTTGTCAATCCTCTTGCACTTGGTGGGGGTCTCATGGTGCGGCCATTATCTCTATTATAAATTAATTGTCAACTTATGTACTAAATATTGAAAAACAAAAGCTAACTTACTTAGACAAATGAGGCAGGCATATGGCGATGTGAGGTAGGGTGGCAGGATACCACTCTGATACCAACTATGACACCCCGTGCCCTTAGTAGTCCGAACTGTCACTTAAAAACTACTTCTTTAAATGATACTTATACTTTCTTGCAATTGATACTACAATTTTAGGGGATTTTTTTTTACACATCATACGTATTCACTATTCATGTATGTAACTTTAACTATTTACTATTCCAAAAATACTACTTAACGGTTACTATTTAATGATTACTATTCATACATACTATAGAACAGTTACTACTCAAAAATACCGTATAACGGTTACTATTCAAAAATACTATTTAATGGTTACTATTCAAAAATACTATATAATGATTACTATTCATAAATACTATATAATGGTCAC
Source organism: Antiaris toxicaria (assembly GCA_035233585.1). NCBI lineage: Eukaryota > Viridiplantae > Streptophyta > Magnoliopsida > Rosales > Moraceae > Antiaris > Antiaris toxicaria. Next base: position 61,515,288 of record CP141153.1, read on the forward strand.
TATTCAAGAATACTGTATACTATTCCAAAACATACTATTACTCAAAAACTATGCAGAAGACAATACTTGTGGTGGTATCCGTAACCGTACCCTCACACCCACCTCTGCCACCGTCATTGCCCATTAGGGTTTACGTCATAGGATGCTTATCTACAGCATGAACACACTCCTTGAGCTTTATGCCCAATAAGTACAATATGTTTACCATAAAACATATTTAAAACATAGTGCATACTTGACAATCATATGAGCATGTCATGTAGCACTTAACATATCACATACCACATCATTGCATAAGATGTAAAACTTTACTTACTATATGCATAGCAGATACCATTGTGTACAGAATGCATCTTACTGTAACTAGAAGCATAGTAAACTAATGCGTATGCATGATCCAGTTATGTTGGTTTATGTTTCAATACTCTCTTTTATTTCTATTGTCTATTTAGGGCCCATGTGTCAGTACCGAGTGTGCACAGACCATCGGTAATGCCCATGGTCAAAAAGTTAGAGAGCCATCAATGGATGCTCAACTTTCTGTATTAACTTATTTAAAAACCCTTTCAACTGAAAAGGCCAGTATGACACGCCTATAAATTTCCATCTTGTTTATCTTTTCTAGCCACATGCATCTCTAAGCTATCCCTAATCTAACGCGATAGGGACGTATGGTATCAAACATGATCTTCGTCAATCTACTTGATTGTGAAACTACATGCTCTTATACATGCTTTGTAACAACGTGTGCATGGCATATATACTTAACATACTGTGAAAACATTGTTTTAAAAGCATTTTATTCATATCGTAGGTGGAGTTGTACTTACCTAGACGTAAGCAATTCATACTCATGCCGCTATCAGCTTACAGGTTACTACCTGTCATCAATAATGTATTTTGTCAGCATCTTTGTTGAGTCACTAATATTATTAGTGACTATTACTTGTGTTTCTATGTGGTACTGAGGCCCATCGATACCCTATTGGCCTACTTTGGGGATTTGGCATCTACTTCTATCATTGTTTGATTAATTGTCTTCTTAACCAATTAATCATCATTCCTCGCAGCGTTGTTCAGAACACGGTCCTTGACTGGTTGCTGACCAGTCAGCTGACCGGTTATCTCACGCGTTGGTAACTAGGTAGCCTATTAGGTTACTATGCGTGCACTTAGTGTAGTAACCGACCAGGTTACTATTGCTCGTTCTACCGGGCTACTATGGCTTATTTGGTGTGGTAGCCCGCCGGGCTACTAAGGTTTGTTTGGTGTGGTAGCTTATCGGGCTACACACATTGTTTTGAGTTATTTTAGAAAATCACTTTGGTTAACTTATAAAATTCTTGATAAAATTATGTGTTTGAAACCCATCCCCCTATCACCCTGTTGGAAGGTGGGGGATATTTTTATGAAAACCATGTTTATATTTTAATGGTGTTAAAACACATTTTTGGTGTTATATTTTAAAGGTGGCTTTTGAACTACTTTTGAAAACTATTTTGAAACTCGATCGAAACGAGTTTGTTTGCAAATCTAGCGAAGATGAAAATTTTCATCCTCGACGAGATGAACAATTTTTGTGTTCACCTCAGAGCTCAAATCTAACTCTAATGGCTCCTAATCTTACTAAACACATGGCCAATGAGCCTAGTTTTTTTATAAAAATTCCAGTTTTATGACACCTTAAAAACAGCTCTGTTTAAGGCCTAAAGCGCCCAAATTTTTAAAATACACATAGACGCCTTAAAGCTTTGGACGTGTTCTACAATTTTCATGTTGAGCCCGAAGTCTGATTCAGAACCTAAGTGGTCCATTTTTAATAAAACTTGAGACTAATTTCTAGGTTCAGATTTTGTTCCCAGTTTTGGGCACCAAGAAAAAAGCACTTGAAAAACCTATTGTAGTGTCGTTTTTGGCCAAAGGCTATTTGACACAAAAACGACCGTAACGAAATTTCTTTAAAACATGTTTATCAAATCCTAAATTTGGACCCTAAGGGGGTCAAAATAGCCAAAATCTGTGGCCTTTCCTTGAGGACAGATTGTGTCCAATCACCAAAAACATTCATGCTCTCATTTGCACACAACCATTCGTAAAAATAATGCAAACACAATCACAACCATATAAACTTAAAAATGAAAAGCTAAGGGCTCAAAATAAACTTATTACAAACCATTTACATAAAAAAATACACATAAATGGCCTTGATCAAACTTAAAAATAACTAATCACTAAAAGGGTTCGGTTTTTATGTCTTGTGATATGAACCAAGCACAAATCCAAACTGCGAGGTTGAGGAACCAAAAATGGCCATGTGGAATCAAGATATGGTCGGTTTTGTGCTAGCAAAAACACCAAAATAATTTCTCTTAAGATCAAACCAAAACAATAACTAAAACCACAAAGATTAATTAGAAACCTTACCCTTGAATGGACTTAGGATGGCTCGGATTTGAAGTCTCCTGCATGACCTTGGAAAGGCTAGATTTTTGGTAAGTTTTTGGTATGATTTATGGCTTGAAAATGAAGGGTTTTGGTGACTTAGAGGGGTCAGTTGTAGCAAGAAAGGGAGAGAGAACTTGTTGTGGTGTTTTGGGAGCCAAATGAAAGAAATGGTATCACTAAGTCATGTGTCACTTTTATGGGCAAGCTTAACCAAACTTACTTAAGCTTAAACCTAACTAATTGTCCACCATTTTAGCCTAATCAAGGGACAAAATTATGTCCTTTTCGGTCCACAAAACCAAGGGCTGCTGCCATTTATGGAGGGAGAATAAAAAAAATTTCTTTGACCACATGCTTTAAAACCCTTGGATTTGAGGCCCCGAAACGTTAGAAAAAAATGAGAAACGACCCAAGGGGTCAGAATAGTGCCACCAGAGGGTCGAGTGAAAAATAAATAGTGAAGTTAAAGTGATTAATGTTATGAAAATTTATTAAGGCCTAAGAAAAATAAATTCAAGCTTTTTGGGCTTAGAAAATTAAGCCAAAACATTATGACGAAATTATTACGACCTGAAGTCCCATCAGGGGCAAAATGGTCATTTTGACCAAAAATTTTAGAAAGGTCCGAAGGGGGCGTTATGTGACAACCGGGAAATTCTGGTATTCTCGGAAGAGAATGTACAAATGTATGTATATAACAATTTGTACTATTTAAAGAGTGAAATAAATAAATTTACATTGTTTAGAATGTATTAAAATGTTCTTACAGTACTGACGAGTAAGAATTCAGTGTTAATAAGATTCACTGAATTGAAACGGGTGGAACGGTGTCAAAAATGGCATTGAAAACCCTAACCGGTGCATTATGGCGCACTAAAAGATGAAAAACTTCCGAGATTGATTTTGATCAAACGGAAGCAGTATAAATTGATCCGACTGCACAGGAGACCTCAGGAACCCGCAGGGACGATTTCAGGAAAATTTCAGCTCGAACCGACATCGGTCAAAAAGTAGTCGAATTAATGTGAATAGTAAAGTGAAAGTCAAAGTTTTTGCTTTACATTTATGACATCATAAAGCGATTTATTAAATGATTTAAATTTGGTGGTTGGTGGCATTAATGGCCAAGATTAAATATGCTTTTGATCTAAAGGCCTAGATTTTGCCAAAAATTAGCCAAATTATTTTGGTGAAAATGTGGAAAGAAATGGCATGAAAGATGTTGAATTTTCATTGGTTGGAAGCCAAATTAATTGGTTTCTTTGTTACTTAAGTCGGCAAAATTGATACAAAGGCACCCGTAGCCTTTCCAAAGCCAAAACAAAGAGAAAAACTTTTCTAAGTGATTCCATAGTGAAGCCATGAGCAACCAAGGAGAACCAAGCCAAACATTCAAGTTTTCTTCACAAAAGTGGTAGCAAACTCTTCATTGAAGTCAAGGGAAGCAAGAAATCAAGGTAGCCATCTTTGGTTTGAAATTTTTCTTGGTTTTTCATTGAAAAATCCATGGGTTGTTGACTTGAAGGATGAGAAATTTTGTGGTTTTTTTTGGTTGATTTGGTGCTTGGGTTTTGTTAATGGTTTGATTAGAAGAAAAACCATGCATTTTGTTTTAAGAAAAACAAAGTTTTGGTTGGTTTTTCAATGGTAAAACTGTGGGTTACCTATGTGTTTGATGATGGATTCATTGTTATTTAAGTGTTGTAATGCTTTAAATCATGTTTTGGATTAAAGGAAAGCATGGTTTGCATGGTTAGAAAGCTTGGAAAAATTTTGGTATCTAATAACCCTAAAATGGCTGTGTGATATGGTTAGGGTTTGGTGAACATTTTTGCATGATTAACTTGATGTTTAGATAGTTTAAATCATGCATTGAATTATGGAAATGTTGGCTATGAGGTTGAAAGCATGAAACAAAATGTTGTGCATGTTTTTACCTAAAATGGCCATGGGTTATGTGTGTTGAAAAACCCTAAGAATTGTGTTGTAACATGCATGGAAAATGGCTTGAAAATGAGCTAGGTAATAGCCTTTGAATAGCCTAAAATTTGGTTGAAAATTTAAAAAGTTTTGGTTAGGTTTTGAGTATGAAAACCATGGCTAAAACTAAGGGTAAAATTGAAAGAATTTTGTGGAATATGGTTTAAAATGTGAATTGGAAATTGTGTGAGCTTTTATGTAAAAGTTTGGGAAACTTTTACATAAAATAGGACTTTGGTATAGTACGTGACTAGTACATATGGTTCGAGGCGTACCTAACACCGGTAGCCTTAAATGTACGCCGAAATGCTGCCGAAATTTCGAAAACGGCATTTGGGATAAAAAGGAAATCGAGAGTAAAAGTTTAGGGTCGGGTTGGAAACCCGAGTCCCTAAAAGAAAATTGAATAAGGGAAACCTAAGGGGTGATTCATGAATAGTAACCCGTCCCCTTAAAAATGTAAAACGCGAGTGAAACTGAAAAACCGACCCCGAGGGGGGGCGTTTTTGGGAAACAAAGTAGAGGTCCGAGTTAGGTACGAAAAATCCGAGCCTCAGAGACCTAGATCGGGAAAGTATAGATGAACGTTTTAAATACTAGTAAAACGTCCATTTGAGGCTCCGAAACGAAAGAAAATCACTAAACCGATGTAAGGGTCGGAATAGTACTTCCCAAGGGTCGGGAGGGTGAAAAATGAAAATAAAATAGAAACGAACCCGGTAATGAATAGAAAAGAGTCAGAAAAGTTCCTGAAAGCCAAAAGTGCAGTCTAGATCGAGAAAATCCTGTCAGGGGCATAATTGTAATTTTGCCAAAATATAGGGGTAAAATCGTAATTTTTCAAAAGTTGAGAAAAATAGGAAAAATGATAAATAAAGGCTAAAAAGTTATAAATAGGTTTTATTTAAGCTTTTTAATAAAATAAAATAAAAGCTATAAATGAAAATGAAATTAACAGACAAGGTTTTGTCTATAGGATCCCAAAATCGACCTACAAGGAGAGCGATTAAAGATCCAGAAAGGAAAAGGAGAAGAAACAGATAAGGTAAGTTCAGACATTTACCTGTCTACAACATGTAGCATTATTATTGCTAATTTTGATGTACTAACTATAAGTTAAGTACATATATACTACAGGCACTATTGTAGAATAGAGAGAGAGACGAAATGTACTATGAGCACTACTGAAATGGGATACATAATAAATTGTGCTTTGGGCACTAGAGTGAGGTTAATGCAACTCACTCATATGAAATTAAAATGTGAACCATTCCTAACCACGGGGCAATATGAAGTCACCAGGTTAGAACTTTAAAAAGTCGGTAATGAAACCACTTTTGGCGTACCAGCCTTCCGTACAGGGAGGTAAACTTTGCCTTCGAGGCTATGACAATGAGATTAAGGCTGTGGAGTTTAGCACTAATGTACCGTCCCCAGTCATGCGCACTAAAATGGTACTGCCAATCTGAGCTCAAAACCAGAACATAATTAAAGATAATTACCTAAAACTGAAACTATGCCATAATTGAGCATAAGACAGTTTCGTGAGAGTACTAACATCGTGGTTAATGTACTATTAATATACTGTGTTAAAGTCAAAATTATTATTCATGATGAATAGTGGTCAACATTACTATTCATAGAAATTCTATTTCTTGTATGTTTGAACTTACTGAGCTTGTAGCTCACCATTTTTGCTTATGTCGCAGGTAAGCAATCAGCTCACTAGCTTTGTATGGCTGGATAGAGGACGGGATAGCGAGTGTAAAATGGGATGGGAAGCCTAGGGATATGGTTCTGCCAAAGTCTTTCCGCTAAGCGATAACAGAGAAAGGAAAGAGAAACAGTTCTTTTGTAATAATATATATTTTGCGAAAGTACTGTATTATGTAAATTACTTTGTACTTGTAAACAAAGTGATTAGTGGATAACGTTTTACATGATGTTTTAAAAAAAATTCCCCAAAAATGTCATGTTTTATAAGAGAGATAGATTAGCTGGTGACCCATGAGAATATAATTTATCGCAGTTAACTATGAAGCTTAACTGTAATAGTATTGTATGATCTCTACAAAGGGCGGGCCACCACACGTTAAGCCTTTAAGTTCATCATTTTATGATTTTTGGGCTTAGAAAACCCAGTCTAAGCATTAAAATGACAAGATTCACGATTAAGGTAAAGTACAATTCACGGTCAAAGTTACTATTCATGATAATTTTGACCAAAATTTCTGAAATGCTTAGAAAGGACCGTTAGATCCTTCGAATGGCTTAAATATAATTCTTAAGGCCAGACTCGAGTTTTAAGTCGAAGAAAAGTAAGAAAACCCTATTAAGAGCAAAACGGTAATTTTTGCCCAAGATTTGGGGAATAGTCAAAATGAACCAATAGAGCTTCAAATATGATTCAAAGACTCTAATGAGGATTTAAAGGCCAAAAGTAAAGTTTAAGTGAGAAAAATCCCGCTAGGGGCAAAATGGTAATTTTGCCAAAAGTTCAGATACAACGGTCATTTTTCTAAAAGTTAGTAGAAAAGTAACAAATAAGTTTAATTAAGATTTTTAAGGCCAAGTTCAAGATTTCAAAAGAAGAAAATTACTTAAATGAAAGTATAAACATTAGTTAAAGTTACTATTCACGTCAAAGTTACTATTTATTGTCATTTTGGCAAAAGTCGACGGAAAGGCTAAAAATGAGATTTTAGACTGCTAAGTTCATGATTAAGAAATTAAACGTAGAATGATTACGTTTTAATAAGTTTTATGTATAAAGTAAAGATTTTAAAATAACCGTAATTATTTCGATTATAGGGATCTGACCTAGAAGCGATGAAGGAGCGTCTGGGAATCCAGAATCGAAGAAAAAGACACGAGCAAAAGTATAGGTAAGTACAGACATTTAACTGTCTACTCATGAATTGACTTGCCATAGAACTATGTTTTATATATATAAAAGTTATGCATTTTGTGACATGATAATCGAACATATTCACACAATTAGAAAAGAATGAAAAGTTAAAGTAAAAAAAGATAAGTACAAGCAAGATAATAAGACTAAAAATTTAAGGTTGACGTACAGGCCTCCTGAGAAGTGAGGTTTAAGAATAAGAATAGCCTCCACCCCAGAAGTGTGGTGCTACCACAAGAATATGTTAGTTAATGGCTCAATGTGCTACCCCCAAGTTTGGTAGTTCAAAGACTGGCCTTGGTGTTGATTCGTGGGTCGCTCCCCCTTCCCCCATTGGTCCGCGCACATTAGGTACGTTCAACCATGGACCCATAAGTGAAAATGAAAGAAAGAAAAGAAAGTAAAGAAAAGAAAAGAAAAGAAAAGCAAAGAAAAGTTAAGAAAAGAAAAAAAAGAATAGAAAAATATGAAAGAACATAAAAAAACAATGAGAACGAAGAAGAAAAATAAGCAAGCATAATCTGGTTAACCTTCATTATTTGTTGATGTGTTTAAGTAAATTTTAAAATGTATGTTATGTCTACATAAAGTTTTAACATGTATATATGAACATGTAATGTTTTATATGTATGTTTGTACTTACTAAGCTCTAGCTTACCAGTCTATTCGTGATGTATGTAACAAGAGTAAGCTGCCTACATTATGAGAAAAGGAACTAATGGGCTGGCAGACAAATTCCCAGAGTGCTATGGGGTGGGTTATGGTTTCACTATGATTTTCTACTGCAATAAAAAGAAAAGGTATATGTAATGTAAAGAAAAGAGACAAGGTTTAATGTAAGTTAAGTTTATAAAGTATTCCAATTATGTTTTTGAAAACTCATATGTTTAAATCAAGTTTTAAAAGAAAAAAATTTTATTAGTAATTTTTCAAACATGGTTTTCACAAGTAAGTTTAAATGCCAAGTATAATATGGTAAAGTTCAATAGTATAAGAAGTTTGTATTTTAAAGAAAGTACTTCTTAAAGTACTTTAAAAGGATAAAGTTAAGTGAAAAGTTTAAAGAAGGTAAGAAAAGTATAAGAAGTAAAGTAAGTACGCTAAGTCAAAGAAGAGTAAAGTTAAGAAAAGTAAAGTTAAGAAGAGCAAGTTTAAGTTTAAGGTTAAGGTAGCTAGAGAGGTGTGGTTACAGAGGTGGTATTAGAGCACAAGTTAGCATGCTTACATTGGTGGTATCAGAGCAAAGTTCTTTCAACGCCCCCCTATGACATTTCAAGTATCTAGTTGTGCATAATCCAAGTAAGTTAGTTTTATTTTTAGTTTGTAAATGTTTATTTATTGAAGGTGACATTTTATAGTAATGAAATGACGAGATCTATGATGATGAGTATAGGATGAAAAGATGATGAGATCACTATATGTAAAATCAGGACCGTGTAGTGCTAAAGAACTGCTTAGAGTCAGAACGTGGATTGCTGCCTAAGTTGTACCGATCTTTAGGGCTAGTTGTCCACTAAGTTTTGAGTGGCAAACAGTACTCCTGCCCTCCATGAGAATGCAGAAAAAAAATCGGTAAAAACGTATCAAAGTGGCACAGTAGAATTACAAAAATATTTCAAGATCGCTAGATATCTCGTGATGCCATATACAATAAACTAACAAGAATATAATTTCATACCTCAGAGGACGCCAACTGTAGGAGGAGAATGACAGGAGGGCTTCAACCAACTAGTCTTCTCTGCTATTCTCTAATTCCTGGATGGCAGAGTGTGTGGGCACTCGGTTCCTCGATCGGTATGCTAGCACTGCTAGTCTTCTTCCGACAACCCAGATCTCTAAAGAACTTATTATCACAATAAGTTATGCAACAATAAGCCTGCTTACCTGAGAGACTATGGTCTGAGAGAACTGGAGCGGCAGGACCCTTATTTATAGACTGGCATGAGATGATCTCTTGAATTCGAATTAGATTAGGAGAAGATTTTCTCCCTTGTCCACTATGTAAAATCTGAACTTTCCATAGGCCAAAATCAAGGGTACATTCGGCCACTTTAGGATTTTTGCAATCCAAATTCAAACAGGATTTTAACTTGAATTTTATCTCCTCATTTATCCATAATAACTGAATTTTCCTAGGCCATAAACAAGGCTAGATTCGGCTACTTTAATGTGAGTAGAATCAAAATTCAAATCTCCCTTGGTTTATCCATAAAATTTTCGGCCACACTAGGGACGGAGAGAATCAAAATTTAACTAAGATTTTCTTGCTTAAATTTCCCTTGAACCTTATCCACAAAAACCGAAATATCTATGAGGATTTTCCTCAACAAAATTTTGGCCACTTTTGGTTGGGATTAGTATTCAAAATTCAAGTAGGATTTAAATAAGATTTTCCTCTCCTTTTATCCAAATCAAAACTGAATTTCATCTTGTGGATTATCCATAAAAAATTCGAATCCCACATGGATTGTGATTCAAAATTTGAATTCGAATTTCAAAGTTTAAATTTCAAAATTCAAACTTCAAATTCAAATTTCAAATTTAAATTTCGAATTCAAATTTCAAATTTCAAATTTCAAATTTAAATTTTAAATTCAAATGTCAAAGTTGAATTTCAAATTTAAATTTCAAATTCAAATACCAAATTCAAATTTTAAATTTCAAATTTCAAACTCCAAAAAAAGTTGTATTTCAAATTTTGTTCCCATGAATAATTTTCTACAACTCCAATTCAATCTTAAATAAAATCATGACAACTTTATTTGCAGTTCGAATGATTGTGTACTCTATTATCCAAAATAAAATTTGAATCCAACAGGAGAGAATCTTGTCCACCATCTTGATCCTATCTAAAACACCATCCATGCATAATCAACTAGCCAGAAAACATACACCGATCAATTTGGCAACCATTAAGGAATCATGTGGAGCTAGTAGAGGGACTAATTGGACATATATAATTGAGCTCCCGTGAATCCATATGATCATCATTCTATACTGAACAACTCAATCATATGATCACTAATTTCAGAGCCACACCACTATAAACCTAAAACTGAACTCCCAATTATATACCGTATTACGAAAGCCTGTGACAAGCTAATGTCCAATGACCTTGTCATGTATGCAAAACGCTCTTATGATATCCATGATCAACCTTAGGTCAAAGTTCGTTCAACTTACTGATCAAGCTATCTTAAAGTTCCATTATACAACCGAATAAGAAAACAATCATTCACCATATGTGAATAAAAAGTTATCCGCCTAGCAGACAACCCAAGGTCTTGTCCATTTTCACATCTAGTATAATGCCTTTAAGGGGATACCCTTAACTCCTTATTAGAGCTATGATTTTGATATCTATAAACAAACCCTTCATCGTATACAAGTCATGCACCTAATGAACCGGTCTATAAGCTTACTACCTCTTACACGCTTTAGCCGTTGGAACATTAAAGTACACAAGTCATATACATGAAGTAGTTCATTTACTCAAGATTTAAGTTATTGCATAATGAACATCAAAAGTAGATTGATCTACTCATAACGGACTACATAGTTCAATCATGCTTTAGTCTCGGTCCAATATGTCACCACCAAGCAACATATCTATGTCTTTACTTGAGAGTCTATGCTTTGCACAGTCAATACAAACTGTCCCCACCATGGCTTTAGACATCATAATAGTCTTGACATGAGTTAGATTCTCAGTCTAACCCCATAGACTACAGACCTTAGTTTAGACTGCTTACTTTAGAACATTATCTTCTCACATACAAAAGTTCATTGCATGCAATGTTCTAACAGTTTTAACATAAGCAGTCAGTGAGCCATATTTGCTTACATTTACTTTAACATGTAAATAGAATGAGGACAAACAGGAATGTTACAAATAACCTCTATTATTAATTTTATTATCCGATTCAAAATAAATGAAATACATCAAAATGTCTTTCATGCTTACGGCATTTCCGAATAATCTCCCACTTGCCCTAAGCCAGTAGATGTGCCATGTTACGTATCCCCATCGCCTCAACATGCCTCTCCAAGCTTCTGGCCACCAAAGTCTTAGTAAAGGGATCGACAATGTTGTCCTCGTACATGATTTTATATACATCCACTTGTACAGTCTCCACGTGCCCTCAATGATGTGGTACCTCCGATCTATGTACTTGGTCCTCTTGTGGTACCAAGATTCCTTTGTGTCGGCAATAGCCCCGGTGTTATCATAGTAGAGTGTGATAGGCTTGTCAACACCCGGAATGACCTCAAGGTCTCTAAAGAACTTGCGGAGCCAAATCGCCTCTTTAGATGCCTCAGCCACAGCCACATCGTAAAGTCAGTTGTGCAACCCTGTTTGATGCTCCTCCACACAATGGCACCTCCTCTAAGCAAGAACAATGATCTTGATGTCGATTTCCTTAAATCCTTACCAGTCTGGAAGTCTGAGTCTGTGTATCCTAAAGGTGTTAGGTCCCCTCCAGAATACACTAGCGTATAATCCCCCGTTCTCTTAAGATACTTGAGTATATGCTTTACTGCTTGCCTGTGCTTGATTCCAAGATTCGCTTGATATCGACTCGCCATACCTATTGTAAAACATATATCCGGGTGAGTTCAAAGCATAGCATACATAAGGCTACCCACAGTGGATACATAAGGGACCTTATTCATACACTCTCTTTCTTCTGATGTCTTGGGACAGTCATCTAATGAAAGAGTTAGACAAACAATAGAAGGTTATGAACCTTTCTTTGCCTTTTGCATTGCAAACTTGTCAATTATTTTATCTATGTATGAAGCCTGGGATAATGCTATCATTTTATTCTTTCAATCTCTAAAGAGATGAATGCCTAGAATATAATTAACTTCTCCCAAGTCCTTCATGTCAAACTATTGATTCAGTCAAAGCTTGACCGATAATAAATTCCTTACATCATTCCCAATGAGTAGTATATCATCGACATAGAGTACTAGAAAGACCACTTTACCATCCTTAATATGTTTATAAATATAAGGTTCATCAACGTTGTGCTCAAAATCGAACGATTTGATTGCTTGATCAAACCTTTGGTTCCATGAGTGGGATGCTTGTGTGGCGCCCCTGCAATGCAGGTCACGAAACCGTTACGATCGCACTCCTTACTCGATCAAGACGACCTGTGAACCTCATTATGTTGCCTAAAACCTTATCTTATTCTTAAGCTTTTAATATTTTAAGGCAAATTTTTTTTTTCTTGTTTAGACTTCTTTCTTAAAATATTTGTCTTCACTTTGCAGAAATACATAATTTCTCAAAGTAAATAATTTTTCTTTCACAAAAATATTTCTGTAAAGCATAACTTATAGAAATATTTCATTTTAGTTTTGCACATAAAATACATCAATTCTCATTTCTTCAAATCTTCTCTTTCAACTCGCTCAGCGGAAGACTGGTAGTAGGACCATATTCACAGTGGATTCCCTATTCCCATTGGCACACGCAAATCCCGCCGTCATCCATTGCACTTTACTGCTGAGATACAGGTTTCTTACCTGTAACATGAACAAACAAGCGAGCTAAAGCTTAATAAGTTCAAACATAAACACATGACATATAAAATCTCTTACCATATAATAACGAGCATATCTGATACCAGCTGTGACATCAGAGTGATCATAACCTATAACATAGCTCTGTCACCAACTAGGGCATCAGAGCATTAACATAACTATGGTATACACCATTCATTGCTTTTAAACATTCATACATAGCATGGTAAGCATACTTGACATCACATCATACTTCAAATTACTTACATTTCGTAAGCTTATTTCATAACACATCGCATGCTAGTATCATATACTAGTAATAGTAACACTCATACATATAAAATACACGTACCATATAGTATCGAGCATTAACCTCTGATACCAAACTGTGGCATCAATAACCATAATAATAAATTTAACCATGAATAGTACCTTGACTTTGACCAAACACTACTCATGAACAATAACTTTGACTTTTGATTGATGAATAGTAACTTTGACCCTAACCGGTTACTATTTATGTCACCCTAACTGAGTGCACTACACTTAGTTTTAGTGTCGGTTATGTTTAATTATGCTCAGTTATGGCTTTCATAATATTTTTATCTATTATCTTTATTTATATTTTGGTTTTGAGCTCATAGTGATTGTACCGATATTTTATGTGCGCTGACTAAGAAGGCCTTGGGAGCGACCCTAAGGCTCCTTCCTCTCCAGTCCTATCATCACCCAAAGCAGTCATTATATCCCTGAAGGACCTGTAAACCTCCGCCATATTATTGGAGGGACGGTACGCCAAAGGTGATTTCATTACCATCTTTTATTTACAGTTCTGACCATGTGACATTAATCGTCATATCAAGGTCAATAACCTTAATGTCGATAGGTCTTTTCATGTACTTTCATTTATGGGTGTGTCCTAAATTTAGTCACACTCTTTCTGCAGTGTATCCATAGTACTCATCTCACCTTATCAGTTCATTGGGTGTGTTAGTCTAATTATACCCTAGTGCCCGTAGGTCTTTACATTTAATGTACAAATAGTACATAATTAAATATCACAATATTTCATGTTGCAGAAAATAAATGTCTGAACTTGCCACACATAACACTTAGACATAATAGTCTATTTATGTTGCAGTCATAGAAATGCTTGCACTTACAACACATCATGCATAGACATAATAGTTGTTCATGTTGCAGATAATGTAATATTTGAACTTACAGATACTTCAGCTCGTATCTCCTTTCCCAGGTCCTCAAACGTTCCTTCGTTGCATCTAGACAGGGTTCTTATAACCGAAAAATCAACGGTTATTTTCAATCTTATTTCATACATAAAACTAAATAAAACATAAAAATTTTATGTTTTATCTCTCAATCATGAACTTGAGAGTCTAAACTCCCATTTTCCACATTTCCGCTAACTTTTGGCAAAATTACCATTTTACTCCTAGCGGAATTTTCTCACGCTTTCCATTCTTAATTCTTGAATCGGACCTTAAAACTCTCAATAATGGCCTTAGGACACCATTTCTAGCTTTAACGGCCCTTTTTCCAACTTTTATCAAAATTACCATTTTATCCCTAACTTTTGACAAAATGACCATTTTACACCTATTTCACTTTTCTCATCGTAAGCCCACTTTTCGTTGAAGGAAAATAAATCGGTAAAAACGTATCAGAGTGGCGCAGCAGAACAATAAAAAATTTTAGATCATTAAATATCTCATGATGCCATATACAATAAACCAACAACAATTAAAACTCATACCTCAAGGACGCCAATCTTGCAGGAGGAGAATGACCGGAGGCTTTAACCAACTAGCCTTCTCTACTATTCTCCAATTCCCGAATGGCTGAGTGTGTGGGCACTCTGAACCTCGATCGGTATGCTAGCACTGCTAGTCTTCTTCCGACCACCCAGATCTCTAAAGAACTTATTGTCACGATGAGCTGTGCAACAATAAGCCTGCTCACCTGAGAGTCTGTGGTCTGAGAGAACTGGAGTGGCAAGACCTCTATTTATAGACCTGCATGAGGTGATTCTCTGAATTTGAATTGGATTAGGAAAAGATATTCTCCCTTATCCATAACCATAAAATCTGAATTTTTCCATGGGAAAATCCCAACAATAAAATTCAGTTTTTTTTAGGATAAATCCAATCCAAATCTAAACAAGATTTTAACTAGAATTTTATCTCCCTTTTTCAACCAAAAAATTTGAAATTCCTAGGAGAAAATCTCCTCAAAAAATTCGGCCACTTTTAGGATAAGGGAGAATCAAAATTCCACTAGGATTTTCAAGCTTGGATCTTATCTCAACCTTATCCAAAATAACCGAATTTTCCTAGGAGATTTCCTCCATAATTTCGGCCACTTTTCAGGGAAGGAGAGAATCCAAATTCAACTGGGATTGAAACTTGAATTTTTCCCTTGAACCTTACCCACAAAAACCGAAATTCCATTGAGGATTATCCTCAAAATTTCATCCACCTTTTGCTAGGATTTGGATTCAAAATTCAAGTAGGATTCTAACAAGATTATCCTCTCCAAATCCAACTCAAATTTGAATTTCAAACCTTGTGGATTTTCCACAACAAATTCGAATCCCACTTGGACTGTGATTCAAAATTTGAATTTCAAATTTCAAATTCGAATTTCAAATTCGAATTTCAAATTCAAATTTCAAAATTCAAATTTCAAATTTCAAAATTCAAATTTCAAAATTCACAAAACGGTTGTGTTTCAAATTCTTGTTCTCATGGATAATTTTCTACAACTCCAATTCAATCTCAAATAAAATCATGGCAACTTTATTTGGAGTTCGAATAACTGTGTACTCTATTATCTAAAACAAAATCTGAATCCAACCGGAGAGAATCTTGTCTACCATCCTAATCCTGTGTCATCACCATCCATGCAAAATAAACCAGCCAATAGCATACACAAATCAATTTGCCAAACGTTAAGGAATTATGTGGAGCTAGTAGAGGGACTGATTGGACATATATAATCGGGATTCGTAAATCCATATGATCATCATTCTTTCACCGAACAACTCAATCATATGATCACTAGTTTCAGAGTCACACCACTATAAACCTGAAACTGAACTCCCAATTATATACCGTATTACGTAAGCTTGTGACGAGCTACTATCCAATGACCTTGTCATATATGCAAAACCCTCATATCATATCCATGATCAGCCTTAGGACAAAGTCTGTTTAATCCTACTGAACAGGCTATCTTAAAGTTCCATTATACTACCGAATTAAGAAAATGATTATTCACCATATGTGAATAAGAAGTCATCCGCCCAGTAGACGACCCACGGCCTTGTCCATTTTCACATTCAGTATAATGCCTTTAAGAGGAAACCTTTAACTCCTTAGAGCTATGATTCCGATATCTGCAAATAAACCCTTTATCGTATACAAGTCATGCACCCAACGAGCCGGTCTATAAGCTTACTACCTCTGAGACACTTTAGCCATTGGAACATCAAAGTACACAAGTCATATACATGAAGTAGTTCATTTACTCAGGATTAAGGTTATTGCACAATGAACGTCAAAAGTAGATTGATCCACTCATAGCGTACTACGTAGATCAATCACGCTTTAGTCCCGGTCTAATATGTCACCACCAAGTAACATATCTATGTCTCTACTTGGGAGTCCAGCTCCAGACAGTCAAGACAAACCGTCCCCTCCAAGGCTTTAGACAACATAATAGTCTTAACATGAGTTAGATGCTCGGTCTAACCCCATAGACTACATACCATAGTTTAGACCGCCAATTTTAGAACATTGTCTTCTCACATACAAAAGTCCATTGCATGCAACGTTCTAACAGTTTTAACACAAGCAGTCAGTGAGCCATATTTGCTTACATTTACTTTAACATGTAAATAAGACGAGGACAGACAGCAATGTAATGAATAACCTCTATATGTAATTTTATTATCCAATTCAAAATAAATACATCAAAATGTCTCTAATGCTTAGGGCATTTCCTAACATTCGTTAGTTTAAAACCTAACTTTAGCCCTTAGAATATTATTTTAACTATTCTAAGGCACTCACGGTCCTTTCTGAGCATTTCAGAAATTTTTGATCAAAATGACCATTTTACCCCTGACGGGTCTTGGGACCGTATCATTTTCATTTTAACATTCTATCGGGCTATTCTATGCCCAAAAATCATGAAATAATTCTTCTTAGGCCTTATCAAGCTTTTTCAGTATTAATTACCAAAATGCTCCTGTTACTGTTCACCGACACTCGGGTGGTGTAATTTCAACCCTACGTCACCGAAGGGGCTCGGTTTCCATCTCGAAAATATTTTTACCCTTCGCTTCCTAAAATACGCCCTTGTGCCTTTTTATAAATTTTGGCGGCATTTCTGCTTAATGTGGCGGCCCGCCCCTCGTAGAGATCATACAATACTATTACAGTTAAGCTTTATCACTAACTGCGATAGATTGTACTCTCATGGGTCGCCGGCTAATCTCTCTCTCTCAGTAAATCATGACGTTTTTGGGGAAATTTTTTTTTTTAAACATCATGTAAAACGTTTCTCACTATTTACTTTGTTGGCAAGTACAAAGTAATTTACATATTACAGTACTTTCGTAAAATATATAATATTACAAAAGACTGTTTCTTTTCTTTTTTTTTTTCCCTTCCCTTTTTATCGCTCAGCGGAAAGACTCTGGCAGGACCATATCCCTCGCCCAGTTATCCGATTTGACACACGCCATCCCGTCCGCATCCAGTCAAACAAGCTACTGAGCTGGTCGCTTACCTGCAACATTAACAAAAATGGTGAGCTACAGGCTCAGTAAGTTCAAACATGTAAGAAATAAAATTTCTATGAATAGTACTATTCATCGTGAATAGTACCTTTGACCACTATTCATACGTGGATAGTAACTTTGACCACTATTCATATGTGAATAGTAAGTTTGACCACAACACAGTGTCACAACAGTACATCTACCGCGATGTTAGTACTCTCACTAAACTGTCTTATGCTCAATTATGGCATAGTTTCAGTTTTAGGTAATTATCTTTGCTTATGTTCTGGTTTTGAGCTCAGGTTGGCAGTACCATTTAAGTGCGCATGACTGGGAGCGGTACATTAGTGCTGACCTCCACAGCCTTAATCTCATAGCCCCGAAGGCAAAATTTTATATGACTGGGAGCGGTACATTAGTGCTGACCTCCACAGCCTTAGTCTCATAGCCCCGAAGGCAAAAGTACCTCCCTGTACGGAAGGCTGGTACGCCAGAAAGTGGTTTCATTACCGACTTTTTAAAATTCTAACCCGGTGACTTCACATTGTCCCGTGGTTAGGAATGGTTCACATTTTAATTTTAGGTGAGTGAGTTTCATTAACCTCGCTCTAGTGCCCGAAGCACAATTAATAATGTGTCCATTCTCAATAGTGCCCGTAGCACATTACGTCTTTCTCTCTACTCTATAATAGTGCCCATAGCACATATGTACCTAACTTATAGTTAGTACATCAAAGTTAGCAACAATAATGCTATATGTTGCAGACAGGTAAATGTCTGAACTTACCTTATCAGTCTCTTCCCTCTTTCTCTCTTGGATCTTTGATCGCCCTCCTTGTAAGTCGATTTTTGGATCCTACAGACAAAACCTTGTCTGTTAATTTCATTTCCATTTATAGCTTTTATTTTTCATTTAAAAGCTTAAATAAAACCTATTTATAACTTTTTAGGCTTTATTTATCATTTTCCCCATTTTTCTCAAATTTTACAAAATTATAATTTTGCCCCTGTATTTTGGTAAAATTACGATTTTACCCCTATATTTTGGCAAAATTACAATTTTACCCCTGACGGAAATTTTCCCGATCCAGACTGCATTTTTGGCTCCCAGGAACTTTTCTGACTCTTTTCTAATCATTACCGGGTTCATTTCTATTTTATTTCCACTTTTCACTTTCCCGACCCTCGGGAAGCACTATTCCGACCCTTTCGTCGGTTTAGTGATTTTCTATCGTTTCGGAGCCTCAAATGGACGTTTCACTAGCATTTAAAACGTTCATCTAGACATTCCCGATCTAGGTCTCCGAAGTTCAGATTTTTCGTTTCCGACTCGGACCTTTATTTCATTTCCAAAAACGCCCCCCCCCTCGGGGTCGGTTTTTCAATTTCACTCGTGTTTTACATTTTCAAGGGGATGGGTTACTATTCACGAACCACCCCTTAGGTTTTCCTTATCAAATTTTCCGTTAGGGACTCAGGTTTCCGACCCGACCCCAAACTTTTTATTTATATTTCCATTTTACCCCAAATGCTGTTTTCGAAATTTCGGCAGCATTTCGGTGTAATTTTAAGGCTTCTAGCATTAGGTACGCCTCGAACCATATGTACCTGCCACGTACTATACCACAAGCTTATTTTATGTAAAAGTTTTCCAAACTTTTACATAAAAGCTCACAAAATTCCAATTTGCATTTTAACCCACATTACACAAAATTTTTTCCATTTTCATCCTTGGTTTTTGGCCACGGTTTTGACAATCAAAACCTAACCAAAACTTCTCAAATTTTCACCAAATCTTAGGCTACTAAATGTCATTTTCTCCACACATTTTCAAGCCCATTTTCATTGCATTTTTCAACAATTTTACCATATATAACTCACGGCCTCATTAAGGGAAACTTATCCCAAATTTTTCTTTTCTTGCTTTCATTCACAATTTCATCATTTGCATTATAAAATGCATGATTCCAATTAACCAAACATCAAGTAAACCATGAAAATTTTCTTCCAAACCCTTGTTAACCCACGGCCACATTAGGGTAGGTTCACCAAAATTTTTTTCCAAGCTTTCCATAATGCAAATCATGCTTTATTCTTAACAAAATTTAAATTGAAAGCATGTTGACAATTAAACCACAAAAATTTCTCATTGCTTACTCTTGGTAACCCACGGTTTTACCCTTGGAAAACCAACAAAATTTTGGTTTTTCTTTAAACCAATTACATGGTTTTCTTCCTAATTACACCCTTAACAAAACCCAAACACCAAATCAATGAAAACAACCAACATTTTTTCCATCTTTTTTTCACTATTCATCACATGGTTTTCTTGAAAAAAAACCAAGAAAAAGTTAAATCCAAGAGGAATTACCTTGTTCACTTGCTTCCTTTGTCTTCAAGGAATGCTTTGACACAATTTTTGTGAAAGAAATTTGAAGGAATACTTGATTCTCTCTTGGTGGCTCATGGTTCACCGTGGAAAGACTTAGCAAATTTTTTTTGTCTTGGTTTTGGCTTTCAAAATATGTCTCGGCCAAATGTTCCCAAAGTTGCCAACTTATGCATGAAATAAGCCAATTAATTTGGCTTTCCACCAATCAAAACTCAACACCTTTCCACCTAATTCTTTCCAACATTTTTCAAAAATTAAAATGGTGTATTTTTGGCCAAATCTTGGCCTTTAGATCAAAAAGCAAATGAATCATGACCATTAATGCTACCAACCACCATTTTCTTTTCATTTATTAAATGGATTTATGACGTCATAAATACTAAAGCAAAAGTTGACTTTGACTTTCACTATTCACATTAATTCGACTACTTTTTGACCGATAACGGTTCGAGCCGAAATTTTCCTGAAATCGTCCCGGCGTGTTCCTGAGGTCTCCTGTGCAGTCGGATCAATTTAAACTGCTTCCGTTTGATCAAAATTAATCCCGGAAGTTTTCCGTCTTTTATTGCCCCGGTTAGGGTTTTCAATGCCGGTTTTGGCACCGTTTCACCCGTTTCAACTCAATGAATTTTTCCAACACTGAATTCTTACTCGTCAGTATTGTTAGAACATTTTCATTTATTCTAAACAATATAAATACATTTATTTCACTCTTTAAACAGTACAAATTATTATATACATACATTTGTATATTTTCTTCCGAGAATTGCCTAAATTTCCCGGTTGTCACACTTAATTTTTAGGTTCTTGGCGTTTAGGAAATGCCTCGAAACCATCTAACCAAATTCTATTCTATCACGTATTATATCAGAGGCCTATATTTTTATGTAAAACTCGACTTTTACGTAACAATCTTCACATTCTTACACATTTTTTTATCCATCATTTCCATACATTTTTCTTACAATTTCACATGACAAAATATATAATTAATACATAATCATTTCAAAACTTAATTTAAGGAATGAAGGAACCGAAATCACTACCAAATTGTCCCATCAGCGATCGAACGAACCGTTCGTTCTCGCGCGTACAAACTTTGTTTCTCTATTTTTCACGTTTGAAATTCTGTCTTGCAATTCTAACACCACGGATGTGTCCGAAACGTCGAAAATAGGCCAACAGGCCATTCTTAAATTTTTGGTCACCGGGTTGTCGTTGATCGGTGTTGATCGACGTTGACCAGTTGTTGACCGACGTTGACTGGCGGCGGCAAGGAAAAAGGCAGTGACCATCTTAAAGAGCTCGATGAGAGGAACCCATTGTTAATGTTAATTTCACAATCGAGGCCCCTATCACCGGAATTGAACCCTCAAAAATTGGATAGTGGCGGCGATCCGATTTCCATCGTGCTTGCTTTGTTACCCAAAATTGAGTTGGGGCTTTTGCTCTATGCATGATTCTGAGTGTTTTGGTACCCACTACATTACTCAACTCCACCGGAATCGACGGATTCCACGGAAGTGATAGCGACGGTGACGATGATGGCAAAGCTTCGGCAGCTATTGAGCTGAAATGAGGACTAGGTTTTGTTCTACTCTTCACCACAAATCCATTGGGTCTGGAATCATGGCATTTGGACATCGGATGGTAGAGAAATGTCGGCTCGAAAAATTCCATCTCCGACGACTTCAGGCAGCGCGTGCTGCTTCCTCCGGTGGCCGTTTCGTCGACTCAACCCACTATTGGACTCAGCTCATCAAGAGCTTTTCAACGAGATCGGCGGTGTAGAAAACGGACACCGTTTCCTATGGTTGGTTACTGTTCACATTTGGGTGGTGTAGGGAGAAAAATAGATATGGGAAAATATGGGGACCCTATTTGCAATATCCAATTTTTCATCCTTATATATACTTTTTTTATCCAAAATTTCAACATGAGCTACCCTGACTAATTTGGGCGTGCTGAACTCAAATTTATCAGTTTTATTTTCATCCGAGGTCATCTTAACCAGTTTCTGATACTGTAAATTCCCGATCAAAAATTATCTTTTGTGCTCAATTAACTAATTTGAGCACACTAATAGACTATACTGACTAATTTGGGCATGCTGAACCCAACTTTATTAGTTTCAACTTCATTAAAGGTCATCTCGACCAGTTTTCTGATACTGCATATTTCCCGGTCAAATTTTACTTTTTGTGCTCAAATGACTAATTTGAGCATTCTGATTCCAAATATATCAGTTTTATATCAAAAAAAGGTTATCTTGACCAATTTCTTGATACCACATGTTCCTAGGTAAAAAATTACATTTTATGCTCAATTGACTATTTTGAGTATACTAATTCTAAATATATTTGTTTTATATCAAGAAAAGGTCATCTTGACCAACTTCTTGATGCTGCGTGTAACACACACGCGCGCACATATAACATCACTGCCATAACTCTTTCATCTTTTGGTGGACTTGTCTTACCACAAGTCACCTTCTAGAGCTCTCGATACCGAAATGACACCGTTTTTCTTGTTTTGGTTCTGTGAAATTTCTCCATAACCAAATTTCTCACCTTTAACATTGTTAGAACATTTATCACTTTCTAAATAATATTAAATCATTCATTTCACATCTTAAGCCTAAAAATCATAATGTACATTCAATGTACCTATTTTTCAAGAATGGTAAAATTTCTTGGATGTCACAGCTTGCTTTATCCATAAATAGATCTAAGCAACTTGTAGACTTTTCTCTCTTGAGCTTTTACCATGAACCCTTCGAGCTGTATCATATAGATACTTTCCTTAAGATGGCCATTTAAGAATGTCGTCTTGACATCCATTTGCCAGATCTCGTAATCGAGAGCTGCAGCAATGGACAGAAGAATACGGATAGACTTCAACATAGCAACAGGTGAAAAGGTTTCATCGTAATTGATTCTAGCCTTTTACGTGTACCCCTTTGCAACCAGTCTAGCATTAAAAGTTTCTACTCTCCCTTTCGCATCCTTCTTTCTTTTGTAGACCCACTTACATCCAATGGGTTTTATCCCATCCGGTAGATCCATAAGTTCCCAAACAGAGTTGGATTTCATAGAATCCATCTCATTGTTCATGGCCTGTTTCCAAGATTTAGAATCAACATTATTTATAGCTTCATCATAAGTGACTGGATCATCCTCATGCTCATGAGCCTCGGCCTGGCATACCTCAGCATCATACATGAAGAAATCAGGCTTCCTTGAAACCCTCCTACTACAACGAAGCACCCTAATTTGTTGATCGTTTATAGGTATTTCACTAGAACTCGGACTTGTGTCCAAGACCAAAACTAGTGGAGCAGTCCTTTCACCCGATAACTCCTCTAGCACCACTTTGCTTTGAGGCTTAAAGTCATTCATGTGACTTTCCTCCAAGAATGTCGCATTCGTTGATACAATAACCTTTTGTTTCGTCAGTTTATAGAACAGAGCTCCCTTAGTTCTCTTAGGATACCCTACAAACATCCACAATTCTGATCTTGACTTTAACTTCTTCGTATCCCCATCCAGTACATGTGCCGGACAGCCCCATATTCTCATATGTCCAAGGGAGGGCTTCTTGCTACGCCACAATTCATACGGAGTCTTGGGAATTGACTTACTTGGAACCTCGTTCAGAATATAGCACACAATTTGTAATGCATATCCATAGAATGATAACGGCAGCATTGAATAACTCATCATGGACCGTACCATATTCATTAAGGTCCTATTTCTCCTTTCGGCTACACCATTCTGTTATGGAGTACCAGGTCTAATCAATTGGGATAATATTCTATTCTCTACAAGATATCCTAGAAATTCATCGAAGAGGTATTCACCACCTCGATCTAATCGAAGCGTCTTTATGGATTTACCGAATTACTTTTCCACTTCCGCACGATACTCTTTGAACTTGTCAAAGGTTTCACTCTTGCGGTGCATTAGGTATACATATCCATACCTCGAGTAATCGTCAATAAAGGAGACATAATACTCTTACTCTCCTCGTGCTGTGACATTCATGGGCCATATATGTCGGTATGCACAATTTCTAAGAGTTCTTGAGCGCTAATACCCTTAGGTCTAAAAGATCTCTTAGTCATCTTACCCTCAAGACAAGATTCATATTAAGGAAGACGTACCTCCTCTAGAGATTCTAGAAGACCATCCTTCACCAACCTTTGAATCCTATCTTGATTAATATGACCAAGTCTTAAATGCCAAAGATACGCCTTGTTAGAGTAAGAAACTTTCAACCTTTTAAAGTTATCAGTTAATTCAGTGTCAAGCAGTGAGCACATCTTTGGTTCGATTAAATACAGGTTTCCATCCATCCATCCAAAATAGATAAAAGACTTATTTTTATAAATATCAACTCTTTTATTAAAAGAAACTAAATAAGAATCTTTTATTAAACAAGCTATCGATATAAGGTTCCTCCTAAAATTAGGAACATAAAAATAGTCTTTCAATAATATAAATCTAAATTTATCAAAATAAAGATGTACGTCTCCCACTGCCTCAGCCACCATCAAGCTAACGTCTTCGATCCGCAACGAGAGGCTCCTATCACATAGACTTCTAGTTTCCACAAACCCTTGCATAGAAATACACACATGATTAGTGGCACCTGAATCAACGACCCAAGTGTCTTTTGATTCTTCCACCAAACACACTTCTAGATATAGAAGTTCCTTACCTTCCTTGCCCTTGGCGGCTAGGAACTCTTGAAGTGACCTACCTTCCCATAGTAGAAGCACTTGGACTTTTTTGGGTTCTTGGGCTTCTTGTTCTTCTTCTTCTTCTTCTTTTTCCCATCCAAGACAGGAGGATTAGATGAACTGGAAGCCGCTTGCTTCTTATTTGGCCTCTTCCTCTTCCGTGAGGGTTTGGAAGATTCCACCAAGTTGGCCTTTCCTTTGGGTTGGACTGCATCCTCGTCCTTGATCACAAGCTCATAAGCTTGGAGTTGCTTTATGGGCTCGGTTAGTCCTAACTCCTTTGTCACCAAATTATATACGGCCTTAAACCCCATAAAATCTTTTGATAGAGTTTTGAACACCATCTCGATCTGGGCGTTGTAGTCTAGCTCAGCACCGTTTTTGGTAGCCTCAACAAAAAATCCCATTAGTGTGATCATACGGTCCTTTATCGGAGTACCCGCCTTCTTAGAGTTCATAATACTGGTGATAGTAGACTGTCGAGCCAATTTTTTTTGGCCTCCGAACATGTCTTCCAGATTTTTCATGATCTCCCTAGCAATTTGATAAGTCACATGCTGCTTTTGTAAAGCACTCCTCATGCTAGCAAGAATGTAGCACTGAGCTATCTTATTGGACTCTCTCTAACGAGTATAGGCAACTGGGATCTCCTCAAGCGGTGTGTCAGGTTTGGGCCCAGGTGGTTATGGTTCATCCAGCATGAATTTATGTCTCTCTCACCTGAGAACTATTAGAAGATTTCTCTTCCAGTCTTTATAATTATCGTCATTTAGTTTATTCTCAGTAAGTATTGAAATGAGGGGTATTGATGACATTTTGATCTGAAATAAAATTATACTAGACATCATTACAAATCCTAAGCAAATATAAAGATAATTTAGCAAATAAAACATACAAGTATGCTCCTACATGAAACTTGAAAAACATGTAGCATTGTAACAGTAATTCTCAGCACTTATTGGCCCAAGCCACCAAGGGGTGGTTATGAGACAAATAGCCGGAACATGGACCCCGTCCAATTAATATATGTTACCTTAAATCCTCCAAGTTTAAGACATATATTAATAACCACTTATTTTGGCCATTGGTTTAGTTAATAGAGCTTCTAGGGAAGGTTAATAACTAAACGAGTCTTGAGTGTATAACCATTATTTATGTAGTCCGATCCATGTCCTACCAAGCCACCAAGTGGTGGTCACGAATAGGATCATGACTGAACACGTTTTTCACATAGGAGATCCAACCTAGTATACCGACGGTGGTAAACACCTACTGAGGGGTGTGGTCAGGGCAGAATTGACGTGAGGCATTACCATGCTTTCACATATGGATCAACAATGGAGGCCGTGGGTTTTGTTTGAAACCCTCTCCCACTCAATATTTTGAAAAACATGTAAGTTTTGACAAACATGTATGATTAATATAGTCTGAGCGGCATTCACCTATCCTATATGACATGTTATCGAATATGTATACAATTCATCCATCAAAACATATTCATGCATCCATGAAATATCACAGAAAAAAATAATTGACAGAAAAATAATTAAGCCATGGTTCCATCCTAGAACAAAAAATAATAATAATAAAGATTACAAAATTCCATCCAAAGAATTCTTTGGGTCTTGAATTTTGTTCCGTCTTCTTGTATCCATCTTTATGTAGCCTCTCCATTTATTTCTCATCCCAAGAATCGTTTAAAATTTAAATTTTAAATTCAAATTTCAAATTTAGATTTCAAATACAAATTTTAAACAATTTTAAATTTCATGTGTAATAAAATGTAATTTCAAACTTTCAATTACATATTATTAAACATGATTTAAAATTAAATCTCAAATTTAAAAATCAAAATTTTTTGTTTTTCAGCCTATCAGCCTATGAGGCTCAGATCCCCGCAGCCGCTATGGGCAGCCCCTAGCTCTGTAATGACCGCCATTTTTCATGACACCTACTTACCATGTAATAAGTCATTAAGGAATAAAATGGACATAATTTAATGTCTTTTAGTATAATTTAAGTAACACGGTCAGGTACACAGCCGTGTGAGTGATCGTGTGCCATTCGAACTGTGTATCTATTAATAGCCGTGTGAGTGTACATAGTCGTGTAGTGTAACACGGTCAAGTACACGATCGTGTAAGAGGCTGTGTACCGCTCAGATAGATGAATGTATTTCAAAGACATGGTCGTGTTGAGTAGTCTCAACTAGTACATGTGTGTGTCTGAAATGTACACGCTCGTGTTGCGTTGCACACGCATGCGTAAGAGTCCGTGTAGAACGCTGTGTAATGAGCCGAGAGCCACTGTAATGACTCTCATGAATTATGAAAATTAATTACTATGTAATGATGTAATTAAGTTAATAAACACAGTGTGCTTTTCAGTTGAATGAATTAAATGGGAATAGTAACGTTTAATTAGTGTTCATTCAGTGAAAGGGGCAACTGACAGTGAAATCGGTCCACCCTATTATGTGAGTATGCGTTGAGACACGCAATATCAAGAAATTGGTCTAGACGACCATTTCATGATACAGAACTGATGAGCTAGTCATCAGTACGCTCAGACTGGTCATCTGAGTGCAGCAGAGATAATTGCCCTAATAGATGTATAGTATCGAGAAAAGCGGTCTAGATGACCTCTTCTCGCCCATAGACTGATAAAATCAAAGTCAGAACGCTCAGATTAGTCAGTCAGATAGTGAAAAGTGAACAGTAAATAGTGATTAGTGAATAGTGAGAAACGCAGTGTCAGGTTAGTGGCCAAGACAGCCTTAATCTGGCATACAATTGACATATTAATAGTCAACAGGTTCAATCAGGTCAAGTGAGCACAAAATGTAGATTTTGTTTAAAAGATACGCAGTATCGGGATAAGGGTCAAGATGATCTTTTCTCCCCCCGAAACTGATATATTTAGACTCAGGACGCCCAAATTAGTCAATCGGGCACCTGACACGTTTTTTGAGACGGGGTCATATAGATCCTGAAAACTGGTCTAGAAGATCTCAGATGGATGTAAAACTGATAAATTTGAAATCAGCACGTCCAAATTAGTCAAGGGAGACTGTGTTTGAAATTTCACGCGAAAATGCCTCGTTATGCGTGCGTAGTGTCAACACAGTGTAGGCCTAACCAAAGTATCAAGAAATTGGTCAAGATGACCTTTTCTTGATATAAAATTGATATATTTGGGTTCAGCACACCCAAATTAGTCAGTATAGCCTATCTTAAAATTTTTCAAAAAATTAGTATAAAGGGGTCGAAATTTTTAGATTTTTGTAAAAAGGGCCCCTATTATTTTTTTTCCTATCTTTTTCTCCCCCACACCACACGAAGATGAACAGTGACCGACCATCGAATCTGACCTCTGTTTTTGACACCGCCGACGCCATTGGAAAGCTCTCGACGAGTTGAGTCCAACGGTGTACCGAGTCGACGGAACCGACGTCGGAGAACGCCGCATGCGCCGCCTAAAGTCGCCGGTGGCCGAATTTTTCAAACCGTGATTTCTCTACCGTCCGACGTCCAAATGCCACGATTCCGGTCCCAATGGATTCGTGGTGAAGAGTAGAACAAAACCCAAGCTTCATTCCACGTCAACAGCCGCCGGATCGCGCCGCCCAAGGTTCGCCGTTGCCGTCGCCATCGCCACCATCGAATCTCGCTATTCCGGTGGAGTTGAGTTGCAAGGTCGGTATCAAAATGCTCAGAAAAACACGTAGATCAAAAGCCCCAAATCAATTTTAGGCAACAATGCCGGAAAATGAAGATCCAACATCGCCGACTTTTCGAGGGCCGATTTTCAATGATAGGAGCCTCGATTGGTGAAATTGACACCACCAATGGGTTCCTCTCATCGAGCTCTTCAAGATGGTGGTTGCCACTCCCATCGCCACCGTGGTCAACGCCGGTCAACGGCCGGTCAACGGCGACCCGGAGACCCAAAATTGAAGAATGGCCCGTTGGCCTATTTTTGACGTTCCGGACACATCCGCGGCATCGGATTTGCAAACCGGAGTTTCAAAAGTGAAGAACGATGATTCAAAGATTGTGCGATCGAGATCGAACGGTTCACCCGACCGCCGATGGGAACGATTTTGGTAGTGGTTTTGATCCCTTGATTCCTCAATATATTATTAGAAATAATTATGTATTAATTATGGTTTACCGACTTGAGGAATTGTAAGAAAAAGGGATGAAATGTCGAAAAAGAGAATGTGAGGAAATGTGAATATTTTTACATAAAAAGCGGAGCTTTTACGTAAAAATTAGGCCTCTGGTTTAGTATGTGGCAGGTTAGAATAGGTTAGATGGTTTTGAGGCGTTTCCTAAACGCCGGAAACCCAAAAATTAAGCGGAAATGCTGCCGAAATTTCTAAAACGGCACAAAGGAGTATTTTAGGAAACAAGGGATGAAAATGTGATCGGGATGGGAACTCGAGCCCCCTTGATGACCTAGGTCCAGGAAAGAAGGACGGACGTTTACAGGATTAGTGAACCGCCCAATTAGAAATCTCAAAATGTAAGAAAACGACCCCTAGATCTAAAAAGTGCCGCCCAAGGGACGGGTGTGATCTAAGTATAAAATTTGGGGCGATTACATCGGTAACGATAACCCGACAGGCTAAATGGTCATACGAGAGGTATCCAGTCAGTTGACTAGTCGGTTAGCCAGTCAAGGACCAAGTCAGAATGGGATAGTGAGAGACAGTGATTAATTTGTCTACTAGACAAATTAATCAAGCACGATTAAAAATTAGATGTCAAATTTCCCAAAGTAGAGCAGTCGGGTACTGATAGGCATCGGTACCACACAACGATAAGTTTATTAGTTCCTAACGATCGAGTGACCTAAGAGCGATGTTAATTAATTTATTGGGTAAATAAATTAATTAACAATGATTAGAAAATCAAATTCTTAAGAAGAGGGCAATTAGTACCGACGAGGATCGGTATCACTAACGATAGAGTTTTTATTAGTCACTAATGACCACGGTGACCTAAGAGTGAATATTAATGAAATGCATTATGATTACAGGGAGGTACCTGTATTGTGACGAAGGTGAGAGTATAAACTGTCTGATGACATGTAAGTACAACTCCGCCTACAGCATGGATAAAATGAATTTAAAATGATGCTTTTCCAGTATTTTAAGTATGTATCTTGCACACGATGCTGCACAGCATATATAAGAGCATATAGTTTCACAATCGAGTAGATTGATGAAAGAACAAGATAGAAGCCATAGATCCCTACCGCATAGGATTGCGGATAGCTTAGAGTAGCGTATGGCTAGAACAGTTAAACAAGATGGAAATAAATAGGTGTGTCGTACCGGCTCCTTCAGTCGAAGGGGTTTCCAGTTAAAGAAAGTTAAGGCCAAAAGTTGAGCATCAGTTGATGGCTCTTCGGCATTAGTTGACCTCGGGCGTTACCGTTGGTCTGCGCGTACACGGTACTGACACATGGGCCCTAAATAGACAAGAAAAGAAAAGAGAAGTTTGAAACATAAATGAACATAACCGGACCATGCATTAGTTATAGTTCGCTATGCTTTCTTTTTCAGTAGAGTGCATACAGTACACGATGCTTCTGTCATGCATAAAGTATGTGAAGTTTTATATTCAGTGTTATGACATGTTATATGATGACATGATATATGAGCTGATATGTGATATGCTTAAATGGTATGTGATTTACTAAGTGATATATGTCATGCTTAGGATTTTAAGTATGTGCTATATTTTAAACATGTTTTGCGGTTAACATATTGTACTTACTGGGCGTAAAGCTCACGGAGTGTGTTCATATTGTAGGTGAGCTTCCTATAGCGCAAACACCAAGGGGCGATGATGGCGGTGGAGGTGGATGTGAGGATGAGGTTATGGATACACCGCGAGTATTCTTCCGCACAGTATGAG
Organism: Antiaris toxicaria; assembly: GCA_035233585.1. NCBI lineage: Eukaryota > Viridiplantae > Streptophyta > Magnoliopsida > Rosales > Moraceae > Antiaris > Antiaris toxicaria. The sequence continues at coordinate 61,546,017 of CP141153.1, forward strand.
TAAATAGTATTTTGAACGGTGACAGCTAAATAGTATTTTGAATAGTAAAGATTAATTGGTATTTTGGAATAGTAAACAGTATATGTATGAATAGTATATTTAAATAGTGTCTGGTGAATATTAATCAGATAAACAAGTATATAAGTGTGTATGTATAATTGAAATCCTTATGTTTTTCAAATTCCGCATTTTAATAGTATACGTACGTGAATAGTAAATACGTACGCGTATATTAAAAAAAATCCCTCTAAATTTATGCTATTAAATTCAGCAAGTTTAAGTATCGGTTTAAAGAGGAAGTATAAGTAAAAGCTAAAGAAGCAAGTAATAGTTTTCAGTGACGGTCCGGGCCGTTGAGGGCACGGGGCGTCACAGTTGGTATCAGAGATGTTTCCTGCCATCCTACCTCACATCACCGCATGCCTACCTCATCTATCCAAGTAAGTTAGTTTTATTTTTAGTCGGTAAATGTTTATCTATTGAAGATAACATTTTATAGTTGTGACAACCGGGAAATTCAGGCAATTCTCGGATGAAAATGTACAAATGTATGTATATAACAATTTGCACTATTTAAAGAGTGAAATAAATGTATTTATATTGTTCAGAATATATTAAAATGTTCTAACAATACTGACGAGTAAGAATTCAGTGTTGGAAAAATTCACTAAATTGAAACGGGTGAAACGATGCCAAAACTGGCATTGAAAACCCTAACCGGGGCAATAAAAGATGGAAAACTTCCGGGATTAATTTTGATCAAACGGAAGCAGTTTAAATTGATCCGACTGCACAGGAGACCTCAGGAACACGCCGGGATGATTTCAGGAAAATTTCGGCTCGAACCGGTATCGGTCAAAAAGTAGTCGAATTAATGTGAATAGTGAAAGTCAAAGTCAACTTTGCTTTAGCATTTATGACATCATAAATCCCTTTAATAAATGGGATTAAAATGGTCGTTGGTAGCATTAATGGCCATGATTCATTTGCTTTTTGATCTAAAGGCCAAGATTTGGCCAAAATTCATCATTTTAATTTATTGAAAAATATGGAAAGTATTAAGGTGAAATGTGTTGAGTTTTGATTGGTGGAAAGCCAAATTAATTGGCTTATTGCATGGTTAAGTCGGTAAAACGTGAACAAAAGTGGCCGAAGTCAATTTTCAAGCCAAAACCAAGAGAAAATTTTCTAAGTGTTCTTCCATGGTGTGTACGTGAGTGACCCAAGAGGAACCAAGCAATTTCTTCAATATTTCTACACAAAATTGGTGTCAAAGCATTCCTTGAAGACAAAGCAAGCAAGTGACTAAGGTAACTCCCCTTGGACTTAACTTTTTCTTGGTTTTTCTTCAAGAAAACCGTGGGATGAATAGTGAAATAAGATGGAAAATTTTTGGTTGTTTTCCATGATTTGATGCTTGGGTTTTGTTAAGGGTGTAATAAGGAAGAAAACCATGTATTTGGTTTAAAGAAAAACCGAAATTTTGTTGGTTTTCCAACGGTAAAACTGTGGGTTACCTTGAGTAAGCAATAAGAAATTTGTGTGGTTTAATTGCTAACATGCTTTCAAGTTAAGTTTTGTTAAGAATAAAGCATGAATTGCATTATGGAAAAGCTTGAAAAAAATTTTGGTGTGCATTTACCTAATGTGGCCGTGGGGTTACCTAAGGGTTTGGAAGAAACTTTTGCATGATTTATGTGATGTTTGGTTAATTTAAATCATGCATTTTAATATGCAAATGATGGAATTATGAGTGAAAGAATGAAACAAGAATGTTGTGCATGTTTTTCATTCATTGGCCGTGGGTTATATATGGTAAAAAAACCCTAAGAATTTGGTTGAAAAATGTAATGAAAATGGGCTTAAAAATGTGTTAAAAAATGACATTTTGATAGCCTAAAATGTGGTGGAAAATTTGAGAAGTTTGGTTCGGTTTGATTGTGAAAACCGAGACCAAAACTAAGGACAAAATTGAGAAAAAAATTTTGTAATGTGGGTTAAAATATGAAATTGGAAATTTGTGAGCTTTTATGTAAAAGTTTAGAAAACTTTTACATAAAATAGGCTTGTGGTATAGTACGTGGCAGGTACATATGGTTCGAGGCGTACCTAACGCCGGAAGCCTTGAAATTACGCCGAAATGCTGCCGAAATTTCGAAAACAGCATTTGGGGTAAAATGGAAATAAAAATAAAAAGTTTGGGGTCGGGTCGGAAACCCGAGTCCCTAACAGAAAATTTGATAAGGAAAACCTAAGGGGTGGTTCGTGAATAGTAACCCGTCCCCTAAAAATGTAAAACGTGAGTGAAATTGAAAAAAAACCGACCCCGAGGGGGGGGGTCGTTTTTGGAAATGAAATAAAGGTCCGAGTCGGGAACGGAAAATCCGAACCTCGGAGACCTAGGTTGGGAATGTCTACATGAACGTTTTAAATACTAGTGAAACGTCCATTTGAGGCTCCGAAATGATAGAAAATCGCTAAACCGACGTAAGGGTAGGAATAGTGCTTCCCGAGGGTCGGGAAAGTGAAAAGTGGAAGTAAAATAAAAATGAACCCGGTAATAATTAGAAAAGAGTCAGAAAAGTTCCTGAGAGCCAAAAATGCAGTCTGGATCGAGAAAATTTCCTTCAGGGGTAAAATTGTAATTTTGTCAAAATATAGGCGCAAAATCGTAATTTTGCCAAAATACTGGGGCAAAATTGTAATTTTGCAAAAGTTGAGAAAAAATGAGGAAAATGATAAATAAAGCCTAAAAAGTTATAAATAGGTTTTATTTAAGCTTTTAAATGAAAAATAAAAGCTATAAATGGAAATGAAATTAACAGACAAAGTTTTGTCTGTAGGATCCAAAAAAATCGACCTACAAGGAGGGTGATCAAAGATCCACGAGAGGAAAAGAGAAGAGACTGATAAGGTAAGTTCAGACATTTACCTGTCTGCAACATATAGCATTATTGTTGCTAACTTTTATGTACTAATTATAGGTTAGGTACATATGTGCTACGGGCACTATTATAGAATAGAGAGAGAGACGTAATGTGCTACGGGCACTATTGAGAATGGACACATTGTTAATTGTGCTTCGGGCACTAGAGCGAGGTTAATGAAACTCACTCACCTAAAATTAAAATGTGAACCATTCCTAACCACGGGACAATGTGAAGTCACCGGGTTAGAAATTTAAAAACTCGGTAATGAAACCACTTTCTGGCGTACCAGCCTTCCGTACAGGGAGGTACTTTTGCCTTCGGGGCTATGAGATTAAGGCTGTGGAGGTCAGCACTGATGTACCGCTCCCAGTCATGTAAAATTTTGCCTTCGGGGCTATGAGATTAAGGCTGTGGAGGTCAGCACTAATGTACCGCTCCCAGTCATGCGTACTTAAATGGTACTGCCAACCTGAGCTCAAAACCAGAACATAAGCAAAGATAATTACCTAAAACTGAAACTGTGCCATAATTGAGCATAAGACAGTTTAGTGAGAGTACAAACATCGCGGTAGATGTACTGTTGTGACACTGTGTTGTGGTCAACCTTACTATTCATGTATGAATAGTGGTCAAAGGTACTATTTACGATGAATAGTACTATTCATCGTGAATTTTATTTCTTGCATGTTTGAACTTACTGAGCCTGTAGCTCACCATTTTTGCTAATGTTGCAGGTAAGCGACCAGCTCAATAGCTTATTTGACTGGATGCGGACGGGATGACGCGTGTCAAATCGGATAACTGGACGAGAGATATGGTCCTGCCAGAGTCTTTCCGCTGAGCGATAAAAAGGGAAGAAAAAAAGAAAGAAACAGTCTTTTGTAATATTATATATTTTACGAAAGTACTGTAATATGTAAATTACTTTGTACTTGCCAACAAAGTAAATAGTGGGAAATGTTTTACATGATGTCTAAAGAGGAAAAAAAAAATTTCCCAAAAACGTCACGATTTAAAGAGAGAGAGAGATAAGCCGGCGACCCATGAGAATACAATCTATCGCAGTTAGCGATAAAGCTCAACTGTAATAGTATTGTATTATCTCTACGAGGCGCGGGCCGCCACAGTTGGTATCAGAGCAAGGTTTACGGTCGGTGAAGTTTAGAATACCAACTGCTGCCACAGTTGGTATTAGAGCGGAATTACGATGGATCTAGTTTGGATTACCAACTGCAGTCATAGTTGGTATATCAGAGCAGTGTGACCATATCCTGATTTGACACTTCGCGCATCCTGCACTGCTATCCAGGTAAGTAGTTTACTTAAGTTTAGTTAATTATTTTCTTATATGAAAATAATTATTTTATAGGTAGCAAGATGACCAGACCCCCTTATGTGAGACCACCGCTACCTCGAACAAGAGGAGTATTACGGGTATGGACGAGACCTATTGTGAGGCCGTCTATGTCCCAACGACCGGTAATTAGACCCCCGATGCCCGAGAGACCTCCGGTACCAGCACCAGTACCAGCGCCAGTAGATGTTGTACAGCCACGACCGATAGTTCATCCACCGGTAGTAGTGGACATTCCAGTTGTTGGTGGACACCAACATATTGGGGTGAGAGTTTCGGCACGGGCAGTACAAGCATTTCGAGCTAGCAGTCCTCCTATGTTTGACGGTGGACGACAGTCAATGGAGGCGAAAGACTGGCTCCATGCTATCGAGAGGATTATGGTGATATGCGACATCGATCGAGATATGTGGATCCAGTTGGCCGTCAGTATGTTTCAGGGAGATGCTCCAGTATTTTGGCAGTATTGCAACTAGGAGATTTTATTAGGATTCAGTTGGGCTAAGTTCTGTCAGCGGTTGGCTGATCAGTTTTCGCCTAGGGATCCGGCACCTGCTCCAGCACCTCCAGAGAGACGAGAGGCTGATACACCTGCGTATCCTGGATTCGATGAGGTTAGGGACTACATTCTCCAGACTAAGAGGATGGTCATGTTGTCTAGTGAGACGGTGATGTCTTACGCAGCACGATTTGAGGAGACCATTAGGAGGAGATGTCCATTGCCCAACCTCACTGAAGCAAATTGCTGTGAGCTGTTCTGGAGAGGTTTACCCTTGGAGTTGAGACAGAGGGTGATTAAGCTATTTCCTCCGACGCTCCAAGAGTTTGTAGTAACGATCAGGACGATCGAGAGAGAGATTTTGATTGAGCATTTGACGCAGAGTCGACGAGAGACACTGGGTCAAGATGAGATGTTCGCACGCATCTTTGGGCCGAGAAGAATGATGAACGATCATGAGGCTGGACCGTCTAGACCACGAGGAGGTGATGACTCAGGACAGGGAGCATTACCTAGGGGTGGTGATGATTCAGATGATCCAGACGATGACGATGAGGATCCAGAAGAATATCCTCTAGTCCCAGACATAGGGGATGCGTGACCAGTAGATATGTATACATGTACAGAAGTAGCTATTTGAGAAAAGCTCTTTTGTATAGACTTGTGGCCAAAATGTATAAAATGGCCGATGTATATATGACTGGTGATGATTATGTATGACATATAAATGTTTTGTTATGAATGAAATACCAAAATGATTATATGTTATACGATGATGTGTTACAATGATGTGGCTTTACATTACCCTAAATTTCGTAAATTGATATGATTTTACGAATGTGGTCATGGAAAAGCTAACGGTAAATTATTGTGCCATAATAGGACAATAGGCAAGATGGTGGATTTGCGTAATCGACCAGAGGGACGAGAGCGACGTCCTAATGTTATGGAAAGACTGGATCAGATACAAGCTCTGTTAGAAGCTCAGATGCAAGAAAATGCTAATCTGAGGCGACGGGTAGAGGAGCTAGAACAGAGACAAGGCTCTGAGGGTACCCAAGTAGAACAAGAAGCTGAGGTAGATCCAGTCATCCCTCCAGCTGCTGTAAATGAGAGAGTTCCTGAACCACAACCAGTATTAAACCTGGAACCCCTCTATGAAAGATTCAGGCGTATGAGGCCACCAGAATTTGAAGGGTCTACAAATCCTCTAGAGGCTGAAGACTGGTTGTCATCCTTACAAGTGATCATGAAATTCATGAGCCTAACCGATCGGGAGAAGGTTGCATGTGCGTCTTTTGTGCTGAGAAAAGATGCTCGTTTTTGGTGGGACACTGTACGAATGAGAAGAGACGTGTCTACCATGAGTTGGGTGGAATTTCTGGAAGAATTTAACCAGAAATATTATGACCCTGCATCTCTGAGACAACAGCAGAAAGAGTTCTTAGAATTGACTCAAGGAAACATGTAGGTAAGCGAAGTTTGCCGAAAGTTCGACCAGTTATCCCGTTTGTGCCCTTATGTAGTCCCTACTGAGAGGGAGAAATACAGAAAATGATCAGGATGTTCAGGCCAGAAATTGCTGCGTTAGTAGACACTGGACAAGTACCACCTACTTCTGTAGCAGACTGTGTGAGTCGGGCCATCAGAGCTGAGTTTCACGTAGCCCGACAGAAAGAAGAAAGAGAAAAACATTGGGAGGCCAAGAAGAAGGAGAGGGCTTTGGCGAAGTCTACACAAGCTGGTCAATCGAGCAAGCCAAGTCAGAATGCTAAACCAAGCCAGGGCAATAGTCAAGGATCCCAGCAAAATAAGAGAAAAGGCAATTTTTCTGGAAATCGCCAGGGAAATAGTCGAAACCAGCAGCGGAGAACAGCTGGTAATGCGGAATCCAATGTGCAAAATTGTCCTACATGCGGGAAGAGACATTCTGGGCAATGCAGATTTGGGCCACTTGTTTGCTATGAATGTGGAAAGGAAGGCCATTATGCCAGAAAATGTCCAAATAAGCAGGGTGGACAAGGCACTTCCCAACCGCACTAGACACGCCCACAAGCTCATTCCCTTCAGGCCAGAGTTGAAGAGTCACCAGTAAGGCTGCAACGCCAGGAGCGTGTGCCATGTGCCGATGCTCGTGTGATGGCCTACAGCAAAGAGGATGCAGAGGCAGGAACATCGAATGTGGTGACAGGTCAGCTTCCTGTCGCTAGTCATGTAGCCTCTGTATTATTCGATTCCAGTGCTACGCATTCTTTTGTTTCCTATGAATTTGCTGACAAGATAGGACTTCCTAAGGACTATATGAGAAGGGTATTTAAGACAGCTTTACCCTCTAGGGAAGTATTGTTGTCCAATTACTGGCTACCTCATGTACCAGTATATGTGGCAAATAGGGAACTATATGCGGAGTTGATCGCAATGAAGATCATGGATTACGATGTGATTCTAGGCATGGATTTCCTAGGGAAATACCAAGCTACGATCGACTGCCGAAATTGAAAAATAGTATTCCAACCCGAGGAAGAAGAGAGTTTCAAATATGTTGATACTTCTCGAAAACCTGGGAAGATGATGATCAGTTCGCTAAGAGCAAGCAAGCTGATAGCCAGTGGTTGTATAGGATATCTAGCATATGTGGTAGATACTACAGAGGAACAGAAGCTACGACCTGAAGACGTTCCTATGGTTAATGAGTTTCTTGATGTATTTCCAGAAGAGTTACCAGGGATACCTCCAGAGAGAGAAATCTCGTTCGAAATTGAGTTGATGCCTAGAATGGCACCTATTTCCAAAGCACCATACCGCATGGCTCCAGTGGAGTTAAAGGAGCTGCAGGTACAATTAAAGGAGCTTTTGGATAAAGGATTCATCAGGCTGAGTTTTTCTCCATGGGGTGCACCTGTGTTATTCGTCAAGAAAAAGGATGGAACATTCCGTTTGTGCATTGATTATCGGGAGTTGAATAAGGTTACGATCAAAAATAGGTATCCGTTACCTAGAATTGATGACCTATTCGACCAGTTAAAAGGCGTAGCGGTATTTTCCAAGATCGACTTATGATCAGGATATCACCAGCTGAGAATTAAAGAAAGTGATATTCCTAAGACGGCGTTTAGGACTCGTTATGGTCACTACGAGTTTCTTGTGATGCCATTTGGATTAACAAATGCGCCGGCAGCGTTCATGGACTTGATGAACAGAATTTTTAAAGAGTATTTGGATAAGTTTGTCATTGTATTCATTGATGACATTCTTATATACTCGAAGACTCATGAGGAGCACAAAGAGCATCTGAGGATCGTGCTGAATACGATAAGGAAGCATCAACTGTATGCCAAATTCTCAAAATGTGAGTTTTGGCTGGACAGAGTACATTTCCTCGGACATGTTGTATCCCAGGAAGGTATTGCTGTAGATCCAACGAAAGTAGAAGCAATTAACCAGTGGCCTGCACCCAAGAGTATGACGGAAATACACAGTTTCTTGGGGTTAGCTGGTTATTATCGGTGATTTATAGTGGAATTCACGCGATTAGCTGCACCTCTTACTGCTCTTACACGCAAAGAAAGGAAGTACGAGTGGACCACAGAATGCGAAAGAAGCTTCAAGGAGTTAAAGAGGTGACTGACAAGCGCACCAATCCTTACGCTTCCCACTGAAGGGGAGAAGTTTGTGATCTACAGTGATGCATCGAAAATAGGATTGGGAGCAGTCCTGATGCAAGACGGCAAGGTGATTGCCTATGCTTCCCGTCAATGAAAGGATCATGAAAGGAATTACCCTACGCATGACCTTGAACTTGCTGCAGTAGTGTTCGCACTTAAAATTTGGCGACACTATCTCTATGGAGCTCAATGTCAGATTTTCACTAATCACCAAAGCCTGAAATATTTCTTCACGCAAAAGGAGCTCAATATGCGACAAAGACGATGGTTGGAACTGGTGAAGGATTATGATTGTGAAATCCTATACCATCCAGGAAAGGCCAACCGTGTAGCGGATGCTCTAAGTAGAAAGTCTACCATATCGCACCAGCTACCAATAAACAGGCTTCCGAAGCCATTGCAGCAAGAGATAAATTCTTTGAACTTGGAGCTGATATCTGGAAGACTAGCTGCACTCCAAGTAAAATCATCGCTATTTGAGGATATAAAGGAAGCTCAGAGGCGAGATCCAACAATGACAAGTTCTCGAGAAGGAATTTCCAAGGATGGAATGATCCTTTATCAAGAAAGGATAAATGTTCAAGCTGATGAAGAACTTAGAAGACGGATCATGTCAGAAGCCCCTGAGACACCCTATTCGGTTCATCCCGGAGCTAGCAAGATGTATCAGGACTTGAAGTTACAGTTCTGGTGGAAAGGGATGAAGAACGATATAGCGAAATTCGTGAGCAGATGCATGACCTGTCAGAGAATCAAAGCGGAACATAAACATCCAGCAGGAAAATTGGAACCATTGGAGATTCCTGAATGGAAATGGGAACACATTACAATGGATTTTGTAGTGGGACTCCCAAAAACCCGAGAAGGTTATGATGCCATTTGGGTTATCGTGGATAGACTGACCAAAACGGCACGGTTTATAGTTGTCAAGATGACTTTTTCGTTGGAAAAGTTTGCTCAGCTGTATGTAACTCATGTCGTCAGACTACATGGAGTACCAAAATCCATTGTGTCAGATCGAGATGCAAGATTCACTTCGAATTTCTGGAAGTGTGTGCAAGAGGCCATGGGTACTGAATTGAGACTCAGTACGGCATTTCATCCGCAAACAGACGGACAGTCGGAGCGGACAATTCAGACGTTAGAGGACATGATTCGAGCTTGTGTGATGGATTTTGCAGGAAATTGGAACGAGAAGTTACCATTGATTCAATTCTCGTACAATAATAGTTACCAAGCTTCTATAGGCATGGCACCTTACGAGGCTTTGTATGGACGGAAGTGCAGATCACCATTACACTGGTATGATTTGCGAGAGAAGCAGTTGCATAAGACGGACTTCATAAAAGAGACTTCCGATGCAGTTGCTAGAATTCAGCGTCAAATGAAAATTACGCAAAGCTGACAAAAGAGTTATGCGAACAAGAGGCGGAGATCCTTGGAATTCGATGAAGGAGACTTCGTGTTTCTCAAGGTATCTCCTATGAAAGGGATTATGCGTTTCGGTAAGAAGGGGAAACTTAGTCCAAGATATATTGGACCTTATGAAATTATCGAACGCATTGGAAAGGTCGCTTACAGATTAGCGCTACCTCCAGAATTGTCGACAGTGCATAATGTATTTCATGTGTCGATGCTGAGAAAATATATACCAGATCCATCCCATGTGCTGAAGCATGAGCCTATTCAAATCCATGAGGATTTGACATATGAGGAACAACCTATTCAAGTACTAGCTCGTGAAGAGAAAGTACTGAGGAATAAGACAATCCCACTAGTGAAGATTCTGTGGAAAAATCACAACATTGAAGAAGCTACGTGGGAACGAGAAAACGAGATGAGGACGAAAATTTTATAAGGAGGGGTGAATGTGACAACCGGGAAATTCAGGTAATTCTCGGATGAAAATGTACAAATGTATGTATATAACAATTTGTACTATTTAAAGAGTGAAATAAACGTATTTATATTGTTCAGAATATATTAAAATGTTCTAACAATACTGATGAGTAAGAATTCAGTGTTGGAAAAATTCACTGAATTGAAACGGGTGAAACGGTGCCAAAACCGGCATTGAAAACCCTAACCGGGGCAATAAAAGACGGAAAACTTCCGGGATTAATTTTGATCGAACGGAAGCAGTTTAAATTGATCCGACTGCACAGGAGACCTCAGGAACACGCCGGGACGATTTCAGGAAAATTTCGGCTCGAACCGGTATCGGTCAAAAAGTAGTCGAATTAATATGAATAGTAAAAGTCAAAGTCAACTTTGCTTTAGCATTTATGACATCATAAATCCCTTTAATAAATGGGATTAAAATGGTGGTTGGTAGCATTAATGGCCATGATTCATTTGCTTTTTGATCTAAAGGCCAAGATTTGGCCAAAATTCATCATTTTAATTTATTGAAAAATATGGAAAGTATTAAGGTGAAATGTGTTGAGTTTTGATTGGCGGAAAGCCAAATTAATTGGCTTATTGCATGGTTAAGTCGGCAAAATGTGAACAAAAGTGGCCGAAGTCAATTTTCAAGCCAAAACCAAGAGAAAATTTTCTAAGTGTTCTTCCATGGTGTGTACGTGAGCGATCCAAGAGGAACCAAGCAATTTCTTCAATATTTCTACACAAAATTGGTGTCAAAGCATTCCTTGAAGACAAAGGAAGCAAGTGACTAAGGCAACTCCCCTTGGACTTAACTTTTTCTTGGTTTTTCTTCAAGAAAACCGTGGGATGAATAGTGAAATAAGATGGAAAATTTTTGGTTGTTTTCCATGATTTGATGCTTGGGTTTTGTTAAGGGTGTAATAAGGAAGAAAACCATGTATTTGGTTTAAAGAAAAACCGAAATTTTGTTGGTTTTCCAAGGGTAAAACCGTGGGTTACCTTGAGTAAGCAATAAGAAATTTGTGTGGTTTAATTGCTAACATGCTTTCAAGTTAAATTTTGTTAAGAATAAAGCATGAATTGCATTGTGGAAAAGCTTGAAAAAAATTTTGGTGTGCATTTACCTAATGCGGCCGTGGGGTTACCTAAGGGTTTGGAAGAAACTTTTGCATGATTTATGTGATGTTTGGTTAATTTAAATCATGCATTTTAATATGCAAATGATGGAATTATGAGTGAAAGAATGAAACAAGAATGTTGTGCATGTTTTTCATTCATTGGCCATGGGTTATATATGGTAAAAAAACACTAAGAATTTGGTTGAAAAATGTAATGAAAATGGGCTTAAAAATGTGTTAAAAAATGACATTTTAATAGCCTAAAATGTGGTGGAAAATTTGAAAAGTTTGGTTCGGTTTGATTGTGAAAACCGAGACCAAAACTAAGGACAAAATTGAGAAAAAAATTTTGTAATGTAGGTTAAAATATGAAATTGGAAATTTGTGAGTTTTTATGTAAAAGTTTGGAAAACTTTTACATAAAATAGGCTTGTGGTATAGTACGTGGCTGGTACATATGGTTCGAGGCGTACTTAACACCGGAAGCCTTAAAATTACGCCGAAATGCTGCCGAAATTTCGAAAACAGCATTTGGGGTAAAATGGAAATAAAAATAAAAAGTTTGGGGTCGGGTCGGAAACTCGAGTCCCTAACGGAAAATTTGATAAGGAAAATCTAAGGGGTGGTTCGTGAATAGTAACCCGTCCCCTAAAAATGTAAAACGCGAGTGAAATTGAAAAAAAAGGGACCCCGAGGGGGGGGCGTTTTTGGAAATGAAATAAAGGTCCGAGTCGGGAACGGAAAATCCGAACCTCGGAGACCTAGGTCGGGAGTGTCTAGATGAACGTTTTAAATACTAGTGAAACGTCCATTTGAGACTCCGAAACGATAGAAAATCGCTAAACCGACGTAAGGGTCGGAATAGTGCTTCCCGAGGGTCGGGAAAGTGAAAAGTGGAAGTAAAATAAAAATGAACCCGGTAATGATTAGAAAAGAGTCAGAAAAGTTCCTGAGAGCCAAAAATGCAGTCTGGATCGAGAAAATTTCCGTCAGGGGTAAAATTGTAATTTTGTCAAAATATAGGGGTAAAATCGTAATTTTGCCAAAATACAGGGGCAAAATTATAATTTTGCAAAAGTTCAGAAAAAATGAGGAAAATGATAAATAAAGCCTAAAAAGTTATAAATAGGTTTTATTTAAGCTTTTAAATGAAAAATAAAAGCTATAAATGGAAATGAAATTAACAGACAGTTTTGTCTGTAGGATCCAAAAAAATCGACCTACAAGGAGGCGATCAAAGATCCACGAGAGGAAAAGAGAAGAGACTGATAAGGTAAGTTCAGACATTTACCTGTCTGCAACATATAGCATTATTGTTGCTAACTTTTATGTACTAATTATAGGTTAGGTACATATGTGCTACGGGCACTATTATAGAATAGAGAGAGAGACGTAATGTGCTACGGGCACTATTGAGAATGGACACATTGTTAATTGTGCTTCGGGCACTAGAGCGAGGTTAATGAAACTCACTCACCTAAAATTAAAATGTGAACCATTCCTAACCACGGGACAATGTGAAGTCACCGGGTTAGAAATTTAAAAAGTCGGTAATGAAACCACTTTCTGGTGTACCAGCCTTCCGTACAGGGAGGTACTTTTGCCTTCGGGGCTATGAGATTAAGGCTGTGGAGGTCAGCACTGATGTACCGCTCCCAGTCATGTAAAATTTTGCCTTCGGGGCTATGAGATTAAGGCTGTGGAGGTCAGCACTAATGTACCGCTCCCAGTCATGCGCACTTAAATGGTACTGCCAACCTGAGCTCAAAACCAGAACATAAGCAAAGATAATTACCTAGAACTGAAACTATGCCATAATTGAGCATAAGACAGTTTAGTGAAAGTACTAACATCGCGGTAGATGTATTGTTGTGACACTGTGTTGTGGTCAACCTCACTATTCACGTATGAATAGTGGTCAAAGGTACTATTCACGATGAATAGTACTATTCATAGAAATTTTATTTCTTGCATGTTTGAACTTACTGAGCCTGTAGCTCACCATTTTTGCTAATGTTGCAGGTAAGCGACCAGCTCAGTAGCTTATTTGACTGGATGCGGACCGGATGGCGGGTGTCAAATCGGATAACTGGGCGAGGGATATGGTCCTGTCAGAGTCTTTCCGCTGAGCGATAAAAAGGGAAGAAAAAAAGAAAGAAACAGTCTTTTGTAATATTATATATTTTACGAAAGTACTGTAATATGTAAATTACTTTGTACTTGCCAACAAAGTAAATAGTAGGAAATGTTTTACATGATGTCTAAAGAGGAAAAAAAAATTTTTCCCAAAAACGTCACGATTTAAAAAGAGAGAGAGATAAGCCGGTGACCCATGAGAATACAATCTATCGAAGTTAGCGATAAAGCTCAACTGTAATAGTATTGTATGATCTCTACGAGGGGCGGGCCGCCACAATAGTAATGAGATGACGAAACCTATGATGGCGAGGATAAGATGAAGAGATGCTGAGACCATTATACGAAAATCATGATCGTGCAGTGCTGGAGAACTGCTCAAAGAAAGAACATGGATTGCTGCCCGAGTTGTACCGATCTTCAGGGCTAGTTATCCACTAAGTTTTGAATGGCAAACAGTACTCCTGCACTCCATGAGAATGTCAGGACTGGTTTCGTGTTATTAAAGTGATTCCCCGATTGTACGCCATTGATCAGGATAACTGAGTCCTGTTGGCTGTTGATATCTCTCAGGAAGATACTCTCATGTGTATCGGGATCCTTATGACTAGGATGAGCTCTTAACTGCGTCGAGTTTCACCATACCATGATGGAGCCAATATCTGAGAGGAGTCCAGCATCAGCCTCAGTTTTTCTTTATAGGCAAGCGGGGAGTGAAACCGCCTAAGTTCCCTAGAGTTATGGATATACGAGAATTTGTTCATCAGACTGAAAGACTGTAGTTGATGTCCGGTGATACAGTTCTAACGTATGCTGTTCGCTACAAGGAATTGATATGGACTTCTACAATACATGCCGAGACAAAAGTGGATCAAGACAGGAGAAGACCCAAAGAGAGAAAGAGACCTTGCCAAACAGAATTAGAAGAGCGATCAAGCAGGACTAGCAAGCCTTATCAAGGAGACAGTGAACGCCAAGAGAAAAGTGCTCAACCCCGGGAACCTACACAAGCCTAAGGCATTATAGCAGCTGCCATTATGGAGGGTAACTCGGTAGAACCAGCATCCCAACTGGCCGATGAAGAGTTCATGGCCGAGCACCAGCCAGAAGTACACAAGGGCAATAGGGAGCTGATGGAGAACCCCGAACCAGCCCGTATGTCTCCTGAACACCCCGTGAAAGAGGAAGATAACGAGACTCTTTCCGACGCCCATCCCGACGATGAGGGAGAGGAGATCCCCAACCACTTTAGTAATGATGAATAGATGGGGATGTACGAACCCCAAGTCATCATAGCCAGCGATGATGAGGTCAGTTTCCACTGAGAAGAAGAGGAGAACCCAGAGGAGTACTCACTCAGTGATAGTGACGATGAGGAGATGCCTGATACTGAATCAGGATTGTCCTTCCAATTCTAGTAACCCTTCTGCGGGAATGTTAGTTATGAAAAAATATAGAGGGAAGTAGTAGCTCTCCCCCGTCAGTTGTAGCATAATGTACTTGTTGGGATCGTATAAGGGAAGTGTGTGTCACTCCTACTGAACTAGAATCTTGAATATATGTATATATATTATGTGAAATATATTATGAGATAAGCAGTAAAGCTTTGCCCTAGGGGCCAGATATAATTTTTTTTCCACAAGTGTGAGTATGATATGATAGAAAGTGCAGGACGAATCCTAGCACTCAGACGATGTCCCAATACAATGCGGCAATTGTATTGAACATCACGATATGAGAGAAAGAAAGATGGATATAGTGTGTATATTTATATCGATAATGTTTAAGTAAGATTGTTAAGTAAGAAAGAAAATGATATGTGATACGAGTCCCAAGTACGATAGGGTTACATAGGAAAACATGGCAAGAACGAGAGCTTAGTTAAACCCAGCATTCCGAGAGGATGAGTTGATAGCACAGATCGCAGCCATGCGAGAGATAATGGAGAACCAGCAACGGGAGCTAAACCAGTTTAGGGAACAGCTGGGCCAGCAACCCCAGGCACCACAGTCAGTAGAGGTGCCAGCACAGGAGGCTCTAGTAGCCCCAGAAACTCTGAGGGAACAAGCAGCTCTTCCAGCCCAAGAGGCACTAGCGCCTATAGTAATGGCTACTCTCATAGCAGCAATTGTTTTTTTTTTTTTGCCAATCCCTAGGGAAGGCGACTTGTATGAGAGATTCCGACGCATGAAAGCGTTAGAATTCTTAGGAATCACCAACCCTATAGAGGCCGATGATTGGCTAACGGATATCCAAGTAATCTTAGATTTTATAGGGTTAATAGATAGAGAGAGAAAGTGATGTACGCACCCTTCACCCTGCGCAATGAGGCGCGTTAGTGGTGGAAGATGGTAACCATTAGGAGGAACATCAGAGAGATGAGCTGGAGTGATTTCATTGAGGAATTCAAGGAGATGTACTTCAACGAGGAAGCACTAGTAGCGTAGTAAGACGAGTTCAACAACCTGCACCAAGGTAGTATGACTGTTATGGAGGCAGTCAAGAAGTTTGAGCAGTTGGCTCAACTTTATTCAGATTTGGTACCGACCAAAAGGAGAGATTTAGACGAATGCTGAAGATGTTCAGAACGGAAATCACATTTAGGTCTGTAGCGGAAGCCACGGACCAGCGACACTAGCAGAATGTGTCTGCAAGACTATCTGAGCTGAGTACTGGTCGGTTCAGGATAAGGAGCGAAAGGCGTAGAATTTTAAGGAACGAAAGGAGGAGAAAACGCAAGCCGAGTAGGCTAAGGAGAAGCAGAACCCCGAGTCACAATACAGAGGGCAAAATGTGGGAACCGACCAGAATAGTAGCCATTCCCATAACAACAACAAGAGAAAAGGGGAATTAAGGCAATCAAGATTCACAGAAGAATTTCCCCAGATGAGAGACGACCAGGAAGGAATGATAGCCAATACCCGACGTGTACGAGATGCGGAAAGAGGCACCCAGGAGAATGCAAGCAGAGAGCAAGTGGTTGTTTCATCTGTGGCAAGGAAGGCCACTATGCCAAAAAAAAAAATTGCCACTCCAACCTGCAGAATTGACAGAATCAACCCCGCACTGGGAATAATCAACTTCACACCAACCAGACCAGGATCGAAGACCTTTCAATCACACAAGGTATACTGAAAGCTTCAGACAGCTAAGGGAGAATCTATGCTTACACGGGGAGTGACGTTGAAGCTGTAACTTCTGCAATGGTGACAGGCTAGCTTTCTATCACCAACTTTGATGCGTTAGTTCTACTTGATTCTGGAGCCACCCATTCGTTGCATCATCAGATTCTGCTAAAAAGCTTAGGTAGGACGAAATAGACATTTAGAATATCATTTCCTTTAGGGGAAGTTTTATTGTATAATTACTGGACACATCAGGTGCTAATAATTATCTGCGGGTGAGAATTGAGCGTTAACCGACGACATGTATGACTATGATGTAATTATGAGGGTGGACTTCTTCACAAAACATAATGTCGTCATAAACTATCGAAGGCAGAAAATCGTTTTCAAACCAATCGGATGTGAAAAGTTCATCTACAAGGGTTTGTCACCAGAGCAACCAAAGACGATGATATCAGCAGTGAAGGCTCGCGAGATGCTATCCAGTGGATGCACGAACTTCCTAGTATACGTAGGAGATAAGACTCAAGGAATAGAGATAGGACCCAACAACGTACCGATAGTCAGGGAATTCATGGAGATATTTCTAGAAGATCTTGCAGGACTCCAACCAGAGCGCGGGATCTCGTTCAAGATTGAACGTCTACTAGAATCAGCCCCATCTTTGAGGCCCCCTATGGAATAGGCCCTATAGAGCTAAAGGAGCTCCAAGCCCAGCTAAAGGACTAAATAGATAAAGGATTCATTCGACAGAGCTATTCACCCTGGAGAGCACTTATACCATTCGTGAAGAAGAAAGATGGACCACTGAGAATGTGCATCGACTACAGAGAGTTGAATAGGATTATGATTAAGAACAAGCATCTGTTGCCACGAGTTGATGATCTATTTGATTAGCTCTGAGATGTTGCAATGTTCTCGAAGATCGATCTATGTCCCGGGTATCATCAACTACGAATCAGGAATGAAGATGCACCCAAAATAGCCTTTCAAACGTGGTATGGATATTACGAGTTTCTGTTCATGTTGCTTAGATTGACGGACACGCCAGCAGCTTTCATGAACCGGATGAACCGCATGTTCAAGGGCTATTTGGATAAGTTTGTCATTGTGTTCATCGATGACATACTTATACACTCTAAGACGAAGGAAGAGCACGAAGAGCACTTAAGGATCATTTTGCGCATGTAACAGGACCATCAGTTATACGCCAAGTTCTCCAAGTATAAGTTTTGACTGGAGAAGGTTCATTTCCTAGGCCACGTAGACCCCAAGGAAGGAGTATCTATGGACCTGACGAAAATTGATGCAGTTAGCGCGTGGCCAGCTCAGAGGAACGTAACGGGAATTCACAGTTTCTTCAAACTAACAGGATGTTACCTACACTTAGTCGAAGGCTACTTAAAGTTAGCTGCTCCGCTCACAGCGCTCACCAAGAAGGGAAAGAGGTATAAGTGAATCGACAAGTGTGAGGAAAGCTTTCAAGAGCTGAAATGAAGACTCATAAGCACTCCAATGCTGACCATTTCAAATGTTGGTCAGGGAAGCTTTGTGATTTAAGCGCCGCATCTAAAACCAAGTTGGAAACTGTGTTGATGCAGAGTGGTAAAGTAGTCACGTATGCTTCGCGACAACTTAAAAACCTTGAGAAGAGCTACCCAATGCGTGATCTGGAGCTAGTAGCGATAGTTTTTACGATAAAAGCATGGAGGCACTACCTGTACAGAGTCACGTGCGAGATTTACATCGACCACTAGAGCCTCAAATGTATCTTCACGCAGAAAGAGCTCAACATGAGGTACCATAGATGGCTAGAGTTAGTAAGGATTACGACCATGAGATCTTATGCCATCCGGGGAAAGCCAATAAGGTGGCCGATGCGCAGAGTCAGAAGCATATTACTATGCCTATGGCTATTAGTGCCTTGTCAAGAGCGCTACAAAGGAGTTATGCGACAGCGAGATCAAGATTTTGATAGGGAGATTGTCTGACATGACCCTCCAATTGACGCTCCAAGAAGAGATCAAGATCGGTCAAGATTTTGATTTGTCCCTGCTCAAGTCCAGAAAGGAAGCTATAGAGGACAAGGGTTCAGAGTTTAAGATCCTTAAGGACGACATACTCTGCTACAGAGATAGAGTGTGTGTTCTAAAAGATGAAGAGCTCAATAAGCGAATCCTTTTGGAACCTTACGAGACGTCATATTCCATACATCCGGTAGCGAATAAGATGTACAAGTACCTGAAGGAAAGCTTTTGGTGGCTTGGAATGAAGAATGACATTGTCGAGTTCGTCGCCAGATGCCTTACATGCCAGAAGGTTAAGGCAGATTACTAGCGTCCAGTAGGATAATCGTAGGAAATTAAGTTACCTAAGTGGAAATGGGACCAGATTACGATGAATTTCGTAGTTAGATTGCCGAAGACGTCAAATGATAATGACGTAATCTGGGTGATTGTAGATAGACTGACGAAATCAGCTAGATTTTTAACAATGAAAGTTAGCTACTCGGTGGAACGACTAGTAGAAATCTATGCGGCACTGTTCGTGAAACGGCACGGAGTACCAGAGTCGATCGTCTCAGATCGTAGTGGACGCTTTACCTCTAGATTTTGGCGAAGTGTTTAGGCTGCATTACGGTCCAAGTGAGAGTTCAACATAGCATTTCATCCTTAGACCGACAGTTAGTCTGAGAGCACCATACAGATGTTAGAGGACATGTTGAGACCTGCGTCCTAGACTTCAAAGGAAATTGGGATCAGAAGCTACCATTGAGCGAGTTCTCGTACAACAGCAAGTACCATTCCTAGATAGGAATGGCACCGTACGATACACTTTGTAGAAGGAAATGCAGATCTCTTGCTCATTATTACGAGTCTGGAGAGAAACGACTAGTTAGCTCGGACATCATCAAGAATACCATGGCAGACGTGAAGCTGATACGAGAAACGTTAGATACAACGCACAGTCGATAGAAAAATTTTGACGATAAGCGCTATAGACCCCTCGAGTTTCAAGTAGGAGACTCGGTCTTTTTCAAGGCAGCACCCATGAAAGGGATGATGCACTTGAAAAAGAAAGGAAAGCTCCGTCCTAGGTACATAGGACCCTCGAGATAATAGAGAAAGCCGGGAAGGTGGCTTATAGACTAGCACTTCCTCCCGAGTTAGTTACAGTGCACAACGTCTTTCACGTCTTGATGCTAAAGAAGTACGTGCCAAACAGCTCCCATGTTCTTAGTCAAGAATCCGTTGTAGTATATGCTGATCCGATATACTAGGAGAGACCCGTGCGGATCCTAGTTAGAAAGGAGAGAGTACTTAGGAATGAAGTATACTGCTAGTAAAAGTGTTGTGACAGAATCATAGTGTTGAGGAAGCCATATGAGAATGGGAAGAAGACATGAGAAGAGACTTCCTGGAATTATTCTAATTTTCAAGGACGAAAATTTTGTAAGGGGGGTAGGTTGTAATGACCGCCATTTTTCATGACACCTACTTACCATGTAATAAGTCATTAAGGAATAAAATGGACATAATTTAATTTCTTTTAGTACAATTTAAGTAACACGGTCAGGTACACAGCCGTGTGAGTGACCATGTGCCATTCGGACTGTGTATCTATTAATAGCCGTGTGAGTGTACATAGTCGTGTAGTGTAACACGGTCAAGTACACGATCGTGTAAGAGGCTGTATACCGTTCAGATAGATGAATGTATTTCAAAGACATGGTCGTGTTGAGTAGTCTCAACTAGTACATGTCTGTGTCTGAAATGTACACGCCCGTGTTGCGTTGCACACGCACGCGTAAGAGTCCGTGTAGAACGCTGTGTAATGAGCTGAGAGCCACTGTAATGACTCTCATGAATTATGAAAATTAATTACTATGTAATGATGTAATTAAGCTAATAAACACAGTGTGCTTTTCAATTGAATGAATTAAATGGGAATAGTAACGTTTAATTAGTATTCATGCAGTGAAAGGGGCAACCGACAGTGAAATCGGTCCACCCTATTATGTGAGTATGCGTTGAGACACGCAATATCAAGAAACCTGTCTAGACGACCATTTCATGATACAGAACTGATGAGCTAGTCATCAGTACGCTCAGACTGGTCATCTGAGCGCAGCAGTGATAATTGCCCTAATAGATGTACAGTATCGAGAAAAGCGGTCTAGATGACCTCTTCTCGCCCATAGACTGACAAAATCAAAGTCAGAACGGTCAGATTAGTCAGTCAGATAGTGAAAAGTGAACAGTGAATAGTGATTAGTGAATAGTGAGAAACGCAGTGTCAGGTTAGTGGCCAAGACGGCCTTAATCTGGCATACAATTGACATATTAATAGTCAGCAGGTTCAATCTGGTCAAGTGAGCACAAAATGTAGATTTTGTTTAAAAGATATGCAGTATCGGGATAAGGGTCAAGACGACCTTTTCTCCCCCCGAAACTGGTATATTTAGACTCAGGATGCCCAAATTAGTCAATCGGGCACCTGACACGTTTTTCGAGACGGGGTCATATAGATCCCGAAAACTGGTCTAGAAGACCTCAGATGGATGTAAAACTGATAAATTTGAAATCACCACGTCCAAATTAGTCAAGGGAGACTGTGTTTGAAATTTCACGCGAAAATGCCTCGTTATGCGTGCGTAGTGTCAACACAGTGTAGGCCTAACCACAGTATCAAGAAATTGGTCAAGATGACCTTTTCTTGATATAAAACTGATATATTTGGGTTCAGCACGCCCAAATTAGTCAGTATAGCCTATCTTAAAATTTTTGAAAAAATTAGTATAAAGGGGTCGAAATTTTTAGATTTTTGTAAAAAGGGGCCCCATTATTTTTTTTCCTATCTTTTTCTCCCCCACACCACACGAAGATGAACAGTGACCGAACATCGAATCCGGCCTCCGTTTTCGACACCGCCGGCACCATTGGAAAGCTCTCGACGAGCTGAGTCCAACGGTGTATCGAGTCGACGGAACCGACGTCGGAGAACGCCGCGCGCGCCGCCTAAAGCCGCCGGTGGCCGAATTTTTCAAAACGTGATTTCTCCACCGTCCGACGTCCAAATGCCATGATTCTGGTCCCAATGGATTCGTGGTGAAGAGTAGAACAAAACCCAAGCTTCATTTTGCATCAACAACCGCCGGATCGCGCCGCCCAAGGTTCGCTATCGCCGTCGCCGTCGCCATCACCACCGTCGAATCTCGCTATTCCGGTGGAGTTGAGTTGCAAGGTCGGTATCAAAATGCTCAGAAAAACACGTAGATCAAAAGCCCCAAATCAATTTTGGGCAACAATGCCGGAAAATGAAGATCCAACATCGCCGACTTTTCGAGGGCCGATTTCCGGTGATAGGAGCCTCGATTGGTGAAATTGACACCACCAATGGGTTCCTCTCATCGAGCTCTTCAAGATGGTGGTCGCCACTCCCATCGCCGCCATGGTCAACGCCGGTCAACGGCGACCCGGAGACCGAAAATTGAAGAATGGCCCGTTGGCCTATTTTTGACGTTCCGGACACATCTGCAGCATCGGATTTGCAAACCGGAGTTTCAAAAGTGAAGAACGATGATTCAAAGATTGTGCGATCGATATCAAACGGTTCACCCGACCGCCGACGGGAACGATTTTGGTAGTGGTTTTGATCCCTTGATTCCTCAATATATTATTAGAAATAATTATGTATTAATTATGGTTTACTGACTTGAGGAATTGTAAGAAAAAGGGATGAAATGTCGAAAAAGAGAATGTGAGGAAATGTGAATATTTTTACGCAAACAGCGGAGCTTTTACGTAAAAATTAGGCCTCTGGTTTAGTACGTGGCAGGTTAGAATAGGTTAGATGGTTTTGAGGCGTTTCCTAAACGCCGGAAACCCAAAAATTAAGCGGAAATGCTGCCGAAATTTCTAAAACGGCACAAAGGAGTATTTTAGGAAACGAGGGGTGAAAATGTGATCGGGATGGGAACCCGAGCCCCCTCGATGACCTAGGTCCAGGAAAGAAGGACGGACGTTTACAGGATTAGTGAACCGCCCAATTAGAAATCTCAAAATGTAAGAAAACGACCCCTAGATCAGAATAGTGCCACCCGAGGGACGGTGTGATCTAAGTATAAAATTTGGGGTGATTACATCGGTAATGGTAACCCGACAGGCTAAATGGTCATACGAGAGGTATTCAGTCAATTGACTGGTCGGTTAGCCAGTCAAGGACCAAGTCGGAATGGGATAGTGAGAGACAGTGATTAATTTGTCAAGTAGACAAATTAATCAAGCACGATTAAAAATTAGATGTCAAATTTCCCAAAGTAGAGCAGTCGGGTACCGATAGGCATCGGTACCACACAACGATGAGTTTATTAGTTCCTAACGATAGAGTGACCTAAGAGCGATGTTAATTAATTTATTGGGTAAATAAATTAATTAACAATGATTAGAAAATCAAATTCTTAAGAAGAGGGCAATTAGTACCGACAAGAATCGGTATCACTAACGATAGAGATTTTATTAGTCACTAATGACCACGGTGACCTAAGAGTGAATATTAATGAAATGCATTATGATTACAAGGAGGTACCAGTATTGTGACGAAGGCGAGAGTATAAACTGTCTGATGACAGGTAAGTACAACTCTGCCTACAGCATGGATAAAATGAATTTAAAATGATGCTTTTCCAGTATTTAAAGTATGTATCTTGCACACGATGCTGCACAGCATATATAAGAGCATATAGTTTCACAATCGAGTAGATTGATGAAAGAACAAGATAGAAGCCATAGATCCCTACCGAGTAGGATTGGGGATAGCTTAGAGAAGCGTATGGCTAGAACAGTTAAACAAGATGGAAATAAATAGGTGTGTCTTACCGGCTCCTTCAGTCGAAGGGGTTTCCAGTTAAAGAAAGTTAAGGCCAAAAGTTGAGCATCAGTTGATGGCTCTTCGGCATTAGTTGACCTTGGGCGTTACCGTTGGTCTGCGCGCACACGGTACTGACACATGGGCCCTAAATAGACCAGAAAAGAAAAGAGAAGTTTGAAGCATAAATGGACATAACCGGACCATGCATTAGTTATAGTTCACTATGCTTTCTTTTTCAGTAGAGTGCATACAGTACATGATGCTTCTGTCATACATAAAGTATGTGAAGTTTTATATTCAGTGTTATGACATGTTATGTGATGACATGATATGTGAGCTGATATGTGATATGCTTAAATGGTATGTGATTTATTAAGTGATATATGTCATGCTTAGGATTTTAAGTATGTGCTATATTTTAAACATGTTTTGCGGTTAACATGTTGTACTTACTGGGCGTAAAGCTCACGGAGTGTGTTCATACTGTAGGTAAGCTTCCTATAGCGCAAACACCAAGGGGCGATGATGGCGGCGGAGGTGGATGTGAGGATGAGGTTATGGATACACCGCGAGTATTCTTCCGCACAGTATGAGTAAATAGTATTTTGAACGGTGACAGCTAAATAGTATTTTGAATAGTAAAGATTAATTGGTATTTTGGAACAGTAAACAGTATATGTATGAATAGTATATTTAAATAGTGTTCGGTGAATATTAATCAGATAAACAAGTATATAAGTGTGTATGTATAATTGAAATCCTTATGTTTTTCAAATTCCACATTTTAATAGTATACGTACGTGAATAGTAAATACGTACGTGTATATTAAAAAAAAATCCCTCTAAATTTATGCTATTAAATTCAGCAAGTTTAAGTGTCGGTTTTAAAGAGGAAGTATAAGTAAAAGCTAAAGAAGCAAGTAATAGTTTTCAGTGACGGTCCTGGCCGCTGAGGGCACGGGGCGTCACAAGCTCCCAGGGGGACTGGTAGCCCACGGCCAAAGACCGGGTGCAGCCATGCCAGGCTACAGGTAGAACCTGCAGCCCTAGGCTGCACGCCCGGGTGGGTGCAGCAGCTGCCAAGCTGCAGGCGTTCCTGCAGCCATAGGCAGCACACCCGGGTGAACGCAATAGCTCGCCAGGCTGCAGGCAGTGCCTACAGCCATGGGCTGCAGCCACTGGGGGGACCACAGCCACCCCTGGCTGCAGGCAGAGCCTACGGCCGTGGGTGGTCTTGGCCTGGACAGGGCCTGTCGCAGCCCCATCCTGCCCGAGGGTAGGTGCTACAACCCCACCAAGGCCAATGGCGTATCCCGAGGGGTTGGTCCTCGATTTTCGTGTCATATTCCAATTTTCCAATTAGGATCTCTAAAAATTAATTTGAATCCTAATTGAATTGGAATTTTCCACACAAACAAAATTTCAACCTTTAAATTAAGTTTAACTTTTGAGAAAAATAAATTACGATCTTCAATCTTTAATCTCCTCTAAGAATAATTACATAAAATTTCCTAAACCGTTTCTGGTGTACAAAAATCCTAATCATAATAATTATAAGAGACAAAAATTAAAATCCATGGGAAAAAATTACAGTGATTATAAACTGCCCTCATGGTTACGCAAAAATTCCTATATACGATTTTCCAAATTCTAAGGAACCATAACCGGCATAAAACTAGCATGCTTATAACAATTCAAAAATTAAAATAACCACATACTACATACATAATTCATGATAACAACATAAAGGAAACCTAGAATGCCACTCTCTAAATATCAAATCCTTACATAAATAAAAGACTAACTAATTGTCTAATTTATGTGCATGGCATAGTCATGAGATGGCTCTGATACCAATTGTAGAAAAAAATCGGTAAAAACACATCAGAGTGATGCAGTAGAATTACAAAACTTTTTCAAGATCGTTAGATATCTCATGATGCCATATACAATAAACTAACAAGAATATAATTTCATACCTCAGAGGATGCCAACTATAGGAGGAGAATGACCGGAGGGCTTCAACCAACTAGCCTTCTCTACTACTTTCCAATTCCCGGATGGCAGAGTGTGTGGGCACTTGGTTCCTCGACTGGTATGCTAGCACTACTAGTCTTCTTCTGACCACCCAAATCTCTAAAGAACTTATTGTCACGGTGAGTTATGCAACAATAAGCCTGCTCACCTAAGAGTCTGTAGTCTGAGAGAACTGGAGTGATAGGACCCCTATTTATAGATTAGCATGAGGTGATCCCTTGAATTCGAATTGGATTAGCAGAAGATTTTCTCCCTTATCCACTATGCAAAATCTGAATTTTCCCTAGGCCAAAATCAAGGGTACATTCAGCCACTTTAGGATTTTCGCAATCCAAATTCAAACAGGATTTTAACTTGAATTTTATCTTTTCATTTATCCATAATAACCAAATTTTCCTAGGCCATAAACAAGGCTAGATTCGGTCACTTTAATGTGAGAAGAATCAAAATTCAAATAGGATTTTCTAGCTTCAATTTTATCTCACTCTTACCCATTAAAAATCAAAAATCTCCCTTGGTTTATCCATAAAATTTTTGGCCACACTAGGGAGGGAGAGAATCAAAATTCAACTAGGATTTTCTTGCTTGAATTTCCCTTAAACCATATCCACAAAAACAAAAATATCTAGGAGGATTTTCCTTAACAAAATTTTGGCCACTTTTGGTTAAGATTAGGATTCAAAATTCAAGTAGGATTCAAACAAGATTTTCCTCTCCTTTTATCCAAATCAAAACCAAATTTCATCTTGTGGATTATCCACAAAAAATTCGAATCCCACATGGATTATGATTCAAAATTTGAATTCAAATTTTAAAATTCAAACATCAAATTCAAATTTCAAATTTAAATTTCAAATTCAAATGTCAAATTCGAATTTCAAATTTAAATTTAAAATTCAAATTTAAAATTCAAAATTTAAATTTCAAATTTCAAATTTCAAATTTCAAATTTCGAACTCCACAAAAAGTTGAAATTCAAATTTTTTTCCCATGGATAATTTTCTACAACTCTAATTCAATCTCAAATAAAATCATGGCAACTTTATTTAGAGTTCGAATAATTGTGTACTCTATTATCCAAAATAGTATCCGAATCCAACAGGAGAGAATCTTGTCCACTATCTTGATCCTATGTTAAACACCATCCATGCATAATCAACCAGCCAGAAAACATACACTGATCAATTTGCCAACCATTAAGGAATTATTATGCAGCTAGTAGAGGGACTAATTAGAAATATATAATTGAGCTCCCGTGAATCCATATGATCATCATTCTATACCGAACAAATCAATCATATGATCACTAATTTCAGAGTCACACCACTATAAACCTGAAACTGAACTCCTAATTATATACCGTATTACGAAAGCCTATGACAAGCTAATGTCTAATGACCTTGTCATGTATGCAAAACCCTCATATGATATCCATGATCAGACTTAATTCAAACTTCGTTCAACCTATTGATCAGGCTATCTTAAAGTTCTATTATACTACCGAATAAGAAAATGATTATTCACCATATGTGAATAAGAAGTTATCCACTGAGTAGACAACCCAAGGCCTTGTCCATTTTTACATCTAGTATAGTGCCTTTAAGAGGATACCCTTAACTCCTTATTAGAGCTATGATTTCAATATCTATAAACAAACCCTTCATCGTATACAAGTCATGCGCCTAATGAACCGGTCTATAAGTTTACTACCTCTGAGATGCTTTAGCCATTGGAACATCAAAGTACACAAGTCATATACATAAAGTAGTTCATTTACTCAGGATTTAGGTTACTGCATAATGAACATCAAAAGCAGATTGATCTACTCATAGTGGATTATGTAGTTCAATCATTCTTTAGTCCCAGTCTAATATGTCACAACCAAGCAATATATCTATGTCTCTACTCGGGAGTCTATTCTCCAGACAGTCAAGACAAACCGTCCCTACCATGGCTTTAGACAACATAATAGTCTTAACATG
This sequence comes from Antiaris toxicaria, assembly GCA_035233585.1. Taxonomy (NCBI): domain Eukaryota; kingdom Viridiplantae; phylum Streptophyta; class Magnoliopsida; order Rosales; family Moraceae; genus Antiaris; species Antiaris toxicaria. The sequence continues at coordinate 61,573,620 of CP141153.1, forward strand.
AGTTAGATGCTTGGTCTAACCCCATAGAATACAGACCTTAGTTTAGACCGCTTACTTTAGAACATTGTCTTTTGGCATACAAAAGTCCATTGCATGCAATGTTCTAACAGTTTTAACACAAGCAGTTAGTAAGCCATATTTGCTTACATTTACTTTAACATGTAAATAGAATGAGGACAAATAGCAATGTAATGAATAACCTCTATTATCCAGTTCAAAATAAAAGAAATACATCAAAATGTCTTTCATGCTTAGTGCATTTCCTAACAGAGTATGTCAGGAATGGTTTCACGTTATCAAAATGATTCCTCGATTGTACGCCATTAATCAGGATAACTGAGTCCTGTTGGCTGTTGATATCTCTCAAGAAGATACTCTCGTATGTATTGGGATTCTTGTGAGTAGGATGAGCTCTTAACTGGGTCGAGTTTGGCCATACCACGATTGAGCAAATCTCCAAGGGGAGTCCAGTATCAGCCCCAGCTTCCTCATGGGCAAGCGGGGAAGTGAAACCGCCTAAGTTCCCTTGAGTTGCGGATATACGAGAATTTGTTCATCGAACTGAGAGACTACAGCCGATGTTCGGTGACACAGTTCTAACATATGCTGTACACTACAAGGAACTGATATGGACTTCTACAACACATGTTGAAGAAGGCTTATTACGAAATCAAGGCTGATGCAAATGTGGATCAAGGTAGGAGAAGATTGAAAGAGAGAAAGAGACTTTGCTAAACAGAATTAGAAGAGCAATCAAGTAAAAAGAGTGGCAAGCCTAACAGAAATGGGAATCAAAATGTTAAGAATGCTCAGTGCAGATAGTTATGCTCTACCGGACGTAAAGTTTTACCTTAATGTTAAAGAGGCCACGTGGAAAGAAGAAGAAGAAAAGAAAGACAAGTAACCCCACTAGTTCTAATTTTTTAGGACGAAAATTTTTAAGGAAGGGTGATTGTGACAGACCGGAAAATTCCTGCAGTGCTACCTAGGATTAAGCTAGGTTTTTCTAAGAATTTGTGTGAATAGAAAGTGAAAGAATACTATGTTTATAAATAAATAGATAAAACTAATAATAATAATAATTAAATGTTTTGGAGGATTTGAAATCTCCAAAAATGATCAAAGAATAAAGTTCATGACTGAGAAAGTGATTTCGTACCAAAACGCTCAAAATGGAGTGGTTTCGATATCCGAAAAAGATAAGATATAAGAAATGGCAAGTCAAAGCAAAGATAAGACAAGACAAGTGTTTTACGGTTTTTAAGAGTTTTGAGATTTAATTAGATCCAATCGATAGCACGGATGGCTAGATAAGTCCTCCAGTGCACTCCCCCAGAAATTTTGTCATTTTGGAAAAATGATGATGCTTTTTGGAACCAAAAACTCCAAGAGATTACCTTAGGTAAACTAAGTTAACGAAAAGACAAAAATTTACAGTTTTGATTTTTAGCCAAACCGCAGTGAAATAAGGCAAACCGATCGTGCGGATGACCCTAGAAACCCACCTACGCGATTTCAGGAAAGTTCCGTTTGGTTTGACTTTTACTCAAACTTTAACCACTAAATTAATTAGATGATGTCATGGATGATGTAAGCATGATATGTCATGAATGGAAAAGAAAATTATGTGGAAAGGTGGTAGGTAGATCTAAGGGATGAGATTTAAAGAAGTTTGATCTAAGGGCTAAGAAAGTGACAAAATGACATAATAAAATTTTGAAAAATTTGGGAAATTTACCACATGTTGAATTCGGATATGGCATGGTTTAACTAGATGATATTGGAGTGAAAATGAAGACTAAGTTATTGGGTTGTGATTGGTCCAAAATTGCATGGATTTAGTGAAAATTTGAAAAGAAAAAATGGTGAATTGTTGCTTAAAGCAACCGGCGGATGGGGGGTTGTCAAAACATGTTTAATAAGGTCCCAAAACTATAGCAAATCAGGTCCCCCAAGCAGCCCTTGCAAACGTGTGTCTTCCTCCCACCAACCAAGCAAATTTCTTTAAAGTTTTTCCTCCAACGCCTTGCAAATCAGCCCTTTCTTTGTGGACTGTTTTAAGCACATTTTGGGGGCTGAAAAATGGAAGCAAAACCAGCCAAAATCAGGTCCCATGGCTGTCCATGGGTGCCGTGGCTTTCCTCCCCCTAAGCTTGTGTTTTTGCAAGTTTTGTGTGAGAAATTGCCTACCAAGCACAAGGTTAAGTTATTGGTGAGGTAAGCTTCATTTCTTAAGTGTTTTTCTTGGTTTTGGTGTAGTAAAACTGTGGGAGCGTGTGAGGATTTGTTAGTGAAAGTTCAAGCAAGAATCTTATTGATTGTTGATTTAAAAAAAAAATTAGTATGTGAGTAAGATAGAGCATGAATTAGAAGTTTCAAACTGAAATTTAGCCTAGGTTTTCCAAGGGAAAAACTGTGAGATGAATGAGTTAAAGTTTGAGAAAATCTTAGCTTAGGGTTTCATAAGAAAACTATGAGTTATTGGAAAGTTGAAAATCGAATTTTTGGCTTAGTTTTTCTAAGAGAAAAACCGTGGCCTACAAGGAGATTGATTAAGTTTTTGTAAAGAAAAATTTGAGAGTGAGCATGAATGAAAGAACCGAGAGTAATATTGAACACGAAAGACATTAATATGTCATTAGAAAACCTAAAGAAATGTGAAGATTTTACATAAAAAGTGTATAATTTTTACGTAAAATTAGGCCTGTTGTATAGTATGTGGCAGGTTAGAGAGGTTAGATGGTTTTGAGGTGTTCCCTAAACACCGGAAACCTAGAATTTAAACCGAAATACTACCGAAATTTTCAAACCGGCGTTAAGGGCATTTAAGGAAACGAGAGGTGAAATTGAGGGTCGGGGTCAAAACCGACATTCCTTGAGAGTTAGGCTCGAAAAAAAGGAAGGATGTGTTAAGGATTAGCAAACCGTCCCTTCAAAACTTTTAAACAATGAAAAAGGCAGAAAAACGACAGGAAACGAGGGATAAAATTTTGGTCGGGGTAAAAACCCGAGCTGCCTTGGTGATTAAGGTCTAGGAAAGGATGATGGACGTTTTCAAGAGCAGTGAAACATCCATTTAAGGCCCCAAAATGTTAGAAAAAAACGAGAAACGACCTTAAGGGTCGGAATAGTGCCACCCAAGGGTCAGGTGAAAATTAAATAGTGAAGTTGCAGCGATTAATACTGTGAAAATTTATTAAGGCCTAAGAAAAATGAATTCAAGCTTTTTGGGCTTAGAAAATTGAGCCAAAACATTAAGAAAAAATTAATACGACCTGAAGTCCAGTTAGGGGCAAAATGATCATTTTGATCAAAAATTTCAGAAAGGTCCAAAAGGGGGCGTTAAGCCTTTTAATTCATTATTTTATGATTTTTGAGCATAGAAAACCCAGTCTAAACATTAAAATGACAAGATTCACGTCAACACAAGTACTATTCATGTAAATAGTAGTATTCATGGTGAATACTACTATTCACGATCAAAGTTACTATTCACGATCATTTTGACCAAAATTTCTGAAATGCTTAGAAAGGACCATTAGAGCCTTAAAATAGTTTAAATAGAATTCTTAAGGCCAGAATCGAGTTTTAAGTCGAAGAAAAGTAAGAAAACCCCGTTAAGGGCAAAACAGTAATTTTTACCAAAGATTTGGGGAATATTCAAAATGAACAGTTAGATCTTCAAACATGACTCAAAGACTCTAATGAGGATTTTAAAGGCCAAAAGTAAAGTCTAAGTGAGAAAAATCCCGTTATGGGTAAAATGGTAATTTTGTCAAAAGTTCGGGATACAGCGGTCATTTTTCCAAAAGTTAGCGGAGAAGTGACAAATGAGTTTAATTAAGATTTTTAAGGCCAAGTTCAAGATTTTAAAAGAAGGAAAGTACTTAAATGAAAGTATAACCATTAGTTAAAGTTACTATTTACGTTAAAGTTACTATTCATCATCATTTTGGCAAAAGTTGATGAAAAGGCTAAAAATGAGATTTTAGACCCCTAAGTTCATGATTAAGAAATTAAACTTAGAATATTACATTTTAATAAGTTTTATGTATAAAGTAAAGATATTAAAATAATCGTAATTATTTCAGTTATAGGGATTCGACCTAGAAGCGACGAAGGAGCATCTAGGGATCCAGAAACGAAGAAAGAGATACGAGCAAAAGTATAGGTAAGTAAAGACATTTACTTGTCCACTCATGAACTGACTAGCCATAGAACTGTGTTTTAAATATATAAAAGTTATACATTTTGTGACATGATAATCTAATATGTTCACACGACTAGAAAAGAATGAAAAGTTAAAGTAAAGAAAGATAAGTATAAGCAAGATAATAAGACTGAAAATCTAAGGTTGACGTACCGGCCTCCCTAGAAGTAAAGTTTAAGAATAAGAATAGCCTCTACCCCAGAAGTGTGGTGCTACCACAAGAATATGGTAGTTAATGGCTCAATGTGCTGCCCCCAAGTTTGGTAGTTCAAAGATTGGCCTTGGGGTTGATTGGTGGGTCGCTGTCCCTTCCCCTATTGGTCCGCACGCATTAGGTACATTCAACCATGGGCCCACAAGAGAAAGTGAAAGAAAGAAAAGAAAGTAAAGTAAAGAAAAGAAAGGAAAAGCAAAGAAAAGTTAAGTAAAGAAAAAAAAAGAATAGAAAAATATGAAAGAACATAAAAAAACAATGAGAACAAAGAAGAAAAATAAACAAGCATAATCTGATTAACCTTCATTATTTGTTGATGTGTTTAAGTAAATGTTTAAATGTATGTTATATCTACATAAAGTTTTAACATGTATATATGAACATGTAATGTGTTATATGTGTGTTTGTACTTACTGAACTCTAGCTCACCAGTTTGTTCGTGCTGTAAGTAACAAGAGTAAGCTGCCTACATTATGAGAAAAGGAACTGATAGGCTGGCAGACAGATTCTCAGAGTGTTATGGGGTGAGTTATGGTTTCACTTTGATTTTTTACGGTAATAAAAAGAAAACGTATATGTAATGTAAAGAAAAGAGACAGTGTTTAATGTAAGTTAAGTTTATAAAGTATTTCAATTATGTTTTTAAAAACTCATATGTTTAAATCAAGTTTTAAAAGAAAAAAATTTATTAGTAATTTTTCAAACATGGTTTCCACAATTAAGTTTAAATGCCAAGTATAATATGGCAAAGTTTAATAGTATAACAAATTAGTATTTTAAAGAAAGTACTTCTTAAAGTACTTTAAAAAGATAAAGTTAAGTGAAAAGTGTAAAGAAGGTAAGAAAAGTATAAGAAGTAAAGTAAGTACACCAAGTCAAAGAATAGTAAAGTTAAGAAAAGTAAAGTTAAGAAGAGCAAGTTTAAGTTTAAGGTTAAGGTAGCTAGAGAGGCATGCTTACAGAGGTGGTATCAAAGCACAAGTTAGCGTGCTTACATCGTCACTAGAGATGGAATTGATTTCAGGAAAATTGGCTACTATGCAAAGTAAGCCCATGCTTTTCGAGGAAATTAAGGAGGCCTAGGAGCGAGATGTAATTCTTGGGAAACTTAAGAACAAAGCCTACCGAAATGAAATGTTTGAGTTCCACCTCATTGAAGATGTGGTATTACTGTTCTAAGGAAGGATCTATGTACCCGATAATGAGGAATTGCAAAGAAGAATTCTGACAGAGGCTCATGATACCCCTTATTCAGTACATCCTGGTAGCACCAAGATGTATCAAGATCTGAAGCAACAATTCTAGTGGAGAAGCATGAAAAATAACATAGTCAAATATGTCAGTCATTATTTGACGTGTCAAAGGATTAAGGCTGAGAATCAAAGACTAGCAAGCGAGCTGCATGTGGCGGCCCGCCCCTTGTGGAGATCATACAATACTATTACAGTTGAGCTTTATCGCTAACTGTGATAGATTGTACTCTCATGGGTCGCCGGCTTATCTCTCTCTACTCTTTTTAAATCATGATGTTTTTGGGAAAATTTTTTTTTCTTTTTTCTTTAAACATCATATAAAATCTTTTTCCACTATTTACTTTGTTGATAAGTACAAAGTAATATAAATAATACAGTGCTTTTGTAAAATATATATAATTACAAAAGAACTGTTTCCCTTTTTTTTTTTTCCTTCACTTTAACGCTCAGTGGCAAGACTCTGGCAGTACCATATCCCTCGCCCAGTTATCCCATTTGACACGCGCCATCCCGTCCGCATCCAGTCAAATAAGCTACTGAGCTGGTCGCTTACCTGCAACATTAGCAAAAATGGTGAGCTACAGGCTCAGTAAGTTCAAACATGCAAGAAATAAAATTTCTATGAATAGTACTATTCATCATGAATAGTCTCGTTGACCACTATTCATCCATGAATAGTAACTTTGACCACAACCCTGTATCACACTAGTACATCTACCGCGATGTTAGTGCTCTCACTAAACTGTCTTATGCTCAATTATGGCACAGTTTCAGTTTTAGGTCATTATCTTTGATTACGTTCTGGTTTTGAGCTCAGGTTGGCAGTACCATTTAAGTGCGCATGACTGCGAGCGGTACATTAGTGCTGACCTCCACAGCCTTAATCTCATAGCCCCGAAGGCAAAATTGTACATGACTGGGAGCGGTACATCAGTGCTAACCTCCACAGCCTTATCTCATAGCCCCAAAGGCAAAAGTACCTCCCTATACGGAAGGCTGGTACGCCAGAAAGTGGTTTCATTACCGACTTTTTAAATTCTAACCCGGTGACTTCACATTGTCCCGTGGTTAGGAATGGTTCACATTTTAATTTTAGGTGAGTGAGTTTCATTAACCTCGCTCTAGTGCCCGAAGCACAATTAACCATGTGTCCCATTCTTATAGTGCCCGTAGCACATTTCGTCTCTCTCTCTATTCTATCATAGTGCCCGTAGCACATATGTATCTAACTTATAGTTAGTACATTAAAGTTAGCACAATATTGCTATATGTTGCAGACAGGTAAATGTCTGAACTTACCTTATCAGACTGTTCCCTTTCTCTCTCTTGGATCTTGAATCGCCTTCCTTGTAGGCCGATTTTGGGATCCTACAGACAAAACCTTGTCTGTTAATCTCATTTCCATTTATAGCTTTTATTTTTCATTAAAAAGCTTAAATAAAACCTATTTATAACTTTTTAGGTTTTATTTATTATTTTCACCATTTTCCCCCAACTTTTACAAAATTACGATTTTACCCATATATTTTGGTAAAATTACAGTTTTGCCCCTGACGGAATCTTATTGATCCAGACTGCATTTTTGGCTCTCAGGAACTTTTCTGACTCTTTTCTAATCATTACCGGGTTCGTTTCTATTTTATTTCCACTTTTTGCTTTCCTGGCCCTCGGAAAGCACTATTCCGACCCTTACGTCGGTTTAGCGATTTTCTACCGTTTCGGAGCCTCAAATGGACGTTTCACTAGTATTTAAAACGTTCATCTAGACTTTCCCGACCTAGGTCTCCGAGGCTCGGGTTTTCCGTTCCCGACTCGGACCTTTATTTTATTTCCAAAAACGCCCCCCCCTCGGGGTCGGTTTTTCAATTTCACTCACGTTTTTCATTTTCAAGGGGACGGGTTACTATTCACGACCCACCCCTTAAATTTTTTTCCTTATTCAATTTTTCCGTTAGGGACTCGGGTTTCCGTCCCGGCCCTAACTTTTATTTTAAATTCCTATTTTACCCGAATGCCGTTTTTGAAATTTCGGCAGCATTTCGGCGTAAATTTAAGGCTTCCGGCGTTAGGTACGCCTCGAACCGTATGTACCTGCCGTGTACTATACCACAAGCCTATTTTATGTAAAAGTTTTCCAAACTTTTACATAAAAGCTCACAAAATTCCAATCTCACATTATCACCCACAGAACAAAATTTTTTTCACAATTTTACCCTTAATTTGGTTTTGGTTTTCACAACCAAATCAAACCAAAGTTTGTCAAACTTTCACCACACTTTAGGCCATTCAAATGTCACGTTTTTAACACATTTTCAAGCCCATTTTCTTTGCATTTTCAACCAATTTTCCTAGGGTTTTTACCCTTGTACAACCCACGGCCATTTAATGAAACACATGCCAAACATTTTTGTTTCATTCTTTCAATCACATTGCCACCATTTACACATTAAATTGCATGATTTAAATTAACCAAACATCACATAAAAGCATGCAAATTTTTCTTCCAAACCCTTAGGAAACTCACGGCCACATTATGTAATTCATACCAAAAATTTTTTTCAAGCTTTTCATAATGAAATACAAGCTTTATTCTTCACAAAATTAAACTTGGAAGCAAGTTAGAAATTAAACCACAAACTTTTCTCATTGGTTACTCAAGGTAACCCACGGATTTTCCCTTGAAAAACCAACAAAATTTCGATTTTTCTTTACACAAATTGCATGGTTTTCTTCCTTATTACATCCTTAACAAAACCCAACATCAATTCAATGGAAAACAACCAAAAATTTTCCATCTTTTTCTCACTATTCACCAACGGATTTTAAGAAGAAAAACCATGAAAAATTAAGTGAAAAAAGGAGTTACCTTGGTCTAATGCTTCCTTTGTCTTCAAGGAACACTTTGACACTCTCTTTTGTGAAGAAAAGTTGAAGAAAATCTTGAATTCCCTTGGGTGGCTCACGTAGACTCCATGGAAGGAACTTAGAAAATTTTTCTTTTGGTTTGTTTGCATGAAATGGGGTCTCGGCTTTTTACTCCAAAAGTGGCCGACTTATGCCACTAAAAGACCAATTAATTTGGTCATTAGCCAATGAGATTTATACACCTTTCAACACTAATTCTTTCTCCATTTTTCAAAAATTAAAAATGGTTAATTTTGGCCAAATCTTGGCCTTTAGATCAAAAGGTGATTAAATCCTAGCCATTAATGCCACCAACCACCTTATTTCTTTCATTTAATAATCTTGATTTATGATGTCATAAATGCAAAAGTGAAAGTTGACTTTGACTTTGACTATTCACATTAATTCGACTACTTTTTGACCGATACCGGTTCGAGCCGAAATTTTCCTGAAATCATCCCGGTGTGTTCCTGAGGTCTCCTGTGCAGTCGGATCAATTTAATCTGCTTCTGTTTGATCAAAATCAATCCCAGAAGTTTACCGTCTTTTATTGGCTCGGTTAGGGTTTTCAATGCCGATTTTGGCACAGTTTCACCCGTTTCAACTCAGTGAATTTTTCCAACACTGAATTCTTACTCATCAGTATTGTTAGAACATTTTCACATATTCTAAACAATATAAATACATTTATTTCACTCTTTAAATAGTACAAATTGTTATATACATACAATTGTACATTTTCATCCGAGAACTGCCTGAATTTCCCGGTTGTCACAGTGCAGCCACTAGAAATCCCAAAACGGAAATGGGAAAAAGTGACCATGGACTTTGTGGTTAGACTACCTAAGACTAATGAAGGATACGATGCGATATAGGTAGTGGTGGACAGACTGATGAAATCAACCCATTTTATACCCATAAAGATGACATACACATTGGAAAAGCTGGCAGAGCTGTACATCTCTAACATCGTGAGGTTGCATGGAGTGCCAACAATGATAGTGCTAGATTGTGACAGTCGGTTCACGTCAAATTTTTGGAAAAGTATACTGGAGGCTGTAGGCTTAGAATTAAGGTTCAGCACAGCATTTCATCCTCAGATTGATGGACAATTGGAGTACACCATTCAAACATTGGAAGATATGCTCCGTGCATGTGCATTGGATTTTAAGGGAGCATGGAATAAAAAACTACCGCTGATAGAGTTCTCCTGTAATAACATCTTCCAAACTTCTATTGGAATGACTCCATACGAAGCGCTATATAGACGAAAGTGCAGATCTCCTATTCGTTGGTATGATCTGAGAGAAACAGAGCTGCACAAGACTGAGTTCATCTAAGAGACAATTGATGCAGTTAAGAAGATATAGTAAAGGATGAAAACGGCACAAAGTCATCAAAAGTGTAATTCCAACAAGCAACGAAGACCCTTGGAATTTGTGGAGGGAGACATCGTATTTCTAAAAGTTGCACCGATGAAAGGTGTTATGTGCTTCAGAAAGAAAGGGAAGTTGAGTCCCCGATATATTAGACCTTGTTTGATCATCAGTCGAGTAGGAAAAGTAGCCTACAAGTTAGCACTACCAACTGAATTGTCCTCAGTGCATAATGCTTTCCACGTATCAATGTTGAGGAAGTACATCACATATCCTTTAGTATGATCCAATCCAAGTTCAAGAAGACTTGTCCTATGAAGGGCACCCAGTCCAGATACTTGCTCGAGAGGAAAAAATGTTAAGAAACAGAAGTAGCCCACTAGTCAAAGTTTTGTGGAGAAACCATAATATAGAAGAAGCTACGTGGAAACGTGAGGAAGAGATGAGAACTAAACACCCCCATTTGTTCTAAATTTTTGAGGATGAAAATTCTATAAGGAGGGGAGAATGTAATAACTGAGAAAATTCACCATTCTGGAGATATGTACATTGTGTGCAATACGATAATTTTTTTATTTAAAAATGTAAAATGAATTATTCGATGCTATTTAGAATGCAATAAAATGTTCTAACAGTATTAAAGCTTAGGAATTCGGAGATAGAAATTTTTTTTACCAAACCAAAATAGGAGGAACGGTGCCAAATCGGTATCGAAAACCCTAAGAGGTGCAAGTGGTGCACCAAAAGACGAAAACGTTTGACCGAGATTTTTGGCCAAACAGAAGAAGAATAAGGCAAACCGACTACACCAGAGGTCTCAGGAACACGTTGAGGCAATTCTAGTGAAGTTTATTTGGTTTGACTTTTTGGTAAAAAATGACCCGAATTAATGTGAATAGTAATCAATAAACAAACATGTGGCTAAAATAAGTGATGTCATATATATGACATCATAATTCTATTATTCAAAAAGTAAGAGAAAGTATTAGGTGAATCCTAAGGTTAAGATTTGATGTTATCTTGATCCAATGGTTAGAATTAAGCCAAAATTACCTTAATTTTATTTTAGAAAAATTTGGAAAGAATAAAAGGTGCTAGGTGTCAAAATTCCATTGAATGGAAGGTGAATTAATTGGCTTTTCCTTAATTGATAAGGATGGATTGGATTTGACGAGAAAGAAGAACCAAACACTTAGTTATTTTTGCAACTTTTGTCCCTGTGCAGCCAAGGAGAAAACTGTGAGTGTTCCTCCCCTTAACCAAGCTTTTTCTTCAAAAGTTTCACACCAAATTTCAACCACAACCTTCTTGGAGTAAGAGGACATCTTTGGTAACAAGGTTATCAAAAATTCCTCAATTTTCTTGTGAATTTTGGAGTTAAAATTGGTGGCCCCTAAGTGTAAGATGAATGATGAAATTTTGATTTGAAACTTGGTGGATTTGGTTGATAAATTAGTTAGAAAGGTTGGTTGTGAAAATTTGGTGTTCTAAAACAAAAACTTTGAAGCATGTTTTTAAGAAAAATCAAGGGCTGCATGTGTAGTATGATGAGTTGAATTGTGTTGGTAAATGGTTCAAGAAAAAGGATTTGGCATGAGAAATTGTTAGAAAGATTCATGTAAGAAGGGATGTGAGAACAACCATGAGAATAAAATGTGATAACATGAATTTTGTGATGGAAAATGTTGATTTTTATAATGTTGATTAGATGAGCATTTTCATAAAATGTTTAGAATGTTTTATGTAAAATTAAGCCTCTGGTAGAATACGTGGTAGGTGAACTAGGATAGATGGTTTTAAGGCGTTTCCTAAATGCTGAAAGCCTAGAAATTTAGTGGAAATGCTGCCGAAAATTTTTAAGAACAACACAAATAGGTATTTTGGAAAATGAGGAGTAAACTAGGGTTGAGGTTAAAAAACCCGAGCCCTTAGTAACTTAGGTTGGAGAACAGGAATACGAACATTTTAAGGATTAGCAAAACGTCCATTTGGGATTTCAAAATGTGAGAAAAAGGGGATTAACGACTGAATGACAGTTAAAATAGTGCCACTCAAGTAACAGATAGAGTAAATTAAGAAAATTTCTGAAAATGCATGGAAAGGGCTAAAAGGGTCATAGAAAAGTTTAAATAAACATTTAAAGGCCATAACTAAAGTTTATAAAGAAAAATTTTAAATTTTGTACAGTACATGGACATATATTGGAGTACATGGGCATGTAGTAAGGAGAAATTTTGAACACACCCAGGTTACACAGCCATGTAGTGAAAACGTCAGTCACCCAAGAGTTACACGGCTAAGAACACGATCGTGTATCAGACCGTGTACATATTGTTAGGAAATACCCTAAGCATTAGAGACATTTTGATGCATTTATTTTGAACTGGATAATAAAATTATATATCGAGGTTATTCATTACATTGCTGTCTGTCCTCGTTTTATTTACATGTTAAAGTAAATGAAAGTAAATATGGCTCCTTGACTGCTTGTGTTAAACTGTTAGAACGTTGCATGCAATGGACTTTTGTATGCGAGAAGACAATGTTCTAAAGTTAGCAGTCTAAAATATGGTCTGTAGTCTATGGGGTTAGACCGAGCATCTAACTCATGTTAAGACTATTATGTTGTCTAAAGCCTTGGAGGGGACGGTCTGTCTTGACTGTCTGGAGCTGGACTCCCAAGTAGAGACATAGATATGCTGCTTGGTGGTGACATATTAGACCGGGACTAAAGCGTGATTTATCTACGAAGTCCACTTTGAGTGGATCGATCAGCTTTTGACGTTCATTATGCAGTAACCTTAATCCTGAGTAAAAGGATAGCTTCATGTACATCACTTGTGTACTTTGATGTTCCAATGGCTAAAGCGTCTCAGAGGTAGTAAGCTTATAGACCGATTCGTTGGGTGTATGACTTGTATACGATGAAGGGTTCGTTTACAGATATCAGAATCATAGCTCTAATGAGGAGTTAAGGGTATCCTCTTAAAGGCATTATACTGAATGTGAAAATGGACAAGGCCTTGGGTCGTCTACTGGGCGGATGACTTCTTATTCACATATGGTGAATAATCATTTTCCTTATTCGGTAGTATAATGGAACTTTAAGATAGCCTGATCAATAGGATTAAACGGACTTTGGCCTAAGACTGATCATGGATATCATATGAGGGTTCTGCATACATGACAAGGTCATTGGACGATAGCTTGTCACAGGCTTACGTAATACGGTATATAATTGTGAGTTCAGTTTAAGGTTTATAGTGGTGTGACTCTGAAATTAATGATCATATGATTGAGTTGTTCGGTAAAAGAATAATGATCACATGGATTTGTGGGAGCCCGATTATATATGTCCAATCAGTCCCTCTACTAGCTCCACACAATTCCATAACGTTTGACAAATTGATTTGTGTATGCTCTTGGCTGGTTTATTATGCATGGATGGTGATGACATAGGATTAGGATGGTAGACAAGATTCTCTCTGGTTGGATTCAGATTTTGTTTTGGATAATAGAGTACACAATTATTCGAACTCCAAATAAAGTTGCCATGATTTTATTTGAGATTAGATTGGAGTTGTAGAAAATTATCCATGAGAACAAGAATTAGAAAGACAACTGTTTTGTGGATTTTGAAATTTGAATTTTGAAATTTGAAATTTGAAATTTGAATTTGAAATTTGAATTTGAAATTCGAATTTGAAATTTGAATTTGAAATTTAAATTTGAAATTTGAAATTTGAAATTTGAAATTTGAATTTGAAATTTGAAATTCAAATTTTGAATCACAGTCCAAGTGGGATTCGAATTTGTTGTGGAAAATCCGCAGGGAATAAAATTTGAATTTGAGTTGGATATGGAGAGGAGAATCTTGTTAGAATCCTGCTTGAATTTTAAATCCAAATCCTAACTAATGATGGATGAAATTTTGAGGATTATCCTCAATGGATTTTCGGTTTTTGTGGATAAGGTTCAAGGAAAAAATTCAAGTTTCAATCCCAGTTGAATTTGGATTCTCTCCTCTTAAAAAAGTGGTCGAAATTTGGGGCATATCTCCTAGGGAAAATTCGGTTATTTTGGATAAGGATGAGATAAGATTCAAGCTTGAAAATCCTAGTGGAATTTTGATTCTCCCTTATCCTAAAAGTGGACAAAATTTTGAGGAGATTTTCTCCTTGGAATTTTCAGATTTTTTGGTTGAAAAAGGGAGATAAAATTCTAGTTAAAATCTTGTTTAGATTTAGATTAGATTTATCCTAAATGGTCGAATTTTATTGTTGGGATTTTCCCTTGGAAAATTCAGATTTTATGGTTGTGGATAAGGGAGAATATCTTCTCCTAATCCAATTCGAATTCAGATAATCACCTCATGCAGGTCTATAAATAGAGGTCCTGCCACTCCAGTTCTCTTAGACCACAGACTCTCAGGTAAGTAGGCTTATTGTTGCACAGTCCACCGTGACAATAAGTTCTTTAGAGATCTAGGTGGTCGGAAGAAGACTAGCGGTGCTAGCATACTGATCAAGGTTCAGAGTGCCCACACACTCAGCCATTCAGGAATTAGAAAATAGTAGAGAAGGCTAGCTTGTTGAAGCCTTCGGTCATTCTCCTCCTGCAGATTGGCATCCTTGAGGTATGAGTTTTAATTGTTGATGGTTTATTGTATATGGCATCATGAGATATTTAACGATCTAAAAATTTTTATTGTTCCGCTGTGCCACTCTGATACGTTTTACCGATTTATATTCCTACAATTGGTATCAGAGCCATCTCATGACTATGCCATGTACATAAATTAGACAATTACTTAGTCTTTTTATTTATGTATGGATTTGATATTTAGAGAGTGGCATTCTAGGGTTCCTTTATGTTGTTATCATGTATTATGTATAAAGTGTGTGGTTATTTTAATTTTCTGAATTATTATAAGCATGCTTGTTTATGCCGGTTATGGTTCTTTAGAATTTAGAAAAATTGTATTTAGGATTTTTTGATGTGACCATGGGAGCAGTTTATTAGCACTGTAATTTTCCCATGGATTTTAATTTTTGTCTCTTAGAATTTTTATGGTTAGAATTTTTGTACACCGGAAACGGTTTAGGAAATTTTATGTAATTATTCTTGGAGGAGATTGAAGATTGAAGACCGTAAATTATTTTTCCCAAAAGTTAAATTTGATTTAAAGGTTGAAATTTTGATTGTGTGGAAAATTTCAATTTAATTGGGATTCAAATTAATTTTTGGAGATCCTAATAGGTAAATTGGAATATGGCACGAAAATCGAGACACGACCCCTCGGGATAGGCCGTCGGGCCTTGGTGGGGCTGCAGCCTCTGCCCTCGGGCAGGATGGGCTACGGCAGCCCCTGTGCAGGGCATAACCACCCACGGCCGCAGGCTTGGCCTGCAGCCGAGGGTGGCCGTGGCCTGCCCAAGGCGGGCCGCAGCTTGGGCGTGCAGCCTGGCGCTGCAGGCTTGGCCTGTAGCCTGGCAAGGCTGCACATGGGGGCGGCCGTGGGCTGCCAGCCCCTCCGGGGCTGGTGGCTGCCCCCTTCAGGGGCGGTGGTGCGACGGTTCAAAAATCAAAAAATTATGATTTTTAAATTTGAGATTTAATTTTAAATCATGTTTAAAAATATGTAATTAAAAATTTGAAATTTTTGAAATTTCATATTATTACACATGATGTTTAGAATTGTTCAAAATTTGAATTTGAAATTTAAATTTGAAATTCGAATTTGGAATTTGAATTTGAAATTTAAATTTTTGGAGATTTAAATTTTAAATGATTCATAGGATGAGAAATAAATGGAAAGGCTACATAAAGATTAATACAAGAAGACGGAACAAAATTCAAAACCCAAAGAATGCTTTGGATGGAATTTTGTAATCTTTAATTTCTTAGTTCTAGGATGGAACCATGGCTTGGTTATTCTGTCAATTATTTTTTCTGTGATATGTCATGGATCTATAAATATGTATTGATGGATGTTTTATATGCATATTTGATAACATGTCATATAGGATAGCTGAGTGCCGCTCATACTATATTGATCATACATAATTTGTCAAAACTTGCATGTTTTTCAAAATATTGAGTGGGAGAGGGTTTCAAACAAAACCCACGGCCTCCATTGTTGATCCATATGTGAAAGCATGGTAACGCCTCGCGTCAGTTCTGCCCTGACCACACCCCTCGGTAGATGTTTACCGCTGTCAGTATACTAGATTGGACCTCCTATGTAGAAAACGTGTTCGGGTAAGATCCTATTCATGACCACCCCTCGGTGGCTTGGTAGGACGTGGATCGGGCTACGTAAACAATGGTTATACACTCAAGACTCGTTTAGTTATTAACCTTCCCTAGAAGCTCTGTTAACTAAACTGGTGGTCAAATAAGTGGTTATTAATATATATCTTAACCTTGGAGGATTTAAGGCAACATATATTAATTGGACAGGGTCCATGTTCCGGCTATTTGTTCTCATGACCACCCCTCGATGGCTTGGGGCAATAGGTGCTGAGAATTACTGTTGCAATGCTACATGTTTTTCAAGTTTCATGTAGGAACATACTTGTATGTTTTATTTGCTAAATTATCTGTATATTTGCTTGGGCCTTGCAATGATGTCTAGTATAATTTTATTTCAGTTCAAAACGTCACCGACACCCCTCATTTCAATACTCACTGAGAATAAACTGAATGGCGATAATTATAAGGATTGGAAAAGAAATCTGTTAATAGTTCTCAACTACGAGAGACACAAGTTCGTACTGGACGAACCATGCCCACCAGGGCCAAAACCTGACACACCGTTTGAGGAGGTCCCGGTTGCCTATACTCGTTGGAAAGAATCCAATGATATAGCTCGATGCTACATGCTTGCTAGCATGACGAGTGCTTTACAAAAGTAGCATGAGACTTATCAGGTTGCTAGGGAGATCATGGACAATCTGGAGGACATGTTCGGAGGCCAAGAAAAATTGGCTCGACAATCCGCTATCACCAATATTATGAACTCTAAGCAAAAGGCGGGTACTCCGGTGAAGGACCATATGATCACTCTAATGGGATTCTTCGCTGAGGCTGCCGAAAATGGTGCTGAGCTGGACTACAACACCCAGATCGAAATGGTGTTCAAAACTCTGTCTAAAGATTTTGTGGGGTTTAAGGCCGCATACAATCTGGCAACAAGGGAGTTAGGACTAACCAAGCTCATGAAGCAACTCCAAGCTTATGAGCGGATGATCGGGGATGGGGATGCGGTCCAACCCAAAGGTGAAGCCAATTTGGCTGAATCTTCCAAACCCTCACGGAAGAGGAAGAGGCCAAATCAGAAGCAAGCAGCTTCTAGTTCTTCTAATCCTTCTGTCTCGGATGGGAAGAAGAAGAAGAAGAACAAGAAGTCCAGGGACCCTAAAAGGTCCAAGTGCTTCCGCTGTAAGAAGGTAGGTCACTTTAAGAAGGCTTACTGGGAAATCCTAGCCGCCAAGGGCAAGGAAGGTAAGGAACTTCACTACTTAGAAGCGTGTTTGGTGGAAGAATCGAAAGACACTTGGGTCATTGATTCGGGCGCCACTAATCATGTTTGTGTTTCTATGCAGGGGTTCGTGGAAACGAGAAGTCTACATGATAAGAGCCTCTCGTTGCGAACTGGAGACGGCAGCTTGGTGGTGGCTGAGGCAGTGGGAGATATTTACCTTTATTTTGATCAATTTAGGTTTATTTTATTGAAAGAGTGTTTTTATGTTCCTAATTTTAGGAGGAACCTTATATCGGTAGCTTGTTTAAGAAAGGATTCTTATTCAGTTTCTTTTAGTAAAAGAGTTGATATTCGTAAAAATAAGTCTTTTATCTGTTCTGGATGGATGGATGGAAACCTATATTTGATCAAACCAAAGATGTACTCACTGCTTGACACTGAATTAATAGATAACTCTAAAAAGTTGAAAGTTTCTCACTCTAACAAGGCGTATCTTTGGCATTTAAGACTTGGTCATATTAATCAGGATAGGATTCAAAGATTGGTGAAAGACGGTCCTCTGGAATCTCTGGAGGAGGTACGTCTTCCCCAATGTGAGTCTTGTCTAGAGGGTAAGATGACCAAGAGGTCTTTTGGAGCTAAGGGTACAAGGGCTCAGGAGCTCTTAGAAATTGTGCACACTGACGTATGTGGCCCCATGAATGTCACAGCACGAGGAGGGTTCGAGTATTATGTCTCTTTTATAGATGATTACTCGAGGTATGGATATGTGTATCTGATGCACCGCAAGAGCGAAACCTTTGACAAGTTCAAAGAGTATCGTGCAGAAGTGGAAAAGCAATTGGATAAATCCATAAAGACACTTCGATCTGATCGAGGTGGCGAATACCTCTCCGATAAATTTCTAGGACATCTTGTAGAGAACGGGATATTATCTCAATTGACTGCACCTGGTACTCCACAACAGAATGGTGTAGCCGAAAGGAGAAACAGGGCCTTGTTGGATATGGTACGGTCCATGATGAGTTATTCAACACTGCCATTATCATTTTGGGGATATGCTTTACAAACGGCGTGCAATATTCTGAACCAGGTTCCAAGCAAATCAATTTCTAGAACTCCGTATGAATTGTAGCGTGGCAGGAAGCCCTCCCTTGGACATATGAGAATATGGGGCTACCCGGCGCATGTACTCGATGGGGACGCGAAAAAGTTGGAACCAAGATCAGAATTGTGCATGTTTGTAGGGTATCCAAAAGGAACTAAAGGAGGTCTGTTCTATAACCCGAAGG
Source organism: Antiaris toxicaria (assembly GCA_035233585.1). Classification (NCBI taxonomy): domain Eukaryota; kingdom Viridiplantae; phylum Streptophyta; class Magnoliopsida; order Rosales; family Moraceae; genus Antiaris; species Antiaris toxicaria. The sequence goes on from CP141153.1 coordinate 61,592,355, forward strand.
AACAAAAAGTCATTGTCTCAACCCATGCGATATTCTTAGAGGAAAGTCACATGAATGACTTTAAGTCTCGAAGCAAAGTGGTGCTAGAGGAGTTATCGGGCGAAAGAACTGCTCCACAGATTTCGGTCTTGGACACAAGTCTGAGTTCCGGTGAAAGACCTGCAGACGATCAACAATTTAGGGTACCTCGTCATAGTGGGAGGGTTTCGAAGAAACCTAATTTCTTCATGTATGATGCTGAGGTATACCAGGCCGAGGCTCATGAGCATGAGGATGATCCGATCACCTATGATGAAGCAGTAAATGATGTTGATTCTAAATCTTGGAAACAGGCTATGAACAATGAGATGGATTCTATCAAATCCAACTCTGTTTGGGAACTTGTAGATTTGCCGGACGGGATAAAACCCATTAGATGCAAATGGTCTACCAAAGAAAGAAGGATGCGGAAGGGAGAGTGGAAACTTTCAAAGCTAGACTGGTTGCAAAGGGATACACGCAAAAGGCTAGAATCGATTACGATGAAACCTTTTCGCCTGTTGCTATGCTGAAGTCTATCCGTATTCTTCTGTCCATTGCTACGGCTCTCGATTACGAGATCTGGCAAATGGATGTCAAGACGGCATTTCTGAATGTGTTAGGAAATGCCCTAAGCATTAGAGACATTTTTGATGTATTTATTTTGAACTGGATAATAAGATTATATATAGAGGTTATTCATTACATTGCTATCTGTCCTCGTCTTATTTACATGTTAAAGTAAATGTAAGCAAATATGGCTCCCTGACTGCTTGTGTTAAACTGTTAGAACGTTGCATGCAATGGTTTTTTGTATGCGAGAAGACAATGTTCTAAAGTTAGCGGTCTAAACTATGGTCTGTAGTCTATGGGGTTAGACCGAGCATCTAACTCATGTTAAGACTATTATGTTGTCTAAAGCCGTGGAGGGGACGGTTTGTCTTGACTGTCTAGAGCTGGACTCCCAAGTAGAGACATAGATATGTTGCTTGGTGGTGACATATTAGACCGGGACTAAAGCGTGATTAATCTACGAAGTCCGCTTTGAGTGGATCGATCTACTTTTGACATTCATTATGCAGTAACCTTAATCCTGAGTAAAAGGACAGCTTCATGTATATGACTTGTGTACTTTGATGTTCCAATGGCTAAAGCGTCTCAGAGGTAGTAAGCTTATCGACCGGTTCGTTGGGTGCATGACTTGTATACGATGAAGGGTTCATTTACAGATATTGGAATCATGGCTCTAATGAGGAGTTAAGGGTATCCTCTTAAAGGCATTATACTGAATGTGAAAATGGACAAGGCCTTGGGTCGTCTGCTGGGCGGATGACTTCTTATTCACATATGGTGAATAATCATTTTCCTTATTCGGTAGTATAATGGAACTTTAAGATAGCCTGATCAATAGGATTAAACGGACTTTGGCCTAAGACTGATCATGGATATCATATGAGGGTTCTGCATACATGACAAGGTCATTGGACGATAGCTTGTCACAGGCTTACGTAATACGGTATATAATTGTGAGTTCAGTTTAAGGTTTATAGTGGTGTGACTCTGAAATTAATGATCATATGATTGAGTTGTTCGGTAAAAGAATAATGATCACATGGATTTGTGGGAGCCCGATTATATATGTCCAATCAGTCCCTCTACTAGCTCCACACAATTCCATAACGTTTGACAAATTGATTTGTGTATGCTCTTGGCTGGTTTATTATGCATGGATGGTGATGACATAGGATTAGGATGGTAGACAAGATTCTCTCTGGTTGGATTCAGATTTTGTTTTGGATAATAGAGTACACAATTATTCGAACTCCAAATAAAGTTGCCATGATTTTATTTGAGATTAGATTGGAGTTGTAGAAAATTATCCATGAGAACAAGAATTAGAAAGACAACTGTTTTGTGGATTTTGAAATTTGAATTTTGAAATTTGAAATTTGAAATTTGAATTTGAAATTTGAATTTGAAATTCGAATTTGAAATTTGAATTTGAAATTTAAATTTGAAATTTGAAATTTGAAATTTGAAATTTGAATTTGAAATTTGAAATTCAAATTTTGAATCACAGTCCAAGTGGGATTCGAATTTGTTGTGGAAAATCCGCAGGGAATAAAATTTGAATTTGAGTTGGATATGGAGAGGAGAATCTTGTTAGAATCCTGCTTGAATTTTAAATCCAAATCCTAACTAATGATGGATGAAATTTTGAGGATTATCCTCAATGGATTTTCGGTTTTTGTGGATAAGGTTCAAGGAAAAAATTCAAGTTTCAATCCCAGTTGAATTTGGATTCTCTCCTCTTAAAAAAGTGGTCGAAATTTGGGGCATATCTCCTAGGGAAAATTCGGTTATTTTGGATAAGGATGAGATAAGATTCAAGCTTGAAAATCCTAGTGGAATTTTGATTCTCCCTTATCCTAAAAGTGGACAAAATTTTGAGGAGATTTTCTCCTTGGAATTTTCAGATTTTTTGGTTGAAAAAGGGAGATAAAATTCTAGTTAAAATCTTGTTTAGATTTAGATTAGATTTATCCTAAATGGTCGAATTTTATTGTTGGGATTTTCCCTTGGAAAATTCAGATTTTATGGTTGTGGATAAGGGAGAATATCTTCTCCTAATCCAATTCGAATTCAGATAATCACCTCATGCAGGTCTATAAATAGAGGTCCTGCCACTCCAGTTCTCTTAGACCACAGACTCTCAGGTAAGTAGGCTTATTGTTGCACAGTCCACCGTGACAATAAGTTCTTTAGAGATCTAGGTGGTCGGAAGAAGACTAGCGGTGCTAGCATACTGATCAAGGTTCAGAGTGCCCACACACTCAGCCATTCAGGAATTAGAAAATAGTAGAGAAGGCTAGCTTGTTGAAGCCTTCGGTCATTCTCCTCCTGCAGATTGGCATCCTTGAGGTATGAGTTTTAATTGTTGATGGTTTATTGTATATGGCATCATGAGATATTTAACGATCTAAAAATTTTTATTGTTCCGCTGTGCCACTCTGATACGTTTTACCGATTTATATTCCTACAATTGGTATCAGAGCCATCTCATGACTATGCCATGTACATAAATTAGACAATTACTTAGTCTTTTTATTTATGTATGGATTTGATATTTAGAGAGTGGCATTCTAGGGTTCCTTTATGTTGTTATCATGTATTATGTATAAAGTGTGTGGTTATTTTAATTTTCTGAATTATTATAAGCATGCTTGTTTATGCCGGTTATGGTTCTTTAGAATTTAGAAAAATTGTATTTAGGATTTTTTGATGTGACCATGGGAGCAGTTTATTAGCACTGTAATTTTCCCATGGATTTTAATTTTTGTCTCTTAGAATTTTTATGGTTAGAATTTTTGTACACCGGAAACGGTTTAGGAAATTTTATGTAATTATTCTTGGAGGAGATTGAAGATTGAAGACCGTAAATTATTTTTCCCAAAAGTTAAATTTGATTTAAAGGTTGAAATTTTGATTGTGTGGAAAATTTCAATTTAATTGGGATTCAAATTAATTTTTGGAGATCCTAATAGGTAAATTGGAATATGGCACGAAAATCGAGACACGACCCCTCGGGATAGGCCGTCGGGCCTTGGTGGGGCTGCAGCCTCTGCCCTCGGGCAGGATGGGCTACGGCAGCCCCTGTGCAGGGCATAACCACCCACGGCCGCAGGCTTGGCCTGCAGCCGAGGGTGGCCGTGGCCTGCCCAAGGCGGGCCGCAGCTTGGGCGTGCAGCCTGGCGCTGCAGGCTTGGCCTGTAGCCTGGCAAGGCTGCACATGGGGGCGGCCGTGGGCTGCCAGCCCCTCCGGGGCTGGTGGCTGCCCCCTTCAGGGGCGGTGGTGCGACGGTTCAAAAATCAAAAAATTATGATTTTTAAATTTGAGATTTAATTTTAAATCATGTTTAAAAATATGTAATTAAAAATTTGAAATTTTTGAAATTTCATATTATTACACATGATGTTTAGAATTGTTCAAAATTTGAATTTGAAATTTAAATTTGAAATTCGAATTTGGAATTTGAATTTGAAATTTAAATTTTTGGAGATTTAAATTTTAAATGATTCATGGGATGAGAAATAAATGGAAAGGCTACATAAAGATTAATACAAGAAGACGGAACAAAATTCAAAACCCAAAGAATGCTTTGGATGGAATTTTGTAATCTTTAATTTCTTAGTTCTAGGATGGAACCATGGCTTGGTTATTCTGTCAATTATTTTTTCTGTGATATGTCATGGATCTATAAATATGTATTGATGGATGTTTTATATGCATATTTGATAACATGTCATATAGGATAGCTGAGTGCCGCTCATACTATATTGATCATACATAATTTGTCAAAACTTGCATGTTTTTCAAAATATTGAGTGGGAGAGGGTTTCAAACAAAACCCACGGCCTCCATTGTTGATCCATATGTGAAAGCATGGTAACGCCTCGCGTCAGTTCTGCCCTGACCACACCCCTCGGTAGATGTTTACCGCTGTCAGTATACTAGATTGGACCTCCTATGTAGAAAACGTGTTCGGGTAAGATCCTATTCATGACCACCCCTCGGTGGCTTGGTAGGACGTGGATCGGGCTACGTAAACAATGGTTATACACTCAAGACTCGTTTAGTTATTAACCTTCCCTAGAAGCTCTGTTAACTAAACTGGTGGTCAAATAAGTGGTTATTAATATATATCTTAACCTTGGAGGATTTAAGGCAACATATATTAATTGGACAGGGTCCATGTTCCGGCTATTTGTTCTCATGACCACCCCTCGATGGCTTGGGGCAATAGGTGCTGAGAATTACTGTTGCAATGCTACATGTTTTTCAAGTTTCATGTAGGAACATACTTGTATGTTTTATTTGCTAAATTATCTGTATATTTGCTTGGGCCTTGCAATGATGTCTAGTATAATTTTATTTCAGTTCAAAACGTCACCGACACCCCTCATTTCAATACTCACTGAGAATAAACTGAATGGCGATAATTATAAGGATTGGAAAAGAAATCTGTTAATAGTTCTCAACTACGAGAGACACAAGTTCGTACTGGACGAACCATGCCCACCAGGGCCAAAACCTGACACACCGTTTGAGGAGGTCCCGGTTGCCTATACTCGTTGGAAAGAATCCAATGATATAGCTCGATGCTACATGCTTGCTAGCATGACGAGTGCTTTACAAAAGTAGCATGAGACTTATCAGGTTGCTAGGGAGATCATGGACAATCTGGAGGACATGTTCGGAGGCCAAGAAAAATTGGCTCGACAATCCGCTATCACCAATATTATGAACTCTAAGCAAAAGGCGGGTACTCCGGTGAAGGACCATATGATCACTCTAATGGGATTCTTCGCTGAGGCTGCCGAAAATGGTGCTGAGCTGGACTACAACACCCAGATCGAAATGGTGTTCAAAACTCTGTCTAAAGATTTTGTGGGGTTTAAGGCCGCATACAATCTGGCAACAAGGGAGTTAGGACTAACCAAGCTCATGAAGCAACTCCAAGCTTATGAGCGGATGATCGGGGATGGGGATGCGGTCCAACCCAAAGGTGAAGCCAATTTGGCTGAATCTTCCAAACCCTCACGGAAGAGGAAGAGGCCAAATCAGAAGCAAGCAGCTTCTAGTTCTTCTAATCCTTCTGTCTCGGATGGGAAGAAGAAGAAGAAGAACAAGAAGTCCAGGGACCCTAAAAGGTCCAAGTGCTTCCGCTGTAAGAAGGTAGGTCACTTTAAGAAGGCTTACTGGGAAATCCTAGCCGCCAAGGGCAAGGAAGGTAAGGAACTTCACTACTTAGAAGCGTGTTTGGTGGAAGAATCGAAAGACACTTGGGTCATTGATTCGGGCGCCACTAATCATGTTTGTGTTTCTATGCAGGGGTTCGTGGAAACGAGAAGTCTACATGATAAGAGCCTCTCGTTGCGAACTGGAGACGGCAGCTTGGTGGTGGCTGAGGCAGTGGGAGATATTTACCTTTATTTTGATCAATTTAGGTTTATTTTATTGAAAGAGTGTTTTTATGTTCCTAATTTTAGGAGGAACCTTATATCGGTAGCTTGTTTAAGAAAGGATTCTTATTCAGTTTCTTTTAGTAAAAGAGTTGATATTCGTAAAAATAAGTCTTTTATCTGTTCTGGATGGATGGATGGAAACCTATATTTGATCAAACCAAAGATGTACTCACTGCTTGACACTGAATTAATAGATAACTCTAAAAAGTTGAAAGTTTCTCACTCTAACAAGGCGTATCTTTGGCATTTAAGACTTGGTCATATTAATCAGGATAGGATTCAAAGATTGGTGAAAGACGGTCCTCTGGAATCTCTGGAGGAGGTACGTCTTCCCCAATGTGAGTCTTGTCTAGAGGGTAAGATGACCAAGAGGTCTTTTGGAGCTAAGGGTACAAGGGCTCAGGAGCTCTTAGAAATTGTGCACACTGACGTATGTGGCCCCATGAATGTCACAGCACGAGGAGGGTTCGAGTATTATGTCTCTTTTATAGATGATTACTCGAGGTATGGATATGTGTATCTGATGCACCGCAAGAGCGAAACCTTTGACAAGTTCAAAGAGTATCGTGCAGAAGTGGAAAAGCAATTGGATAAATCCATAAAGACACTTCGATCTGATCGAGGTGGCGAATACCTCTCCGATAAATTTCTAGGACATCTTGTAGAGAACGGGATATTATCTCAATTGACTGCACCTGGTACTCCACAACAGAATGGTGTAGCCGAAGGAGAAACAGGGCCTTGTTGGATATGGTACGGTCCATGATGAGTTATTCAACACTGCCATTATCATTTTGGGGATATGCTTTACAAACGGCGTGCAATATTCTGAACCAGGTTCCAAGCAAATCAATTTCTAGAACTCCGTATGAATTGTAGCGTGGCAGGAAGCCCTCCCTTGGACATATGAGAATATGGGGCTACCCGGCGCATGTACTCGATGGGGACGCGAAAAAGTTGGAACCAAGATCAGAATTGTGCATGTTTGTAGGGTATCCAAAAGGAACTAAAGGAGGTCTGTTCTATAACCCGAAGGAACAAAAAGTCATTGTCTCAACCCATGCGATATTCTTAGAGGAAAGTCACATGAATGACTTTAAGTCTCGAAGCAAAGTGGTGCTAGAGGAGTTATCGGGCGAAAGAACTGCTCCACAGATTTCGGTCTTGGACACAAGTCTGAGTTCCGGTGAAAGACCTGCAGACGATCAACAATTTAGGGTACCTCGTCATAGTGGGAGGGTTTCGAAGAAACCTAATTTCTTCATGTATGATGCTGAGGTATACCAGGCCGAGGCTCATGAGCATGAGGATGATCCGATCACCTATGATGAAGCAGTAAATGATGTTGATTCTAAATCTTGGAAACAGGCTATGAACAATGAGATGGATTCTATCAAATCCAACTCTGTTTGGGAACTTGTAGATTTGCCGGACGGGATAAAACCCATTAGATGCAAATGGTCTACCAAAGAAAGAAGGATGCGGAAGGGAGAGTGGAAACTTTCAAAGCTAGACTGGTTGCAAAGGGATACACGCAAAAGGCTAGAATCGATTACGATGAAACCTTTTCGCCTGTTGCTATGCTGAAGTCTATCCGTATTCTTCTGTCCATTGCTACGGCTCTCGATTACGAGATCTGGCAAATGGATGTCAAGACGGCATTTCTGAATGTGTTAGGAAATGCCCTAAGCATTAGAGACATTTTTGATGTATTTATTTTGAACTGGATAATAAGATTATATATAGAGGTTATTCATTACATTGCTATCTGTCCTCGTCTTATTTACATGTTAAAGTAAATGTAAGCAAATATGGCTCCCTGACTGCTTGTGTTAAACTGTTAGAACGTTGCATGCAATGGTTTTTTGTATGCGAGAAGACAATGTTCTAAAGTTAGCGGTCTAAACTATGGTCTGTAGTCTATGGGGTTAGACCGAGCATCTAACTCATGTTAAGACTATTATGTTGTCTAAAGCCGTGGAGGGGACGGTTTGTCTTGACTGTCTAGAGCTGGACTCCCAAGTAGAGACATAGATATGTTGCTTGGTGGTGACATATTAGACCGGGACTAAAGCGTGATTAATCTACGAAGTCCGCTTTGAGTGGATCGATCTACTTTTGACATTCATTATGCAGTAACCTTAATCCTGAGTAAAAGGACAGCTTCATGTATATGACTTGTGTACTTTGATGTTCCAATGGCTAAAGCGTCTCAGAGGTAGTAAGCTTATCGACCGGTTCGTTGGGTGCATGACTTGTATACGATGAAGGGTTCATTTACAGATATTGGAATCATGGCTCTAATGAGGAGTTAAGGGTATCCTCTTAAAGGCATTATACTGAATGTGAAAATGGACAAGGCCTTGGGTCGTCTGCTGGGCGGATGACTTCTTATTCACATATGGTGAATAATCATTTTCCTTATTCGGTAGTATAATGGAACTTTAAGATAGCCTGATCAATAGGATTAAACGGACTTTGGCCTAAGACTGATCATGGATATCATATGAGGGTTCTGCATACATGACAAGGTCATTGGACGATAGCTTGTCACAGGCTTACGTAATACGGTATATAATTGTGAGTTCAGTTTAAGGTTTATAGTGGTGTGACTCTGAAATTAATGATCATATGATTGAGTTGTTCGGTAAAAGAATAATGATCACATGGATTTGTGGGAGCCCGATTATATATGTCCAATCAGTCCCTCTACTAGCTCCACACAATTCCATAACGTTTGACAAATTGATTTGTGTATGCTCTTGGCTGGTTTATTATGCATGGATGGTGATGACATAGGATTAGGATGGTAGACAAGATTCTCTCTGGTTGGATTCAGATTTTGTTTTGGATAATAGAGTACACAATTATTCGAACTCCAAATAAAGTTGCCATGATTTTATTTGAGATTGGATTGGAGTTGTAGAAAATTATCCATAAGAACAAAAATATGAAACACAACCGTTTTGTGGAATTTGAAATTTGAATTTTGAAATTTGAAATTTGAAATTTGAATTTGAAATTCGAATTTGAAATTTAAAATTCAAATTTTGAATCACAGTCCAAGTAGGATTCGAATTTGTTGTGGAAAATCCACAAGGTTTGAAATTCGAATTTGAGTTGGATTTGGAGAGGATAATTTTGTTAGAATCCTACTTGAATTTTGAATCCGAATCCTACTTGAATTTTGAATCCAAATCCTAACAAATGTTGCACGAAATTTCGAGGATAATCCTCAAGGAAATTTTGGATTTTTGTGGATAAGAATGAAGGAAAAAATTCAAGTTTCAATCCCAGTTGAAGTTGGATTCTCTCCTTCCCTGAAAAGTGGCCGAAATTAGGAAGAAAATCTCCTAGGAAAATTCGGTTATTTTGGATAAGGTTGAGATAAGATTCAAGCTTGAAAATCCTAATGGAATTTTTGATTCTCCCTTATCCATAATGGCCGAAATTTTTAGAAGATATTCTCCTTGTAATTTTCGGATTTTTTGGGTTAAAAAAGGGAGATAAAATTCTAGTTAAAATCTTGTTTAGATTTGGATTGGATTTATCCTAAGAAAAACCGAATTTTTTGTTGAGATTCTCCCTTGGAAAATTTGGATTTTTTGGTTATGGATAAGGGAAAATATCTTTTCTTAATCCAATTCAAATTCAGAAAATCACCTCATGCAGGTCTATAAATAGAGGTCCTACCACTCCAGTTCTCTCAGACCACAGACTCTCAGGTGAGCAGGCTTATTGTTGCACAGCTCATCGTGACAATAAAGTTCTTTAGAGATCTGGGTGGTCGGAAGAAGACTAGCAGTGCTAGCATACCGATCGAGGTTCAGAGTGCCCACACACTCAGCCATTCGGGAATTGGAGAATAGTAGAGGAGACTAGTTGGTTGAAGCCTCCGGTCATTCTCCTCCTGCAAGATTGGCGTCCTTGAGGTATGAGTTTTAATTGTTGTTGGTTTATTGTATATGGCATCATGAGATATTTAACGATCTAAAAATTTTTATTGTTCCGCTGTGCCACTCTGATACGTTTTTACCGATTTATTATGCTACAAATGGCCATCATGAAGAGTGTATCTATATGATACAGCCTGAAGGGTTCGTAGCGAAAGGCCGAGAAAGGAAAGTCTGCAAGTTGCTTAGATCCATTTATGGATTAAAGCAAGCATCCCACTCATGGAACCAGAGGTTTGATCAAGCAATTAAGACATTTGGTTTTGAGCAGAACGTTGATGAACCCTGTGTTTATAAACGTATTAAGGATGGAAAAGTGGTCTTTCTGATACTCTATGTCGATGATATACTACTCATTAGGAATGATGTAGGGAACTTATCATCGATCAAGCTTTGGTTACACCAACAGTTTGACATGAAGGACGTGGGAGAAGCTAATTATGTTCTAGGCATTCGTCTCTTCGGAGATGAAAAGAACAAAATGATAGTGTTATCCCAAGCTTCATACATAGATAAAATAATTGACAAATATGCAATGCAAGAGGCAAATAAAGGTACACAACCTTCTATTGCCGGTCTAACTCTTTCATTGGATGACTGTCCCAAGACATCGGAAGAAAGAGAGCGTATGAGGAAGATCCCTTATGCATCCGCTGTGGGTAGCCTTATGTACGCTATGCTTTGCACTCGCCCGAATATATGTTTTGCAGTAGGTATGGTGAGTCGATATCAAGCAAATCCTGGAACCAAGTACTGGCAAGCAGTAAAGCATATACTCAAGTATCTTAAGAGAACGAGGGATTATATGCTGGTATATTCTGGAGGGGACCTAACACCCATAGGATACACAGAATGAGTCTTCCAGACTTGCAAGGATTTGAGGAAGACGACATTAGAGGGAACGCGGAGACAGGATAAGTAGATGTATGTAAGATCGCGTCCGAGGACAACATTGCTGATCCCTCTACTAAGACTTTGGTGGTTAGAAGCTTTGAGTGGCATGTAGAGGCGATGGGGATGCATAACATGGCACATCTGCTGGCTTAGGGCAAGTGGGAGATTGTTAGGAAATGCCCTAAGCATTAGAGATATTTTGATGCATTTATTTTGAACTGGATAATAAAATTATATATAGAGGTTATTCATTACATTGCTGTGTGTCCTCGTTTTATTTACATGTTAAAGTAAATGAAAGCAAATATGGCTCCCTGACTGCTTGTGTTAAACTGTTAGAACATTGCATGCAATGGACTTTTGTATGTGAGAAGACACTGTTTTAAAGTTAGCAGTCTAAACTATGGTCTGTAGTCTGTGGGGTTAGACCGAGCATCTAACTCATGTTAAGACTATTATGTTGTCTAAAGCCTTGGAGGGGACGGTCTGTCTTGACTGTCTGGAGCTGGACTCCTAAGTAGAGACATAGATATGTTGCTTGGTGGTGACATATTAGATCGGGACTAAAGCGTGATTGATCTACGAAGTCCGCTTTGAGTGGATCGATCTGCTTTTGACATTCATTATGCAGTAACCTTAATCTTGAGTAAAAGGACAGCTTCACGTATATGACTTGTGCACTTTGATGTTCCAATGGCTAAAGCATCTCAGAGGTAGTAAGCTTATAGACCGGTTTATTGGGTGCATGACTTGTATACGATGAAGGGTTCGTTTATAGATATCGGAATCATAGCTCTAATGAGGAGTTAAGGGTATCCTCTTAAAGGCATTATACTGCTAGGAGGATGACTTTTTATTCACATATGGTAAATAATCATTTTCTTTATTTGGTAGTATAATGAAACTTTAAGATAGCCTGATCAGTAGGATTAAACGGACTTTGGTCTAAGGTTGATCGTGGATATCATATGAGGGTTCTGCATACATGACAAGGTCATTGGACGATAGCTTGTCACAGGCTTACGTAATACGGTATATAATTGGGAGTTCAGTTTCAGGTTTATAATGGTGTGACTCTGAAATTAGTGATCATATGATTGAGTTGTTCAGTAAAAGAATGATGATCATATGGATTTGCGGGAGCTTGATTATATATGTCCAATCAGTCCCTCTACTAGCTCCACATAATTCCTTAACGTTTAGCAAATTGATTTGTGTATGCTCTTGGCTGGTTTATTATGCATGGATGGTGATGACATAGGATTAGGATGGTTGACAAGATTCTCTCCGGTTAGATTCGGATTTTGTTTTGGATAATAGAGTACACAATTATTCGAACTCCAAATAAAGTTGCCATGATTTTATTTGAGATTGGATTGGAGTTGCAGAAAATTATCCATGAGAACAAGAATTTGAAAGACAACTGTTTTGTGGATTTTAAAATTTGAATTTAAAATTTTGAATTTTGAATTTTGAATTTAAAATTTGAATTTGAAATTTGAATTTGAAATTTAAATTTGAAATTTGAAATTTGAAATTTGAATTTGAAATTCGAATTTGAAATTTGAAATTCAAATTTTGAATCACAGTCCAAGTGGGATTCGAATTTGTTGTGCAAAATCCACAAGGAATGAAATTCAAATTTGAGTTGGATATGGAGAGGATAATCTTGTTGGAATCCTACTTGAATTTTGAATCCAAATCCTAACTAATGATGGACGAAATTTTGAGGATTATCCTTAATGGATTTTCGGTTTTTGTGGATAAGGTTCAAGGAAAAAATTCGAGTTTCAATCCCAGTTGAATTTGGATTCTCTCCTCCCAGAAAAGTGGCCGAAATTTGGAGCATATCTCTTAGGGAAATTCGGTTATTTTGGATAAGGATGAGATAAGATTCAAGCTTGAAAATCCTAGTGGAATTTTGATTCTCCCTTCTCCTAAAAGTGGCCAAAATTTTGAGGAGATTTTCTCCTTGGAATTTTCAGATTTTTTAGTTGAAAAAGGGAGATAAAATTCTAGTTAAAATCTTGTTTAGATTTGGATTGGATTTATCCTAAATAGCCGAATTTTATTGTTGGGATTTTCCCTTGGAAAATTCAGATTTTATGGTTGTGGATAAGGGAGAATATCTTCTCCTAATCTAATTTGAATTCAGAGAATCACCTCATGCAGGTCTATAAATAGAGGTCCTGCCACTCCAGTTCTCTTAGACCACAAACTCTCAGGTGAGCAGGCTTATTGTTGCACAGCCCACCGTGACAATAAGTTCTTTAGAGATCTGGGTGGTCGGAAGAAGACTAGCAGTGCTAGCATACCGATCAAGGTTTAGAGTGCCCACATACTCAGCCATTCTGGAATTGGAGAATAGTAGAGAAGGCTAGTTTGTTGAAGCCTCCGGTCATTCTTGTCCTGCAGATTGGCGTCCTTGAGGTTTGAGTTTTAATTGTTGATAGTTTATTGTATATATCATCATGAGATATTTAACGATCTAAAAATTTTTATTGTTCCACTGCGCCATTCTGATACGTTTTACCGATTTATTTTCCTACACATTTGCAAAATTGTACAAGCTACACAAGCAAGCTACACGACTAAGGATATGGCCATGTAGTGAAAATACCAACCACCCGAGAGTTACACTGCTAGGGACACGGCTGTGTATCAGGCCGTGTACATGCACAGGCATGTACAGGTTACATGGACAGGCTACACGGCCATGTAGAAAGCCAATTAATCACCCAAGAGTTACATAGCCATTGTAATAGACCGGAAATTTCCTACAGTGCTATCAGGATTAAGCTAGGTTTTTCTAAGAATTTTTGTGAATAGAAAGTGAAAGAACACTATTTTTATAAATAAACAGATAAAAGTAATAATAATAATAAATAAATGTTTTGAAGGATATAAAATCTCCAAAAATGATCAAAGAATAAAGTTCATAATTGAGAAAGTGATTTCAAACCAAAACGCTCAAAATTGAGTGGTTTCGGTATCTGAAAAGCATGGATATAAAGAAATGACAAGTTAAAGGAAAAGTAAGATAAAATGTAACGTCCCGCCTTACATAAGGTTAAACAGTACTATTACAGTCAGCTACTGTTGCCAACTACGATAGACTATAACCACTTGGGTCATCGGCAACTTACTTTTAACTTGCTTTTAACTTATTCTAATATCATCTGTGACGGCTGGTATCTTATTTTTAACCTACTTCCTTTAACATACTTACTTTAACTTCCCATTAGAACGTGAAAATAGGAAATAAATATTTTTTTTTACTTTAAACTTTAAACTTGAAAATTATGTCATTATCAAACATTTACTATAGTAAATATTTTACCTTATCATAACTTGACATACATCATAACACATCATTTCAATACTCTTTTAAACAGCTCAGCAGAAGACTTATAACAATACCATAACCCTTGCCCAGTCCCTTGGCACATGCAGATTGCATTAGTCATCTATCACTTGTCTTATTTTCATGCAGGATGCTTACCTGCAACATAAACAAACTTGTGAACGACAGGCTCAGTAAGTTCAAACATACATTCATGACATATTTATACTCTTACCTTTTTGAACAGAGCATATTTGATACCAACTGTGACATCAGAATATTAACATAACATATATCATAGATTGCTTCATATTTATACTTATCGTACATAACATGGTCAACATACTTGTACTTACCTGAACATACTTTACATTATAATCCTACTTTCATACTTATCAATCTAAACATACTTAATGTACTTTAAACATACTTAACATCATGAACATACTTTTGCACTTAACATACTTTAACGTCTTGACCCTACTTTCATACTTAACATACTGTACATCGTAAACATATCATATTTTACATGTAGCATACTTAACATGTGAAAACACAGCATACTTAGCGTATGTTTACACATCATAAACATAACATACTTGAAACATAACATACTTAATGTATGTTTATATATCGTAAACATAACATATTTAACGTACTTATTATTGTGAAAATACTTTCACATTTAACATAATGAATATACTCATTATATCTAAATACATAAAACTTCGTACATATACTTTAGCACCGTAAACATACTTACATATACTTAAATATCCTTAATGTCATAAACATACTTTCATACATACAAAACATTGCATACATATATCATTCATTACTTAAACATTCATATTTAAACATAACATACTTATTTAACATCATATAGAGCATACTTAACATAGTATGATTGACATATACATATCAACTTATGCATAATAGTTATAACATGTCATATGCATAACACGAACGTTAGTCATGTTATACTTACTTGTTACCATGAATAGTACTATTTACTATAAATAGTAACTTTATAACTTTATGCTTGCTTAACATTCATACTTAACGTATTTATCATCATTCATACTATATCGGACAGAACATATCTGATACTAACCATGGCATCAAAACATTAACATAACGTATATCATTACTTTAAATTTCATACTTAACGTATATAACATTAAAACATACTTGTACATACTTTACATCATAACCATACTTGACATATTTCATATCATAAACATACTTTCACATTTAACATGCTTTAAACGTACTTAATATCCTGAACATACTTTCGTGCTTAACATACTTTTAACATAATTTAACATCTTGAATAGAATTTCATGCTTATCATCGTAAACAAACTTAACATCATAAACATATCATATTTTAAACATAGTATATTTAACATATGCTTAAACATCGTAAACATAACATATTTAACATTCTTGATATCATGAACATACTTCCACATTTAACATCATGAATATACTTGTCATATTTGAACACGTAAAACATCGTAAATTTACTTAAGCATCTTAAATTATACTTATGTATGCTTAAACATTCTTAACATCAAACATAACGTGGATCATTAACATAATAAATAACATGCATTGCTTTTGCATTACTATTCATTATAAATAGTAATTCTGACCATGAACAGTACTGTTGTGAACGGTACCATTGACCGTGAACCGTAACTTGGACTGTATCGGTATTCACAGTGTTAGTATATCTTATGCTCGTTTATGGGCTGCATTTTTAGCCTTGAGTCTTTATCTTTCATTATGTTTTGGTTTTGGGCCCCATGATTGGTCATACCGTAATGTGCGCATAATTGAGAGGGACTCTAGGGAGCGATCCACTGGCCAATCCTCTACAGTCTACTAGAACATCAAACTTCCATACCCAAGATGTACCACCGTCAGTTTGGAAGCTATATCATAACTTAACATGAGAAACTTCTACTTGTATGGGAGGCCGGTACGCCAAGGTGGTTTCATTACCGACTTTCATGCGGTTCCTAACCGGTGGCATAATTATTACCTCCTTGGTCTGGAACACTTTACATATCTTTCTTTACTTGTGTGTACTTTATTTACACATTAATGTGCATATAGCACCTTGATACATACTTTACATGTTATACATATCATATAAACATATTACAAAATTTCATGTTACAAACATTTAAAATGTCAGAACTTACAAAATATAATACATAAACATAAACATGTCAAGTCAATTTATATTTGACTTAGACATAACACATAGTTCATAACATGACTTTCGTAACATTCATATTATAGTATCTTGACAATAAAACTGCACATAGAACACATAAACATAACCAGTCAATTCATGTTACAGTCATGGAAATGTTTAAATTTATCACACATAACATATAGACATGACATAATATGTCGATTCATATTGCAGATAAATCACATGTTTGAACTCACAGTATTTAACACTTAGACATAACATTCCATTCACATTGCAGACATGGAAATGTTTAATCTTACCGTACATAACATATAGGCATAACATAACATGTTAGCTCATGTTGCAGACAGTTCACATGTTTGAACTTACCACATATGATACTTAGACATAATAGTCTATTCATGTTGCAAACATGAATATGTTTGAAACTTACAGCATATCACACTTAGACATAATAGTCTATTCATATTGCAGACAATTAAATGTCTGAACTTATTGCATATAACACTTAAACATAGAAGTCGATTCATATTGCAGTTAAGAAAATGTTTGAACTTACATCGCATAACATATAGGCATAAACATGCCAAGTAAATTCATATTGTAGACAGTGCAATGTCTGAACTTACTACATAGAACACATAGCACATAACATTACCAGTCCATTCATGTTATAGTCAACTAAATGCTTGAACTTACAACATGTAACACATAAATGTCCATACATATTGCAGACATGGAAATATTTGAGACTTACCACATTTGACTCTTAGACATAATATTTTATTCATGTTGCAAACATGGAAGTATTTGGACTTACGTGCTGCACATAGGTCACATAGACATATAAGTCAATTCATGTTGCAGTCAATTAAATGTTTGAACTTACTGATTGTGATAACCGGGGATTTTCGATTCTCGGAATAGATTAAAATTGTATGTATGTATGAATTTTAATGAATAAATTATGAAATAGTTGTGTTTTAATACTGTTGTGAATACTATAAAAATGTTCAAACAATATTAAAGTATGTGAGTTCCTGATGGAAAATCTTACCGAACAAAATCGGGTGAGATGGTTTGAAAACAGAGCTGAAAGCCCTAGGGAGTGCACTTAAATACACTAAAAAGATAAAAATTGACGGTCGAGAATTCTGACCAAACAGAAGCAAAATAAAATAAACTGATCGCACCAAAGGTGCTCGGAACCCGCCTACGCGATTTCGGTAAAGTTTCGTTCGGTTTGACTTTCGGTCAGAATTTGACCACAAATTAATTAGGGAATTAATCCCTTAATATAATAGGATGACATCACCATATTGATGTCATAAATGTATATTTTTTTGAAGATGGAAAGTAATATGGAAAAGTGTAAGGTTAAGATCAATTTCCTTTTTGATAAATGGCCATGATCTTGCCAAAATAATATTTGAAAAACATTTAGAAAAAATTTTAAAAGGCCATTCGGCCACTTGGAAAGGGAGAAAAAAATTCTATTTTTGGCCCAAAAATATTACACTTTAGTCCTTGAACAATTAGCAAATTGTTGGAAAAAAATTTGCTAAGTGGTCCTTGGTTTTTGCCTAAAAATAGGCTTTAAAATTCATTAGAAAAAAATGGAAAAATTGGCTAAACTCTTGCCATTTTTGTAGCCAAAAATCTGTGCCCCTTCAATGTAGAAAAATAAATCGGTAAAAATGTATCAGAGTGGTGCAGCAGAATAATAAAAATTTTCAGGATCGTTAAATATCTCATGATGCCATATACAATAAACCAACAACAATTAAAACTCATACCTGAAGGACGCCAATCTTGCAGGAGGAGAATGACCGGAGGGCTTCAACCAACTAGCCTTCTCTACTATTCTTCAATTCCCGAATGGCTGAGTGTGTGGGCACTCTGAACCTCGATCGGTATGCTAGCACTGCTAGTCTTCTTCCAACCACTCAGATCTCTAAAGAACTTATTGTCACGGTGGGCTGTGCAACAATAAACCTACTCACCTGAGAGTCTGTGGTCTAAGAGAACTGGAGTGGTAAGACCTCTATTTATAGACCTGCATGAGGTGATTCTCTGAATTTGAATTAGATTAAGAGAAGATATTATCCCTTATCCACAAGCACAAAATCTGAATTTTTCAAGGGGAAAACCCCAACAATAAATTCGGCCACTTTAGGATAAATCCAATCCAAATCTAAACAAGATTTTAACTAGAATTTTATCTCCCTTTTTCAACCAAAACATCCGAAAATTCAAAGGAGAAAATCTCCACAAAAATTCAGCCACTTTTGGATAAGGGAGAATCAAAATTCCACTAGGATTTTCAAGCTTGAATCTTATCTCATCCTTATCCAAAATAACTGAAAATCTCCTAGGAGATTCACTCCAAAAATTCAGCCATTATCTGGGAGGAAAGAATCCAAATTCAACTAGGATTGAAACTTGAATTTTTCCTTAAACCTTATCCACAAAAATCCGAAAATCCATTGAGGATAATCCTCAAAATTTTCGTCCATCATTAGTTAGGATTTGGATTCAAAATTCAAGTAGGATTCTAACAAGATTATCCTCCCCATATCCAACTCAAATTTGAATTCATTCCTTGTGGATTTTCCACAACAAATTCGAATCCTACTTGGACTGTGATTCAAAATTTGAATTTCAAATTTCAAATTCGAATTTCAAATTTCAAATTTCAAATTTCAAATTTAAATTTCAAATTTAAATTTCAAATTCAAATTTCAAATTTAAATTTCAAATTCAAATTTCAAATTTCAAATTTCAAATTTCAAAATTCAAATTTCAAATTTCAAAATCCACAAAAACAGTTGTGTTTCCAATTCTTGTTCTCATGGATAATTTTCTACAACTCCAATCCAATCTCAAATAAAATCATGGCAACTTTATTTGGAGTTCGAATAATTGTGTACTCTATTATCCAAAACAAAATCTGAATCCAACCGAAGAGAATCTTGTCTACTATCCTAATCCTGTGTCAACACCATCCATGCATAATAAACTAGTCAAGAGCATACACAAATCGATTTTCCAAACGTTAAGGAATTATATGGAGCTAATAGAGGGACTGATTGTACATATATAATCGGGCTCCTGCAAATCCATATGATCATCATTCTTTACCGAATAACTAAATCATATGATCACTAATTTCAGAGTCACACCACTATAAACCTGAAACTGAACTCCCAATTATATACCGTATTACGTAAGCCTGTGACAAGCTATCGTCCAATGACCTTGTCATGTATGCAGAACCCTCATATGATATCCGTGATCAACCTTAGGCCAAAGTCTGTTTAATCCTACTGATCAGACTATCTTAAAGTTCTATTATACTACTGAATGAAGAAAATGATTATTCACCGTATGTGAATAAGAAGTCATCTGCCCAGCAGACGACCCAAGGCCTTGTCCATTTTCACATTCAGTATAATGCCTTTAAGAGGATACCCTTAACTCCTCATTAGAGCTATGATTCTGATATCTGTAAACGAACCCTTCATCGTATACAAGTCATGCACCCAATGAACCGGTCTATAAGCTTACTACCTCCGAGACGCTTTAGCCATTGGAACATCAAAGTACACAAGTCATATACATGAAGCTATCCTTTTACTCAGGATTAAGGTTACTGTATAATGAACGTCAAAAGTAGATCGATCCACTCAAAGCGGACTTCGTAGATCAATCACACTTTAGGCTCGGTCTAATATGTCACCACCAAGCAATATATCTATGTTTCTACTTGGGAGTCCAGCTCCAGACAGTCAAGACAAACCGTCCCCTCCAAGGCTTTAGACAACATAATAGTCTTAACATGAGTTAGATGTTCGGTCTAACCCCATAGAGTACAGACCATAGTTTAGACCGCTAACTTTAGAACATTGTCTTCTCGCATACAAAAGTCCATTGTATGCAACGTTCTAACAGTTTAACACTAGCAGTCAGGGAGCCATATTCGCTTACATTTACTTTAACATGTAAATAAAAATGAGGACAGATAGCAATGTAATGAATAACCTCTATATATATAATTTTATTATCCAATTCAAAATAAATACATCAAAATGTCTCTAATGCTTAGGGCATTTCCTAACAATCTCCCACTTGTCCTAAGCCAGCAGATGTGCCATGTTACGTATCCCTATTGCCTCTACGTGCCTCTCAAAGCTTCTAGCCACCAAAGTCTTAGTAGAGGGATCGGCAATGTTGTCCTCGGACGTGATCTTACATACATCTACTTATCCTGTCTCCATATGCCGTCTAATACCGACTTCCTCGAATCCTTGCAAGTCTGGAAGACTGAGTTCATGTATCCTATGGGTGTTAGGTCCCCTCCAGAATACACCAGCATATAATCCCTCGTTCTCCTAAGATACTTGAGTATATGCTTTACTGCTTACCAGTGCTTGGTTCCAGGATTCGCTTGATATCGACTCACCATACCTACTGCAAAATATATATCCGGGCGAGTGCAAAGCATAGCATACATAAGGCTACCCATAGCGAATGCATAAGGGACCTTACTCATACGTTCTCTTTCTTCCGATGTCTTGGGATAGTCATCCAATGAAAGAGTTAGACCGGCAATAGAAGGTTGGGAACCTTTCTTTGCCTCTTATATTGCATATTTGTCAATTATTTTATCTATGTATGAAGCTTGGGATAATGCTATTATTTTGTTCTTTCGATCTCTAAAGAGACGAATGCCTAGAACATAATTAGCTTCTCCCAAGTCCTTCATGTCAAACTATTGGTGTAACCAAAGCTTGACCGATGATAAGTTCCCTACATCATTCCCAATGAGTAGTATATCATCGACATAGAGTATCAGAAAAACCACTTTTCCATCCTTAATATGTTTATAAACACAGGGTTCATCAACGTTCTGCTCAAACCTCTAGTTCCATGAACGGGATGCATGCTTTAATCCATAAATGGATCTAAGCAACTTGCAGAATTTCCTTTCTTGGCCTTTCACTACGAATCCTTCGGGCTGTATCATATAGATACACTCTTCAAGATGGCCATTCAAGAATGCCGTCTTGACATCCATTTGCTAGATCTCGTAATCGAGAGCCGCAGCAACGGACAGAAGAAAACAGATAGACTTCAACATAGCAACAGGCGAAAAGGTTTCATCATAATCGATTCCAGCCTTTTGCGTGTACCCCTTTGCAACCAGTCTAGCTTTGAAAGTTTCCACTCTCCCTTTCGCATCCTTCTTTCTTTTGTAGACCCATTTGCATCCAATGGGTTTTATCCCATCCGGCAAATCTACAAGTTCCCAAACAGAGTTAGATTTCATACAATCCATCTCATTGTTTATAGCCTGTTTCCAAGATTTAGAATCAACATCATTTATAGTTTCATCATAGGTGACCGGATCATCCTCATGCTCATGAGCCTCGGCCTGGTATACCTCAGCATCATACATGAAGAAATTAGGTTTCTTCGAAACCCTCCCACTACGACGGGGCACCCTAAATTGTTGATCATCTGCAGGTCTTTCATCGGAACTCAAACTTGCGTCAAGACCGAAATCTGTGGAGCAGTTCTTTCACCCGATAACTCCTTTAGCACTACTTTGCTTCGAGACTTAAAGTCATTCATGTGACTTGTAGGAAAATAAACCGGTAAAAACGTATCAGAGTGGCGCAGCGGAACAATAAAAATTTTTAGAACGTTAAATATCTCATGATGCCATATACAATAAATCAACAACAATTAAAACTCATACCTCAAGGACGCCAATATGTAGGAGGAGAATGACCGGAGGCTTCAACCAACTAGCCTTCTCTACTATTCTCCAATTCCCGAATGGCTGAGTGTGTGGGCACTCTGAACCTCGATCGGTATGCTAGCACTGCTAGTCTTCTTCCGACCACCCAGATCTCTAAAGAACTTTATTGTCACGATGAGCTGTGCAACAATAAGCCTGCTCACCTGAGAGTCTGTGGTCTGAGAGAACTGGAGTGGCAGGACCTCTATTTATAGACCTGCATGAGGTGATTCTCTGAATTCGAATTGGACTAGGAAAAGATTTTCTCCCTTATCCAAACCAAAAAATCTGAATTTTCCAAGGGAGAATCTCCACAATTAAATTCGGTTTTCCTAGGACAAATCCAATCCAAATCTCAACAAGATTTTAACTAGAATTTTATCTCCCTTTTTCAACCAAAAAATCCGAAATCTTTAGGAGAAAATCTTCTCCAAATTTTCGGCCACTTTTAGGATAAGGAAGAATCAAAATTCCACTAGGATTTTTCAAGCTAAATCTCATCTCAACCTTATCCAAAAATAACCGAATTTCCTAGGATTAAGGCTCCAAAATTTCGGCCACTTTTAGGGAGGGAGAGAATCCAAATTCAACTAGGATTGAAACTTGAATTTTCCCTTGAATCTTATCTACAAAAACCGAATTTTCCATTGAGGATTATCCTAAAAAAATTCGCCCACTTTTGTTGGGATTTGGATTCAAAATTCAAGTAGGATTCTAACAAGATTATCCTCTCCAAATCCAACTCAAATTCGAATTTCAAACCTTGTGGATTTTCCACAACAAATTCGAATCCTACTTGGACTGTGATTCAAAATTTGAATTTCAAATTTCAAATTCAAATTTCAAATTTCAAATTTCAAATTTCAAATTTCAAATTTAAATTTCAAATTCGAATTTCAAATTCGAATTTCAAATTCAAATTTCAAATTCAAATTTCAAATTCAAAATTCAAATTTCAAATTTCAAAATTCAAATTTCAAATTTCAAAATTCAAATTTCAAATTCCACAAAACGGTTGTATTTCATATTCTTGTTCTCATGGATAATTTTCTACAACTCCAATCCGATCTCAAATAAAATCATGGCAACTTTATTTGGAGTTCGAATAATTGTGTACTCTATTATCCAAAACAAAATCTGAATCCAACCGGAGAGAATCTTGTCTACCATCCTAATCCTGTGTTATCACCATCCATGCATAATAAACTAGCCAATAGCATACACAAATCAATTTGCCAAACGTTAAGGAATTATGTGGAGCTAGTAGAGGGACTGATTGGACATATATAATCGGGCTCCCGTGATTCCATATGATCATCATTCTGTACCGAACAACTCAATCATATGATCACTAATTTCAGAGTCACACCACTATAAACCTGAAACTGAACTCCCAATTATATACCGTATTACGTAAGCCTGTGACGAGCTACCATCCAATGACCTTGTCATATATGCAAAACCCTCATATGATATCCATGATCAGCCTTAGGTCAAAGTCCGTTTAATCCTACTGATCAGGCTATCTTAAAGTTCCATTATACTACCGAATCAAGAAAATGATTATTCACCATATGTGAATAAGAAGTCATCCGCCCAGCAGACGACCCAAGGCCTTGTCCATTCTCACATTCAGTATAATGCCTTTAAGAGGATACCTTTAACTCCTCAGAGCTATGATTCCGATATCTGCAAACAAACTCTTCATCGTATACAAGTCATGCACCCAACGAACCGGTCTATAAGCTTACTACCTCTGAGACGCTTTAGCCATTGGAACATCAAAGTACACAAGTCATATACATGAAGTAGTTCATTTACTCAGGATTAAGGTTATTGCACAATGAACGTCAAAAGCAGATTGATCCACTCATAGCGGACTACGTAGGTCAATCACGCTTTATTCCCGGTCTAATATGTGACCACCAAGCAACATATCCATGTCTCTACTTGGGAGTCCAGCTCCAGACAGTCAAGACAGACCGTCCCCTCTAAGGCTTTAGACAACATAATAGTCTTAACATGAGTTAGATGCTCGGTCTAACCCCATAGACTACAGACCATAGTTTAGACTGCTAACTTTAGAACATTGTCTTCTCGCATACAAAAGTCCATTGCATGCAACGTTCTAACAGTTTTAACACAAGCAGTCAGTGAGCCATATTTGCTTACATTTACTTTAACATGTAAATAAGACGAGGACAGATAGCAATGTAATGAATAACCTCTATGTATAATTTTATTATCCAGTTCAAAATGAATACATCAAAATGTCTCTAATACTTAGGGCATTTCCTAACAATCTCCCACTTGCCCTAAGCCAGCAGATGTGCCATGTTACGCATCCCCATCGCCTCTACATGCCTCTCAAAGCTTCTAGCTACCAAAGTCTTAGTAAAGGGATCAGCGATGTTGTCCTCGGACGCGATCTTACATACATCCACTTGTCCTGTCTCCACATGCCCTCTAATTATGTGATACCTCCGATCGATGTGCTTGGTCCTCTTGTGGTGCCGAGATTCCCTTGTGTTGGCAATAGCCCCTGTATTATCACAGTAAAGTGTGATAGGCTTGTCAACACCCGGAATGACCTCAAGGTCTCTAAAGAACTTGCGGAGCCAAACCGCTTCTTTAGATGCCTCAGTCGCAGCCACATACTCAGCCTCCATAGTAGAGTCAGCTGTGCAGCCCTGCTTCACACTCCTCCACACAATGGTGCCTCCTCCGAGCAAAAACACTGGTCCAGATGTCGATTTCCTCGAATCCTTACAAGTCTGGAAGTCTGAGTCCGTGTATCCTACGGGTGTTAGGTCCCCTCCAGAATACACTAGCATATAATCCCTCGTTCTCTTAAGATACTTGAGTATATGCTTTACTGCTTACCAGTGCTTGGTTCCAGGATTCGCTTGATATCGACTCACCATACCTACTGCAAAACATATGTCCGGGCGAGTGCAAAGCATAGCATACATAAGGCTACCCACAGCGGATGCATAAGGGACCTTACTCATACGCTCTCTTTCTTCCGATGTCTTGGGACAGTCATCCAATGAAAGAGTTAAACCGACAATAGAAGGTTGTGAGCCTTTCTTTGCCTCTAGCATTGCATATTTGTCAATTATTTTATCTATGTATGAAGCTTGGGATAACGCTATCATTTTGTTCTTTCGATCTCTGAAGAGACGAATGCCTAGAACATAATTAGCTTCTCCCAAGTCCTTCATGTCAAACTGTTGGTGTAACCAAAGCTTGACCGATGATAAGTTCCCTACATCATTCCCAATGAGTAGTATATCATCGACATAGAGTATCAGAAAGACCACTTTTCCATCCTTAATACGTTTATAAACACAAGGTTCATCAACGTTCTGCTCAAAACCAAATGTCTTAATCGCTTGATCAAACCTCTGGTTCCATGAGCAGGATGCCTGCTTTAATCCATAAATGGATCTAAGCAACTTGTAGACTTTCTTATCTTGGCCTTTTGCTACGAACCCTTCGGGCTGTATCATATAGATACACTCTTCAAGATGGCCATTCAAGAATGCCGTCTTGACATCCATTTGCCAGATCTCGTAATCGAGAGCCGCAGCAATGGACAGAAGAATATGGATAGACTTCAGCATAGCAACAGGCGAAAAGGTTTCCTCGTAATCGATTCCAGCCTTTTGCGTGTATCCCTTTGCAACCAGTCTAGCTTTGAAAGTTTCCACTCTCCCTTCCGCATCCTTCTTTCTTTTGTAGACCCATTTGCATCCAATGGGTTTTATCCCATCCGGCAAATCTACAAGTTCCCAAACAGAATTGGATTTCATTGAATCCATCTCATTGTTCATAGCCTGTTTCCAAGATCTAGAATCAACATCCTTTATAGCTTCATCATATGTGACCGGATCTTCCTCATGCTCATGAGCCTCGGCCTGGTATACCTCAGCATCATACATAAAGAAATTAGGTTTCTTAGAAACC
The DNA here is from genome assembly GCA_035233585.1 of Antiaris toxicaria. Taxonomy (NCBI): domain Eukaryota; kingdom Viridiplantae; phylum Streptophyta; class Magnoliopsida; order Rosales; family Moraceae; genus Antiaris; species Antiaris toxicaria. The sequence continues at coordinate 61,618,591 of CP141153.1, forward strand.
CTCTCACTACGACGAGGCACCCTAAATTGTTGATCGTCTGCAGGTCTTTCACTGGAACTCGGACTTGCGTCCAAGACCGAAATCTGTGGAGCAGTTCTTTCACCCGATAACTCCTCTAGCACCACTTTGCTTCGAGGCTTAAAGTCATTCATGTGACTTTCCTCCAAGAATGTCGCATGGGTTGAGACAATGACCTTTTGTTCCTTCGGGTTATAGAACAGACCTCCTTTAGTTCCCTTTGGATACCCTACAAACATGCATAATTCTGATCTTGGTTCCAACTTCTTCGCATCCCCATCCAGTACATGTGCCGGGCAGCCCCATATTCTCATATGTCCAAGGGAGAGCTTCCTGCCACGCCACAATTCATACGGAGTTCTAGGAATTGATTTGCTCGGAACCTGGTTCAGAATATAGCACGCCGTTTGTAAAGCATGTCCCCAAAATGATAATGGCAGCGTTGAGTAACTCATCATGGACCGTACCATATCCAATAAGGTCCTGTTTCTCCTTTCGGCTACACCATTCTGTTGTGGAGTACCAGGTGCAGTCAATTGGGATAAAATCCCGTTCTCTACAAGATGTCCTAGAAATTCATCAGAGAGGTATTCGCCACCTCGATCAGATCGAAGTGTCTTTATGGATTTATCCAATTGCTTTTCCACTTCCGCACGATACTCTTTGAATTTATCAAAGGTTTCGCTCTTGCGGTGCATCAGATACACATATCCATACCTCGAGTAATCATCTATGAAAGAGACATAGTACTCGAACCCTCCTCGTGCTGTGACGTTCATGGGGCCACATACGTCAATGTGCACAATTTCTAAGAGCTCCTGTGCCCTTGTACCCTTAGCTCCAAAAGACCTCTTAGTCATCTTACCCTCTAGACAAGACTCACATTGGGGAAGTCGTACCTCCTCCAGAGATTCCAGAGGACCGTCTTTCACTAATCTTTGAATCCTATCCTGATTAATATGACCAAGTCTTAAATGCCAAAGATACGCCTTGTTAGAGTGAGAAACTTTCGACCTTTTAGAGTTATCAATTAATTCAGTGTCAAGCAGTGAGTACATCTTTGGTCTGATCAAATACAGGTTTCCATCCATCCATCCAGAATAGATAAAAGACTTATTTCTACGAATATCAACTCTTTTACTAAAAGAAACTGAATAAGAATCCTTTATTAAACAAGCTACCGATATAAGGTTCCTCCTAAAATTAGGAACATAAAAACAGTCTTTCAATAAAATAAACCTAAATTGATCAAAATAAAGATGAACGTCTCCCACTGCCTCAGCCACCACAAAGCTACCATCTCCAGTCCGCAACGAGAGGCTCCTATCATGTAGACTTCTCGTTTCCACGAACCCCTTCCTTGCCCTTGGAGGCTAGGAATTCCCGGCAAGCCTTCTTGAAGTGACCTACCTTCCCACAGTGGAAGCATTTGGACTTTTTAGGGTCCTTTGGCTTCTTGTTCTTCTTCTTCTTCTTCCCGTCCGAGACAGGAGGATTAGAAGAACTGGAAGCCACTTGCTTCTTATTTGGCCTCTTCCTCTTCCGTGAGGGATTGGAAGATTCTGCCAAATTGGCCTGTCCTTTAGGTCGGACCACATCTTCATCCCTGATCATCCGCTCATAAGCCTGTAGTTGCTTCATGAGCTCGGTAAGTCCTAACTCCTTTGTCGCCAGATTGTATGCGGCCTTAAACCCCACAAAATCTTTAGACAGAGTCTTGAACACCATCTCGATCTGGGTGTTGTAGTCTAACTCAGCACCATTCTCGGCAGCCTCAGCGAAGAATCCCATTAGAGTGATCATATGGTCCTTCACCGGAGCACCAGCCTTTTGCTTGGAGTTCATAATGCTGGTGATAGCGGACTGTCGAGCCAATTTTTCTTGGCCTCCGAACATGTCCTCCAGATTTTCCATGATCTCCCCAGCAACTTGATAAGTCTCATGCTGCTTTTGTAAAGCACTCGTCATGCTAGCAAGGATGTAGCATCGAGCTATCTCATTGGATTCTCTCCAACGATTATAGGCAACCGGGACCTCCTCAAGTGGTGTGTCAGGTTTGGGCCCAGGTGGGCATGGTTCGTCCAGTACGAACTTGTGTCTCTCGCAGCTGAGAACTATTAATAGATTTCTTTTCCAATCTTTATAATTGTCGCCATTCAACTTATTTTCAGTAAGTATCGAAATGAGGGGTGTCGGTGACATTTTGAACTGAAATAAAATTATACTAGACATCATTACAAAGCCCAAGCAACTATGCAGATAATTTAGCAAATAAAACATACAAGTATGTTCCTACATGAAACTTGAAAAAAAATGTAGCATTGCAACAGTAATTCTCAGCACCTATTGCCCCAAGCCACCGAGGGGTGGTCATGAGAACAAATAGCCGGAACATGGACCCCGTCCAATTAATATATGTTACCTTAAATCCTCCAAGGTTAAGACATATATTAATAACCGCTTATTTGGCCACCAGTTTAGTTAACAGAGCTTCTAGGGAAGGTTAATAACTAAACGAGTCTTGAGTGTATAACCATTGTTTACGTAGCCCGATCCACGTCCTACCAAGCCACCGAGGGGTGGTCATGAATAGGATCGCACCCGAACACGTTTTCCACATAAGAGATCCAATCTAGTATACCGGCGGCGGTAAACACCTACCGAGGGGTGTGGTCAGGTCGGAACTGACGCGAGGCGTTACCATGCTTTCACATATGGATCAACAATGGAGGCCGTGGGTTTTGTTTGAAACCCTCTCCCACTCAATATTTTGAAAAACATGCAAGTTTTGACAAATTATGTATGATCAATATAGTATGAGCGGCACTCACCTATCCTATATGACATGTTATCAAATATGCATACAAAACATCCATCAATACATATTTATACATCCATGACATATCACAGAAAAAATAATTAACAGAATAACCAAGCCATGGTTCCATCCTAGAACAAAGAAAATAAAGATTACAAAATTCCATCCAAAGCATTCTTTGGGTCTTGAATTTTGTTCCGTCTTCTTGTATCCATCTTTATGTAGCCTCTCCATTTATTTCTCATCCCATGAATTATTTAAAATTTAAATCTCCAAAAATTTAAATTTCAAATTCAAATTCCAAATTTGAATTTCAAATTTAAATTTCTAATTCAAATTTTAAACAATTTTAATCATCATGTGTAATAATATGTAATTTCAAAAATTTCAAATTTTTAATTACATATTTTTAAACATGATTTAAAATTAAATCTCAAATTTAAAAATCAAAATTTTTAAATTTTGGACCGCCGCACCGCCGCTCGTGAAGGCGGCAGCCGCCGTGGGCAGCCACCAACCCCGGAGGGGCTAGCAGCCCACGGCTGCCCCTTGTGCAGCCCTGCCGGGCTGCAGGCCAAGCCTGCAGCACCAGGCTGCACGCCCAGGCTGGGCGCAGCAGCCGGCAGGCTGCAGGCAGCGCCTGCAGCCAGTGGCTGCACGCCCAGGCTGCGGCCAGCCTTGGGCAGGCTGCGCCACCCTCAGCTGCAGGCCAAGCCTGCGGCCGTGGGTGATGCTTGCCTGCATAGGGGCTGCCGCAGCCCCATCCTGCCCGAGGGCAGGGGCTGCAGCCCCACCAAGGCCCGTCGGCCTATTCCGAGGGGTCATGTCTCGATTTTCGTGCCATATTCCAATATACCTATTAGGATCTCCAAAAATTAATTTGAATCCCAATTAAATTGAAATTTTCCACACAATCAAAATTTCAATCTTTAAATTAAATTTAACTTTTGGGAAAAATAATTTACGGTCTTCAATCTTCAATCTCCTCCAAGAATAATTACATAAAAAAATTCTAAACCGTTTCCGGTGTACAAAAATTCTAACCATAAATATTCTAAGAGACAAAAATTAAAATCCATGGGAAAAACACAGTGTTAATAAACTGCTCCCATGGTTACATAAAAATTCCTAGATACAATTTTTCTAAATTCTAAGGAACCATAACCGGTATAAACAAGCATGCTTATAATAATTCAAAAAATTAAAATAACCACATACTTTATACATAATACATGATAACAACATAAAGGAACCCTAGAATGCCACTCTCTAAATATCAAATCCATACATAAATAAAAAGACTAAGTAATTGTCTAATTTATGTACATGGCATAGTCATGAGATGGCTCTGATACCAATTGTAGGAAAGTAAACCGGTAAAAACGTATCAGAGTGGCGCAGCGGAACAATAAAAATTTTTAGAACGTTAAATATCTCATGATGCCATATACAATAAATCAACAACAATTAAAACTCATACCTCAAGGACACCAATATGTAGGAGGAGAATGACCGGAGGCTTCAACCAACTTGCCTTCTCTACTATTCTCCAATTCCCGAATGGCTGAGTGTGTGGGCACTCTGAACCTCGATCGGTATGCTAGCACTGCTAGTTTTCTTCCGACCACCCAGATCTCTAAAGAACTTTATTGTCACGATGAGCTGTGCAACAATAAGCCTGCTCACCTGAGAGTCTGTGGTCTGAGAGAACTGGAGTGGCAGGACCTCTATTTATAGACCTGCATGAGGTGATTCTCTGAATTCGAATTGGACTAGGAAAAGATTTTCTCCCCTTTCCAAACCAAAAAATCCGAATTTTCCAAGGGAGAATCTCCACAATTAAATTCGGTTTTCCTAGGACAAATCCAATCCAAATCTCAACAAGATTTTAACTAGAATTTTATCTCCCTTTTTCTACTAAAAAATCTGAAATCTTTAGGAGAAAATCTTCTCCAAATTTTCGGCCACTTTTAGGATAAGGAAGAATCAAAATTCCACTAGGATTTTTCAAGCTAAATCTCATCTCAACCTTATCCAAAAATAACCGAATTTCCTAGGATTAAGGCTCCAAAATTTCGGCCACTTTTAGGGAGGGAGAGAATCCAAATTCAACTAGGATTGAAACTTGAATTATCCCTTGAATCTTATCTACAAAAACCGAATTTTCCATTGAGGATTATCCTCAAAAAATTCACCCACTTTTGTTGGGATTTGGATTCAAAATTCAAGTAGGATTCTAACATGATTATCCTCTCCAAATCCAACTCAAATTCGAATTTCAAACCTTGTGGATTTTCCACAACAAATTCGAATCCTACTTGGACTGTGATTCAAAATTTGAATTTCAAATTTCAAATTCAAATTTCAAATTCAAATTTCAAATTTCAAATTTCAAATTTCAAATTTCAAATTTAAATTTCAAATTCAAATTTCAAATTCGAATTTCAAATTCAAATTTCAAATTCAAATTTCAAATTCAAAATTCAAATTTCAAATTTCAAAATTCAAATTTCAAATTTCAAAATTCAAATTTCAAATTCCACAAAACGGTTGTATTTCATATTCTTGTTCTCATGGATAATTTTCTACAACTCCAATCCGATCTCAAATAAAATCATGGCAACTTTATTTAGAGTTCGAATAATTGTGTACTTTATTATCCAAAACAAAATCTGAATCCAACCGGAGAGAATCTTGTCTACCATCCTAATCCTGTGTTATCACCATCCATGCATAATAAACTAGCCAATAGCATACACAAATCAATTTGCCAAACGTTAAGGAATTATGTGGAGCTAGTAGAGGGACTGATTGGACATATATAATCAGGCTCCCGTGATTCCATATGATCATCATTCTGTACCGAACAACTCAATCATATGATCACTAATTTCAGAGTCACACCACTATAAACCTGAAACTGAACTCCCAATTATATACCGTATTACGTAAGCCTGTGACGAGCTACCATCCAATGACCTTGTCATATATGCAAAACCCTCATATGATATCCATGATCAGCCTTAGGTCAAAGTCCGTTTAATCCTACTGATCAGGCTATCTTAAAGTTCCATTATACTACCGAATCAAGAAAATGATTATTCACCATATGTGAATAAGAAGTCATCCGCCCAGCAGACGACCCAAGGCCTTGTCCATTCTCATATTCAATATAATGCCTTTAAGAGGATACCTTTAACTCCTCAGAGCTATGATTCCGATATCTGCAAACAAACTCTTCATCGTATACAAGTCATGCACCCAACGAACCGGTCTATAAGCTTACTACCTCTGAGACGCTTTAGCCATTGGAACATCAAAGTACACAAGTCATATACATGAAGTAGTTCATTTACTCAGGATTAAGGTTATTGCACAATGAACGTCAAAAGCAGATTGATCCACTCATAGCGGACTACGTAGATCAATCACGCTTTAGTCCCGGTCTAATATGTAACCACCAAGCAACATATCCATGTCTCTACTTGGGAGTCCAGCTCCAGACAGTCAAGACAGACCGTCCCCTCTAAGGCTTTAGACAACATAATAGTCTTAACATGAGTTAGATGCTCGGTCTAACCCCATAGACTACAGACCATAGTTTAGACTGCTAACTTTAGAACATTGTCTTCTCGCATACAAAAGTCCATTGCATGCAACGTTCTAACAGTTTTAACACAAGCAGTCAGTGAGCCATATTTGCTTACATTTACTTTAACATGTAAATAAGACGAGGATAGATAGCAATGTAATGAATAACCTCTATGTATAATTTTATTATCCAGTTCAAAATGAATACATCAAAATGTCTCTAATACTTAGGGCATTTCCTAACATGACTTTCCTCCAAGAATATCGCATGGGTTGAGATAATGTCTTTTTGTTCCTTCAGATTATAGAACAGACCTCCTTTAGTTCCCTTTGGATGCCCTACAAACATGCACAATTCTGATCTTGGTTCCAACTTTTTCGCATCCTTAACCAGTACATGCGCCGGGTAGCCCCATATTCTCATATGTCCAAGGGAGGGCTTTCTGCCACGCCACAATTCATACAGAGTTCTGGGAATTGATTTGCTTGGAACCTGGTTCAGAATATAGCATGCCGTTTGTAAAGTATATCTCCAAAATGATAATGGCAGCGTTGAATAACTAATCATGGACAGTACCATATCCAACAAGGTCCTGTTTCTCCTTTCGGCTACACCATTCTGTTGTGGAGTACCAGGTATAGTCAATTAGGATAATATCCCGTTCTCTACAAGATGTGCTAGAAATTCGTCTGAGAGGTATTCGTGACTTCGATCAGATCGAAGTCACTTTATGGATTTATCCAATTGCTTTTCCACTTCCGCACGATTCTCTTTGAACTTGTCAAAGGTTTCGCTCTTGCGGTGCATCAGATACACATATCCATTCCTCGAGTAATCATCTATAAAGGAGACATAATACTTGAACCCTCCTCATGCTGTGACGTTCATGGGGCCACATACGTCAGTGTGCACAATTTCTAAGAGCTCTTGAGCCCTTGTACCCTTAGCTCCAAAAGACCTCTTAGTCATTTTACCCTCTAGACAAGACTCACATTGGGGAAGACATACCTCCTCCAGAGATTCCAGAGGACCATCTTTCACCAATCTTTGAATCCTATCTTGATTAATATGACCAAGTCTTAAATGCCAAATATACGCCTTGTTAGAGTGAGAAACTTTCAACCTTTTAGAGTTATCTGTTAATTCAGTGTTAAGCAGTGAGTACATCTTTGGTTTGATCAAATATAGGTTTCCATCCATCTATCCAGAACAGATAAAAGACTTATTTCTACGAATATCAACTCTTTTACTAAAAGAAACTGAATAAGAATCCTTTATTAAACAAGCTACCGATATAAGGCTCCTCCTAAAATTAGGAACATAAAAACAGTCTTTCAATAAAATAAACCTAAATTGATCAAAGTAAAGGTAAATATCTCCCACTGCCTCAGCCACCACCAAGCTACCATCTCCAGTTCGCAACGAGAGGCTCCTATCATGTAGACTTCTCGTTTCCACGTACCCCTACATAGAAACACAAACATGATTAGTGGCGCCCGAATCAATGACCCAAGTGTCTTTTTATTCTTCCACCAAACACGCTTCTAAGTAGTGAAGTTCCTTACCATCCTTGCCCTTGGCGGCTAGGATTTCCCAGCAAGCCTTCTTAAAGTGACCTACCTTCCTATAATGAAAGCATTTGGACTTTTTAGGGTCCTTGGGCTTCTTGTTCTTCTTCTTCTTCTTCCCATCCGAGACAGGAGGATTAGAAGAACTGGAAGCCGCTTGCTTCTGATTTGGCTTCTTCCTCTTCCATGAGGGTTTGGAAGATTCCGTCAAATTGGCCTCTCTTTTGGGTTGGACCGCATCACCATCCCTGATCATCTGCTCATAAGCTTGGAGTTGTTTCATGAGCTCAGTTAGTCCTAACTCCCTTGTCACTAGATTGTATGCGGCCTTAAACCCTACAAAATCTTTAGACAGAGTTTTGAACACCATCTCAATCTCGGTGTTGTAGTCCAACTGAGTACCGTTTTCGGTAGCCTCAGTGAAGAATCCTATTAGAGTGATCATATGGCCCTTCACCGGAGTACCCGCCTTTTGCTTAGAGTTCATAATGCTGGTTATAGCGGACTGTCGAGCCAACTTTCCTTGGCCTCCGAACATGTCCTCCAGATTGTCCATGATCTCCCTAGCAACCTGATAAGTCTTATGCTGCTTTTGTAAAGCACTCATTATGCTAGCAAACATGTAGCATCGAGCTACATCATTGGATTCTCTCCAACGAGTATAGGCAACCGAGACCTCCTTAAGCAGTGTGTCAGGTTTTGGCCCTGGTGGGCATGGTTCGTCCAGTACGAACTTGTGTCTCTCGCAGCTGAGAACTATCAACAGATTTCTTTTCCAATCCTTATAATTATCGCCATTCAGTTTATTCTCAATAAGTATTGAAATGAGGGGTGTCGGTGACATTTTGAACTGAAATAAAATTATACAAGACATCATTACAAAGCCCAAGCAAATATACAGATAATTCAGTAAATAAAACATACAAGTACGTTCCTATATGAAACTTGAAAAACATGTAGCATTGCAATGGTAATTCTCAGCACCTATTGCCCCAAGCCACCGAGGGGTGGTCATGAAAACAAATAGCTGGAGGTCCAATTAATATATGTTGCCTTAAATCCTCCAAGGTTAAGACATATATTAATAACCCCTTATTTGGCCACCAGTTTAGTTAACAGAGCTTCTAGGGAAGGTTAATAACTAAATGAGTCTTGAGTGTATAACCATTGTTTACGTAGCCTGATCCACGTCCTACCAAGCCACCGAGGGGTGGTCATGAATAGGATCGTATCCGAACACGTTTTCCACATAGGAGATCCAATCTAGTATACCGGTAGCAGTAAACACCTACCGAGGGGTGTGGTCAGGGCAGAACTAACGCGAGGCGTTACCATGCTTTCACATATGGATCAACAATGGAGGCCATGGGTTTTGTTTGAAACCCTCTCCCACTCAATATTTTGAAAAAAAATATGCAAGTTTTGACAAATTATGTATGATCAATATAGTATGAGCGGCACTCAGCTATCCTATATGACATGTTATCAAATATGCATATAAAACATCCATCAATACATATTTATACATCCATGACATATCATAGAAAAAATAATTAACAGATAAATAACCAAGCCATGGTTCCATCCTAGAACAAAGAAAATAAAGATCACAAAATTTCATCCAAAGCATTCTTTGGGTCTTGAATTTTGTTCCGTCTTCTTGTATCCATCTTTATGTAGCCTCTCCATTTATTTCTCATCCCGAAAGTTATTTAAAATTTAAATCTCCAAAATTTAAATTTCAAATTCAAATTCTAAATTCGAATTTCAAATTTAAATTTCAAATTCAAATTTTAAACAATTTTGAACATCATGTATAATAATATGTAATTTAAAAAATTTCTAATTTTCAATTACATATTTTTTAAACATGATTTAAAATTAAATCTCAAATTTAAAAATCAAAATTTTTCGATTTTTGAATCGTCCCACCACCGCCCCCGGAGGCGGCAGCCGCCGTGGGCAGCCCCCAGCCCCACGGGGGGCTGGCAACCCACAGCCACCCATGTGCAGCCCTGTCGGGCTGCATGCAGCGCCAGGCTGCACGCCCAGGTTGGGCGCAGCAGCTGGCAGGCTGCACGCCCAGGTTGGGCGCAGCAGCTGGCAGGCTGCACGCCCAAGCTGCGCGCAGCAGTCGGCAGGCTGCACGCCCAAGCCACGGCCAGCCTTGGGGAGGCCACGGCCACCCTCGGCTGCAGGCCAAGCCTACGACCGTGGGTGGTTATGGCTCACACAGGGGCTGCCGCAGCCCCATCCTGCCCGAAGCAGGGGCTGCAACCCCACCAAGGCCTGTCGGCCTATCCTGAGGAGTCGTGTCTCGATTTTCATGCCATATTCCAATTTAACCATTAGGATCTCCAAAAAATTAATTTGAATCCCAATTAAATTGAAATTTTCCACACAATCAAAATTTCAACCTTTAAATCAAATTTAACTTTTGGGAAAAATAATTTACGGTCTTCAATCTTCAATCTCCTCCAAAAATAATTACATGAAATTTCCTAAACCATTTCCGGTGTACAAAAAATTCTAACCACAATAATTCTAAGAGGCAAAATTAAAATCCATGGGAAAATTACAGTGTTATGAAACTGCTCCCATGGTTACATAAAAATTCCTAGATACAATTTTTCTAAATTCTAAGGAACCATAAACGGCATAAACAAGCATGCTTATAATAATTCAGAAAATTAAAATAACCACATACTTTATACATAATCCATGATAACAACATAAAGGAATCCTAGAATGCCACTCTCTAAATATCAAATCCATACATAAATAAAAAGACTAAGTAATTGTCTAATTTATGTACATGGCATAGTCATGAGATGGCTTTGATACCAATTGTTGGGAAATAAATCGGTAAAAACGTATCAGAGTGGCGCAGCGGAACAATAAAAATTTTTAGGATCGTTAAATATCTCATGATGCCATATACAACAAACCAACAACAATTAAAACTCAGACCTCAAGGACACCAATCTTACAGGAGGAGAATGACCAGAGGGCTTCAACCAACTAGCCTTCTCTACTATTTTTCAATTCCCGAATGGCTGAGTGTGTGGGCATTCTGAACCTCGATCGGTATGCTAGCACTGCTAGTCTTCTTCCGACCACCCAGATCTCTAAAGAACTTGTTGTCACGGTGGGCTATGCAACAATAAGCCTGCTCACCTGAGAGTCTGTGTTCTAAGAGAACTGGAGTGGCAGGACCTCTATTTATAGACCTGCATGAGGCGATTCTCTGAATTCGAATTGGATTAGGAGAAGATATTCTCCCTTATCCACAGGCACAAAATCTAAATTTTCCAAGGGGAAAACCGCAACAATAAATTCGGCCACTTTAGGATAAATCCAATCCAAATCTAAACAAGATTTTAACTAGAATTTTATCTCCCTTTTTTAACCAAAAAATCTGAAAATTCAAAGGAGAAAATCTCCACAAAAATTTGGTCACTTTTGGATAAGGTAGAATCAAAATTCCACTAGGATTTTCAAGCTTGAATCTTATCTCATCCTTATCCAAAATAGCCAAAAATCTCCTAGGAGATTCACTCCAAAAATTCGGCCATCATTTGTGAGGAGAGAATCCAAATTCAACTGGGATTGAAACTTGAATTTTTCCTTGAAACTTATCCACAAAAATCCGAAAATCCATTGAGGATAATCCTCAAAATTTTCGTCCATCATTAGTTAGGATTTGGATTCAAAATTCAAGTAAGATTCTAACAAGATTATCCTCTCTATATCCAACTCAAATTTGAATTTCATTCCTTGTGGATTTTCCACAACAAATTTGAATCCCACTTGGACTGTGATTCAAAATTTGAATTTCAAATTCAAATTTCAAATTTCAAATTTCAAATTTCAAATTTAAATTTCAAATTCAAATTTCAAATTCGAATTTCAAATTCAAATTTCAAATTCAAATTTCAAATTCAAAATTCAAATTTCAAATTTCAAATTTCAAAATTCAAATTTCAAATTTCAAATTTCAAAATCCACAAAAACAGTTGTGTTTCAAATTCTTGTTCTCATGGATAATTTTCTACAACTCCAATCCAATCTCAAATAAAATCATGGCAACTTTATTTGGAGTTTGAATAATTGTGTACTCTATTATCCCAAACAAAATCTGAATCCAACCGGTGAGAATCTTGTCTACCATCCTAATCCTGTGTCAACACCATCCATGCATAATAAACTAACCAAGAGTATACACAAATCAATTTACCAAACATTAAGGCATTATGTGGAGCTAGTAGAGGGACTGATTGGACATATATAATCGGGCTCCTGCAAATCCATATGATCATCATTCTTTACCGAACAACTCAATCATATGATCACTAATTTCAGAGTCACACCATTATAAACCTGAAACTGAACTCCCAATTATATACCGTATTATGTAAGCCTGTGACAAGCTATCAGCTGATGACCTTGTCATGTATGCAGAACCCTCATATGATATCCATGATCAGCCTTAGGCCAAAGTCCGTTTAATCCTGCTGATCAGGCTATCTTCAAGTTCCATTATACTACCGAATTAAGAAAATGATTATTCACCATATGTGAATAAGAAGTCATCCGCCCGGCAGACGACCCAAGGCCTTGTCCATTTTCACATTCAGTATAATGCCTTTAAGAGGATACCCTTAACTCCGCATTAGAGCTGTGATTCTGATATCTATAAACAAACATTTCATCGTATACAAGTCATGCACCCAATGAACTGGTCTATAAGCTTACTACCTCCGAGATGCTTTAGCCATTGGAACATCAAAGTACACAAGTCATATACATGAAGCTGTCCTTTTACTCAGGATTAAGGTTACTGCACAATGAATGTCAAAAGCAGATCGATCCACTCAAAGCAGACTTCGTAGATCAATCACACTTTAGTCCCGGTCTAATATGTCACCACCAAGCAACATATCTATGTTTCTACTTAGGAGTCCAGCTCCAGACAGTCAAGACAAACCGTCCCCTCCAAGGCTTTAGACAACATAATAGTCTTAACATGAGTTAGATGCTCGGTCTAACCTCATAGACTACAAACTATAGTTTAGACCACTAACTTTAGAACATTATCTTATCGCATACAAAAGTCCATTGCATGCAACGTTCTAACAGTTTAACACAAGCAGTCAGGGAGCCATATTTGCTTACATTTTACTTTAACATGTAAATAAAAATGAGGACAGATAGTAATGTAATGAATAACCTTTATATATATAATTTTATTATCCAATTCAAAATAAATACATCAAAATGTCTCTAATGCTTAGGGCATTTCCTAACATTTAGTGCATTCCAAGCCAAATTTTGTCCAAAATTTCACACCAAAATTAGCTTCCATTTCATTTCTAGCATCAAGGAATCAAACAGATAAGGTGAGCTTCTAAATTGAGGCAATTTCACTTGATTTTCTTAGTGAAAATCCGTGCGTATAAAGGTGTTAAAACATTGATAAAAATTGATGTTTTGTTTATATTATGATTAGTTTGGTGTTTTAGAGATTAAAGCATGATTTAGGGTTAAGAAACAAGCAACATTTATGCTTGGTTTCCATGAAAAACCATGGCACCATTGGCATGAAAAATGATTGGAAAATTGGTGATTTGGTTTAGTAGTTGTGTTCATTTGGTTACATGTTGAATTAAGCATGAATTAGAATCAAGAAACTAGAAAATTTGATGCATTTTCATGCTAAAATCCGTAGGTGACAAACACTAGAAAATGAGAAATTTTTAATGTTGAATAAGAATGTGTAATATTGATAAAAACCCTAGGAAAGAAAACAAGATTTTCTATGTGATTTTACATGAAAAATCCATGGCTAATGCTAGGGTTGAAATAAAATTTGGTTAGGTTTTAATGTTGATTTGCACATTAGAAAACCTAAGAGTGATATGTGATATTGGGATGTTGTGATGAAGTAACTTTGGTGATAATTAACATGTGACGTCCCGCCCTACGTAGGGTTAAACAGTACTATTAGAGTCAGCTACTGTCGCCAACTGCGATAGACTGTACCCATTTGGGCCGTCGGTAACTTACTTTTAACTTGCTTTCAACTTATACTAATACCATCTGCAATGCCTGGTATCCTACTTTTAACCTATTTCCTTTAACATGCTTACTTTAACTTCCCATTTGAACGTGAAAATAGGGAGTAATTTTTTTTTTTAACTTAAACTTGAAAACTGTATCATCGTTAAACATTTACTATGGTAAACATTTTACTTTCTCATAACTTGATATACATCATAAAAAAAATCATTTCAACATTCTTTTCATTACTCTTTTAAACTACTCAGCGAAAAACTCCTAGCAGTACCATAACCCTCGCCAGTCCCTTGGCATATGCAGATCTCGTTCGTCATCCATCACTTGTCTTATCGTCATACAGGATGCTTACCTGCAATATAAATAAACTTGTGAGCGACAAGCTCAGTAAGTTCAAACATACATTCATGACATATAACAATTCATACCATATAGTACAAGGTAATTCTGATACCTACTATAGCCTCGAAACATTGCATATCATATATTGCACATTGCTTAACATTCATACTTATCACACATAACTTTGTAAACATACTTGTACATATCTGAACATATTTTACATCATAATCCTACTTTCACACTTAGCATCATAAAACTTGCTTAATGTACTTTATACGTACATAACATCATGAACATACTTTTGTACTTATCATGCTTTAATCTCATGTATATGCTTTCATACTTGAACCTCGTGAACTTACTGTAATGTCGTGAATATATTTAACATACTTGGCATCATGAACATGCTTTTATACTTAACATACTTGAAACATTGTAGTCATACTTGGATATACTTCAACATCGTAAACATATTATGCTTAACGTATGCTACGCATTGTAAACATAACATACTTAACGTATGCTACACATCGTAATCATAACATATATATCATACTTATTATCGTGAAAATACTTTCACATTTAACAGAATAAATAGACTTGTCATGTTGAAATACATAAAACATCATAAATGTACTTAAGCATCGTAAATTATACTTACGTATACTTAAATATCCTTAACGTCATAAACATACATTCATACATACAAACATTGCCTACACGTATCATTTATTACTTAGACATTCATATTTAAAAATAACATACATATGCATCATCATATAAAGCATACTTAACATAGTATGATTAACTTACGTTTATTAACTTATGCATAATAGTTATAACATATCATATTTTTAACAGGAACGTTAGTCATGTTATACTTGCTTATTACCATGAGTAATACTATTCACTATAAATAGTAACTTTATAACGTTATGTTTGCTTAACATTAATACTTAAATGTATTTAACATCATTCATACCATCTCTGACAGAACATATATGATATCAATTATGACATCAGAATATTAATACAACATATATCATACATTACTTTAGATTTCATACTTAACGTATATAATATTTAAAACATACTTATACATACTTTTCATCATAACCATACTTGATATAATGCACACCATGAGTACACTTTCACACTTAACATGCTTTAAACATACTTAATATCCTGAACATACTTGCATTCTTGACATGCTTTAAACATACTTAATATCTTGAACGTAATGCATTCTTAACATACTTTAAACGTACTTAATATCTTGAACATACTGTCATGCTATCCTCTACGATTTACTTAACATTAAACTTCCAAATCCAGGACATACTACCAATTGGGAGCTCTATAATAACTGAACAGAATTTCATGCTTATCATTGTAATAATTTAAACATAGCCTATTGAACATAAGCTTAACATCATAAATATAATATACATGACACACTTGTTATTGTGAAAATACTTTCACATTTAATATCATGAATATACTTATCATACTTAAATATGTAAAATTTTGTAAATATACTTAAGCATCGTAAATACACTTACGTATGCTTAAATATCCTTAACATCAAACATAACATGGATCATTAACATAATAAATAACATGCATTGTTTTTGTATTACTATTCATTTTGAATAGTAACTCTGACCATGAACAGTACTATCGACTATGAACAGTACCGTTGACCGTGAATAGTGACTTTGATTGCATCAGTATTCGTAGTTTTAGTATATCTTATGCTCGTATATGGACTGTATATTTTTATTTTTATTTTTATTTTTATTTTCTTGAGTCTTTATGTTTCATTACATTCTGGTTTTTGGGCCTCATGATTGGTCGCACCATAATGCGTGCATAACTGAGAGGGACTCTGGGGAGTGACCCACTGGCCAATCCTCTACAGTCTACATAACATTAGACTTCCAAACCAGGACGTACCACCATCAGTTTGGAGTCCTGTCATAACTGAATCTGAGAAACCTCCACCTATCTGGGAGGCCGGTACGCCAATACTGATTTAATTACTAAGTTTCTGGTGGTTCCCGACCGGTGGCAATTATGCTGCCTCCTGAGTCTAGAATTTTTTAAATTATTCTGTAGTTTATACTGTAGTTTTCTTAAGATTTTATCTCTTATGTTAGTGTGCATACGTCACCTGACTACTAAATTCGTGTCATCTATATCACATAAGCATACTAAGTAAATTCATGTTGCAAACAGAGAAACGTCTGAACTTATAAAATATAATACACAAACATAAACATGTCAAGTCAATTTACATTTGCCTTAGACATAACGCATGGTTCATAACATGACTTTTGTAACATTCAAATCATAGTATCTTGGCACTAAAATTGCACATATAACACATAAACATGACCAGTTCATTTATGTTGCAGACAAGGAAATATTTAAACTTGCATGCCACATACAGAACACATAACACATAAACTTAGACCTAACAAGTCAGTTTATGTTGCAGACAAATAAATGCTTGAACTTATTGTATATAACACTTAAACATGAAAGTCAATTCATGTTTGACTTAGACCTAACACATAAACATCCAACGTTTAAAGCTTCAATCTTATTATTTCACTGATTCTTGTCTTTTCTTACTGTCCTTCGTATGGTTCCGACCAGGGGCATTATCATTGTCTCCATGGTCTGGAACACTACTCATGTCTTTCTTTCATTGTGTGTATTTTATTAAATACACCTTTGTACATATAACACCTTACATATATACTTTACATTTCATACATAACATATAAACATATTACGTAATTTCATGTAACAGACAATAAAATGTCTGAATTTACTATATATAACACATAGATATAAACATGTTAATTTATGTTGCAGTCAACTAAATGCTTGAACATGCAACATATAACACATAAAAGTCTATACATGTCACAGAAATAGAAATATTTGAAGCTTACCACATATGACACTTAAACATAATAGTCTATTCATGTTACAGTCAATTAAATGTTCGAACTTACTGATACTTTTGCTCATATCTTTTTTCTTGCTTTCTTGGTCTGCAGACATCCCTTCATCGTGTCTGTATCGGATTCCTGTAACTGAAGTATTTACGGTTATTTTCGTTACTTAAATCATACATAAAACTTAATAAAACATAAAAATTCTACATTTCATTTCATAATCATGAATCTAGGGGTTTATTATCCCATTTATAACTTTTCTGTCTACTCTTGGAAAAATTACCATTTTACCCTGAACTTTTGGCAAAATTACTATTTTGCCCCTAATGGGATTTTTTATCATAACCTTACTTTTCTTTGATTTACAACTTAATTCTAGTCCTTAGAATCTTAATTAAGCCATTCTAAGTCCATTAGGGCCATTTTCTATCATTCCTGAAATTTTCGGTCAAAATGACCGTTTTACCCCTAACAGGTCTTTAAGCCATATCATTTTCATTTTATTACCTAGGCTGGATTTTCTAAACCCAAAAATCATAAATGCTCAAGTTACTATTCACCAACCCTAGGGTGGCACTATTCCAACCCTAAGTCGTTAATCCTCTTTTTTGGGCCTAGATCACCGAGCGGGCTCGGGTTTCCATCCCGACCATATTTTTACCCTTCGGTTCCTAAAATACCCCTTTGTGCTATTTTTGAAATTTCGACAATATTTCTGATTAATTTTTGGGTTCCCTGCGTTAGGAAACGCCTCGAAACCATCTTACCTAATTCTATTCTACCACGTACTATACCAGAGGCCTATATTTTTATGTAAAATTCAACTTTTATGTAAAAATCTTTACAATTTTCACATTTTCTTATTTGACTATTTTTCATACACAAAGTCCATTTTTCTTACAATTTCACATGTAAAAGTACATAATTAATACATAATCATTCCAAAACATAAATTTAGGAATGAAGGACCAAAATCACTACCGCAATCGTCCCATTGGCGATCGAACGAACCGTTCGGTTTCGCGTGCACAAACTTTTTTTCTCCATTCTTCACTTTTGAAATTTCGTCTTGCAATTCCGATGCCACGGACGTGTCCAGAACGTCAAAAATAGGCCAACAGGCCATTCTTCAATTTTTGGGGTTCGGGTTGCCGTTAACCGGCATTGACCGCCGTTGACCGGCGGCGGTTTGGGCCAAGCTTGGTACCAAAACATAGATCTCGACGTGAGGAATCCATTGGTGGTGTCAATTTTACCAATTGAAGCTCCTATAGTCGGAAATCGGCCCCCGAAAATTCGACGATGGCGGCGAGCTTAAATCTCTGATTTCCTGACTTTTTTGCCCAAAATTGATTTGGGGCTTTTGTTCCCCATGGAATTTTGAGCATTTTGGTACCCACCTCATCACTCAACTCTGCCGGAATCGACGGCTTTCACGGCGGCGACAGTGAGGCTTCGGGCAGTGCAATCTAGTGGCTGTTAAGTGTAGGAAAATAAACCGGTAAAACCGTATCAGAGTGGCACAGCGGAACAATAAAAATTTTTAGATCGTTAAATATCTCATGATGCCATATACAATAAATCAACAACAATTAAAACTCATACCTCAAGGACACCAATCTTGCAGGAGGAGAATGACCGGAGGCTTCAACCAACTAGCCTTCTCTACTATTCTCCTATTCCCGAATGGCTGAGTGTGTGGGCACTCTGAACCTCGATCGGTATGCTAGTACTGCTAGTCTTCTTCCGACCACCCAGATCTCTAAAGAACTTTATTGTCACGATGAGCTGTGCAACAATAAGCCTGCTCACCTGAGAGTCTGTGGTCTGGGAGAACTGGAGTGGCAGGACCTCTATTTATAGACCTGCATGAGGTGATTCTCTGAATTCGAATTGGACTAGGAAAAGATTTTTCTCCCTTATCTTTAACCAAAAATCTGAATTTTTCCATAGGATAATCCTAACAATAAATTCGGTTTTCCTAAGATAAATCCAATCCAAATCTTAACAAGATTTTAACTAGAATTTTATCTCCCTTTTTCAACCAAAAAATCCGAAATTCACAAGGAGAAAATCCTCCAAAAGATTTCGGCCATTATGGATAAGGGAGAATCAAAATTCCACTAGGATTTTCAAGCTAAATCTCATCTCAACCTTATCCAAAAATAACCGAATTTTCCTTGGATTTAGGCTCCAAAATTTCGGCCACTTTTAGGGAAGAAGAGAATCCAAATTCAACTAGGATTGAAACTTGAATTTTCCCTTGAATCTTATCCACAAAAACCGAATTTTCCATTGGAGATTATCCTCCAAAAATTCGCCCACTTTTGTTGGGATTTGGATTCAAAATTCAAGTAGGATTCTAACAAGATTATCCTCTCCAAATCCAACTCAAATTCGAATTTCAAACCTTGTGGATTTTCCACAACAAATTCGAATCCTACTTGGACTGTGATTCAAAATTTGAATTTCAAATTTCAAATTCAAATTTCAAATTTCAAATTTCAAATTTCAAATTTAAATTTCAAATTCAAATTTCAAATTCGAATTTCAAATTCAAATTTCAAATTCAAATTTCAAATTCAAAATTCAAATTTCAAATTTCAAAATTCAAATTTCAAATTTCAAAATTCAAATTTCAAATTTCATATTTTTGTTCTCATGGATAATTTTCTACAACTCCAATCCAATCTCAAATAAAATCATGGCAACTTTATTTGGAGTTCGAATAATTGTGTACTCTATTATCCAAAACAAAATCTGAATCCAACCGGAGAGAATCTTGTCTACCATCCTAATCCTGTGTCATCACCATCCATACATAATAAACTAGCCAATAGCATACACAAATCAATTTGCCAAATGTTAAGGAATTATGTGGAGCTAGTAGAGGGACTGATTGGACATATATAATCGGGCTCCCGTGATTCCATATGATCATCATTCTATACCGAACAACTCAATCATATGATCACTAATTTCAGAGTCACACCACTATAAACCTGAAACTGAACTCCCAATTATATACCGTATTACGTAAGCCTGTGACGAGCTACCATCCAATGACCTTGTCATATATGCAAAACCCTCATATGATATCCATGATCAGCCTTAGGTCAAAGTCCGTTTAATCCTACTGATCAGGCTATCTTAAAGTTCCATTATACTACCGAATCAAGAAAATGATTATTCACCATATGTGAATAAGAAGTCATCCGCCCAGCAGACGACCCAAGGCCTTGTCCATTTTTCACATTCAGTATAATGCCTTTAAGAGGATACCTTTAACTCCTCAGAGCTATGATTCCGATATCTGCAAACAAACTCTTCATCGTATACAAGTCATGCACCCAACGAACCGGTCTATAAGCTTACTACCCTCTGAGACGCTTTAGCCATTGGAACATCAAAGTACACAAGTCATATACATGAAGAAGTTCATTTACTCAGGATTAAGGTTATTACATAATGAACGTCAAAAGCAGATTGATCCACTCATAGCGGACTACGTAGATCAATCACGCTTTAGTCCCGGTCTAATATGTCACCACCAAGCAACATATCCATGTCTCTACTTGGGAGTCCAGCTCCAGACAGTCAAGACAAACCGTCCCCTCTAAGGCTTTAGACAACATAACAGTCTTAACATGAGTTAGATGCTCAGTCTAACCCCATAGACTACAGACCACAGTTTAGACTGCTAACTTTAGAACATTGTCTTCTCGCATACAAAAGTCCATTGCATGCAACGTTCTAACAGTTTTAACATAAGCAGTCAGTGAGCCATATTTGCTTACATTTACTTTAACATGTAAATAAGATAAGGACAGATAGCAATGTAATGAATAACCTCTAAGTATAATTTTATTATCCAGTTCAAAATGAATACATCAAAATGTCTCTAATACTTAGGGCATTTCCTAACATTAAGGTGAAATGAGCTATGGGTTTTGTTCTCCTTTTCACCACGGAACTTTTGGGACTAAAATCACCTTGATCAGAGGTTGGAAGGTGGAGAAATGGCCGTTCAAATTTTTAAGCCACCGACGGATTCGGGAGGTGCGTGCGGGCTACTTCGGTGGCCGTTCCGTTGCGTTGACCCACTATTGGACTCAGCTCGGCGAGAGCTTTCCAACGGTGCCGGTGATGTCTAAAACAGACACCATTTCCGATAGTTAGTTACTGTTCATTCATGGGGGTGTGGGGGAAAAGAAAGAGAGAGGAAAAATATGGGGGATTGTTTTGTAATTTCTGATTTCCCCCCTTTTTATACTTTTTTTTTGTCCAAAATTTGAACATGAGCTATCCTGACTAATTTAGGCATGCTTAACCCAAATATATCAGTTTTATTTTCATCTGAGGTCATCTTGACCAATTTCCGGTACTGCGAATTCCCGGTCAAAAATTACTTTTATGCTTAATTAACTAATTTGAGCATACTGATAGGCTATAATGACTAATTTGGACGTGTTGAATCCAAATTTATCAGTTTCAACGTCATTCGAGGTCATCTCGACTAGTTTTCTGGTACTGCGTGTTTCCCGGTCAAAAATTACATTTTGTACTCAAATGACTAATTTAAGCATGTTGATTATAAATATATCAGTTTTATATCAAGAAAATGTCATATTGGCCAATTTCTTGATACTACATGTTTCCTAGTCAAAATTTACATTTCATGCTCAATTGACTAAATTGAGCATACTGAATCTAAATATATCAGTTTTATATCAAGAAAAGATCATTTTGACCAGTTTCTTGATACTGTGTATCACATACACACATACACACATACTGCATGTTTCCTAGTCAAAATTTACATTTCATGCTCAATTGACTAAATTGAGCATACTGAATCTAAATATATCAGTTTTATATCAAGAAAAGATCATTTTGACCAATTTCTTGATACTGTGTATCACAAACACAGATACACATATAAAATCACTACATTTCACATTTTAAACATGAATTTCATAGTGTACATTCCATATACTAATTTTTCCAAGAATGATGAAATTTCCTAGTTGTCACATAACATAATAAACCAAGGCTAAGTTTGGAAAGAATTGATGTTGTGTATTGATTTTTGAATATTGGTTAATGTGGAAAATTTTTATACAAAGTTTAGAAACTTTGTATAAAATAGGCCTCCGGTATAGTACGTGGCAAGAAGAAAGGTTCTGAGGTGTACCTAACACCAGAAAACCTTAAAATACAAGCGGAAATGCTATCGAAATTTCCAAAACGGCATAAGGGCATTTCGGGAAATGAGGGGTAAAATATTGGACTCGGGAAGGAAACTGGGACCCCTCGCTGGATTAGGATTGAAAATGGAAAACCAGCCCAAGAGGAATAGTAAACCGACCCTTAATGACTAAAATGCCTAAAACAGGAAAAAAAAATTCATATTAGGGGTATTTTGGGAAACAAGGAAAAAAATTAAGTCGGGATAGAAAACCCTAACCTCTCGGGGACCGAGGGTTGGGGACGGTATGAAAAATGCTTCAAGAGTAGTGAAATGGCCATTTGAAGCTTCGAAATGCTCGAAAAACGAGAAACGACCCTAGGTGATGGGTGAATAGTAACCGAGGGTCGGGAAAATGATAATTGAGATTTTGAAGCAAATTAAACTATAAAATGATACAGAAGCCTAGGGACTATTATTTTAAGATATTTGGGATTAGAAAATTTGAGAAAAATGATAGAATAGAATAGTTACGGTCCCGAGACTCGTTAGGGGCAAAATGGTCATTTTGATCAAAAATTCTGAAAGGCTCGGAAAGGATCCTAAAAGACCTAGAATGATTTAAATAAAATTCTAGAACCCAAAATAAAGATTTTAGAGTTGAAAATCTAGAGTTAATTAGTACACGGGCGTGTACAATGGAACATGGCCGTGTAAAATAAGACCGAGAGGTACACGGTCATGGACACGGGCGTGTTACAAACTGTGTACCATATAAAGAATTGAAATATTTTGTAAAACTTATCACAAAATAAGTAATTTAAAGTGATAATGAATAAAGGATATTAACAGACAATATTATGTCTGTAGGAACCCAAATTAGAGATAAAACTGCGGAAGAGTTCCACAAGTGGACATTATCGCACTATTGCTAAGTTCAAGCATTTTCATGTCTGCAACATGAAATACTGTATTATTCTATTACGTACTAGTTGTACACTAGGTATCAAGTCCTATGGACATTTGGGGATTAGTTAGTATAACAGATCTCACATAATAAGAGGAAAAGAATATTTAAGGCCTACAAGCGATGGAGGTTAGTGACCTTGAGGTGACGATTAATGTCACTTAGTCAAAACTATAATTGAAAGATGGTAATAAAACCATTTAAGGCGTACCGTCCCTCCAACGTTGTGATGGAGGTTTTTCAAGTCCTACAGGGATATAATAAAGGCTGTGTAGGTAGAAGCTCTAGGGTCGCTCCCTAGGCCCTCCCAATCAGTGCGCAAGATAAATTATCAGTACTGCCATAAAAGAGCTCAATACCAGAGTACAAATAGCGAAGGAATAATCAATAATATGATAAAAGCCATAATTGAGCATAATCGAAACTTACATTAAGTATAGCGAACTCGGGTAGAAAAATGTGAATAGTATCGGTTATGGTAATGTGAATAGTAACCTATTAGGGTAACAATTATTATTCATCAGTCAAATATCAAAGTCACTATTCATGGTAAATAATACTATTCATGATAAATAGTACTATTCATCAAAAATTGAGTTTTTAATGTTTTTGAATCCATGTGATTCTTATTAAGTATGTTTGAACTTACTGAGCCTGTTAGTACACCAGTTTGTTCATGTTACATGTAAGAAACCTATACAGTAGACTATATAGGTGGCGGCAGGATGTACGCATGTCAAGGGATAGGGAATTCACTATGGACTTGGTCCAGTCATAAGTCTTCCGCTGAGCTTTGAAAGTTAGTGAATTAAAGAGAATGTGTAAAAAAAATGCAGTATGAATATTTTGTATATTATACATTATATTATACTCAAAAAGACAACTGAAAATTAGTATTGTATTTTATATGACTTTTATACTTAGCTTTCTTTTCAAGAAAGTATGTATTAAAAAGAAAAAAAATTATGGGTGAAATTTTCGGGCCCTGAAAAATGAGAGTTTAAGAAAAAGAGTTTTAAAATGGCGATCTAGATTTGGCGCACGGGCTGTCTTAGATGACAATGGAGTCGGTTCCTAACAGATTTGCATAGTTGGATTCAGGGGTGCCACACTGATACTTCTGTTCGTATCTTCTTTCTTGCTTTCTTGGTTCGTAGACGTTCCTTCATCACGTCTGTATCGGATTCCTATAAACGAAATAATCACGGTTATTTTTGTAAGTTAAATTATACATAAAGCTTAATAAAAAAATGTAAAAAGTTCTACGTTTCATTTCCCAATCATGAATTAGGGGTCTAATATCCCATTTATAATATTTCCGTCAACTTTTGTCAAAAATTATGATGAATAGTAATTTTGACCAATGGTCATACTTTCATTTAAGTACTTTCCTTCTTTTAAAATCTTGAACTTGACCTTAAAATCTTAAGTAAACTCATTTTTCACTTTTCAGCTAACTTTTGGAAAAATGACTTTCGTATCCCGAACTTTTGGCAAAATTATCATTTTATCCCTAGCGGGATTTTTCTCACTTAAACTTTACTTTTGGCCTTTAAAATTCTCATTAGAGTCTTTGAATTATGTTTGAAGCTTTAACAGTTCATTTTGACTATTTCCCAGATTTTTGACAAAAATTACCGTTTTACCGTTAACGGGGTTTTCTAATATTTCTTTTAACTTAAAACTTGATTTTGGCTTTAAGAGTTCTATTTAAGCCATTTTAAGGCTCTAATGGTCCTTTTTGAGTATTTCAGAAATCTTGGTCAAAATGATCATGAATAGTAACTTTGACCGTAAATAGTACTATTTACCGTGAATATATTTACATGAATATTACCTTTATCCTGATCGTGAACCTTGTCATTTTAATTGTGACGACCCGCCCCTTTTGGAGATCATACAATACTATTACAGTTGAGCTTTATCGCTAACTGCGATAGATTGTACTCTCATGGGTCGCCGGCTTATCTCTCTCTCGTATTAAATCATGACATTTTTGGGTAATTTTTTTTTTCTTTAAACATCATATAAAATCTTTTTCCACTAATTACTTTGTTGATAAGTACAAAGTAATATAAATAATATAGTACTTTCGTAAAATATATATAATTACAAAAGACTGTTTCCCCTTTTTTTTTTTCCTTAACTTTTAATTAGCAAAAATGGTGAGCTACAGGCTCAGTAAGTTCAAACATGCAAGAAATAAAATTTCTATGAATAGTACTATTCATCGTGAATAGTACCGTTGACTACTATTCATATGTGAATAGTAACTTTGACCACTATTCATACGTGAATAGTAAGTTTGACCACAACACTGTATTACACTAGTACATCTACCGCGATGTTAGTGCTCTCACTAAACTGTCTTATGCTCAATTATGGCACAGTTTCAGTTTTAGGTCATTATTTTTCATTACGTTCTGGCTTTGAGCTCGGTTGGCAGTACCATTTAAGTGCGCATGACTGGGAGCGGTACATTAGTGCTGACCTCCACAGCCTTAATCTCATAGCCCCGAAGGCAAAATAGTACATTAACTGGGAGCGGTAGATCAGTGCTGACCTCCACAGCCTTATCTCATAGCCCCGAAGGCAAAAGTACCTCCCTATACGGAAGGCTGGTACGCCAGAAAGTGGTTTCATTACCGACTTTTTTACACTTCTAACCCGGTGACTTCATATTGCCCCGTGGTTAGGAATGGTTCACATTTTAATTTTAGGTGAGTGAGTTTCATTAACCTCGCTCTAGTGCCCGAAGCACAATTAACCATGTGTCCCATTCTTATAGTGCCCGTAGCACATTTCGTCTCTCTCTCTATTCTATCATAGTGCCCGTAGCACATATGTACCTAACTTATAGTTAGTACATTAAAATTAGCACAATATTGCTATATGTTGCAGACAGGTAAATGTCTGAACTTACCTTATCAGACTGTTCCCTTTCTCTCTCTTGGATCTTGAATCGCCTTCCTTGTAGGCCGATTTTGGGATCCTACAGACAAAACTATGTCTGTTAATTTCTTTCCCATTTATAGCTTTTATTTTTCATTAAAAAGCTTAAATAAAACCTATTTATAACTTTTTAGGTTTTATTTATTATTTTCACCATTTTCCCCCAACTTTTGCAAAATTACGATTTTGCCCCTATATTTTGGCAAAATTACAGTTTTGCCCCTGACGGGATTTTATCGATCCAGACTGCATTTTTGGCTCTCAGGAACTTTTCTGATTTTTTTCTAATCATTACCGGGTTCGTTTCTATTTTATTTTCACTTTTTGTTTTCCCAGCCCTCGGGAAGCACTATTCCGACCCTTACGTCGGTTTAGCGATTTTCTATCGTTTCGGAGTCTCAAATGGACGTTTCACTAGTATTTAAAACGTTCATCTAGACTTTCCCGACCTAGGTCTCCGAGGCTCGGGTTTTCCGTTCCCGACTCGGACCTTTATTTTATTTCCAAAAACGCCCCCCCCCCTCGGGGTCGGTTTTTCAATCTCACACGCGTTTTTCATTTTTTTAAGGGGACGGGTTACTATTCATGACCCACCCCTTAAATTTTTTCCTTATTCAATTTTTCCGTTAGGGACTCGGGTTTCCGTCCCGGCCCTAACTTTTATTTTAAATTCCCAATTTTACCCCGAATGCCGTTTTCGAAATTTCGGCAGCATTTCGGCGTAAATTTAAGGCTTCCGGCGTTAGGTACGCCTCGAACTGAATGTACCTGCCACGTACTAAATCACAAGCCTATTTTATGTAAAAGTTTTCCAAACTTTTACATAAAAGCCCACAAATTTCAAATTTCACATTATCACCCACATTACAAAAATTTTTTCACAAATTTACCCTTAATTTGGTTTCGGTTTTCACAACAAAACCGAACCAAATTTTGTCAAACTTTCACCACATTTTAGGCCATTCAAATGTCACATTTTTAACACATTTTCAAGCCCATTTTCTTGGCATTTTCAACCAAATTTCTTAGGGTTTTTACACACTTAAAACCCACGGCCAAAGAATGAAAACATGCCAAATAATTTTGTTTCATTCTTTAAATCACATTGCCACCATTTACACATTAAATTGCATGGTTTCAATCAACCAAATACCACATAAACCAACCAAAATTTTCCTTCCAAACCATTAACAAACCCACGGCCACTTTATGAAATTCATGCCATAAATTTTTTTCAAGCTTTTCATAATGAAATACAAGCTTTATTCTTCACCAAATTAAGCTTAGAAAGCATATTCACCATTAACCAAAACTTTTTCTCATTGGTTACCTAAGGTAACCCACGGATTTACCTTTGAAAAACCAACCAAAATTTGGTTTTTCTTTAATGAATTTGCATGGTTTTCTTCCTTAATACATCCTTAACAAAACCCAACATCAAATCCATGAAAAACAACCAAAAATTTTCCATCTTCCAATCACTATTCACCCACGGATTTTAAGAAGAAAAACCATGAAAAATCAAGTGAAAAAGAGAGTTACCTTGGTCTAATGCTTCCTTTGTCTTCAATAAACACTTTGCCACTCTTTTTTGTGAAGAAATTTGAAGATATTGCTTGGGTCTCCTTGGTAGCTCACGTAGACACCATGGAAGAAAGCTTAGAAAATTTTTGTCTTAGTTTTGCTTTGAAAAATGGTTTCGGCCTTTCACTCCAAAAGTGGCCGACTTATGCCACTAAAAGACCAATTAATTTGGTCATTAGCCAATGAGATTTAGGCACCTTTCACACCATTTCTTTCTCCATTTTTCAAAAATTAAAAATCGTAATTTTTGGCCAAATCTTGGCCTTTAGATCAAAAGCTAAATGAATCATGGCCTTTCATTCCACCAACCACCGTTTTCTTTCATTTATTAATCTAGATTTATGATGTCATAAATGCAAAAGTGAAAGTTGACTTTGACTTTCACTATTCACATTAATTCGACTACTTTTTGACCGATGCCGGTTCGAGCCGAAATTTTCCTGAAATCGTCCCGGCGTGTTCCTGAGGTCTTCTGTGCAGTCGGATCAATTTAATCTGCTTCCGTTTGATCAAAATCAATCCCGGAAGTTTACCGTCTTTTATTGCTCCGGTTAGGGTTTTCAATACCGATTTTGGCACCGTTTCACCCGTTTCAACTCAGTGAATTTTTCCAACACTGAATTCTTACTCGTCAGTATTGTTAGAACATTTTCACATATTCTGAACAATATAAATACATTTATTTCACTCTTTAAACAGTACAAATTGTTATATACATACAATTGTACATTTTCGTCCGAGAATTGCCTGAATTTCCCGGTTGTCACATTCACCCCTCCTTATAAAATTTTCGTCCTCGAAAATTAGAACAAATGGGGGTATAAACTCCTCATCTCGTCTTCTCGTTCCCACGTAGCTTCTTCAATATTATGATTTTTCCACAAAATCTTCACTAGTGGGATTACCTTATTCCTCAGTACTTTCTCTTCACGAGCTAGTACTTGAATAGGCTGTTCCTCATATGTCAAATCCTCGTGGATTTGAATAGGCTCATGCTTCAATACATGGGACGGATCTGGTATATACTTTCTCAGCATCGACACATGAAATACGTTATGCACTACCGACAATTCTGGAGGTAGCGCTAATCTGTAAGCGACCTTTCCAATGCGTTTGATAATTTCATAAGGTCCAATGTATCTTGGACTCAGTTTCCCCTTCTTACCGAAACGCATAATCCCCTTCATAGGCGATACCTTGAGAAACACGAAGTCTCCTTCGTCAAACTCCAAGGATCTCCGCCTTTTATCTGCGTAGCTCTTTTGTCGGCTTTGCGAAATTTTCATTTGACGCTGAATTCTAGCAACTGCATCGGAAGTCTCTTGCATGAAATCCGTCTTATGCAACTGCTTTTCTCGCAAATCGTACCAATGTAATGGTGATCTGCACTTCCGTCCATACAAAGCCTCGTAAGGTGCCATGCCTATTGAAGCTTGGTAACTATTATTGTACGAGAATTCAATCAATGGTAGCTTCTCGTTCCAATTTCCCGCAAAATCCATAACACAAGCTCGAAGCATGTCCTCTAACGTCTGAATTGTCCGCTCTGACTGCCCGTCTGTTTGCGGATGAAAAGCCGTACTGAGTCTCAATTCAGTACCCATGGCCTCTTGCACACCCTTCCAGAAATTCGAGGTGAATCGTGCATCTCGATCTGATACAATGGATTTTGGTACTCCATGTAGTCTGACGACATGAGTTATGTACAGCTGAGCAAACTTTTCCAGCGAAAAGGTCATCTTGACAGCTATAAACTGTGCCGTCTTGGTCAGTCTGTCCACAATAACCCAAATGGCGTCATAACCTTCTCGGGTTTTCGGGAGTCCCACTACAAAATCCATCATAATGTGTTCCCATTTCCATTCAGGAATCTCCAACGGTTCCAATCTTCCTGCTGGATGTTTATGTTCCGCTTTGATTCTCTGACAGGTCATGCATCTACTCACGAATTTAGCTATATCGTTCTTCATCCCTTTCCACCAGAACTGTAACTTCAAGTCCTGATACATGTTGCTCGCTCCAGGATGAACCGAATAGGGTGTCTCGTGGGCTTCTGACATGATCCGTCTTCTAAGTTCCTCATCAGCTGGAACATTTATCCTTCCTTGATAAAGGATTATTCCATCCTTGGAAATTCCTTCTTGAGAACTTGTCATCATTGGATCTCGCCTCTGAGCTTCCTTTATATCCTCAAATAGCGATGATTCCACTTGGAGTGCAGCTAATCTTCCAGATATCAGCTCCAAGTTCAAAGAATTTATCTCTTGCTGTAATGGCTTCGGAAGCCTGTTTATTGGTAGCTGGTGCGATATGGTAGACTTTCTACTTAGAGCATCCGCTACACGGTTGGCCTTTCCTGGATGGTAGAGGATCTCACAATCATAATCCTTTACCAATTCCAACCATCGTCTCTGTCGCATATTGAGCTCTTTTTGCGTGAAGAAATACTTCAGGCTTTGGTGATCAGTGAAAATCTGACATTGAGCTCCATAGAGATAGTGTCGCCAAATTTTAAGTGCGAACACTACTGCAGCAAGTTCAAGATCATGCGTAGGATAATTCCTTTCATGCTCCTTTAACTGATGGGAAGCATAGGCAATCACCTTGCCGTCTTGCATTAGGACTGCTCCCAATTCTATTTTCGATGCATCACTGTAGATCACGAACTTCTCCCCTTCAGTGGGAAGCGTAAGGATTGGTGCGCTTGTCAGTCGCCTCTTTAACTCCTGGAAGCTTCTTTCGCATTCCATAGTCCACTCGTACTTCCTTTCCTTGCGTGTAAGAGCAGTAAGAGGTGCAGCTAATCGCGCAAATCCCTCTACAAATCGCCGATAATAACCAGCCAATCCCAAGAAACTGCGTATTTCAGTCACACTCTTGGGTGCAGGCCACTGGTTAATTGCCTCTACCTTTGTCGGATCTACAGCAATACCTTCCTGGGATACAACATGTCCGAGGAAATGTACTCTGTCCAGCCAAAATTCACATTTTGAGAATTTGGCATACAGTTGATGCTTCCGTATCGTATTCAGCACTATCCTCAGATGCTTCTTGTGCTCCTCATGACTCTTCGAGTATATAAGAATGTCATCAATGAATACAATGACAAACTTATCCAGATACTCTTTAAAAATTCTGTTCATTAAATCCATGAACGCTGCTGGCGCATTTGTCAATCCGAATGGCATCACAAGGAACTCGTAGTGACCATAACGAGTCCTAAACGCCGTCTTAGGAATATCACTCTCTTTGATTCTCAACTGGTGATATCCTGACCGTAAGTCGATCTTGGAAAATACCGCTGCGCCTTTTAACTGGTCGAATAGGTCATCAATTCTAGGTAATGGATACCTATTTTTGATCGTAACCTTATTCAACTCCCGGTAATCAATGCACAGTCGGAATGTTCCATCCTTTTTCTTGACGAATAACACAGGTGCACCCCATGGAGAAAAACTCGGCCTGATGAATCCTTTATCCAAAAGCTCCTTTAATTGTACCTGCAGCTCCTTTAACTCCACTGGAGCCATGCGGTATGGTGCTTTGGAAATAGGTGCTGTTCCAGGCATCAACTCAATTTCAAACGAGATTTCTCTCTTTGGTAGTATCCCTGGTAACTCTTCTGGAAATACGTCCAGAAACTCATTAACCACAGGAACATCTTCAGGTTGAAGCTTCTGTTCCTCTGCAGTATCCACCACATATGCCAGATATCCCATGCAACCACTGGCTATCAGCTTGCTGACTCTCAGCAAACTGATGATCATCTTCCCGGGTCTTCGAGAAGTATCAACATACTCGAAACTCTCTTCTTCCTCGGGTTGGAAGACTATCTTTCGATTTCGACAGTCGATCGTAGCTTGGTATTTCCCTAGGAAATCCATGCCTAAAATCACATCGTAATCCATGATCTCCATTACGATCAACTCAGCATATAGTTCCCTATTTGCCACATATACTGGTACATAAGGTAACCAGTAACTGGACAACAATACTTCCCCAGAAGGTAAGGCTGTCTTAAATACCCTTCCCATATTATCCTTAGGAAGTCCTATCTTGTCAGCAAATGCATAGGAAACAAATGAATGCGTAGCACCGGAATCAAATAGTACAGAGGCTACATGACTAGCGACAGGAAGCTGACCTGTCACCACGTTTGATGTTCCTGCCTCTGCGTCTTCCTTGCTGTAGGCCATCACACGAGCATCAGCACGTGACATACGCTCCTGGCGTTGCGGCCTCACTGGTGACTCTTCCACTCTGGCTTGAAGGGAATGAGCTTGTGGGCGTGTCTGGTGCGGTTGGGAAGTGCCTTGTCCACCCTGCCTATTTGGACAGTTCCTGGCATAATGGCCTTCCTTTCCACATTCGTAGCAAACAAGTGGCCCAAGTCTGCATTGCCCAGAATGTCTCTTCCCGCATGTAGGGCAATTTTGCACATTAGACTCTGCATTACCAGCTGTTCTCCGCTGTTGATTTCGATTATTGCCCTGGCGATTCCCAGAAAAATTCCCTTTTCTCTTGTTTTGCTGGGATCCTTGGTTGTTGCCCTGGCTTGGTTTCGCATTCTGACTAGGCTTGCTCGATTGACCAACTTGCGTAGACTTCGCCAAAGCCCTCTCCTTCTTCTTAGCCTCCCAGTGTTTCTCTCTTTCCTCTTTCTGTCGAGCTACATGGAACTCAGCTCTAATGGCCCGACTCACACAGTCTGCTACAGAAGTAGGTGGTACTAGTCCAGTGTCTACTAACGCAGCAATTTCTGGCCTGAACATCCCGATCATTTTCTGTATCTTTTCCCTCTCAGTAGGGACCACATAAGGGCACAAACGGGATAACTGATCGAACTTTCGGCAGACTTCGCTTACCAACATGTTCCCTTGTGTCAGCTCTGAGAATTCTTTCTGTTGCTGTCTCAGAGATGCAGGGTCGTAATATTTCTGGTTAAATTCTTCCAGAAATTCCGCCCAACTCATGGTAGACACGTCTCTCCTCATTCGCACGGTGTCCCACCAAAAACGAGCATCTTTTCTCAGCACAAAAGACGCACACGCAACCTTCTCCCGGTCGGTTAGGTTCATGAACTCCATAATCACTTGTAGTGACGACAACCAGTCTTCAGCCTCTAAGGGATTTATAGACCCTTCAAATTCTGGCGGTCTCATACGCCTGAATCTTTCATAGAGGGGTTCCAGGTTTAATACCGGTTGTGGTTCAGGAGCTCTCTCATGTACTGCAGCTGGAGGAATAACCGGATCTACCTCAGCTTGTTGTTCTACTTGGGTACCCTCAGAGCCTTGTCTCTGTTCTAGTTCCTCTACCCGTCGCCTCAGATTCGCATTTTCTTGCATCTGGGCTTCTAATAAAGCTTGTATCTGATCCAGTCTCTCCATAACATCAGGACGTCGCTCTCGTCCCTCTGGTCGATTTCTCAAATCCACCATCTTGGCTATTGTCCTATTATGGTACAATAATTCACCGTTAGCTTTTTCCATAACCGCATTCGTAAAATTATATCAATTTACGAAATTTAGGGTAATGTAAAGCCACATCATTGTAACACATCATCGTACAACATATAATCATTTTGGTTTTTCATTCATAGCAAAACATTTATATGTCATACATAGGCATCACCAGTCATATATACATCGGCCGTTTATACAAAATGGCCACAAGTCTATACAAAAGAGCTTTTCTCTCTAAGCTACTTATGTACATATACACATCTACTGATCACTCATTCCCTACATCTGGGACTAGAGGATATTCTTCTGGATCCTCATCGTTATTGGTATCATCTGAGTCGTCACCACCCCTAGGTAATGTTCCCTGTCCAGAGTCATCACCTCGTGGTCTAGACGGTCCGGCCTCATGATCATTCATCATTCTTCTCGGCCTGAATATGCGTGCAAACATCTCATCTTGACCCAGCGTCTCTCGTCGACTCTGCGTCAGATGCTCGATCAGAATCTCTCTCTCGATCGCCCTGATCGTTACCACGAACTCTTGGAGCGTCGGAGGAAACGGCTTGATCACCCTCGGTCTCAGCTCCAAGGATAAACCTTTCCAAAACAGCTCACAGCAGTTTGCTTCCGTGAGGTTAGGCAACGGACATCTCCTCCGAATGGTCTCCTCAAATCGCGCTGCGTAAGACATCACTGTCTCACCAGACAGCATGACCATCCTCTCGGTCTGGAGAATGTAATCCCTGACCTCATCGAATCCAGGGTACGCAGGTGTATCAGCCTCTCGTCTCTCTGGAGATGCTGGAGCAGGTGCTGGATCCCTAGGTTGAAACTGATCAGCCAACCGCTGACAGAATTCGGCCCAACTGAATCCCAATAAAATCTCCTGGTCGCAATATTGCCAGAACACTCGAGCATCTCCCTGAAACATACTGACAGCCAACTGGATCCACATATCTCGATCAATGTCGCAAATCACCATGATCCTCTCAATGGCATGGAGCCAGTCCTTGGTCTCCATCGACTGTCGTCCACCATCAAACATAGGAGGACTACTGGCCCTAAATGCCTGTACTGCCCGTGCCGACACTCTCACCCCAATATGTTGGCGTCCACCAACAACTGGAATGTCCACTACCACCGGTGGATGAACTATCGGTCTGTAGGAAAATAAACCGGTAAAAACGTATCAGAGTGGCGCAGCGGAACAATAGAAAATTTTTAGATCGTTAAATATCTCATGATGCCATATACAATAAACCAACAACAATTAAAACTCATACCTCAAGGACGCCAATATGCAGGAGGAGAATGACCGGAGGCTTCAACCAACTAGCCTTCTCTACTATTCTCCAATTCCCGAATGGCTGAGTGTGTGGGCACTCTGAACCTCGATCGGTATGCTAGCACTGCTAGTCTTCTTCCGACCACCCAGATCTCTAAAGAACTTTATTGTCACGATGAGCTGTGCAACAATAAGCCTGCTCACCTGAGAGTCTGTGGTCTAAGAGAACTGGAGTGGCAGGACCTCTATTTATAGACCTGCATGAGGTGATTCTCTGAATTCGAATTGGACTAGGAAAAGATTTTCTCCCTTATCCAAACCAAAAAATCCGAATTTTCCAAGGGGAAAATCTCCCAAATAAATTCGGTTTTTGCTAGATAAATCCAATCCAAATCTTAACAAGATTTTAGCTAGAATCTTATCTCCCTTTTCCAACCAAAAAATCCGAAATTCACAAGGAGAAAATCTCTCAAATTTTCGGCCACTTTTAGGATAAGGGAGAATCAAAATTCCACTAGGATTTCTCAAGCAAAATCTCATCTTAACCTTATCCAAAAATAACCGAATTTCCTAGGATTAAGGCTCCAAAATTTCGGCCACTTTTGGGAGGAGAGAGAATCCAAATTAAACTAGGATTAAAGCTTGAATATTCCCTTGAATCCTATCCACAAAATCCGAAATCTTTCATGAGGATTATCCTCAAAATTTCGTCCCTTATTTGTTGGGATTTGGATTCAAAATTCAAGTAGGATTCTAACAAGATTATCCTCTCCAAATCCAACTCAAATTCGAATTTCAAACCTTGTGGATTTTCCACAACAAATTCGAATCCTACTTGGACTGTGATTCAAAATTTGAATTTCAAATTTCAAATTCAAATTTCAAATTCAAATTTCAAATTTCAAATTCAAAGTTCAAATTTCAAATTTCAAAATTCAAATTTCAAATTTCAAAATTCAAATTTCAAATTCCACAAAACGGTTGTATTTCATATTCTTGTTCTCATGGATAATTTTCTACAACTCCAATCCAATCTCAAATAAAATCATGGCAACTTTATTTGGAGTTCGAATAATTGTGTACTCTATTATCCAAAACAAAATCTGAATCCAACCGGAGAGAATCTTGTCTACCATCCTAATCCTGTGACATCACCATCCATGCATAATAAACTAGCCAATAGCATACACAAATCAATTTGCCAAACGTTAAGGAATTATGTGGAGCTAGTAGAGGGACTGATTGGACATATATAATCGGGCTCCCGTGATTCCATATGATCATCATTCTGTACCGAACAACTCAATCATATGATCACTAATTTCAGAGTCACACCACTATAAACCTGAAACTGAACTCCCAATTATATACCGTATTACGTAAGCCTGTGACGAGCTACCATCCAATGACCTTGTCATATATGCAAAACCCTCATATGATATCCATGATCAGCCTTAGGTCAAAGTCCGTTTAATCCTACTGATCAGGCTATCTTAAAGTTCCATTATACTACCGAATCAAGAAAATGATTATTCACCATCTGTGAATAAGAAGTCATCCGCCCAGCAGACGACCCAAGGCCTTGTCCATTTTCACATTCAGTATAATGCCTTTAAGAGGATACCTTTAACTCCTCAGAGCTATGATTCCGATATCTGCAAACAAACTCTTCATCGTATACAAGTCATGCACCCAACGAGCCGGTCTATAAGCTTACTACCCTCTGAGACGCTTTAGCCATTGGAACATCAAAGTACACAAGTCATATACATGAAGTAGTTCATTTACTCAGGATTAAGGTTATTGCATAATGAACGTCAAAAGCAGATTGATCCACTCATAGCGGACTACGTAGATCAATCACGCTTTAGTCCCGGTCTAATATGTCACCACCAAGCAACATATCCATGTCTCTACTTGGGAGTCCAGCTCCAGACAGTCAAGACAGACCGTCCCCTCTAAGGCTTTAGACAACATAATAGTCTTAACATGAGTTAGATGCTCGGTCTAACCCCATAGACTACAGACCATAGTTTAGACTGCTAACTTTAGAACATTGTCTTCTCGCATACAAAAGTCCATTGCATGCAACGTTCTAACAGTTTTAACACAAGCAGTCAGTGAGCCATATTTGCTTACATTTACTTTAACATGTAAATAAGACGAGGACAGATAGCAATGTAATGAATAACCTCTATGTATAATTTTATTATCCAGTTCAAAATGAATACATCAAAATGTCTCTAATACTTAGGGCATTTCCTAACAATCTCCCACTTGCCCTAAGCCAGCAGATGTGCCATGTTACGCATCCCCATCGCCTCTACATGCCTCTCAAAGCTTCTAGCTACCAAAGTCTTAGTAAAGGGATCAGCGATGTTGTCCTCGGACGCGATCTTACAAACATCCACTTGTCCTGTCTCCACATGCCCTCTTATTATGTGATACCTCCGATCGATGTGCTTGGTCCTCTTGTGGTGCCGAGATTCCCTTGTGTTGGCAATAGCCCCTGTATTATCACAGTAAAGTGTGATAGGCTTGTCAACACCCGGAATGACCTCAAGGTCTCTAAAGAACTTGCGGAGCCAAACCGCTTCTTTAGATGCCTCAGCCGCAGCCACATACTCAGCCTCCATAGTAGAGTCAGCTGTGCAGCCCTGCTTCACGCTCCTCCACACAATGGCGCCTCCTCCGAGCAAAAACACTGATCCAGATGTCGATTTCCTCGAATCCTTGCAAGTCTGGAAGTCTGAGTCCGTGTATCCTACGGGTGTTAGGTCCCCTCCAGAATACACTAGCATATAATCCCTCGTTCTCTTAAGATACTTGAGTATATGCTTTACTGCTTGCCAGTGCTTGGTTCCAGGATTCGCTTGATATCGACTCACCATACCTACTGCAAAACATATGTCCGGGCGAGTGCAAAGCATAGCATACATAAGGCTACCCACAGCGGATGCATAAGGGACCTTACTCATACGCTCTCTTTCTTCCGATGTCTTGGGACAGTCATCCAATGAAAGAGTTAAACCGGCAATAGAAGGTTGTGAGCCTTTCTTTGCCTCTAGCATTGCATATTTGTCAATTATTTTATCTATGTATGAAGCTTGGGATAACGCTATCATTTTGTTCTTTCGATCTCTGAAGAGACGAATGCCTAGAACATAATTAGCTTCTCCCAAGTCCTTCATGTCAAACTGCTGGTGTAACCAAAGCTT
The DNA here is from genome assembly GCA_035233585.1 of Antiaris toxicaria. Classification (NCBI taxonomy): domain Eukaryota; kingdom Viridiplantae; phylum Streptophyta; class Magnoliopsida; order Rosales; family Moraceae; genus Antiaris; species Antiaris toxicaria. Next base: position 61,656,632 of record CP141153.1, read on the forward strand.
GACTGATGATAAGTTCCCTACATCATTCCCAATGAGTAGTATATCATCAACATAGAGTATCAGAAAGACCACTTTTCCATCCTTAATACGTTTATAAACACAAGGTTCATCAACGTTCTGCTCAAAACCAAATGTCTTAATCGCTTGATCAAACCTCTGGTTCCATGAGCGGGATGCCTGCTTTAATCCATAAATAGATCTAAGCAACTTGCAGACTTTCCTATCTTGGCCTTTTGCTACGAACCCTTCGGGCTGTATCATATAGATACACTCTTCAAGATGGCCATTCAAGAATGCCGTCTTGACATCCATTTGCCAGATCTCGTAATCGAGAGCCGCAGCAATGGACAGAAGAATACGGATAGACTTCAGCATAGCAACAGGCGAAAAGGTTTCCTCGTAATCGATTCCAGCCTTTTGCGTGTATCCCTTTGCAACCAGTCTAGCTTTGAAAGTTTCCACTCTCCCTTCCGCATCCTTCTTTCTTTTGTAGACCCATTTGCATCCAATGGGTTTTATCCCATCCGGCAAATCTACAAGTTCCCAAACAGAGTTGGATTTCATAGAATCCATCTCATTGTTCATAGCCTGTTTCCAAGATCTAGAATCAACATCCTTTATAGCTTCATCATATGTGACCGGATCTTCCTCATGCTCATGAGCCTCGGCCTGGTATACCTCAGCATCATACATAAAGAAATTAGGTTTCTTAGAAACCCTCCCACTACGACGAGGCACCCTAAATTGTTGATCGTCTGCAGGTCTTTCACTGGAACTCAGACTTGCGTCCAAGACCGAAATCTGTGGAGCAGTTCTTTCACCCGATAACTCCTCTAGCACTACTTTGCTTCGAGGCTTAAAGTCATTCATGTGACTTTCCTCCAAGAATGTCGCATGAGTTGAGACAATGACCTTTTGTTCCTTCGGGTTATAGAACAGACCTCCTTTAGTTCCCTTTGGATACCCTACAAACATGCATAATTCTGATCTTGGTTCCAACTTCTTCGCATCCCCATCCAGTACATGTGCCGGGCAGCCCCATATTCTCATATGTCCAAGGGAGGGCTTCCTGCCACGCCACAATTCATACGGAGTTCTAGGAATTGATTTGCTCGGAACCTGGTTCAGAATATAGCACGCCGTTTGTAAAGCATGTCCCCAAAATGATAATGGCAGCGTTGAGTAACTCATCATGGACCGTACCGTATCCAATAAGGTCCTGTTTCTCCTTTCGGCTACACCATTCTGTTGTGGAGTACCAGGTGCAGTCAATTGGGATAATATCCCATTCTCTACAAGATGTCCTAGAAATTCATCGGAGAGGTATTCGCCACCTCGATCAGATCGAAGTGTCTTTATGGATTTATCCAATTGCTTTTCCACTTCCGCACGATACTCTTTGAACTTGTCAAAGGTTTCGCTCTTGCGGTGCATCAGATACACATATCCATACCTCGAGTAATCATCTATGAAAGAGACATAGTACTCGAACCCTCCTCGTGCTGTGACGTTCATGGGGCCACATACGTCAGTGTGCACAATTTCTAAGAGCTCCTGTGCCCTTGTACCCTTAGCTCCAAAAGACCTCTTAGTCATCTTACCCTCTAGACAAGACTCACATTGGGGAAGTCGTACCTCCTCCAGAGATTCCAGAGGACCGTCTTTCACCAATCTTTGAATCCTATCCTGATTAATATGACCAAGTCTTAAATGCCAAAGATACGCCTTGTTAGAGTGAGAAACTTTCAACCTTTTAGAGTTATCAATTAATTCAGTGTCAAGCAGTGAGTACATCTTTGGTCTGATCAAATATAGGTTTCCATCCATCCATCCAGAACAGATAAAAGACTTATTTCTACGAATATCAACTCTTTTACTAAAAGAAACTGAATAAGAATCCTTTATTAAACAAGCTACCGATATAAGGTTCCTCCTAAAATTAGGAACATAAAAACAGTCTTTCAATAAAATAAACCTAAATTGATCAAAATAAAGATGAACGTCTCCCACTGCCTCAGCCACCACAAAGCTACCATCTCCAGTCCGCAACGAGAGGCTCCTATCATGTAGACTTCTCGTTTCCACGAACCCCTGCATCGAAACACAAACATGATTAGTGGCGCCCGAATCAATGACCCATGTGTCTTTCGATTCTTCCACCAAACACGCTTCCAAATAATGAAGTTCCTTACCTTCCTTGCCTTTGGAGGCTAGGAATTCCCGGCAAGCCTTCTTGAAGTGACCTACCTTCCCACAGTGGAAGCATTTGGACTTTTTAGGGTCCTTTGGCTTCTTGTTCTTCTTCTTCTTCTTCCCGTCCGAGACAGGAGGATTAGAAGAACTGGAAGCCACTTGCTTCTTATTTGGCCTCTTCCTCTTCCGTGAGGGATTGGAAGATTCCGCCAAATTGGCCTCTCCTTTAGGTCGGACCACATCTTCATCCCTGATCATCCGCTCATAAGCCTGTAGTTGCTTCATGAGCTCGGTAAGTCCTAACTCCTTTGTCGCCAGATTGTATGCGGCCTTAAACCCCACAAAATCTTTAGACAGAGTCTTGAACACCATCTCGATCTGGGTGTTGTAGTCTAACTCAGCACCATTTTCGGCAGCCTCAGCGAAGAATCCCATTAGAGTGATCATATGGTCCTTCACCGGAGCACCAGCCTTTTGCTTGGAGTTCATAATGCTGGTGATAGCGGACTGTTGAGCCAATTTTTCTTGGCCTCCGAACATGTCCTCCAGATTATCCATGATCTCCCCAGCAACTTGATAAGTCTCATGCTGCTTTTGTAAAGCACTCGTCATGCTAGCAAGGATGTAGCATCGAGCTATTTCATTGGATTCTCTCCAACGATTATAGGCAACCGGGACCTCCTCAAGTGGTGTGTCAGGTTTGGGCCCAGGTGGGCATGGTTCGTCCAGTACGAACTTGTGTCTCTCGCAGCTGAGAACTATTAATAGATTTCTTTTCCAATCTTTATAATTGTCGCCATTCAACTTATTTTCAGTAAGTATCGAAATGAGGGGTGTCGGTGACATTTTGAACTGAAATAAAATTATACTAGACATCATTACAAAGCCCAAGCAAATATGCAGATAATTTAGCAAATAAAACATACAAGTATGTTCCTACATGAAACTTGAAAAAAAATGTAGCATTGCAACGATAATTCTCAGCACCTATTGCCCCAAGCCACCGAGGGGTGGTCATGAGAACAAATAGCCGGAACATGGACCCCGTCCAATTAATATATGTTACCTTAAATCCTCCAAGGTTAAGACATATATTAATAACCGCTTGTTTGGCCACCAGTTTAGTTAACAGAGCTTCTAGGGAAGGTTAATAACTAAACGAGTCTTGAGTGTATAACCATTGTTTACGTAGCCCGATCCACGTCCTACCAAGCCACCGAGGGGTGGTCATGAATAGAATCGCACCCGAACACGTTTTCCACATAGGAGATCCAATCTAGTATACCGGCGGCGGTAAACACCTACCGAAGGGTGTGGTCAGGTCGGAACTGACGCGAGGCGTTACCATGCTTTCACATATGGATCAACAATGGAGGCCGTGGGTTTTGTTTGAAACCCTCTCCCACTCAATATTTTGAAAAACATGCAAGTTTTGACAAATTATGTATGATCAATATAGTATGAGCGGCACTCACCTATCCTATATGACATGTTATCAAATATGCATACAAAACATCCATCAATACATATTTATACATCCATGACATATCACAGAAAAAATAATTGACAGAATAACCAAGCCATGGTTCCATCCTAGAACAAAGAAAATAAAGATTACAAAATTCCATCCAAAGCATTCTTTGGGTCTTGAATTTTGTTCCGTCTTCTTGTATCCATCTTTATGTAGCCTCTCCATTTATTTCTCATCCCATGAATTATTTAAAATTTAAATCTCCGAAATTTAAATTTCAAATTCAAATTCCAAATTCGAATTTCAAATTTAAATTTCTAATTCAAATTTTAAACAATTTTAATCATCATGTATAATAATATGTAATTTCAAAAATTTCAAATTTTTAATTACATATTTTTTAAACATGATTTAAAATTAAATCTCAAATTTAAAAATCAAAATTTTCTGATTTTTTGACCGCCGCACCGCCGCCCGTGAAGGCGGCAGCCGCCGTGGGCAGCCACCAACCCCGGAGGGGCTGGCAGCCCACGGCTGCCCCTTGTGCAGCCCTGCCGGGCTGCAGGCCAAGCCTGCAGCGCCAGGCTGCACGCCCAGACTGGGCGCAGCAGCCGGCAGGCTGCAGGCAGCGCCTGCAGCCAGTGGCTGCACACCCAGGCTGCGGCCAGCCTTGGGCAGGCCACGGCCACCCCTGGCTGCAGGCAGAGCCTGCGGCCGTGGGTGGTGTGGGCCTGCACAGGGGCTGCCGCAGCCCCATCCTGCCCGAGGGCAGGGGCTGCAGCCCCACCAAGGTTTGTCGGCCTATCCCGAGGGGTCGTGTCTCGATTTTCGTGCCATATTCCAATTTATCTTTTAGGATCTCCAAAAATTAATTTGAATCCCAATTAAATTGAAATTTTCCACACAATCAAAATTTCAACCTTTAAATTAAATTTAACTTTTGGGAAAAATAAATTACGGTCTTCAATCTTCAATCTCCTCCAAGAATAATTACATAAAAAATTCCTATACCGTTTCCGGTGTACAAAATTCTATCCATAAAAATTCTAAGAGACAAAAATTAAAATCCATGGGAAAATTACAGTGTAAATAAACTGCTCCCATGGTTACATAAAAAAATTCCTAGATACAATTTTTCTAAATTCTAAGGAACCATAACCGGCATAAACAAGCATGCTTATAATAATTCAAAAAATTAAAATAACCACATACTTTATACATAATACATGATAACAACATAAAGGAACCCTAGAATGCCACTCTCTAAATATCAAATCCATACATAAATAAAAAGACTAAGTAATTGTCTAATTTATGTACATGGCATAGTCATGAGATGGCTCTGATACCAATTGTAGGAAAATAAACCGGTAAAAACGTATCAGAGTGGCGCAGCGGAACAATAGAAAATTTTTAGATCGTTAAATATCTCATGATGCCATATACAATAAACCAACAACAATTAAAACTCATACCTCAAGGACGCCAATATGCAGGAGGAGAATGACCGGAGGCTTCAACCAACTAGCCTTCTCTACTATTCTCCAATTCCCGAATGGCTGAGTGTGTGGGCACTCTGAACCTCGATCGGTATGCTAGCACTGCTAGTCTTCTTCCGACCACCCAGATCTCTAAAGAACTTTATTGTCACGATGAGCTGTGCAACAATAAGCCTGCTCACCTGAGAGTCTGTGGTCTAAGAGAACTGGAGTGGCAGGACCTCTATTTATAGACCTGCATGAGGTGATTCTCTGAATTCGAATTGGACTAGGAAAAGATTTTCTCCCTTATCCAAACCAAAAAATCCGAATTTTCCAAGGGGAAAATCTCCCAAATAAATTCGGTTTTTGCTAGATAAATCCAATCCAAATCTTAACAAGATTTTAGCTAGAATCTTATCTCCCTTTTCCAACCAAAAAATCCGAAATTCACAAGGAGAAAATCTCTCAAATTTTCGGCCACTTTTAGGATAAGGGAGAATCAAAATTCCACTAGGATTTCTCAAGCAAAATCTCATCTTAACCTTATCCAAAAATAACCGAATTTCCTAGGATTAAGGCTCCAAAATTTCGGCCACTTTTGGGAGGAGAGAGAATCCAAATTCAACTAGGATTAAAGCTTGAATATTCCCTTGAATCCTATCCACAAAATCCGAAATCTTTCATGAGGATTATCCTCAAAATTTCGTCCCTTATTTGTTGGGATTTGGATTCAAAATTCAAGTAGGATTCTAACAAGATTATCCTCTCCAAATCCAACTCAAATTCGAATTTCAAACCTTGTGGATTTTCCACAACAAATTCGAATCCTACTTGGACTGTGATTCAAAATTTGAATTTCAAATTTCAAATTCAAATTTCAAATTCAAATTTCAAATTTCAAATTTCAAATTTCAAATTCAAAGTTCAAATTTCAAATTTCAAAATTCAAATTTCAAATTTCAAAATTCAAATTTCAAATTCCACAAAACGGTTGTATTTCATATTCTTGTTCTCATGGATAATTTTCTACAACTCCAATCCAATCTCAAATAAAATCATGGCAACTTTATTTGGAGTTCGAATAATTGTGTACTCTATTATCCAAAACAAAATCTGAATCCAACCGGAGAGAATCTTGTCTACCATCCTAATCCTGTGACATCACCATCCATGCATAATAAACTAGCCAATAGCATACACAAATCAATTTGCCAAACGTTAAGGAATTATGTGGAGCTAGTAGAGGGACTGATTGGACATATATAATCGGGCTCCCGTGATTCCATATGATCATCATTCTGTACCGAACAACTCAATCATATGATCACTAATTTCAGAGTCACACCACTATAAACCTGAAACTGAACTCCCAATTATATACCGTATTACGTAAGCCTGTGACGAGCTACCATCCAATGACCTTGTCATATATGCAAAACCCTCATATGATATCCATGATCAGCCTTAGGTCAAAGTCCGTTTAATCCTACTGATCAGGCTATCTTAAAGTTCCATTATACTACCGAATCAAGAAAATGATTATTCACCATCTGTGAATAAGAAGTCATCCGCCCAGCAGACGACCCAAGGCCTTGTCCATTTTCACATTCAGTATAATGCCTTTAAGAGGATACCTTTAACTCCTCAGAGCTATGATTCCGATATCTGCAAACAAACTCTTCATCGTATACAAGTCATGTACCCAACGAGCCGGTCTATAAGCTTACTACCCTCTGAGACGCTTTAGCCATTGGAACATCAAAGTACACAAGTCATATACATGAAGTAGTTCATTTACTCAGGATTAAGGTTATTGCATAATGAACGTCAAAAGCAGATTGATCCACTCATAGCGGACTACGTAGATCAATCACGCTTTAGTCCCGGTCTAATATGTCACCACCAAGCAACATATCCATGTCTCTACTTGGGAGTCCAGCTCCAGACAGTCAAGACAGACCGTCCCCTCTAAGGCTTTAGACAACATAATAGTCTTAACATGAGTTAGATGCTCGGTCTAACCCCATAGACTACAGACCATAGTTTAGACTGCTAACTTTAGAACATTGTCTTCTCGCATACAAAAGTCCATTGCATGCAACGTTCTAACAGTTTTAACACAAGCAGTCAGTGAGCCATATTTGCTTACATTTACTTTAACATGTAAATAAGACGAGGACAGATAGCAATGTAATGAATAACCTCTATGTATAATTTTATTATCCAGTTCAAAATGAATACATCAAAATGTCTCTAATACTTAGGGCATTTCCTAACACGGTCGTGGCTGTACTATCTCTACTGGCGCTGGCACTGGTGCTGGTACTGGTACCGGAGGTCTCTCGGGTACCGGGGGTCTGACTACCGGCCTTTGGGAAATGGGCGGCCTCACAATAGGTCTCGTTCATACCCGTAATACCCCTCTTGGTCGTGGTAGCGGTGGTCTCACATATGGAGGTCTGGTCATCGTGCTACCTATAACATAATTATTTTCATATAAGAAAATAATTAACTAACTTAAGTAAACTACTTACTTGGATAGCGGTGCAGGATGCGCAAAGTGTCAAATCGGGATATGGTCACACTGCTCTGATATACCAACTGTGGCGGCAATTGGTATTCAAAACTTAGCCACTCGAAAACCAGGCTCTGATACCAACTGTGACGACCCGCCCCTTTTGGAGATCATACAATACTATTACAGTTGAGCTTTATCGCTAACTGCGATAGATTGTACTCTCATGGGTCGCCGGCTTGTCTCTCTCTCGTATTAAATCATGACGTTTTTGGGTAATTTTTTTTTTCTTTAAACATCATATAAAATCTTTTTCCACTAATTACTTTGTTGATAAGTACAAAGTAATATAAATAATACAGTACTTTCGTAAAATATATATAATTACAAAAGACTGTTTCCCCTTTTTTTTTTCCTTCACTTTTAATTAGCAAAAATGGTGAGCTACAGACTCAGTAAGTTCAAACATGTAAGAAATAAAATTTCTATGAATAGTACTATTCATCATGAATAGTACCGTTGACTACTATTCATATGTGAATAGTAACTTTGACTACTATTCATACGTGAATAGTAAGTTTGACCACAACACTGTATTACACTAGTACATCTACCGCGATGTTAGTGCTCTCACTAAACTGTCTTATGCTCAATTATGGCACAGTTTCAGTTTTAGGTCATTATTTTTCATTACGTTCTGGCTTTGAGCTCGGTTGGCAGTACCATTTAAGCGCGCATGACTGGGAGCGGTACATTAGTGTTGACCTCCACAGCCTTAATCTTATAGTCCCGACGGCAAAATAGTACATTGACTGGGAGCGGTACATCAGTGCTGACCTCCACAGCCTTATCTCATAGCCCCGAAGGCAAAAGTACCTCCCTATACGGAAGGCTGGTACGCCAGAAAGTGGTTTCATTACCGACTTTTTTACACTTCTAACCCGGTGACTTCATATTGCCCCGTGGTTAGGAATGGTTCACATTTTAATTTTAGGTGAGTGAGTTTCATTAACCTCGCTCTAGTGCCCGAAGCACAATTAACCATGTGTCCCATTCTTATAGTGCCCGTAGCACATTTCGTCTCTCTCTCTATTCTATCATAGTGCCCGTAGCACATATGTACCTAACTTATAGTTAGTACATTAAAATTAGCACAATATTGCTATATGTTGCAGACAGGTAAATGTCTGAACTTACCTTATCAGACTGTTCCCTTTCTCTCTCTTGGATCTTGAATCGCCTTCCTTGTAGGCCGATTTTGGGATCCTACAGACAAAACTATGTCTGTTAATTTCTTTCCCATTTATAGCTTTTATTTTTCATTAAAAAGCTTAAATAAAACCTATTTATAACTTTTTAGGTTTTATTTATTATTTTCACCATTTTCCCCCAACTTTTACAAAATTACGATTTTGCCCCAATATTTTGGCAAAATTGCAGTTTTGCCCCTGACGGGATTTTATCGATCCAGACTGCATTTTTGGCTCTCAGGAACTTTTCTGATTTTTTTCTAATCATTACCGGGTTCGTTTCTATTTTATTTTCACTTTTTGTTTTCCCGGCCCTCGGGAAGCACTATTCCGACCCTTACGTCGGTTTAGCGATTTTCTATCGTTTCGGAGTCTCAAATGGACGTTTCACTAGTATTTAAAACGTTCATCTAGACTTTCCCGACCTAGGTCTCCGAGGCTCGGGTTTTCCGTTCCCGACTCGGACCTTTATTTTATTTCCAAAAACGCCCCCCCCTCGGGGTCGGTTTTTCAATCTCACACGCGTTTTTCATTTTTTTAAGGGGACGGGTTACTATTCATGACCCACCCCTTAAATTTTTTCCTTATTCAATTTTTCCGTTAGGGACTCGGGTTTCCGTCCCGGCCCTAACTTTTATTTTAAATTCCCAATTTTACCCCGAATGCCGTTTTCGAAATTTCGGCAGCATTTCGGCGTAAATTTAAGGCTTCCGGCGTTAGGTACGCCTCGAACTGAATGTACCTGCCACGTACTAAATCACAAGCCTATTTTATGTAAAAGTTTTCCAAACTTTTACATAAAAGCCCACAAATTTCAAATTTCACATTATCACCCACATTACAAAAATTTTTTCACAAATTTACCCTTAATTTGGTTTCGGTTTTCACAACAAAACCGAACCAAATTTTGTCAAACTTTCACCACATTTTAGGCCATTCAAATGTCACATTTTTAACACATTTTCAAGCCCATTTTCTTGGCATTTTCAACCAAATTTCTTAGGGTTTTTACACACTTAAAACCCACGGCCAAAGAATGAAAACATGCCAAATAATTTTGTTTCATTCTTTAAATCACATTGCCACCATTTACACATTAAATTGCATGGTTTCAATCAACCAAATACCACATAAACCAACCAAAATTTTCCTTCCAAACCATTAACAAACCCACGGCCACTTTATGAAATTCATGCCATAAATTTTTTTCAAGCTTTTCATAATGAAATACAAGCTTTATTCTTCACCAAATTAAGCTTAGAAAGCATATTCACCATTAACCAAAACTTTTTCTCATTGGTTACCTAAGGTAACCCACGGATTTACCTTTGAAAAACCAACCAAAATTTGGTTTTTCTTTAATGAATTTGCATGGTTTTCTTCCTTAATACATCCTTAACAAAACCCAACATCAAATCCATGAAAAACAACCAAAAATTTTCCATCTTCCAATCACTATTCACCCACGGATTTTAAGAAGAAAAACCATGAAAAATCAAGTGAAAAAGAGAGTTACCTTGGTCTAATGCTTCCTTTGTCTTCAATAAACACTTTGCCACTCTTTTTTGTGAAGAAATTTGAAGATATTGCTTGGGTCTCCTTGGTAGCTCACGTAGACACCATGGAAGAAAGCTTAGAAAATTTTTGTCTTAGTTTTGCTTTGAAAAATGGTTTCGGCCTTTCACTCCAAAAGTGGCCGACTTATGCCACTAAAAGACCAATTAATTTGGTCATTAGCCAATGAGATTTAGGCACCTTTCACACCATTTCTTTCTCCATTTTTCAAAAATTAAAAATCGTAATTTTTGGCCAAATCTTGGCCTTTAGATCAAAAGCTAAATGAATCATGGCCTTTCATTCCACCAACCACCGTTTTCTTTCATTTATTAATCTAGATTTATGATGTCATAAATGCAAAAGTGAAAGTTGACTTTGACTTTCACTATTCACATTAATTCGACTACTTTTTGACCGATGCCGGTTCGAGCCGAAATTTTCCTGAAATCGTCCCGGCGTGTTCCTGAGGTCTTCTGTGCAGTCGGATCAATTTAATCTGCTTCCGTTTGATCAAAATCAATCCCGGAAGTTTACCGTCTTTTATTGCTCCGGTTAGGGTTTTCAATACCGATTTTGGCACCGTTTCACCCGTTTCAACTCAGTGAATTTTTCCAACACTGAATTCTTACTCGTCAGTATTGTTAGAACATTTTCACATATTCTGAACAATATAAATACATTTATTTCACTCTTTAAACAGTACAAATTGTTATATACATACAATTGTACATTTTCGTCCGAGAATTGCCTGAATTTCCCAGTTGTCACATTAATACTTAAACTGGATTTTCTATGCCTAAAAGTCATAAATTCATCTTTCTTAGGCCTTAATAAATTTTTACAGCATTAATCGCTGTAATTTCTATAATTATTTCACACCCAACTCTCGGGTGGTACTATTTCGACCCTCGGTCGTTAATCCTCTTTTGCGGGCCTATGTCACTGAAGGGGCTCGGGTTTCCATTCCGACCACATTTTTTTACCCCTCGTTTCCTAAAATACCCTTTTTACTGTTTTTGAAAATTCAACAGCATTTCCGGTTAATTTTTGGGTTCCTAGCATTTTCGGAAACGCCTTGAAACTATTTAACCTATTACTATTCTACCACGTACTATACCAAAGGCCTATATTTTTACATAAAACTTAACTTTTACGTAAAAATCTTCACATTCCCATACATTTTTTTATCCATCATTTTCATCCATTTTTCTTACAATTTCACATGTAAAAATACATCATTAATACATAATCATTCGAAAACATAAATTAAGGAATGAAAGGACCAAAATCACTATCGAAATCATCCCACCGACGATCGAATGAACCGTTCGGTCTCGCGTGCATAAACTTTGATTCTCCATTCTTTACATTTGAAATTCTGTCTTGCAATTCTGACACCGTGGATGTGTCCGGTTATAGGAACCCGATCCAGACGTGACAAAGGAACGTCTGCGGATCCAGAAGCGAAGAAAGAGATACAGGCAAAAGTATAGATAAGTACAGACATTAATTGTCTACTCACAAACCGACTTGCCGTAGGATTGTGTTATGATGTGTTGTTGTGAAATAAAGTTACAACATGTTTTTTTTAGTAAAAGAAATGTTTATAAATGATAAAAAGTTTCTGATTAAGTTTTATATAAAAATTGTGCTTTGTGACATGTGACATAATAATCTAACATGTTCATGAGGTTAGAAAAGAATGAAAAGTTAAAGAAAAGAAAAATAAGCAAGATGAAGATAAGCAAGATAATAAGATTGAAAACTTAAGGTTGACGTACCGGCCTCCCCAGAAGTGAGGTTTAAGAATAAGAACAGCCTCCACCCCAGAAGTGTGGTGCTACTGCAAGAATATGGTAGTTAATGGCTCAATGTGCTACCCCCAAGATAGGTAGCTCACAGATTGGCCTCGGGGTTGATTGGTGACTCGCTCCCCCATTCCCTCATTGGTCCACGCACATTAGGTACATTCAACCATTGGCCCACAAGAGAAAGTAAAAGAAAGTAAAGTACAGAAAAGCAAAGAAAAGTTAAGAAAAGTTAAGAAAAGAAAAGAAAAGAAAAGAACAGAAAATATGAAAGAACATAAAGAACAATGAGAATAAAGAAGAAAAATAAGCAAGCATAATCTGACCAACTTTTGTTATTAGTTGATGTGTTAAGTAAAGTTTGAAATGTATGTTATGTCTGCATTAAGTTTTAGCCTGTATATATGTATATGTAATGTTTTAAATGTATGTTTGTACTTACTGAGCTCTAGCTCACTAGTCTGTTCGTGAAGCTAACAAGAGTAAGCTGCCTACATTACGAGAAAAGGAACTAATGGCCTGGCAGACAGATTCCCGAAGTGTTATGAGGTGGGTTATGGTTTCACTGTGAATTTCCTCTGCAGTAAAAAGAAAATGTACATGTAATGTAAAGAAAAGAGACAAGATTTAATGTAAATTAAGTTTATGAAGTATTTCAATTATATTTTTGAAAACTCATATGTTTAAATCAAGTTTAAAAAGAAAAAAATTTTATTAGTAATTTTTCAAACATCGTTTTCGCAAGTAAGTTTAAATGCCAAGTATAATATGACAAAGTTCAATAGTATAAGAAATTAGTATTTTAAAGAAAGTATTTATTTAAAGTACTTTAAAAAGAAGAAGTTAAGTGAAAAGTTTAAAGAAAGTAAGAAAAGTATAAGAAGTAAAGTAAGCACGCCAAGTCAAGAAGAGTAAAGTCAAGAAAAGTAAAGCTAAGAAAAGTAAAGTTTTAAGTGGACGGCTCGAGCGAGTCGGGTCACTCACAAGAGATAGTAAAGTTAAGAAGAGCAAGTTTAAAGTTAAGGTATCTAGAGAGGTGTGCCTAATAGCCATGGATACAGCCGTGTATTAGACCGCGCACAGGTTATATGGCTATGTGTGGAAGGACTTTAGTGATCAGGGAGGTACACGGTCATGGACACGGCCATGTACTAGACTGTGTACTGTTTATAAGTAAAAGAAATGTTTCATAATAATGTAGAAAAAGTGAATAGATGAAAAATAAATAAAATAATAATAATAAAATGTTCATAAATTAATTAACAAACAATATTTGGTTTGTAGGAAGCCGATTGGGAAGTAATAAAGGAATGTTAGAGGAACAAAAAAAGTTAAGTTTAGCACAGTTATTGTAAGTACAGACATTTAATTGTCTGCCCACAAACTAACTTGTTTGATTGACTGAATTTTTGAAGTATTGTGTGTTAAGTATTTAGATGATCACAAAAGAAAGAAGGAAATGTTCATAAAACGAGTTTAAGAAATAAGAAATAAAAGAAAGAAAGATAATAAGATTGAAAACTTAAGTGTTGGTGTACTGGCCTTCCGTAGGTGAGGTTTTATGTTATGACTTCCACTACAGAGGAATGCTACCTCCTGTAGGTGAGGTTAAAGGCTAAAAGTTAAAGATTGACCGTGAGGTAGATTGGTGGGTCGCTCCCCCTTCCTCCCATTGGTCTACGCGCATTAGGTACGTCCAATAATGGGCCCACAGGTGAAAGTAAAAAAGAAAAGAAAAGAAAAGAAAAGAAGGGAATAATGAAAGGAAAGAAATGAAAGAAATAGCACTGTAGGATAAGATATGATCTATAGAACAACGAAAACAATTCAACGAAGAATAAGAAGCATTATGAGACTAACCCTAGTTACCTTACACCCAAGCTGGTTTGCATGTATGTTTGTACTTACTGAGCTCTAGCTCACTAGTTTTTTTGTGGTGTAGGTGATAAGGGTAAGCAGTCGACGAGATGAGAAGAAAATATTTGATGGGATGACGGGTATTTTCCCGAGATGTCATGGATAGGGAAGTGGATCCGTTATGTTTCTAACTGCTAGAAGATTATATGATTGTAAAGAAATAGAATAGTATGAATGTAAAGAGTATGTACAAAGTATAAGACGGATCAAGAGTAGATGTATTATTTTTAAATTATATATACAAGTATAAAAAAAATCTGAGGTTTTCTAACACATATTATTAAATTAAAAAGTGAGTTTTGAACAAGTTTTCTATAATTTTATAAAATGAGATTACAATACATAAGAGTAAGAAGAAAAGAAAACAGTTGACCACTTATGTGAGCCGAGTCACCGACAGACAGTTGATTCACATTGCAGACAAATAAATGTCTGAACTTACAATATATGACACATAATCGTGTCAAGTAGATTCACGTTACAGATAATTTAATGTCTGAACTTATCATAACTGTGCTAACATCCACTTTCTGAAGTCCTTTGAAGTTCTCTTATCGCCTTTAGTTTGGGTCCCTACAGATAAAATATTGTCTATTAATTCCCATCATCATTTATCACTTTATATGTATTCATTTTGTTCTTATCATCATAATACCTTTCATCTCTCTATATGATACACGGCCTAATATACGCCCGTCTTTACAACAGTGTATCCCCCCCCCCCCCCCCCGAGATCTTTTACTGCATGGTCGTGTAGCCCTTTCTACCCATGCATAAGTACACGACTTGTACATGGCCGTATCCAAGATCGTGTACCTCTCAGGTTACCTAATCCCTCAACACATCGTGTACCCAAAGTACACGCCCGTGTACTTCATAAAATTTGGATTTTAGCCTTAAGAATCTTAGTTATGGCCTCTAAAATCTTATTTAAATCATTCTAAGTCCTTAACGGTCCTTTCTAAGCCTTTCGGAAATTTTTAGTCAAAATGACCATTTTGCCCCTAACGGGTCTCGGGACCGTAACATTTCCACTCTACCGTTTTTATGGGATTTTCTAAGCCCAAGTATCATAAAATAATATTTATTAGACTTCGTTATATTTTTGTAGCAGTCATTGCTGCAACACACGTAACTATTTGTTACCCGACCCTCGGGTGGTACTATTCCAACACCTAGGGTCGTTTCTTGTTTTTCTGACGTTTTGAAGTCTCAAATGGTTATTTCACTACTCCTAAAATGTTTGTTATCCTATTTTTGAGCATTGGTTCTCAGGGGCTCGGGTTTTCCATCCCGACCATAAACTCAACCCGTGTTTCCTAAATTACCTCTAACGTCATTTTTCCCGCTCTTTCAATGTTTTAAAATTTTAGAGGGATAGTTTACTATTCCCAAAAAGGTTTGTTCTCCCAATCCCAAGTCTAATTTATTGAGGGTCCAAGGACATTTTATCCCTCGTTTCCTGAAATGCCCTTTACGCTGTTTTTAAAATTTCAGCAATATTTTCGCTTAAATTTTAGATTTTCCTGGCGTTAGGTATGCCTTAGAACCATAGTACCTGCCACGTACTATACCAAAGGCCTATTTTGGACAAAGTCACCAAACCTTTGCGTAAAATTTTTTCACATTACCCATATACCATTCAACACAAAATTTCATCATTTTTCCTCATCACTTTACCCTCGGTTTTTTTCTTTGAAAAACCTAACCAAACTTTTGTCTCAAAGTTTCTAAATTTACAAACTTGTCTTCTATACTAACTTGATTCATTTTCAATCCAAAACATAACCTTTTTTCCCACAAAATTTCATGCCTTTCACTATTAAAAACCCATGGTTTTCACTCTTGCAGCAAGCACAAAAATTTAAAGTTTCATGCTTCAAAATTATTTTCTTATTCAATCTTCTACTAACTTTTTAGAATACTAAACCAATGAAACCAAACTTAAATTTCATCACTAATCCCTTATACATAATACATGGATTTTCTTGAACCGAAGGTATCAAAATGCTTGTATTCAATCTTCCAAAACTATCTTAACTTCGACATACACCAACAAGACCAAGACAATAAAGTTTGAACTAGAAATTTCCACAATTCTTCCACCCAACAAACACGGATTTTTGGTTTCAAAAACACTAAGACAAGCTTGATTTTTCATTGCTTACCTCACTATGTTGATCTCTCGGTGCTTGGGATGAACTTTGCTCAAAATTTTGTCTTCGAAACTTGAAGAAATTTAGGCTTAGTGAGGGGGAGGGCCACGGCTTAACAAGGCGGCAAGAAGGCAGTATTTTGGCTGCTTAATTTCTGGTTCTACAATCCCCCAAAACCGTGTATAAATGGTGGCCAAAGAGGAGGACTTGTCAATAATTTTCTTGGGGGCTTTTTAGCCAAGTTTTAGGGGGTTTATGGCAACTTTTTGGAGGGTTATTTTGCAATTTCTTTAACTATTTTCCAGCTGTCAATGGACTCCAATTCAGCCCCTAATTGACTATTTTTTTTTCCAATTTTGCTTAAAATAATTCTTGCAATTTTGGCTTAAATCCAACCCTTGATTCAAGATCATATTAAATTACCACCCTTAGATCTACCTACCACCATAATTACCCATATATTTCTCATTAATTACATCATTGCATGATGTCATGGATGACATCAACGAATTAATTCCCATATTAATCTATGGTCAAAGTTTGATCAAAGGTCAAATCATATGAAAATTGACCCAAATCGCATAGGTGGGTTTCTGATGCCTCATGTGCGATTGGTTTGCCTTATTTTGCTTCTGTTTGACTACCGTAAATTTTTCATCTTTTAGGGCATCCGGTGCACCCTCTAGGGCTTTTGGCTCTGATTTGGGGCCGTTTCACCCGTTTTGGTTCGGGAAAATTTTTCATTTCCGAACTCACACCCTTTTTCACTGTTAGAACATTTTATCACGTTCTATATAATATTAAAACACAACTTTTTCATATTTTATACATTAAAATTTTCATATATATACAATTTTATATTTCTTTCGTGAACTTGGAAAGTCCTTGGTTATCACATGAAACTTGAATTTTCTCCCATCCTTATCCATAAAAAAAAAAAATCTTCTAGGGTGGGATTCCCTTAAAAAATTCAACCACTTTAAATGCTAGAAGGACTCCAAATTCAAGTAGGATTCAAACAAGATTTTCCACTCCCTTATCCACAAAAAAACCAAGTTTTACCTTGTGTGTTTCAAAATTTAAATTCAAATTTCATACTCCACAAATATTTAAATTTTGAATTTTATCCTCATAGATAATTTTCCAAAGCTCTAATTCAAATTCAAATAAAATCATGACAACTTTATTTGAAATTTGAATAATCATGTAATTTCTTATCCAAAACAAAAGTCAAATTCAAATAGGAGAGAAATCTTGTCTTCCACCCTTATCCTATTATGGACACCACCCATGTCTATGCAAGGGAAAGATTTTTTTTTAATTCAAATTCAAATAGGATTCAAATTTTAAATATTTATTTTAAGATAATATTTTCAAAATTTAAATCAATCACATATTTGAATCTCAAATTTGAAATTCAAATACAATTAATTTAAATTTCAAATCTTATCATTCAAAAAATAAATATTACTAAATATTTATCCCATTTATTGAATAATACAAAATTATCATTTACCCTTCTAGCACACTGAAAAAAATGCCTACACCCTGTGGGAGGTTGATTCGGTTTTTCTCTTCACTAAATGCAAGAGAACAAGCCAATAAGTATAGCCTGATCAATTGTTATCTGTTAAGGAATTATATGAAACTAGTAGAGGGACCAACTGTATGGTGGCCCTAGAGCCTGGGCCCTAGCGATGCGGACCTGCCGGTGCCACTCGTTTACTTAACTTACTTAAAACGTGGTTTATACTTACTTAACTTAATTTTTTTGTAATTTTCATGGGATTTTTTTTTGAATACATATGCTTTACTATATACGTACATACATATATATATACTTTATAAACATATAAGGGTTTTAATGTAACTTAGGAGCACACATACATATTAGAACATACTGAATAAGTCTTATTCAATACTAGTCTGATTTTCAAAAGTTAATACTACTTAACATAGTGTGGAAGTGAAACTTGTGATGGTATCTATAACCTCAACCCTCATATTCGCCTTGCCATCTTTATCGTCCATCACGTTAAACCATAGGTCTCTTACCTATAGCATGAACACATATGATGAGCTTTACGCTCAGCAAGTACAACACTTTATCTGCAAAACATAACTTAAAATCATAGGCCATACTTAAAAGGCATATCATACTTATAAACATATCGTGACTTCAAAGCATATCATGAAAACATATCATGTGTCATGTAACTAAAAGCATAACATATAACACATAACTTAGAAGCATATCATAACTATAACTTAAAGCATATCATGAACTATGCATGAACCGATTAACCTCAATTATGCTTCATTATACATTGTCTGAGGGCCCATGTGTCGATACCGTATGTGTGTGGATCTTCAGATTCACTGAGGCTACAAATTTTCTTTAGAGGCTTGGCTCGTCATACTTAAACTGAAAACCTCCCTGTAGATCGAAAGGCTGGTACGACATGTTTATCATGTCATCAACTATATCTTGTTATTCAGTAATCATACACGATTAAATAATAACAACATGTTTATCATAAAAGCTAACTAAAATATCTTCATCATGTTATTCATCAATCATATGTGATTAAGGAATAAAAGCATTCTCATCATAAAATGACTGTTTAAAACCATTTTCATTCATGTTGTAGGCGGAGTTGTACTAAACTATCTATAGGTAATTTGTACTTCACCTTGTCGTAATACAGGTATCTAACTATAATCATAACACATTCCATTAACACTCGTTTTTAAATCACTAATATTGTTAGTGACTAAAGCATCTATCAACATATGTTACCGATTACCATCAATACTGAACTGCTCTCTTTTCAGAGAGTTCATTTAACTATCTTCTAATCATGGTTAATTGATTTATTTGCTTAATAAATCAATTAACGTCTCTTTCTTTCTCTTGGTCATGCTAGCTAATTGGCTTGCTAACTAATCGGCCATTTAAGGTAATCAAGGTACCATTACTATACTAGCGATTTTGAAAACTATTTGCAAGTGTATTTTTCATTTTAAGAAACACATACTCTTTAAAAACAATTCTCTTAACACCCCATTGGAAGGTGTGGTCATTGTCTTAAATCTTTTATCTCA
Source organism: Antiaris toxicaria (assembly GCA_035233585.1). Classification (NCBI taxonomy): domain Eukaryota; kingdom Viridiplantae; phylum Streptophyta; class Magnoliopsida; order Rosales; family Moraceae; genus Antiaris; species Antiaris toxicaria. The sequence goes on from CP141153.1 coordinate 61,676,085, forward strand.
TTTTGAAAGAACACTCTTTGGTGTTAAGTCAAAAATATGGTTTTTGAACCTCTTTTAAAAAATTGATCACAACTTGCTTAAAAAGATCAAATTTGTAAAATTGGCAAACATGATATTTTAAGGCCTCGATGAGATGGACAACTTTCATGTTCATCTTAGAGCTTGGTTCGAACTCTAGCCTCTCCTAAACATCTCAAACCCATGGCTTTGCTTTGGCCTAGTTTTAGAAAATTTCCTAGTTTTCGGGTTTAGGAAACAGCCGAATTTTTGAGACTCGCGTGACCCATTTTTAAGTTTTTGACATGGTCTACATTTTTGTATTGAGCCAGGAAACTGATTCGGACTCGAGGATACCCATTTTTAAGTCAAAGTCAAACTTTTTACTTTGCATTTATGACATCATTTAAGCCATTTATTAAATGTGAAAAAAATGGTGGTTGGTGGCATTAATGGCTAAGATCAATTTGCTTTATGATCTAAAGGCTAGATTTGGCCAAAATTAGCCAAATTAATTTTAGCAAAAACATGGAAAGAAATGCCACGAAAAGTGTTGAAATTCCATTGGTCGGAAGCCAAATTAATTGGTTTTCCTAGCTAAATGAGTCGGCAACTTTGGAACAAAAGGGACCCGTAACTAATTCAAAGGAAAACAAGCAAAAATTTTGTAAGTGTTGGCTAGAGAGAACCGTGAGCAACCAAAGGAAAACCAAGCCAAAATTTCAAACCTTCTTCACAAAAGTGGTAGCAAACTCATCATTGAAGTCAAAGGAAGAAAGAAATCAAGGTAGCCATCTTTGGTTTGCATTTTTCCTTGAAATTTCATTGAAAAATCCGTGGGTTTGTTGGCTTGAAGGATGAGAAATTTTGTGGTTGATTTGGTTGATTTGGTATATGGGTTTTGCTTATGATTTGATTAGTAGAAAAACCATGTATTGTTTTTAAAGAAAAACAAAGTTTTGGTTGGGTTTTTTATGGAAAATCCGTGGCTTACCTTGTGTATTTGTTCATGGATTTATTGTTGGTTAAGTGTTGTAATGCTTTAAATCATGTTTTGGTTATATGGAAAGCATGATTTGCATGGTTAGAAAGCTTGGAAAAATTTTGGTATCTAAATTCCCTAATATGGCCGTGTGGTGTAGTTAGGGTTTGGTGAACATTTTTGCATGATTAACTTGATGATTGATTAGTTTAAATCATGCATTGGACTATGGAAATGTTGGTTATGTAGTTGAAAGCATGAAACAAAAATTTGGTGAATGTTTTCCCTAAAATGGCCATGGGTTATGTGTGTTGAAAAACCCTAAGAATTGTATTGTAAAGTGTGAGAAATTGGCTTGAAAATGTGCTAGGTAATAGCCTTTGAATAGCCTAAAATTTGATTAAAGAATTGAAAAGTTTTGGCTAGGTTTTGGATAGGAAAACCGTGGCTAAAACTAAGGGCAAAATTGAAAGAATTTTGTTAATGGTGTATGGAAATGTGAATTGTTAAATGTGTGAGCTTTTATGTAAAAGTTTGGGAAACTTTTACATAAAATAGGGCTTTAGTATAGTATGTGGCAGGTACACATGATTCGAGGCGTACCTAACGCCGGTAGCTTTAAATTTACGCCGAAATGCTGTCGAAATTTTGAAAAACGGCATTTAGGGCAAAAAGGGAATCGAGAATAAAAGTTTAGGGTCAGATCGAAAACCCGAGTCCCTTGAGGAAAATTGAATAAGGGAAACCTAAGGGATGGTTCATGAATAGTAACCCGTCCCCTTAAAAATGTAAAATGCAAGTGAAACTGAAAAACCGACCCCGAGGGGGGTGTTTTTGGGAAATGAAGTAAAGGTCCGAGTCGGGTACAGAAAATCCGAGTCTCGGAGACCTAAATCGGGAAAGTCTAAATGAACGTTTTAAATATTAGTAAAACGTCCATTTGAGACTCCGAAACGATAGAAAATCACTAAATCGATATAAGGGTTGGAATAGTGCTTCCCGAGGGTTGGGAAGGTGAAAAATGAAAATAAAATAGAAACGAACCCGGTAATGAATAAGAAAAGAATTAGAAAAGTTCCTGAGAGCCAAAAGTACAGTCTAGATTGAGAAAATCCCGTCAGGGGCATAATTGTAATTTTGCCAAAATACAGGGATAAAATCGTAATTTTTCAAAAGTTGAGGGAAAATGATAAATAAAGCCTAAAAAGTTATAAATAGGTATTATTTAAGCTTTTTAATAAAAAAAATAAAAGCTATAAATGAAAATGAAATTAACAGACAAAGTTTTGTCTGTAGGATCCCAAAATCGACCCACAAGGAGAGCGATTAAAGATCCAGGAAGGAAAACGAGAAGAAACGAATAAGTTAAGTTCGGACATTTACTTGTCTACAACATGTAGCATTATTATTGCGAACTTTGATGTACTAACTATAAGTTAGGTACATATGTGCTACGGGCACTATTATAGAATAGAGAGAGACGAAATATGCTGCGGGCACTATTGAAAATGGGACACATAATAAATTGTGCTTTGGGCACTAAAGTGAGGTTAATGAAACTCACTCACGCGAAATTAAAAATGTGAACCATTCCTAACCACGGGGCAATATGAAGTCACCGGGTTAGAACTTTAAAAAGTCGGTAATGAAACCACTTTTGGCGTGCCAGCCTTCCGTACGGGGAAGGTATACTTTGCCTTCGGAGCTATGATGATGAGATTAAGACTGTGGAGGTCAGCACTAATGTACCGCTCCCAGTCATGCACACTAAAATGGTATGGCCAACATGGGCTCAAAACCAGAACATAAATAAAGATAATTACCTAAAACTGAAACTATGCCATAATTGAGCATAAGACAGTTTTGTGAGAGTACTAACACCGTGGTTGATGTACTGTTGATATACTGTGTTGTGGTCAAAGTTACTATTCATGATGAATAGTGGTCAAGTATTTATGATAAATAGTACTATTCATAGAAATTCTATTTCTTGTATGTTTGAACTTATTGAGCCTGTAGCTCACCATTTTTGCTTATGTTATGGGTAAGCAACCAGCTCACTAGCTTTGTATGGTTGGATGGCGGACGGGATAGTGAGTGTCAAATGGGACGGGAAGCCTAGGGATATGGTTCTGCCAGAGTTTTTCCGCTGAGTGTTAACAAAGAAAGGAAAAAAAACAATTCTTGTAAATTACTTTGTACTTGTAAACAAAGTGATTAGTGGATAATGTTTCACATGATGTTTTGTGTTATAAAAAATAATCCCCCAAAAATGTCATGTTTTGAAGAGAGATAGATTAGCTAGTGACCCATGAGAGTACAATCTATCGCAGTTAACTATGAAGCTTAACTATAATAGTATTGTATGATCTCTACGAAGGGCGGTCCACCACAGTTGGTATTAGAGTAGTGTTGACCATATCCTGATTTGACACTTCGCGCATCCTGTACCGCAATCCAAGTAAGTAGTTTACTTAAGCTTAGTCAATTATTTTCTTATATGAAAATAATTATCTTATAGGTAGCAAGATGACTAGACCTCCTTATGCGAGACCGCCGCTACCACGACCAAGAGGATTGTTGTGGGTATGGATGAGACCTATTGTGAGGCCATCTATTTCCTAACGTCTGGCACTTAGGCCCCCGGTACTAAAGGGGCCTGCAGTACCAGCACCAGCCCCTGTAGATGTGGTACAGCCTCGACCGGTACTTCATCCACCTGTAGTAGTAGACATTCCAGTTGTTGGTTGACGCCAACATATTGGTGTGAGAGTTTCAGCTCGAGCGGTACAGGCATTTAGACCTAGTAGTCCCCCTATGTTTGATGGTGGACGATAGTCAATGGAGCCAAAGAATTGGCTCCATGCAATAGAGAGGATTATGGTGATGTGTGATATTGATCAAGAGATGTGGATCCAGTTGGTAATAAGTATGTTTCAGGGAGATGCTCGATTATTCTGGGATTATTGTGATCAAGAGATTCTACTGGCATTCAGTTGGGCTGAGTTCTGTCAGCGATTGGCTGATCAGTTTCCACCTAAGGATCTGACACCAACTCCTATACCTCCAGAGAGACGAGATGTAGTTACACCTATGTATCATGGATTTGATGAGGTTAGGGACTTTATTCTCTAGACAAAGAGGATAGTCATGTTGTCTGGTGAGACAGTTATGTCTTACGTAGCACGATTTGAGAAGAATATTAGGAGGAGATGTTCGTTGCCTAACCTCACTGAAGCGAACTATTGTGAGCTTTTCTGGAGAAGTTTACCTATGGAGCTGAGACAAAGGGTGATTAATCTATATCCTCCTACGCTCCAAGAGTTTGTAGGGACGATCAGGACGATCGAGAGGGAGATTTTGATTGAGCATCTGTCGCAGAGTCGATGAGAGACGCTGTGTCAAGATGAGATGATGGCACAAATCTTTGGGCAAGGATGATGAACGATCATGAGGTCGGACCGTCTAGACCACGAGGAGGTGATGACTCAGGACAGGGAGCATTGCCTAGGGGTGGTGATGACTCAAATGATTCAGATGACGATGAGGATCCAGAAGAATATCCTCTAGTCCCAAATGCAGGAGATGTGTGACCTGTAGATGTATTTATGTACATAAGTAGCTTATAGAGAAAAGCTCTTTTGTATAGACTTGTGGCCAAGATGTATATGATGGCCGATGTATATGTGACTGGTGATGGTTATGTACGATATATAAACATTTTGCTATGAATGAAATACCAAAATGATTATATGTTGTATGATGATGCGTTACGATGATGTGGCTTTACATTACCCTAAATTTCGTAAATTTATATGATCTTATGAATGTGGTCATGGAAACGCTAACGGTGAATTATTGTGCCATAATAGGATAATAGGCAAGATGGTGGATTTGCAAAATCAACCAGAGAGACGAGAACGACGTCCTAATCTCATGGAAAGAATAGAGTAGATACAAGCGTTACTAGAAGCTCAGATGCAAGAAAATGCTAATCTAAGACAATGAGTAGAGGATTTAGAACAAAGGCAAGGTTCTAAAGGCACCCAAGTGGAACAGGAAGCTGAGGTAGATCCAGTTCTTCCTCCAGCTGCTGTACATGAGAGAGTTCCTGAACCGCCATTGGTAGTAAATCTGGAACCCCTCTATGAAAGATTCAGGTGTATAAGGCCGCCAAATTTGAAGGTGCTACTAATACTCTAGAGGCTGAAGACTGGTTGTCATCATTACAAGTGATCCTATAATTTATGAATTTAACTGACCAGGAGAAGGTCACATGTGCGTCTTTTGTGTTAAGGAAATATGCTTATTTTTGGTGGGACACTGTACGATTGAGAAGAAATGTGTCTACCATGAGTTGGGCAGAATTTCTGGAAGAATTTAACTAGAAATACTATGATCCTGCATCTATGAGACTACAGCAGAAAGAGTTCTCAGAATTAAAGCAGGGAAATATGTCGGTGAGTGAAGTTTACCGAAAGTTTGATCAGTTATCCCGTTTATGTCCCTATGTAGTCCCTATTGAGAGGGAGAAAATACAGAAAATGATTGGGATGTTCAGGCCAGAAATTGCGGCATTGGTAGATAGTGGACAGATACCACCTACTTCTGTAGTAGATTGTGTTAGTCGTGCCATGAGAGTTGAGTTTCATGTAGCCCGACAGAAGGAAGAAAGAGAGAAGAACTGGGAGGCCAAGAAGAAGGAGAGGGCTTTGGCTAAGTCTACACAGGCTGGTCAATCTAGCAAGCCTAATCAGAATGCTAAACCAGGCCAAGGAAATAATCAAGGATCCCAGCAAAACAAGAGGAAAGGCAATTTTACTAGAAATCGCCAGGCAAATAATCAAAACTAGTAGCGAAGAATAGCTGGTAATGTGGAATCCAATGTATCAAATTGTCCTACATGCGGGAAGAGACATTTTGGACAATGCAAATTTAGGCCACTTGTTTGTTATAAATGTGGAAAGGAAGGTCATTATGCCAGGAACTATCCAAGCAACAGGCAGGGTGTACAAGGCACTTCCCAACCGCACCAGACACGCCCACAAGCTCATTCCCTTCAGGCCAGGGTTGAAGAGTCTCCAGTAAGGCCGCAATGCTAGGAGCGTGTGCCACGTGCTGATGCTCGTGTAATGGCCTACACCAAGGAGGATGCAGAGGTAGGAATATCAAATGTGGTGACAGGTCAGCTTCTTGTCGCTAGTCATGTAGCCTCTATACTATTCGACTATGGTGCTACGCATTCTTTTGTTTCCTATGAATTTGCTGACAAGATAGGATATCCTAAGGACTATTTGGGAAAAATATTTAAGACAGCTTTACCCTCTGGGGAAGTATTGTTGTCCAATTACTGGCTACCTCATGTACCAGTATATGTGGCAAATAGGGAGCTATATGCTGAGTTGATCGTAATAAAGATTGTGGATTACGATGTGATTCTAGGCATGGATTTCTTAGGGAAATATCAAACTATGATCGACTGCCGAAATCAAAAAATAGTATTCCAACCCGAGGAAGAAAAGAGTTTCGAATACGTCAATGCTTCTCGAAAACCCAGGAAGATGATGATCAGTTCGCTGAAAGCAAGTAAGCTCATGGCCAGTGGTTGTATGGGATATCTGGCATATGTGATGGATACTACAGAGGAACAGAAGCTTCAACCTGAAGATGTTCCTGTTGTTAATGAATTTCTTGACATATTTCCGGAAGAGTTACCAGGGATACCTCTAGAACCAGAAATCTCATTCGAAATTGAGTTGATGCCTAGAACGGCACCTATTTCCAAAGCACCATACCGCATGGCTCCAGTGGAGTTAAAGGAGCTACAGGAACAATTAAAGGAGCTTATGGACAAGGGATTCATCAGACTGAGTTATTCTCCGTGGGGTGCACCTGTGTTGTTCGTCAAGAAAAAGGATGGAACGTTTCATTTGTGCATTGATTACCAGGAGTTGAATAAGGTTACGATCAAAAATAGGTATCCGTTACCTAGAATTGATGACTTATTCGACCGGTTAAAAGGCGTAGCGGTATTTTCCAAAATCAACTTGCGATCAGGATATCACCAGCTGAGAATTAAAGAAAGTGATATTCTTAAGACGACGTTGAGGACCCGTTATGGTCATTATGAGTTCCTTGTGATGCCATTCGGATTAACAAATGCGCCAGCAGTGTTCATGGACTTGATGAACAGAATCTTTAAAGAGTATATGGATAAGTTTGTCATTGTATTCATTGATGACATTCTTATATACTCAAAGACTCATGAGGAGCACAAGGAGCATCTGAGGATCGTGTTGCATACGATAAGGAAGCATCAACTGTATGCCAAATTCTTAAAATGCAAATTTTGGCTGGATAAAGTACATTTTCTCGGACATGTTGTATCCCAGGAAGGTATTGTTGTAGATCCGACGAAGGTAGATGCAATTAACCAATGGCCTACACCTAAGAGTGTGACGGAAATACGCAGTTTCTTGGGGTTAGCTGGTTATTATCAGAGGTTTGTAGAGGGATTCGCGCGTTTAACTGCACCTCTTACCACTCTTACATGCAAGGAAAGAAAGTATGAGTGGACTATGGAATGCGAAAGAAGCTTCCAGGAGTTAAAGAGACGGGTGACAAGCGCACCAATCCTTACGCTTCCCACTGAAGGGGAGAAATTTGTGATCTACAGTGATGCATCTAAAATAGGATTAGGAGCAGTCCTGATGCAAGGCGGTAAGGTGATTACTTACGCTTCATGTCAATTAAAGGATCATGAAAAGAATTATCCTACACATAACCTTGAACTTTCTACAGTAGTGTTTGCACTTAAAATTTGGCGACACTATCTCTATGGAGCCCAGTGTCAAATTTTTACTGATCACCAAAGCCTGAAGTATTTCTTCAAGCAAAAGGAGCTCAATATGCCACAAAGAAGATGGTTAGAACTGGTAAAGGTTTATGATTGTGAAATCCTATATCATCCAGGGAAGGCCAACCGTGTAGCAGATGCTTTAAGTAGAAAGTATACCATATCGCACGGCCCAACATTTAGACACGTGACACGATAGCCAAATCATAATATCAACCTGAGATTTAAGGACAAACATTTATTACGAAGAGTGGGTCAACATTATATTTAGCTAAGCCTAATTATTTATAAAGTAGCATCATAGCCACATAATAAAATAAAGGAGAAAATAAATGCTTTTTAATGCGGAAATCAAACACAAAATCGGTTTTCAAATGAAATTACCAACCATAAAATATTCCCAAGCATAAAATTTAAATAACGTGAAATAAAATACAAACTTAAAGTCTCATTACATCAGAACGAGAAACATAAAGAAGAAGATGGAGAAAACGGATAGCATCATCGTCGGTAGTAACGGATATCTCAATGATTTTCGGAACTGCTACCTCCCGCACCTGGAAGTAGTCATTTCGAAATCACAAAGAAAAGGGACGTGAGCGCTGGCTCAGTAGAACAGAAACAAAGGTGGATTAAACAGGTAGCATTTAAATGCATGGTATAATATTCATTTCCAAAAATAAAATCAACAATTTAAGAATACATGGCATAATAATCATTTAAAACAAATAATCAACAATTTCGTGAAAACATTTTTAATATAAGTTTTATTCTACTGAGGACTTAGTGTAGCTGCAATATACGTGCCCCAATGTTAAAATAATAAATCATTAAAATAAACCATCATATTTTGAGTGAGGACTTGTCGTAGCTATAACATACGTGCCTCGAATTAAATTATCCTAGATCATCTCGTTACGGTCTAAATAGGCCGAACGGCCCTGCGCAGGTTTAGGGACCTTCCCCCATGGCGTCAACTTTGGGACGCACGCATCATTTACAATGATCGTGAACTAGAGCTCAATTATGTTCACCAGATTATTCAAAAGATGGTATTTACCAAGTTATATTATGCCATAAATCAAAATACGTTTTAAAATACACATTTAATTACCAAATACGTTGCATACGTTTATTTCATCAAAAAAACAATATAATAATTTCATAAACTGAAAACAGCATGCCATCGATAAAACAGGGAAATTTAAAACACTTGACTACTCCCAGAAAAGGCTAGAACGTCCTACCTCGATTATCGCACAAGCGTTACGATAACGTGATCCACAAATCCGCAAGAACGTCAAATAAATCCTATAATCACAACATATGATCAGTCTAGGTCTAAACATAATCATCCAATCATTTTAGTGTGCCTTTGGGATTAAAAATTTGTGAAAAACTCTAAGTTAGGATATTTCTGGATATGAACAAATTGACCTAGGCTGATTGTAAAATTAATATTAATTCATTTTTAATCCCAAAAATTCTAAATTTTTAATAAGCTAGACATCCGTAGCTTTAATTCCATATAATTTTTATAATTTTTGGACATCGTTTGGTTATTCAATTAGGCCAAAAACCGAGGGGTTGTTTTCTGGCATAAAATCTGGGTTTCAGTTTCAGTTCAAAAACTGGCAGTTCTGTCCGCCTATCTTAGAAAAATATTTTGATTAGGCAAACGGATGAGTTTGGTTCTGAAATTTTGCAGGTATTTAGGGGACATCTTGAATGTAATTTTAGGCTCAAGAATCACTCGAAAATCGTTTTTAAAACTCAAGTTATGGCTGACACAATTTACTGTTCACATGGTAATTTTCCAGATTTCCGTTTTTCTGTGTCCGAATTTCAATTAGTCTCAAATCAACTCAATTTTCATCCAATGATCGTGAAATTTTGTGGAGGACCTTATTTATATGTGATTAACACAACCAAGAATCAAATTGACAAAAACATAAAATTTTACATATGTGATGGTTTTTGAAAGGGAAACAAAGAGGCAAAATTTTTAGGGTTTGAGAGAGAGATTCACACCTTATTTGTGCTGCACTATTTTTGATGCTTGGTCTCCTTTTTAGCTGAATTTGTGTGAGTGTTGGGGTCTTCAAAACAGTAGGGAAAACAGTGGAGAAAACCATATAAATTTCAGATTTAAAATTAAAAGGAGAAGGAAGGAAAAAGTTGATTTCTCACCTTGTTTTTGTCTCAAAATTTGTTAAATCCTTGAGCTACCTTTAGGTAGGTTTTTGTTTGCTGTTTTGGGGTTGTTTTGGGAGAGAAAATTCAGAGAGGAAACAAGGGGAGGCTGGCCGAATTTTTGAGAGTGAAAGGAAGGGTGAATGAGGGTTAAAAGAGGGTTTTTATACTAGGTTTTTCTTTCCCTTTCTCTTCCTTGTTTGGCCGAAAATTTTAAGGGGCAAAAGGAAAAGTTTTTGTGCTATTTTGAGGCTAGGGTTTTCTCTCTTATTTCCCTTTAAGTGGCCGAAAATTATCCATTAGTTTTTAGGGAAAATAATTTGAATTTTGATTGAGTTTTGACCTAGCTTTTAATTCAAATAAAATCTCCTTTGTTTCCTACACTTTATGGCTGAATTTCTTCTTTATATTTAAGGGACGAAATTTAAATTTGAATCCTCCTTGGATTTGTGGGATTTAAATTTTAATTAAAATTTCCAAGTGATGGCCGAATATTTTAGGGTTTTTTTTTTTTTGAAGTTAAAATTGTTGACTTTTTGAGCGGAATTTGACTAGGAAACCAACCTAGGGTTTCCAAAAGATTTTTAATTACTTTTTGGCACACTAATTTTATTTAAATTATATATTGACCCTTAAATAAAATTTAAGGCGTCACATTGTAGCAAGAGATAAATTCTTTGAACTTGGAGCTGATATCCGGAAGACTGGCTGCACTCCAGGTGGAATCATCGTTCTTTGAGGATATCAAGGAAGCTCAAAGACGAGATCCAAGAATGACAAATTCTCCAGAAGAAACTTCCAAGGATGGAATGATCCTCTATCACGGAAGAATTAATGTTCCGGCTGATGAGGAACTTAGAAGACGGATCATGTCAGAAGCCCATGAGACACCATATTCGGCTCATCCCGGGAGCTAGTAAGATGTATCATGACTTGAAGTTACAGTTCTGGTGGAAAGGGATAAAGAACGATATAGCGAAATTCGTGAGCAGATGCATAACCTGTCAAAGAAATCAAAGCTGAACATAAACACCAAGCAGGAAGATTGGAACCTTTGGAGATTCCTGAATGGAAATGGGAACACATTACGATGGATTTTGTAATGGGACTACCAAAAACCTGAGAAGGTTATGATACCATCTGGGTTATTGTGGACAGACTGACCAAGATGGCACGATTTATAGCTGTCAAGATGACTTTTTTGTTGGAAAAGTTTGCTCAGTTGTATATAGCTCATGTCGTCAGATTACATGGAGTACCAAAATCCATTGTATCAGATCGAGATGCACGATTCACTTCGAATTTCTGGAAGTGTGTGCAAGAAGCCATGGGTACTGAATTGAGACTCAATACGGCATTTCATCTGCAAACAGACGGACAGTCAAAGCGGATCATTCAGACATTAGAGGACATGCTTCGAGCTTGTGTAATGGATTTTGTGGGAATTTGGAATAAGAAGTTACCATTAATTGAATTCTCGTACAATAATATTTACCAAGCTTCCATAGGAATGGCACCTTATGAGGCTTTTTATGGATCGAAATGCAGATCGCCGATACACTGGTATGACCTGCGAGAGAAATAGCTGCATAAGACGGATTTTATACGAGAAACTTCTGATGCCGTTGCAAGAATTCAGCGTCAAATAAAATTGCACAAAGTCGACAAAAGAGTTATGCAGATAAAAGGCGAAGATCCTTGGAGTTTAATGAAGGAGACTTCATGTTTCTTAAGGTATTGCCTACGAAGGGGATTATGCATTTCGGTAAGAAGGGAAAACTAAGTCCAAGATATATCGGACCTTATGAAATTATCGAATGCATTGGAAGGGTCGCTTACAGATTAGCGTTACCTCTCGAATTATCGGCAGTGCATAATGTATTTCATGTGTCGATGCTGAGAAAGTATGCACCAAATCCATCCCATGTGTTGAAGCATGAACCTATTCAGATCCATGAGGATTTGACATATGAAGAACAACCTATTCGAGTACTGGCTCGTGAAGAGAAAGTACTGAGGAATAAGACAATCCCACTAGTGAAGATTTTGTAGAAAAATCACAACATTAAAGAAGTTACGTGGGAACGAGAAACAGAGATGAGGAGTTTATACCCCTACTTGTTCTAATTTTCGAGGATGAAAATTTATAAGGAGTGGTGAATGTGACAACTGGGAAATTCTGGCATTCTCGGAAGAAAAAGTACAATTGTATATGTGTGACAACTTGTACTGTTTAAAGAGTGAAATAAATAAATTTATATTGTTTAGAATGTCTTAAAATGTTCTGACAATGCTGATGGATAAAAATTCAGTGTCGAGAAATTTTGTCGAAGCAAAACGAGTGAAACGGTGTCAAAACGACATTAAAAGCCCTAATCGGTGCCTATGGTGCACTAAAAGATGAAAAACTTCCGGGATTGATTTTGATCAAACGGAAGTAGTATAAATTGATCCGACTGCACCAGAGACCTCAGGAACCCGCCGTGACGATTCAAGGAAAATTTTGACTCAATCCGACTTTGGTCAAAAAGTAGTTGAATTAATATGAATAGTAAAGTCAAAGTCAAACTTTTTACTTTGCATTTATGACATCATTTAAGCCATTTATTAAATGTGAAAAAAATGGTAGTTGATGGCATTAATGGCTAAGATCAATTTGCTTTATGATCTAAAGGCCTAGATTTGGCCAAAATTAGCCAAATTAATTTTGGCAAAAACGTGGAAAGAAATGCCATGAAAAGTGTTGAAATTCCATTGGTTGGAAGCCAAATTAATTGGTCTTCCTAGCTAAATGAGTCGGCAACTTTGGAACAAATAGGACCCGTACCTAATTCAAAGGAAAACAAGCAAAAATTTTCTAAGTGTTGGCTAGAGAGAACCGTGAGCAACCAAAGGAGAACCAAGCCAAAATTTCAAACCTTCTTCACAAAAGTGGTAGCAAACTCATCATTGAAGTCAAGGGACGCAAGAAATCAAGGTAGCCATCTTTGGTTTGCATTTTTCCTTGAAATTTCATTGAAAAATCCGTGGGTTTGTTGGCTTGAAGGATGAGAAATTTTGTGGTTGATTTGGTATATGGGTTTTGCTTATGGTTTGATTAGTAGAAAAACTATGTATTTTGTTCAAAGAAAAACAAAGTTTTGGTTGGTTTTTTTATGGAAAATCCGTGACTTACCTTGTGTATTTGTTCATGGATTTACTGTTTGTTAAGTGTTGTAATGCTTTAAATCATGTTTTGGTTATATGGAAAGCATGATTTGCATGGTTAGAAAGCTTGGAAAAATTTTGGTATCTAAATTCCCTAATATGGCCGTGTGGTGTAGTTAGGGTTTGGTGAACATTTTTGCATGATTAACTTGATGATTGATTAGTTTAAATCATGCATTGGACTATGGAAATGTTGGTTATGTAGTTGAAAGCATGAAACAAAAATTTGGTGAATGTTTTCCCTAAAATGGCCATGGGTTATGTGTGTTGAAAAACCCTAAGAATTGTATTGTAAAGTGTGAGAAATTGGCTTGAAAATGTGCTAGGTAATAGCCTTTGAGTAGCCTAAAATTTGGTTAAAGAATTGAAAAGTTTTGGCTAGGTTTTGGATAGGAAAACCGTGGCTAAAACTAAGGGCAAAATTAAAAGAATTTTGTTAATGGTGTATGGAAATGTGAATTGTTAAATGTGTGAGCTTTTATGTAAAAGTTTGAGAAACTTTTACATAAAATAGGACTTTGGTATAGTACGTGGTAGGTACATATGGTTCGAGGCGTACCTAACGCCGGTAGCCTTAAATTTACACCGAAATGCTGCCGAAATTTCGAGAAACGGCATTTAGGGCAAAAAGGGAATCGAGAATAAAAGTTTAGGGTCAGGTCGGAAACCCGAGCCCCTTGAGGAAAATTGAATAAGGGAAACCTAAGGAGTGGTTCGTAAATAGTAACCTATCCCCTTAAAAATGTAAAACGCGAGTGAAACTGAAAAACCGACCCCGAGGAGGGGAGTTTTTGAGAAACGAAGTAAAGGTCCGAGTCGAGTACGAAAAATCTGAGCCTCGGAGACCTAAATCGGGAAAGTCTAGAAGAACGTTTTAAATTTTAGTAAAACGTCCATTTGAGATTCCGAAACGATAGAAAATCACTAAACCGACGTAAGGGTCAGAATAGTACTTCCCGAGAGCTGGGAAAGTGAAAAATTGAAATAAAATAGAAACGAACCCAGTAATGAATAAGAAAAGAGTCAGAAAAGTTCCTGAGAGCCAAAAGTGCAGTCTGGATCGAGAAATTTCCGTCAGGGGCATAATTGTAATTTTGCCAAAATATAGGGGCAAAATCGTAATTTTGTAAAAGTTAAGAAAAATGGGAAAAATGATAAATAAAGCCTAAAAAGTTATAAATAGGTTTTATTTAAGCTTTTTAATAAATAAAAATAAAAGCTGTAAATGGAAATGAAATTAACAGACAAGGTTTAGTCTGTAAGATCCCAAAATCGACCCACAAGGAGAGCGATTAAAGATCTAAGAAGGAAAAGGATAAGAAATGAATAAAGTAAGTTCCGACATTTACTTGTCTGTAACATGTAGCATTATTATTACTAACTTTGATGTACTAACTATAAGTTCGGTACATATGTGCTACGGGCACTATTATAGAATAGAGAGAGACGAAATGTGCTACGGGCACTATTGAAAATGGAACACATAATAAATTATGCTTCGGGCACTAGAGTGAGGTTAATGAAACTCATTCACACGAAATTAAAAATGTGAACCATTCCTAACCTGTGATGCCTTAAATTTTATTTAAGGGTCAATATATAATTTAAATAAAATTAGTGTGCCAAAAATTAATTTAAAAATCTTTTGGAAACCCTAGGTTGGTTTCCTAGTCAAATTCCGCTCAAAAAGTCAACAATTTGAACTTCAAAAAGAAACCCTAAAATATTCAGCCATCACTTGGGATTTTAATTAAAATTTAAATTCCACAAATCTAAGGAGGATTCAAATTCAAATTTCATTCCTTAGATATAAAGAAGAAATTCGGCCATAAAGTGTAGGAAATAAAGGAGATTTTATTTGAATTAAAAGCTAGGTTAAAACTCAATTAAAATTCAAATTATTTTTCCTTAAAAACTAAGGGATAATTTTCGGCCACTTAAGGGGAAATAAGAGAGAAAACCCTAGCCTCAAAACAGCACAAAAACTTTCCCTTTTGCCCCTTAAAATTTTCAGCCAAACAAGGAAGAGAAAGGGAAAGAAAAACCTAGTATAAAAACCCCCTTTTAACTCTCATTCACCCCTCCTTTCCCCCTCAAAATTTCGGCCAGCTTTCCCCTCTCCCCTCTCTGAATTTTCTCTCCCAAAACACACCCAAAACAGCAAACAAAACCTACCAAAAGGCAGCTCAAAGATTCAACAACTTTTGAGACAAAAACAAGGTGAGAAATCAAACTTTTTCCTTCCTTCTCCTTTTGATTTTAAATCCGAAATTTATATGGTTTTCTCCACTATTTCCATACTGTTTTGAAGACTCCAATACTCATACAAATTCAGCCAAAAGGGAGACCAAGCATCAAAAATAGGGCAGCACAAACAAGGTGTGATTTTTCTCTCAAACCCTAAAATTTTGCCTCATTGATCCCCTTTTTAAAAACCCTATTATCATATGTGTAAGATTTTATGATTTTGTCAATTTGATTCTTGGGTTATGTTATTGACATATAAATAAGGTTTTCCACAAAATTTCGTGATCATTGGATGAAAATTGGATTGGTTTGAGGCTAATCGAAATTCGGACACAGAGAAACGGAAATCTGGAAAATTACCATATGAACAGTAAATTTGTGTCAGCCATAACTTGAGTTTTAAAAACGATTTTTGAGTGATTCTTGAGCCTAAAATTAAATTCAAGATGTCCCCTAAATTCCTGCAAAATTTTAGAACGAAAATCTTCCATTTTCCTAGTCAAAAATTTTTCTGAGATAGGCGGACAGAACTGCCAGGTTTTGAACCGAAACTGAAACCCAGATTTTTATGCCTGAAAACAACCCTCGGTTTTTGGCCTAGTTGAATGACCAAACGATGTCCAAAAATTATAAAAATTATACGGAATTAAAGCTACGGATTTCTAGTTTAACATATTAAAAATTTAGAATTTTTTGGTATTAAAAATGAATTGATATTGATTTTACAATCAGCCTAGGTCAGTCTGCCCATGACCAGAAATATCTTAACTTAGAGTTTTTCAAAAATTTTAAATCCCAAATGTTTATTACACGTTTTGAAATCTTTTGTGGCACACTAAAATGATTGGCTGATTATGTCTAGACCTAGACTGATCATATGTTTGATTATAGGAATTATTTGACGTTCTTGCTTGATTGGTGGATCACATTATCGCCACGCTTGTGCGAAAATTGAGGTAGGACGTTTAAGCCTTTTCTGGGAGTAGTCAAGTGTTTTAAATTCCCCTGTTTTATTGATGGCATGCTGTTTTCGATTTATGAAATTATTATACTATTTTTGATGAAATAAACGCATGCAACGTATTTTGTAATGAATGTGTATTTTAAAGAGTGTTTTGATTAATGGCATAATATAACTTGGTAAATACCATCTTTTGAATAATCCGGTGAACTTAATTGAGCTCTAGTTCACGATCATTCTAAATGATGTGTGCGTCCCGAAGTTGACGCCATGGGGGAAGGTCCCCAAACCTACGTAGGGCCGTTCGGCCTGTTTAGACCGTAATGAGATGATATAGGATAATTCAAATTCGAGGCACGTATATTATAGCTACGATAAGTCCTCACTCATAATATGATGGTTTGTTTTAATGATTTATTATTTTAATATTGGGGCACGTATATTGCAGCTACACTAAGTCCTCAGCAGAATAAAACTTGCATTAAAAATGTTTTTCACGAAATTGTTGATTATTTTTTTTTGTTATGATTATTATGT
Organism: Antiaris toxicaria; assembly: GCA_035233585.1. Lineage (NCBI taxonomy): Eukaryota > Viridiplantae > Streptophyta > Magnoliopsida > Rosales > Moraceae > Antiaris > Antiaris toxicaria. The sequence goes on from CP141153.1 coordinate 61,693,065, forward strand.
CATGTATTTTTTTAAATTGTTGATTATTTTTGGAAACGAATATTATGCCATATTTTTAAATGTTATCTGTTAACCCACCTTTGTTTCTGTCCTACTGAGCCAGCGCTCACGTCCCTTTTTCTTTGTGATTTCGAAATTACTACTTCCAGGTACGGGAGGTAGCAGTTCGGAAATTCGTTGAGATATCCGTTACTACCGAAGATGATGCTATCCGTTTTCTCCATCTTCTTCTTTCTGTTTCTCGTTCTGATGTAATGAGACTTTAAGTTTGTACTTTATTTCATGCTATTCAAATTTCATGCTTGGGAATATTTTATGGTTGGTAATTTCTTTTGAAAACCGATTTTGTGTTTGACTTCCGCATTAAAAAGCATTTATTTTCTCCTTTGTTTTATTTTGTGGTTATGATGCTACTTTATAATTAGGCTTAGCTAAATTATAATGTTGACCCATTGTTTTTGTAATAAATGTTTTCCTTAAATCTTGGGTTGATATTATGATTTGGCTGCCGTGTCACGTGTCTAAATTTTGGGCCGTGACAAATAATGGTATCAGAGCCCAGGTTTTCAAAAGGGTTTTCCATCAAAACGTTTTCAAAAGGGTTTTTCATCAAAACGTTTTCAAAGGGGTGTTCATCAAAACGTTTTCAAAATACCGAAGCATAGTTTTCTTTACTCTTAGAAGCTTATAGGATTTCCTCTTCCTTCAATCTTATTCAGTAAAATGGCTCGTCCCGGCACGCGAAGTCAGAGGCAGCAGAGAGGCAACGACGAAGAGAACCCCGGGAACACACAGCCTCAAGGGAGTCAGAATACAGTGGTCCCTACACTGAACGATCAGCTAACGGCGATGCAGAATCTCACGGCAGTGATACAGGCTCTCCTCACCGTCTTACCTTTTGGAACACCTAACCCAGCTCCTGTAGCCAATGTTGTTCCTAATGAGACCCAGAGAGTGGGGAGTTCTTCTCAGACTCCTCAGCAAACGCCTACCACCGAAAACCCTACCTCTGGAGCAGTACCTACACAGCCTATGATACATCCTAAACAGGCAGCCCTAACTCTTTTCTTTAAGCGTCACGTACCCACTTTCGATGGCACGGGCATAGAGATGGATGCCGACTACTGGTTTGATGCCATTCGCAAGCAACTAAAGTTGACCGCCACACCCGCAGAGTTCTGGGTTGAGTTTGCTTCCAACAAGCTGGTGGGTCTAGCCTCTACCTGGTGGGCTAGTATTGAGGATGGTTTGATAGAGGAGCAGAGGTCTTCTTGGACAGTTTTTGAGGAGCGTTTTCACGAGCGTTTCTTTTCAGCTCAGTTCCGCGACAGAAAAGCTAGGGAGTTCGTCCGTTTGAAGCAAGGGTCTATGTCAGTGCGGGAATATGAAGCCAAGTTCACTGAGTTAGCCCGGTATGCGAAGAATCAGGTGTTAGACGAAGCTACTAAGTGTCTCCGCTTTGAGGAAGGGCTTAGCCTCTATGTGAAGAGGGGTGTACAACCGTTCCAGATCAGGGATAGCTACCAGCAGATAGTTGCTAAGGCGTTGACAGTGGAAGAGGGCGACAAGGAGTTCCTTGAAGCTCGTAACAAAAACAAGTCTAGACCAATCCGTAACAAGCCTCAACACAAGCCGCAGACTCCTTACCAGAAGAACCAGCAGTCTCAGGGATCGGGTTCTTATCAGTCTTCTGGACAGTGACAAGGTCGGGTGAATGTGATTACCTACTTCGAGTGTGGTGATGAAGGCCACAAAAGAAATGTTTACCCGAAGAGACAGTCGAGAGACAATGCTCATAGACATCATCATCAGCGGAATCAGAATGGTCTTCCACAAAGACAACAGTTTACTCCCCAGTTTTCGCAGTCACAGCGCCCTCAGCTTCCGGCTCCCTATCAGCCTCAGCGCATGAGCCAGTACACTGTGCCTTATGCTCCACATGCTACACCGCTACAGCAGTTCCCAGTGCCGAGTTATCAGAGACCGCCACCACAGGGTCAGAGTACGGGCTATCAGCGAGGGAATACAGCTCAAAATCGTGGTAAAGCACCACAGGTACATGCTCTTGGAGCTGACAGCATGGAGATAGATCATACACCGACTTCATTAGATGGTATAATTCCTATCTTTGGTACATATGTACATGTTTTGTTTGACACCGGAGCTACACACTCTTTTATAGCCCAACATTATGCTCGTTCACTTGGTTTAAAACTGTAAAATCTTGACTCTCCCTTATGTGTGAAATCCCCGTTGGGCACGACTACCGTTAGTGATGGGTGTCAAGCCTATGTTTATGTTGGGGATGTTTGTTTGGAGGCATCACTTGTAGTAATGCCTATGTTTGCTGATGATGTTATTCTGGGATATGACTAGCTTTCCCGATATGGGATTATGCTTGATTGTCGTAATCGTCGCGTTATCTTTACAACTGATTTCGGACATGTAGTGTCCTATCAGTTAAGCTTAGTTTCAGATGTTGATAGATCTGCTCTGAGGTTAGTGTCGAAGAGTAGATAGGGTATTCTTTGTTTTTTATCCTTATGTGCGGTGGAAGGATCCAGTTCTGAAAAGAGTACCCAACCTATACCTGTTGTCGATAGTTTTCCAGATGTTTTTCCAAAAGCTCTTCCAGGTTTACTGCCCCATTGAGAAATAGAGTTTCGTATTGACTTAGTTCCCGAAACAGCTCCTTTTGCTTCTGTTCCGTATCGTATGGCACCTCTAGAGATGAAAGAGTTGAGCAAGCAGTTGGATGAGTTGAAATTGCTGGGCTTTATCCGAGACAGTAACTCATCTTGGGATTCGTCAGTCCTTTTCGTTAAGAAAGCTGACGGTTCGCTACGTCTCTGTGTGGACTACAGAAAGCTCAACAGTGTGACCATCAAAAATAAGTATCCGTTACCACGTATAGATGACTTGTTCGATCAGTTGGGTGGAGCTTGTTTCTTCTCCAAGGTTGATTTGAGATCCGGTTATCATCAACTTCATGTTAGAGAGGAGGATATCCCGAAGACGGTGTTCCGAACAAGGTATGGCAGTTATGAGTTCTTAGTAATGCCTTTCGGTTTGACAAACGCACCAGCAGCCTTCATGGATATGATGAATAGAGTCTTCTGACCTTTTCTTGATAAGTTCGTCATCGTATTCATCGACGACATCCTCATCTATTCCCGAACTCGTGAAAATCATGCACAGCATCTCAGTATAGTTTTACAGACTCTTCGTGAACATCAGTTGTACGCCAAGAAAGAAAAATGTGAGTTTTGGATGACAGAGGTTAAGTTTCTCAGACATATCATCTCAGGAGATGGTATATCTGTTGATCCATCCAAGGTTGAAGCGATTCTTAAGTGGGAATGACTGAAGAATGTTCCAGAGATCCGAAGCTTCTTGGACTTAGCGGGATATTCTCGACGTTTTGTATAGGACTTCAGCAAGCTCGCCGCTCCCCTCACAAATCTGACAAAGAAGGATATACCTTTCGTTTGGGACAACAGCTGTGAGTCAGTCTTCCAAGAGTTAAAGAGTCGTTTGACGTCTGCACCTATCCTTATCATTCCGAATCAGGATCAAGTATATGACGTCTACACCGATGATTCTCATCAAGGTCTTGGAGCAGTCTTGATGCAACAGAACCGAGTTGTCGCTTATGCCTCACGATAGCTGAAACAACACGAACGAAACTACCCTACACACGATCTAGAGTTAGCTGCAGTAGTGTTTGCGCTTAAGATTTGGTGTTGTTATCTGTACGGTGCCAGTTTAGACTGTTTTCAGATCACAAGAGTTTGAAATACCTAGCTACACAAAAAGATCTCAACCTGCGTCAGAGAAGGTGGGTAGAATACATGCAAGACTACGACTTCCAAGGCGAATACCATCCGGGTAAAGCAAACGTGGTTGCAGATGCACTAAGTAGGAAAAGAGAGGCAGTTCCCAATTCTGATCATGATGCTTCTATAATGGCGATGCAGATAGATGAGTGGGAAAAGGATAGAGTTCTCACAGCTTATCAAGTTCGTTTTGGCGAAGTTCAGGGTCACCCAGTGTTATACAACTTAGTGATGGAACCAGACTACGTGCAGAGGATCAAGGAGAATCAGTTGGCAGATACACGTTTCATTGACATCCGAGATAGATTATTAAAGGGAAAGCGTGTTGCAGAGTGGTCGATGGACGCCAGTGGAATTCTTTACAACGAAGGTCGCTTAGCAGTGCCACACATCCTAGAGCTTATACAGGAGATCTTGTCAGAGTTTCATCAGTCGAGGTTCGCCATGCACCCAGGTGGAAACAAGATGTATCAAAACTTAAGACGGCAACTTTGGTGGAGAGGTATGAAGTTAGATGTGAAGAACTTCGTGGCCAACTGTTTGACGTGTCAGAAAGTAAAGGCAGTACGGGAGAGACCCGCAGGTCTGCTCCAACCACTTCCAATACCCCGGTGGAAGTGGGATAGTATAGGAATGGACTTCTTAACCGGCTTACCGAGAGCACAGGATGGATCTGATGGAGTCTGGGTAGTTGTAGATCGTCTCGCGAAGACTGCACACTTCATCCCGTTCAAGACGACTTGCACCAGGAACCAGCTAGCCGAGCTTTACATGAGGAACGTAGTCAGATTGCATGGAGTTCCTTCGGTGATTGTTTCTGATCGTGATACGCACTTCAACGATCGCTTTTGGCAAAGTCTATAGGAAGCTCTAGGCACGGAACTGAACTTTAGCACCGCTTTTCATCCACAAACAGATGGTCAGTCGGAGCGTCTCATACAGATTCTCGAGGATATGCTACGTGCCTGCGTTCTTGATCTTGGAGATGGATGGAGCAAACACCTCTACATGGCAGAGTTCGCATACAACAACAGTTATCAAGCGAGTATCGGAATGGCACCCTTTGAAGCGTTGTACAGAAAGCCTTGTAGATCACCCATCTATTGGGTTGACAACCAGGAAGCACCAGTGGGTGGACCTGAGATGATCCTAGACCAGTACGAGAAGATTGCCATCATCAAACAACGACTTCTAACAGCACAGAGTCGATAGAAGAGCTATGCTGATCAACGCAGAAAGCCGTTAGAGTTCGAGGTCGGAGAGTTTGTGTTGCTAAAGGTTTCACCGAAGAAAGGTATCTCTCGTTTTGGAGTTAAAGGGAAGCTAGCACCACGTTACATTGGACCTTTTGAGATCATACGCAGAGTTGGTAAGGTTGCATATGAGCTGAAGTTACCCGACACCTTGGGAGTGCACAACATTTTCCATGTATCGATGCTGAGGAAGAGTGCACGAACAGAGTCAGAAGTCATTTCAACGGATGATATAGAAATCCAACCAGATGTCTCTTACGTCGAGGTTCCAGTGAAGATTTTGGATCGTAAGGTCAAGCAGCTGAGAACGAAAACAATACCCATGGTGAAGGTTCTTTGGAGTAACCATGGTGAAGAGGAAGCCACATGGGAAACCGAGAAAGATATGCGCGAGAACCATGCTGAATGGTTCGCTAAGCAGTAGAGTACATGTAATGTAGTCGACTTAAGTTTGTTTTGTAACCCTACTCTGTTCATAGTGGTAGATATACCACTATATGTTTTGAAAGGTGCATTAAGATCGCTTAATGAAATGAGAAGTTATTCATATTCTTATTCTCTTCTTTAGTGTGGAGTAATTCTTAAAGTTTCGAGGACGAAACTATTTTTAGTGGTAGATATTTGTGACGCCTTAAATTTTATTTAAGAGTCAATATATAATTTAAATAAAATTAGTATGCCAAAAATTAATTTAAAAATCTTTTGGAAACCCTAGGTTGGTTTCCTAGTCAAATTCCGCTCAAAAAGTCAACAATTTGAACTTCAAAAAGAAACCCTAAAATATTCGGCCATCACTTGGGATTTTAATTAAAATTTAAATTTCACAAATCCAAGGAGGATTCAAATTCAAATTTCATTCCTTAGATATAAAGAAGAAATTTGGCCATAAAGTGTAGGAAATAAAGGAGATTTTATTTGAATTAAAAGCTAGGTTAAAACTCAATTAAAATTCAAATTATTTTTCCTTAAAAACTAAGGGATAATTTTCGGCCACTTAAGGGGAAATAAGAGAGAAAACCCTAGACTCAAAACAGCACAAAAACTTTCCCTTTTGCCCCTTAAAATTTTCAGCCAAACAAGGAAGAGAAAGGGAAAGAAAAACCTAGTATAAAAAACCCCTCCTTTCCCCCTCAAAATTTCAGCCAACTTTCCCCTCTCCCCTCTCTGAATTTTCTCTCCCAAAACACACCCAAAACAGCAAACAAAATCTACCAAAAGGCAGCTCAAAGATTCAACAACTTTTGAGACAAAAACAAGGTGAGAAATCAAACTTTTTCCTTCCTTCTCCTTTTGATTTTAAATCCGAAATTTATATGGTTTTCTCCACTATTTCCATACTGTTTTGAAGACTCCAATACTCATACAAATTCATCCAAAAGGGAGACCAAGCATCAAAAATAGGGCAGCACAAACAAGGTGTGATTTTTCTCTCAAACCCTAAAATTTTGCCTCATTAATCCCCTTTTTAAAAACCCTATTATCATATGTGTAAGATTTTATGATTTTGTCAATTTAATTCTTGGGTTATGTTATTGACATATAAATAAGGTTTTCCACAAAATTTCGTGATCATTGGATGAAAATTGGATTGGTTTGAGGCTAATCGAAATTCGGACACAGAGAAACGGAAATCTGGAAAATTACCATATGAACAGTAAATTTGTGTCAGCCATAACTTGAGTTTTAAAAACGATTTTTGAGTGATTCTTGAGCCTAAAATTAAATTCAAGATGTCCCCTAAATTCTTGCAAAATTTTAGAACGAAAATCTTCCATTTTCCTAGTCAAAATATTTTTCTGAGATAGGTGGACAGAACTGCCAGGTTTTGAACCGAAACTGAAACCCATATTTTTATGCCTGAAAACAACCCTCGGTTTTTGGCATAGTTGAATGACCAAACGATGTCCAAAAATTATAAAAATTATATGGAATTAAAGCTACGAATGTCTAGTTTAACATATTAAAAATTTAGAATTTTTGGTATTAAAAATGAATTGATATTGATTTTACAATCAGCCTAGGTCAGTCTGCCCATGACCAGAAATATCTTAACTTAGAGTTTTTCAAAAATTTTAAATCCCAAATGTTTATTACACGTTTTGAAATCTTTTGTGGCACACTAAAATGATTGGCTGATTATGTCTAGACCTAGACTGATCATATGTTTGATTATAGGAATTATTTGATGTTCTTGCTTGATTGGTGGATCACATTATCGCCACGCTTGTGCGAAAATTGAGGTAGGACGTTCAAGCCTTTTCTGGGAGTAGTCAAGTGTTTTAAATTCCCCTGTTTTATTGATGGCATGCTGTTTTCGATTTATGAAATTATTATACTATTTTTGATGAAATAAACGCATGCAACGTATTTTGTAATGAATGTGTATTTTAAAGAGTGTTTTGATTAATGGCATAATATAACTTGGTAAATACCATCTTTTGAATAACCCGGTGAACATAATTGAGCTCTAGTTCACGATCATTGTAAACGATGCGTGCGCCCCGATGTTGATGCCATGGGGGAAGGTCCCTAAACCTGCACAGGGCCGTTCGGCCTGTTTAGACCATAACGAGATGATCTAGGATAATTCAAATTCGAGGCACGTATATTATAGCTACGACAAGTCCTCACTCATAATATGATGGTTTGTTTTAATGATTTATTATTTTAATATTGGGGCACGTATATTGCAGCTACGCTAAGTCCTCAGCAGAATAAAACTTGCATTAAAAATGTTTTTCATGAAATTGTTGATTATTTTTTTTTTGTTATGATTATTATGTCATGTATTTTTTTAAATTGTTGATTATTTTTGGAAACGAATATTATGCCATATTTTTAAATGTTATCTGTTAACCTACCTTTGTTTCTGTCTTACTGAGCCAGCGCTCACGTCCCTTTTTCTTTGAGATTTCGAAATGACTACTTCCAGGTACGAGAGGTAGCAGTTCGGAAATTCATTGAGATATCTGTTACTACCGAAGATGAAGCTATCCGTTTTCTCTATCTTCTTCTTTCTGTTTCTCGTTCTGATGTAATGAGACTTTAAGTTTGTACTTTATTTCACGTTATTCAAATTTCATGCTTGAGAATATTTTATGGTTGGTAATTTCTTTTGAAAACCGATTTTGTGTTTGACTTCCGCATTAAAAAGCATTTATTTTCTCCTTTATTTTATTTTGTGGTTATGATGCTACTTTATAATTAGGCTTAGCTAAATTATAATGTTGACCCGTTATTTTTGTAATAAATGTTTTCCTTAAATCTTGGGTTGATATTATGATTTGGCTGCCGTGTCACGTGTCTAAATTTTAGGCCGTGACATAACCACGGGGCAATATGAAGTCATCGGGTTAGAACTTTAAAAAGTCGGTAATGAAACCACTTTTTGCGTGCCAGCCTTCTGTACGGGGAAGATATACTTTGCCTTCGGGGCTATGATGACAAGATTAAGGCTGTGGAGGTCAGCACTAATGTACCGCTCCCAGTCATGCACACTAAAGTGTTACGGCCAACATGAGCTCAAAACCAGAACATAAATAAAAATAATTACCTAAAACTGAAACTATGCTATAATTGAGCATAAGACAGTTTCGTGAGAGTACAAACACTGGGTTGATGTACTGTTGATATACTATGTTGTGGTCAAAGTTACTATTCATGTGAATAGTAGTTAAGTTACTATTCATAATGAATAGTGGTCTAGTTACTATTTATCATGAATAGTAATATTTATAAAAATTCTATTTCTTATATGTTTGAACTTACTGAGCCTGTAGCTCACCATTTTTGCTTATGTTGCAGGCAAGCAACCAGCTCAATAGCTTTGTATGGCTGGATGGCGGACGGGATAGCAAGTGTCAAATGGGATGGGAATCTTAGGGATATGGTTCTGCCAGAATTTTTTCGCTGAGCGTTAACAAAGAAAGAAAAAAGAAACAGTTCTTTTGTAATAATATATATTTTGGAAAAGTACTGTATTATGTAAATTACTTTGTACTTGTAAACAAAGTGATTAGTGAATAATGTTTTACATGATGTTTTGCGTTTTAAAAAAAATCCCCTAAAAATGTCATGTTTTAAAGAGAGATAGATTAGCCGGTGACCTATGAGAGTACAATCTATCGTAGTTAGCTATGAAGCTTAACTGTAATAGTATTGTATGATCTCTACGATGGGCGAGCCACCACGCAAAAAACCATCCAAAAGCCTATCTTAACATCGTTTTTAGCCTAGGTCTATTTCACACAAAAATGTCTGTTACGAAATTTCCTAAAACTTTCATGTCACATACACTCAAAATCTGTCCATATCATGCTCAAAACTATCCAAATCCGTGGATAAAAAAATAAGGGTAGTTTGGCTTACCATACTAACCCTAAACATTCATGCATACCACAAGCCATAAAAACAAAAAATGTAACCTCACAACCATATAATCACATGATAACATACTTATAACTCAAAATAAAACTTATTACAAACCATGTGCTCAAATACATAATAATGCCTTTGGGATCAAAGCTTAACTAAAGACAATAGCCACAAAGAAAAAGGTCCTAGTGATTACCTTTGTGTGACCTGAAGAATGAGTTCGATCCAAGCAACTTGTGACAAATTTTTGGGTGTGGTTTTGGTTAAGAGGGGGTTCGACTACCTAAAAGGAAGAAGAAGAAAATTTGGTTGCTTTAGAGTATGGGTGAGCAAGAAGAAGAAAATGGTTCAAATGGTTACGATGACCTATTTATAGACCAACCCTAAAGAAGTTTAATCAACTCTAAGCAACTTTATTAACCTTAATTGGCTAAGTTTAGGGGGAACAAAAATTTCAGCTATTGCCCCATGTAGAAAACCAAGGGAAGCTAAAAAATACATCCCACATTTGCATTTAAGGTTTTGCAAAAAGCAATAATGGTTTGCCTTCTAAAACCCCTTTTTTTTAATTCAAAAATTCCAAGCATGTTTCCTTGTTTCAAGGAAATCTTTTTCACCTTATCCCTTAGCTGCTAGGGCCAGTTTTTGAGGTGGGAATTTATCTGCAAAAGCTTCTCTTATCAGTCTAATTTCCTACAATGGTGTTCGATAATTGTCTGGTTGTGTTCCAAACCTTTACTGAATATGGATTCTTTCGGTCTGATTCTTATTCTAATAATTTCTAATGGGTTGTAAGTGCTTATGAGCTTACTCTGTGTCTGCTTACTATTCCACTCTGGCTTCATTGTTGTATTCTAAATTGTACCAACATAATGTATGTATAGTACACTTTCTACACTAAAAATTTTGACATAAGCTATCTTGGCTAATTTGGGCTTGCTGATCATGAATATATCAATTTTATGCCTATCTGGGGTCGTGTTGACTAGTTTTTGGATACTGTGTGGTTCCCACTCGAAAATCGCTTTTTGTGCTCAAATGACAAATTTAAGCGTACTGATTCTAAATATATCAGTTTTGTGTTGAGAAAATGTCGTCTTGTTTCTAATACTACGTATTTTTCGTACTTAACTCACGTTTTGTGTTCAATTGGCTTATATGAGCGCACTGATTATAAATATGTTAGTTTTGTGCTAAGAAATGGTCATCTCGACCACTTTCTCAACACTGCATATCTTCCTTTCATAGTTCACATTTTTTTGTGTTCAATTGACAAGTTTGAGTATACTCGTACTAACGTATCAGTCCGTGTCAAGAAAAGGTCATCTGAACTAGTTTCTCGATATGTGTATTGCCTACACAGACACTTACATAAACTATCATATCTCTCAGTCTATATATATACATAAGCATGAATATATATATTCAATTTTCTTGATATGCGTGTCACATACACGGATACACACATACACATATAGCATCATACCACTCAATATATATATAGACATATGTATATATTGCTCAGTAGTAAATGGAGTGTGTACCGATTTACCCTCAGTTGCCCCTTTCATTATAGGATTAGAAATTAAACATTTCTTTATTCATTTAATTCATTCAAATGGATAATTTAAACAGTATTCATAGACTTAATTACTTGTCTCAAAGTAAATTATGTCCATGATCATAGCAGATATTACAAATTGGACATATATAACCGGGCTCCTGTGAATCCATGTGATCATTATTCTAAATTGAACAACTCAATCACATGATCACTAATTTTAGAGTCACACCGCTATAAACCTGAAACTGAACTCCCAATTATATACCATATTATGAAAGCCAGTGATAAGCTATTGTCCAATGACCTTGTCATACATACAAAACCCTCGTGTGATATCCATGATTAGCCTTAGATTAAATTCCATTCAACTTATTGATCAAGCTATCTTAAAGTTCTATTATACTACCCAATGGGAAAATGATTATTCACCAAATATGAATAAGAAGTCATTTTCCCAGCAGATGACCCAAAGCCTTGTCCATTTTCACATTCAGTATAATGACTTTAAAAGGATATTCTTAACTCCTTATTAGAGCCATAATTCTAGTATCTGTAAACAAACCCTCTATCGTACACACATCAGGTACCTAATGAACCAGTCTATAAGCTTACCATCTCTAAGATGCTTTAGCCATTGGAACATTAAAGTATATAAGTCATATAAATGAAGGAGTTCATCTACTTAAGATTAAGGTTATTACATAATGAACATCAAAAGTGACATGATCTACTTAAGTGGACTATGCAGATCAATTATACTTTAGTCCCGGTCCAATATGTCATCACCAAGCAACATATCTATGTCCTTACTCGAAAGTTAAAGCTCCGAATAGTCAAGATAAACTATCCCCCAATTGGCTTTAGATAATATAATAGTCTTAACATGAGTTAGATGCTCAATCTAACCCCATAGACTATGGACCATAGTTTAGACTGCTTACTTTAGAACGTTGTCTTCTCGCATACAAAAGTCGATTGTATGCAACATTCTAACAATTTAACACAAGCAGTCAGTGAGCCATATTTGTATACATTTACTTTAACATGTAAATAGAATAAGGATATACAACAATATAATGAATAAACTCTAAATATAATTTAATTATCCAGTTCAAAATAAATGAAATATATTAAATGTCTTTCTTACTTAGGGCATCTCTAATACGGGCAATCCCATATTCTCATATTTCTAAAGGAGGGCTTCCTGCCTTGCCACAATTCGTATGGAATCATAGGAATTGATTTACTCGAAACTTGGTTTAGAATATATAATGCTGTTTACAGTGCATATCCCTAAAATGATAATGGCAATATTAAAAAACTCATCATAGACTGTGCCATATCCAATAAGGTCCCATTTCTCCTTTCAACTGCACCATTTTTGTAGGAAAAAATCTGTAAAAGATATATCAGAGTGGCACAGTGGAATTACAAAAATATTATCAAGATCGTTAAATATCTTGTGATGTCATATATAATAAACTAATAACAAATAAAACTCATACCTTCAAAGGACGCCAAACTACAGGAGGAGAATGATCAGAGGGCTTCAACCAATGAGCCTTCTCTACTATTCCCTAATTCCCAGATGGCAGAGTGTGTGGGCACTCGGATCCTCGATCGGTATGCTAGCACTGCTAGTCTCCTTCCGACCACCCAGATCTCTAAAGAACTTATTGTCACGGTGAGTTATGCAATAATAAGCCTGCTCACCAGAGAGTCTGTGGTCTGAGGGAACTAGAGTGGTAGGACCCCTATCTATAGACTTGCATAAGGTGATCTCTTGAATTTGAATTGTACCAAGAAAAGATTTTCTCCCTTCCTTCCACACAAAATTTGAATTTCCTATAGGCTATAATCAAGGGAAGATTCGGCCACCCTAGGGGATTTTGCATTCAAAATTCAAACAAGATTTTAACTTGAATTTTATCTCCTCGTTTATCCACTAAAACTGATTCTCCCTTGTGCTAAGAGGTATGTCCAGACTCGGCCTTCCAAGTGTGAGGAGAATCAAAATTCAAATAGGATTTTCTAGCTTGAATTTTATCTCACCCTTATTCATAAAAAAAAAAAAAAAAAAACCGATTCTCCCTTAGGTTTATCCAGAAGGATTTTCGGCCACCATGTGAGGGAGAGAATCAAAAATTCAAATAGGATTGAAACTTCAATTTTTCTGTGGCGGCCCGCCCTTCGTAGAGATCATACAATACTATTACAGTTAAGCTTTATCGCTAATTGCGATAGATTGTACTCTCATGGGTTGTCGGCTAATCTATCTCTCTTTAAATCATGACGTTTTTTGGGGAAATTTTTTTTTTAAAACATCATGTAAAACACTATCCACTATTTACTTTGTTTGCAAGTACAAAATAATTTACATAATACAGTACTTTCGTAAAATATATATTATTACAAAAGACTGTTTCTTTTTCCCTTTTCTTTAATCGCTCAGCAGAAAGACTCTGGCAGGACCATATCCCTCGCCTCCTATCCCATTTGACACGCGCCATCCCGTCCGCCATCCAGTCATACAAAGCTACTGAGCTGGTCGCTTACCTGCAACATAAGCAAAAATAGTGAGCTACAGGCTCAGTAAGTTCAAACATGCAAGAAATAAAATTTCTATGAATAGTACTATTTATGGTAAATAGTAATGTTGACCACTATTCATTATGAATAGTAGTTTTGACCACTATTCATTATGAATAGTAAGTTTGACCACCGTGAATAATAGTTTTGACCACTATTCATTATGAATAGTAAGTTTGACCACAACACAGTCTATCAACAGTACATCTACCGCAATGTTAGTACCCTCACGAAACTGTCTTATGCTCAATTATGGCATAGTTTCAGTTTTAGGTATTTATCTTTGATTACGTTCTGGTTTTGAGCTCAGGTTGGCAGTACCATTTAAGTGCGCATGATTGGGAGTGGTACATTAGTGCTGACCTCCACAGCCTTAATCTCATAGCCCCGAAGGCAAAATTGTACATGACTGGGAGTGGTACATGAGTGCTGACCTCCACAGCCTTAATCTCATCATCATAGCCCCGAAGGCAAAATTTACCTCCCTGTACGGAAGGCTGGTACTCCAAAAGTGGTTTCATTACCGACTTTTTAAAGTTCTAACCCGGTGACTTCATATAACCCCGTGGTTAGGAATGGTTCACATTTTAATTTTAGGTGAGTGAGTTTCATTAACCTCGCTCTAGTGCCCGAAGCACAATTAACTATGCGTCCCATTCTCAATAGTGCCCGTAACACATTTTGTCTCTCTCTCTCTACTCTATAATAGTGCCTGTAGCACATATGTATTTAACTTATAGTTAGTACATCAAAGTTAGCAATAATAATACTATATGTTGTAGACAGGTAAATGTCTGAACTTACCTTATCAGTTTCTTCCCCTTTTCTTTCTTGGATCTTTGATCGCCCTCCTTATAGGTCGATTTTGGGATCCTACAGACAAAATCTTGTCTGTTAATTTCATTTTCATTTATAGCTTTTATTTTTCATTAAAAAGCTTAAATAAAACCTATTTATAACTTTTTAGGCTTTATTTATCATTTTCACCATTTTTTTCAACTTTTGCAAAATTACGATTTTGCCCCTATATTTTGGCAAAATTGAAATTATGCCCCTGACGGAATTTTCTTGATCCAAACTGCATTTTTGGCTCTCAGGAACTTTTCTGACTCTTTTTTAATCATTATCGGGTTTGTTTTTATTTTATTTCCATTTTTCACTTTCCCGACCCTCAGGAAGTACTATTCCGACCCTTACATCGGTTTAGTGATTTTTTATCGTTTCAGAGTCTCAAATGGACGTTTTACAAGTATTTAAAACGTTCATCTAGACATTCCCGATCTAGGTCTCCGAGGCTCGGATTTTCCATACCCTACTCGGACCTTTATTTCGTTTCCCAAAAACGCCCCCCCTCGGGGTCGGTTTTTCAGTTTCACTCGTGTTTTCCATTTTTAAGGGGACGTGTTACTATTCACGAACCACCCCTTAGGTTTCCCTTATTCAATTTTCCTTTAAAGACTCGGGTTTCCGACCTGACCCTAAACTTTTATTTCTAATTCTCTTTTTACCCCAAATGCCGTTTTTGAAATTTCGGCAGCATTTCGGCGTAAATTTAAGGCTACCGGCGTTAGGTACCTCGAACCATATGTACCTGCCACGTACTATACCACAAACCTATTTTATGTAAAAGTTTCCCAAACTTTTACATAAAAGCTCACAATATTTCAATTCACATTTGGAACCACATTACACAAAATTTCATTAAATCTTACCCTTGATTTTGGCCACAGTTTTCACAATCAAAACCTAACCAAAACTTTTCAATTTTTTTCACCAAAATTTTGGCTACTCTAATGTCATTACCTAGCACATTTTCAAGCCAATTTACATGCATTTTTCAACACAAATTCTTAGGGTTTTCACCATTATAACCCACGGCCATTTAAGAGAAACATGCACCAAATTTTCTTTGTTTCATGCTTTCAATCACAAATCCATCATTTCCTTAATTCAATGCATGAATTTAACTATCCAAACATCAAGTAAATCATGCAAAAATTATTCACCAAACCCTAATTAAACCCACGGCCATATTAGGGTTATTTGACACAAATTTTTTTTTCCAAGCTTTCAATCATACAAATCATGCTTTACATTTAATCAAAACATGATTTAAAGCATTTTAACACTTAAACCACAACAAT